>JAJTWQ010000216.1:0-673420 GCA_029007595.1 Solanum commersonii
AGATGAAATATATCTATGTCAAAAAAATTTGTATACTCTATTGGTAATATTATTAAATGTGTTGAAGTTGTTAGACTATTAAAAAATCATTATTTTCCAACTAAAATTTTATATTCAATGACTATTTCCACATATATTTTGATTGACTCAGTGATAAAAGAAAAAAAAATCCTTCGGAAATGTCACCACCCAACTGTAATAACCTTGAGTGACATTTTTGGAAATTTTTTGAAAAATTACCTCTTTACCCCTCTCGATAGTTGCCCTGAGTCTCGTTGGATCAGCTTATGAGGTCAGTTTTGTAGCGGGATCGAAAAGTTGAAATTTTTGGAAGTTTTAAAGGTTGGAAATTCCTATAAGTTCATCAACAACTTTAGTCAACATCTGGAGCTACGAGTCTCAAAATGGAATTCTGTCAATCTCATCAGCTCCGAAATGTGAATTGGATTAAGAGTGTTGTTATCCTTAGTTTTTTATGTGAATTACCTTTATGAACATTTTTATCCTTTTAACTTTAATACATTTTAATTAAAAAATAGAAAAAAAGCAGTTTATTTTTAAATAAAAAAAATATTATAATTTTTTTAAATTTACGGCCAAATTTTGGCGGATAAAATACGGAATAACTTGGTAAAAGAGCCCTTGACCAATAGAAACAATAGACGGCTTATTGCATATACTAAAATAGTATATACTAAAATAGAGGGCGCTGAATTCTTTTCATAACCCCTGTATTGCATATACTAAAATAGCATGATAAAAATCTTGGTCAAAGTAGGTTGGCTGCTGGGTCCCATTCCCCTACATATATGCATTATATATAGAGAAACTATGTTCACAATCTGAGAAAGTAAAACTCAAAACTCTTTTCTCTCTACTTTTGAATATATTGAGGTATTTCTTGTCAATAATTATAGACTTTTTAGTTTAATAATATTTTTTTAGGGAATGATTGTGTTATATTATACTAACTAAAATAAATTATTGGATGCAGGAGGATGGGAGGTGGTGGTAATATGAACAGTAAAATAGAAGAAAAGAAAAATGATGTTGCGAAAAGAGTTCCATCTTCAAAACCGCCTTTTACAATTGGTGACATAAAGAGGGCTATCCCTCCCCACTGCTTTGAACGATCTCTTATTAAGTCGTTCTCGTATCTTATTCAGGATCTCATACTTGTCTCCATCTTTTACTACATTGCCAACACTTACTTTCACCTCATTCCATCCCCATATAGTTATGTAGCATGGACTACTTACTGGATTGCTCAAGGTTGTGTTGGGGAAGGAATATGGATCCTTGCTCATGAATGTGGACACCATGGCTTCAGTGATTACCAATGGGTAGATGACACCGTTGGTCTTATCCTCCACTCTGCACTTTTAACACCATACTTTGCATGGAAACATAGTCATCGTCGTCACCATACCAACACTGCTTCCATTGAGAATGATGAAGTCTACAAACCAAGAATTAAATCAAAACTAAGATGGTACTACAAATACTTGAATAATCCACTAGGAAGACTACTCATACTTGCCTTCACCCTTACTTTTGCATGGCCTTTGTACTTGCTCTTCAATGTCTCAGGAAAAAAATATGACCGTTTTGCAAGTCACTATTATCCATATAGCCCAATATATAGTGATCGTGAGAGACTACAAATCTACATTTCAGATGCAGGTGTCATTGCAACAACTTATTTGTTGTATCGCGCTGCTATGATAAAAGGCCTAGCTTGGGTTTTTTGCATCTATGGGGTACCCCTTCTTATTGTGAATGGGCTTGTAGTGTTTATCACTCTTTTGCACCACACTCACTCTTCATTGCCACATTATGATTCAACTGAGTGGGATTTTCTAAGGGGAGCTTTAGCTACAGTAGATAGAGACTATGGTTTCTTAAATAAGGTGTTTCACAATGTTACAGATACACATGTTTTGCATCATATATTTCCATACATATCACATCACCATGCAGTTGAGGCAACAAAAGCTATCAAACCATTGTTGGGAGAATACTATAAATTTGATGATACACCAATTTTAAAGGCAATGTGGAGGGATATAAATGAGTGCATCTTTGTGGAGAAAGAAAAGGATAAGGGTATTTATTGGTACAAGAACAAGATTTGAAACAACAATTCCTACCTTCAATGGTAAACCTAAGTACGTGGTTCTACTAATGTGTGCTTTTCTTGTATTATTGTACTACTAATGTTTGTTTTAGTTGTCACTACTGTATTGTTAAATCCGTGGTTATGTAATAAAATAAACATCTATCTTTGTGACAATGAATGAATGATTGATGCCCTTATCAGTTTGTTGGTCTTGTTCTTATTTTTGAATACTTTTGGATGCTCTTATCCATGTGATGCCTTGTTGAACTTGCAGTTGTTAGTGTATGTATTGTGTATAAAATATGGTATACAAATTGATTTACGTATTAAAAAAATAATTACATCGCGTTATATACAAACATATATTAGTACTGTATGAGTTGTGTATAAAATATGGTATACAAATGAATTTACGTAAAAAAAAAAATGAATATGTTGTAGTGTATAAAACATGGTAAATACAAACTGATTTATTTAATTAAGTGAATTCAATTAAGTAATAGAGTTTTGAAAAAAGCTAGAGAGAAAATGAGGATATTTATAATAGAAATTCGGAATTTTCAAAGGAGAGGATATGAGGAGTAAAAAAGGTAGGAGCAATGAGAGGTAGAACTCAATCAATGTGGAATATGTGGAATGTCACTTGTAGAACTTATTTTACGTATTTCCATTAAGGAAGTTATTGTCCTCATTTTAAGCAACTTATTTTTCTAGAGAAAATATTTAAAAAAAAGTTTGATCAACTAATTATGAAAAAATTAGAAAAAAATAGTGTTATTCGTATCGAACAATATGTGATGCTTCATTTACATCTGAATTTTCTTGGAGAGTGAATTTTAGGCATAATACATAAATATATCCTTTAACTTGGCATCAACTCACATTTATGCCCTCCAACTTTGAGTGTGCTCAAGTAGACACTTAAAATTATATAAAATTGAACAAATAGACACATACGTCCTATGTGGCAACCTAGATGACAATTTTCATCCTACGTGGTGTCCTATGTGTATTATGTCACATATATGACTCATGTGTCTACTTGTTTAATTTTATACAAGTTAAAATATTTACTTGTACACACCCAAATTAAAGTTGAAGGGCATAAATGTAAAATGCGACCAAGTTAAAAGGCACATTAATGTAATATGCTTTTTTTTTTTTTTGGGATCCTTCTAATCTTGAATGACATATCTAACACATGTTGCTATTGACAAATAGAGTTAGGTTACGTTAACTTAATGAGTAAACATCAAAATGAAAATTCAAGTGAAAGATACACATTTGTATGTTGTATCTTTCATTTGAGATACAACTATAACATAATTTCCATTCATAGATGTCTTTCTTGACTCTTCTCATTTGTTTTTATCTATGATAAGGAGTCACTGATAGAGAGATTAACATCAAATTGTAATCAGACTTTAAGTTTTGTGTGTTGTTGTTTTCTTTTGATATTTCCATGATATTTTTCTTTAGGAATGGATACATAACTTTACTTACAAAAGTTCAAATTTAATAATTTGAAGCATCGTCGAAAGCTTGACTTTTAAAATCTTTCATGTGATAATTAGTAATTTACCACATAACTCTTTACATCTTAGGAATATATATTTTTAGCGATAATTAACATTTTTTGTATATATCTCTAAAGCCTTTAGCGATATTAGATTCAATCGCAATTAACTAATGTTGATAAATGCTTTAACACTTTTTGTTAATGTGTATATTTATTACTGCTAAAAGGTGTTATTGTAGTGTTGGTTCAAGGGTTTTTCTTAGACCTTACATCACTTTCAATACCCCCGTAACGTGCACTTATTAAAATATTACTTTGTAACAAAACTTTACACAAGACTTTGGTTTGCCTATAGCCAACAAAATAGGACTATTTGAGAGGATATAATTAACCATTGTTCTGCTTGACAATTATGTACGTTCACTTAAAATGAAAATTCAAAGCAAAAGGATATATTTATGTGTTGTAGAATTCATATGAAATTTCCTGTAAGATTCGTGCAAGGACTTTAGAAAACAATAGCATTTCCATTTCTTTTTTCATAGTTGCCTTTTTTGACTTTAATGAATTACTAGTGAATTTGTCCATCCTCAAAAATATTACCCCCAACTTTAAGATTTACAGCGAATACACACTTCATTAAAAAAAAGTGGTTAAATGCATATTTTATCCTTTTTTTTAATACAAACTGATTTATTTAATTAAGTCAATTCAATTAAGTAATAGAGTTTTGAAAAAACTAGAGAGAAAATGAGGATATTTATAATAGAAATTCGGAATTTTCAAAGGAGAGGATATGAGGAGTAAAAAAGGTAGGAGCAATGAGACAAATATCTACCTATGTGACTATCTCACAAAGTTACTTGTCTTTGCTTTTAACAGATAAATCCCTCAACTATATATTGTCATTTAGCCTACATAGTCACTCAACTAATTCAAGTGCTATTTTTAAGACCAGCTTTTTTAAAAATAAAAGTTGTTTCATTTTAATTAGCCATTAAATAGACCCGCTCCACCGGTCTAATTCACTTAAATTAAATAAATCAAATATATTGTGGATGAGACCCTTTTTATAGATTACTTTTATATTACACATATTACCCCCTCTCCCTTCCCATTCTAGCTCTTTCTTAAACTTTGTGCTTAGTCTGAGCTCTTTGTTAAAAAGTCACTTTCAGAATTTAATTTGACATAAAGACACGGTCTTGAAAAATTGATAAAATAAACACTTTTTACGATAACATCATTTTAAGTACAAAAGCTATGAACCCTAGCGCCAAAGTCTTAAATAATATAAAATACTCTCTACCCCACCTCTTAAAGTTTTGGGAAATGCTAATAATCCCATCCCCAACAATATTTATTTAATAAAATCTATTCCCCCCTCCCCCTTCCCCTCCCCATAAGTCCCATTTTCAGGCCAAAAATTTCGTCTATCATTGAAAAATCACTCCACAATGAGTAAAACCTTCTCAATTTTTACCATGGTTATGATTGTTATCCCAAAGCTTTCAACATTTCTTGAAATAGAGTGTCAATTAGTTTCCCCCCATTGTCGTAAAAACTAACTTTTTCAGCGTAGATTTCAATCGTATTACCTACGTACATTAGAGTTGTATTTGGTAGAATAAGTTTCGTACAAATTCAAGGAGCTAATCCTTATTTGATAAATTTGCTTAACGATAAGTTGAAGTTACTTGACATAATCAGTTGTTCTTATTTAAATAACTCATATAGTTTTGAATATCATGTCAAAATAAATCGTTTAATTCTTCATTGAGTGATATTTTAGGAATAAAGTACATATTTACTTGACATAATCAGTTGCATAAAAATCGATGAACAATATATACAACAGATTACAACTCATTATTGGGACACAACCTTAGTGTTTTATTGGATAGAGTTTACATTCAAAGTTATTTACTGCAATCTTTGGCCTTTAAATATCTACCTATGTGACAATAAATTTGGTGTGAATGAAGGAGACAAATTTTGTTATGAATAGTTCACCCTTGGATTCAGTGCTAAGATCACAGTTGAGGTTGCAAATCAGCTGCATGAATATATCCTGTATTCAACAAAAAAAGAGCAAGTGTAGTATCACTATAGAACTGCAGTAAATTGGTAGGATCATTGGCTAGTTCAAAAATATGAAATATAACAGGCAATCATAACTTAAACATAGCAACATACAATTATAAACATGTTCGGACTCCCAATCCTCACCCTGAATTAAGATGCACAATAAACATGAACAACCACATCACAACAAGCTAATCTTATTCTCTCATACAAGCAGTTAAGTACCAGTCATAGTACCCGTGTTAACCATTAGGGGTCATTTGATGTGAGGGATTAAAAATAATAGTGATGGGAAAAGGAAATAATTAATGATGAGATAAAATTTTTTATCTTGTTTGGTTGTCATGTTTGGGATAATTTATCCCACCATTTATGAGAGAAAAGACATAAAATCACCACTGAAGCTGTCTCAGATTTTCAAAAAAACACCTTAAATTTGCAACCGTCCTATTATCCCACTAAACAAATTTGAACAAATATTATTGTACCATTTTTCGTCCACCTGACATACAGAGTAGTGTGCACTCTCTCAAAGAAAGTGAGCAACCCTAAAATAACTAATATAATTTTATTTTTATAAGTATTTTATTATAAAATATATTTTCTTATTATTTTAACTTTTTTCCTCTTTGTTTCTTCTTTCTTCTTCAATATTTTTATAAGTATTTTATTATAAAATATATTTTCTTATTATTTTAAATTTTTTTCTTTTTATTTTTTTCTCTTTATTTCTTCTTTCTTCTTCAATAATTCATTGTCGTCTCCACTGAAGCTTCTCACTTTCAATATCACCATTTTTACCATAACTTCACCTTCTTCTTTTTTACTACTATTTGTATATTAATTCTCTTTAATTTTAAAACTTTATCTAAATATTTTCGTACATTTCGAACAATTTGATAAACCCATTAGATTTCAAGATGATTAGGAACTATCATATTGTTTTTTTTATCCGATTTCAATTAAGTTCTTTCAATTTTTGGGAAATTTATTGATTCTTTTAAAATTATCATTTCTAATTTTGAAGTTATATGAAAAGGAGTAGTTGATGATACCTTCAAAATTTTAAATTTTCTTAGAAAAATAATTAATTTTGTTATCGATAATTCAATAAAGTCTAGAAAACAGTATGAATTCTATAAAGAATTTGGCTAGAGAAGACGAAGAAAAAAAATGGGAGTGAGCTTCAACTTGACGTGGGGGTAGGGTGAGGATGGGAGGTGAAGAAAAAGAAAGAAAATGGAGGGATGGAACACTTGAAAGTGAGGGGTCGAAGATGAAGTGAAATCAAAATTAAAATAAGTCAAAAAGTAAGAGAGAGAGAGAGAAATAAAGAATCTTAGCATCTGAGACAACTTTAGTGGTGACTTTATGTCTTTTCTTCATCATTTATATTATAGTGATGAAATAAGTTATCCCATATACATAATGGATAAGTTATCCCAGGATAGCTAACCACACAATAACTTATCCTGGAATAACTTCTTCCCAACCAAACGACCCCTTAGTATATACCAACTACCCTGGTACCTGAGTCAACCACATATGAATATTCATGTACCAAGCGTGTTGCCCTTGCCAATCATTAATTAGTATATACCATGCGTGGTATCTAAGCCAATCATGGGAGATCCTATATCAGGTGTGGTACCCGAGTCAATCATTAATCACACATCATAATCACAATGAATTGTAATCACACTTGTACACCCCTTGGAAGCTCTATTGAACTACTTGTTATGAATTCTGGCTTGTTCTTGGTCTACAAATAATAATATAACATGAAATTAACCCATTATGGCTTATTTATACCCGGATTATACTCAAATCCTAACCCTTGGCCATTTTCATGATCATGGTCCCTACCCAAATTAGAATTTTTTTCACCATTTAATCAAACAAAAACCCTCCCCTAAGATAACCATAGATTCTAAGGTTCAAGAATCAAATTACTAAGTTAGAGGAGTAATTACTAAGAATCAAATTACCTTTACCGATGAAAGCGATGTAAAATTCTCCCTAGATGACCCTTTCTCTTCCCAAAACATGTTTTCCAAAATTATAAGCAGTTTTGGGGAATTTACTACAAAAATTGCGACTAACCCTCCCTATAGAGTCTCAAACCCACTATAGCGGCATCGCCATAGTGGAAATTAATCCCCCGGCGTGACACCCATTATAACGGTTTAAACGAGACAGTAACTAAAATATCCTCTCAAAAGCCTTAATTTCGTAACACACCTTCGAACCTTAACGTTCTAAAATAACTCGTTCACACCAAATTCGATATCGAGAGTTCTACTCATCTTAATTCGATTTCGAAAAGCCTTACAGAATCCTTAACGTCTTAGCTAATAGGAAAAAAAAACAACTCAAGCTTAGACATTTTACCCATCCTTTTCCGGATTTCTCTAGACCTCACCTTGCTCAGATTTCGTCTAAGACTGGCCTAGCCTAGAATTTTCAATTCACGATTCCAAAAGTTTCTTACCCAATTATTTTCACATTTGTTTACACATAACTACCAAAAGAGTTGTTACATTTTTGGATCCCAACTACGGACGACAATGACATTTTAAACAAAATTATTAACTAAGAATATTTTTAACCTTTTTTTATTATTTCAATAATGTATGTTTCAACGGACAAATTACTAGTGGTACATTAAAGTCAAGAAAGACAACTATGAAAGAAGAATGGAAAATGTCATTGTTTTCTCAAGTCCTTGCAGAGGGTTGACTTAGAAACTTCATTCCGATGTTTACTCATTAAGTGAACGTATACGCCTTTACTATAATTATCAGACACGTGCGCATTATCCACTCAAATAATCATCTTATTTTGCATTGCATTTCGTAAAAAGAGAAATTTTTTCTCCGTCTATTTTTATTTATCCACTATATTATATTAAAAATATATTTTTTAGTTTTATTTATCACTTTAAGCATATTAAAAGAAAATCGTATTTTTCATTTTTTTTCTTACCATAAACTACTTCAATTCAAATTATTTATCAAAATATAAGACTAAACATCCGTTAATATGAGTACATATTTTTTTTCTTACCATAAACTACTTCAATTAAAATTATTTATCAAAATATAAGACTAAACATCAGTTAATATGAGTAATATAATGTAATACTCATAGCTATTATTATTTATTAATGTAAATTCAAACTGGACAAATAAAAATCAACAAAGACAATTCTTTACATGTCAAAGAACGCTGCAGATTAATTAGTACTATATCACATAGACATTATAATGCAATAATACATAAACATGACCATTAATTTGGCTTTAGTTGACAATTATATATGACTTCTAACTTTGGGTGTGCACAAGTAGATACTTAAACTTGTATAAAATTGAACAAATAGACACATTCATCCTACATAATAGTTTTGTGTCCTACGTGACGTTCTATGTGTATCATGCCACATAGGACACATGTGTCTACTTATTCAATTTATACAATTATATTTAAGTGTCTACTTGTGCACACCCAAAGTTAAAGATTATAATTGACAACTAAAGTCAAGTTAAGAGTCAATGTTTATATATTATACCGACATTATAATAAGTGTAGGAGTGTATTGGAAGTAATAGGGTCTAATGAAAGCCCTAAAACCAAACCAAGTTGAAAGCTACGTGATAGACTAAAAATTCAAATGAACTCACAATTCCTAAGATATACAAAGGTGTATCGAATAAAAGATATTCGAATCTAATTTTCAACGGTTCAAATTGTCTATAGCATTAAATTTGGACTTTTGTTTAAAAAGTCATATACTCATTCCCTAAAGTATATTTGGATGTTTTTTACATTTTGTATTGTTCATAAGGCATACCATGGAAATTTCAAAAGAAAACAACAACACACAAAAGTCTAATTACAATTCTATTTAAGTGACTCTTAAGTAATCATAGTGGATCTCTTGTATAAAGCAAAATCAAATAAAACAATGAGCTTAGTCAAGAAAGACAACTATATGAAAGTAAAATAATGGAAATATTAATATTTTTTCAAGTGAAATTTCAAAT
The DNA here is from genome assembly GCA_029007595.1 of Solanum commersonii. Lineage (NCBI taxonomy): Eukaryota > Viridiplantae > Streptophyta > Magnoliopsida > Solanales > Solanaceae > Solanum > Solanum commersonii. The sequence goes on from JAJTWQ010000216.1 coordinate 9,770, forward strand.
GAAAGCTATACCACACACAAATATGTCCTTTTTTGGTTGAATTTTGGAAAAATTCTTTAAAGTTGTTCGTATAATTAACTTAGACACTTTAGCTAGGACTTATACCTATTAAGCACTTTAATATTAACGAATATATATCTATTGAACCCAAATAATTAATTGTAATGTTTACCAAGTAAGTGAAAAATTGAACTTTAATTTGTACACAATGTTATGAAGTCATTCGTAAAGAATATTATAAGACATAGCATATTAATGTGTCATTTAACTGGACTTCAACTGATATTTATGTCATTCAACTTATTAGGTGTGCATAAGTAGATACTTAAACTTGTATAAAATTGAACAAGTAGAAACACATGTCCTACATGTCATATTAATTACATATAGGACGTCATATGGGATGTGAATTGTCACATAAGACGTCATGTAGGACGCATGTATTTACTTGTTCGATCAATTTTATACAAGTTTTAGGTGCCTACTATAATGTTCTTAGTTGAAGTTGGAGGATATATATAGATATCAATTGAAATCAAGTTAAATAACACATCAATATATTATGCCAAATTATAATGTTCTTTGCATTTATCATGGTTTAAAAGTCTTGCCATTGAAATTTCATTTATAATCCTCTACATGGACAGCTCCTCTTAAAATTAATACAAAAGTAGATAAAACAAAGAGTAGAGTCAAGAAAGACATCTATGATCTATGAATCTTGAGGAATGAAAACCTTTTCCTATGTACCAAAAACAATAAATGAAGAATGCAAATACTAAAGGCATAATACATAAAGAGGACCTTTAACTTGGCATCAATTCACAACTATGACCTTAAAGCTTGCTAGTGCACAAGTAGGCACTTTAACTATCCAAAAATTTAACAATTAAACACTCTAATCCTACATGACAAAGTGCATGAAACACACTTCAATTAGGCGCGTCAGTGGTAAAAATAAAGGCCCCCAACAGTAAAAAAAAAAAGAAGCTTAAATGACTCTTCTACCCTTAATGAATCTCTTTCATATATATATATATATATATATATATATATATATCCTTTTTTAAAATAAAAATCTCACTTTACTCTCTTCTTTCTAATTTCTTCAACAGCTTTTTGCCATTTTCCTCTCTTTCTTCACAATTTCTTGAACAATTTTACCTTTGATTCGAAGGATGAAATGTAGGAACTTAGGTTAGGATTTTGTAGAGAAGAAAGAGGAAAACGTTGTTCTCCGTTATAAGCATAGGGTCAGAGTTGTTAATTGATATTTATTTTGTTTTTATATTCAGCTTTTTAATTGAAAAATTCACGTGTATTTATTTTAATTAGTTGGCAGCCATGTAGAAGCATTTGTATATCACACACTTTGCCTGGGATATACAAGTGTTTAATTGTTAAATTTGTGATAGTTAAAGTGCCTATTTGTGCATTGGCAAAGTTTAGGGTCATAGTTGTGAATTGATGCCAAGTTAAAAGTCCTCTTTATGTATTATGCCTATTTATTTTGTTTTAATTTTCAGTTTTTTAATTGAAAAATTCACGTGTATTTATTTTAATTAGTTGGCAACCACGTAGAAGCATTTGTATATCACGCACTTTGCCTGGGATATACGAGTGTTTAATTGTTTAAATTTGTGATAGTTAAAGTGCCTACTTGTGCACTGGCAAAGTTTAGGGTCATAGTTGTGAATTGATGCCAAGTTAAAGGTCCTCTTTATGTATTATGCCAATGCTAAATCCTTGCACGAGTTTTGACCTAGAAATTTCAAATGAAAAATACAAAGCTCAAATAATTGCTTTCAACCCTCATGGGTTAGATATTGAGTGGGATAAACATAAATGTGTTCCTTAACTTGGCTTCATACATCTATGTCCTTTAACTTTTTTCTTTTTGTTTTTTTCATTCAGTATCCGTTATCCGCATTGGAGCCCGACTAAATTCAAATTGGCACTGAAAAGTCTCACAATGAAAGTGAAATACGCCCTAACAAAGGCGTCTTTGTACCCAGAGGGACTCAAACCCGAAACCTCTGGTTAAGGATGATGGAGTACTTACCTATGATTATGTCCTCAAACTTTAGATGTGCACAAGTAGATACACACGTCTTACGTGACATAATACACATATAAGACGCTACATAAAACATGAATTGTCATGTAGAATACCACGTAGAATATATATATATATATATATATTATTTTATTTTATTTATTTATTTTTTTATTTTATTTTTTTTATTTTTTTCAACTTTATACAAATTTATGTACCTAAATTATGCAAGATTCAGCTTTACTAGATACCCAACACCATTAAATTTCACTACCCAACCGCATCCGCATCATAATTTTTCTTAGATTTGGATATTTTCATGTCTATTCACTTTAACCACCATCTCCCTATCCAACATAATGTACACTAAAAACTCAAATCTGATAGAGACTTTTCAAATTCATAAATGTGCCTTTTAAGGTTTATATATTTATGCCATTTAACTTTTTTCGTTTAGGTTTCTCATTTGATGTTTGATATCTGTATTAAAATTTGACTAAATTTGGATTTGCACCAGAAAGTCTCACATCGGAAGTATAACACTTCCTAACAAAGGTGACTTCGTATTCAGGGGAACTCGAACTCGAGACCACTGATTAAGGATGAATTAGTACTTACCTCGGGTTATATCCTCCTCCAACTTTGGATGTGCACAAATAGATACTTAAACTTGTATAAAATTGAACAATTGTAGACACACGTCTTACGTGGCATAATACATATAAGACGTCACATAAGACGAGAATTGTTATTTCGGATGCCATGTAGAATATATGTATCTATTTCTGCAACTTTATACAAATTTAAGTGCATAAATTATGTGAAATTCAAATTTTTCCAGATACGCTACACCATTGAATTTCACTACCCAACAGCATCCAGATAATAAATTTTCTTAGGTTTGGATGTTTTCATGTCTATTCACTCTATATATCTATATAAACCACCATCTCCCCATCTAACATAATGTACACTAAAAACTTGAATTTGATAGACTTTTTAGATACATAAATATGTTTTTTAATTTTACTTTATATATTTATGTCCTCTAATTTTATTTTTTTTGACTTCTCATCCGATATTCGATATCTGCATTGGAATCCGATTAAATCTGAATTTGTACGGGGAATCCTATATTGGGGGTAAAAGTGCTTCCTAATAAAGGCGACTATATACTCATGGGGGGACTCGAATCCGAGACCTATGATTAGGGTTATACCTCTAACTTTGAGTGTGTGTACAAGTTTACACTTAAACTTATATAAAATTGATCAAATAGATACACGGGCCCTACGCGACATAATACACATAAAATGCCACATAAGATGAGAATTGTCACGTAGGACATTTATGTTTGATTATTCAACTTTATACAAATTCTTAAATGTATTCCCTCTAACCACCACATACTTATCCAACATAATGTACACTAAAAACTTAAATCTGATAGAGATTTTTTCAAATACATCACTTCCATCAAATCAAGTAAAGTTGTCATGATTCAAGATTCTAGCATTTCATTGGCAAATTATAACGCGTAAATAAGTCTTTTAACTAGGGGTGTACATGATTGGGTAGGTTTGGATTTTTCAAATATCAAATCAAATTATTTGTGTCAGATTTTTAAATCTATAAACCAAACCAAACCAATAAAACTCGGATTTTCAAACCTCGCATTTTTTTGAATTTTTTTGGGTTTTTCGGATTTTTTCGGTAAAGTATTCATACAAACATATAATTTACTTGTACTTCAAATATTTCTTTAGTCCTACCAAAATACAATTATTTAAGGTGTTTCTTAAGAAAATAACACAAAATATGATATGAATAATGACACTAAAATATCCAACAAAAAATAATAATAATGAAATCACGTAAAACAGATATTGCAAATTAACAAGTCATAATGACAATGATCATAATTTAAAAGTACTAAATCATGCTAAAATAAGTTTAATAAGTATTAGTTACATGACTAAATATTAAATGAAATTAAAATTAGATTATGTATTTGAATTGTCTAAACCAATGTAAAACCAAAGAACAAATATTCAATATTATTGTTATTATTAGTGTTGAATTGATTTTCTTTTTGCATTAGTATTAATTTGATTTTGATTTAAGCTTTATTATAATTACCAATATTTGTGGACTATAATTTTTATTGAACCATTCAGAATTCTAAGTTTCAAACTTGAAATAATATATTAAAGGATAAAAACTAGGAAAAAGTATAAGAAATATTTAAAAATTATATCAAAGTAAATATTTTTATGTATAAAATAAAATTTTAAAATTACATATATAATGTCGGGTTTGTTTGGTCTCGAGTTGATTTTTTTTAGTTAAAACCAAATCAACCAAAATATAGTCGAGTTTTTTTTTAATACCAAACCAAGTCAAACCAACCACTAGTCGGGTTTTATTTCTCGATTTGCGATTTGATTCGATTTTCGGTTCGGTCTTATACACCCCTACTTTTAACTATGTTTTCAGATCTATTCATTAGTAGAAAATCAACATACACCTTTTAAGTGCAGGAATCTTGTTCAAAGGGATTGACAGTGCTTTTGTAAGCATACTCATACAAAAGAAAGAAGGTAAGATCACGACCGACTAGTTGGCATCTGAAGCTATGAAGCAGCTGCCGGGTTATCAGAGATCTCATAAGTATATCATAAATTCATAAATTTCAAATTTTGATGGAAGATGAAATTTTACTAATAACTCAAGAAAAAGCTTGAAACACTCTCGAGCTCTTTGGGATCCGTCTCAACCATCCAACTAAGTCATAAATCATGTTTCGAACTTCAAGAGCTATCAGAACTCAAATTCAAGTTCATTAACTATATATTGACTTTGGTGAAATCTTTCCGTGCAAAAATTACATTTACTTTCGAATATATCTCATAAAATATTAGATATTGATATTTTAAACTTCAGATATTTTGTCACATATGTTTAAAATTAGATAAAAGTATCTAAAATTTATTTACACAAGCAATTCACCTAACTTCATATAATTAAATTTGCAATTTCATACAATATCATTTTGAAAAGCCCGACTACTAGACTTCATAAAATTTGCTCCTTCATAATCAAATTTTTAAAATTGGTTCAGTCATAGATATAACTTTTTATCTTTTTTATTTTATACCTAGTATTCGATATTTATATTGAAGCTGGATTAAATTTGAATATAACTTAATTCTTAAATGACGAAACTCACCAAAATTTATAAGTAGATTATGGTTTAAATAAACTTATTGAGAATTTGAGATTGTCTATCCAAGCAATTCCATGCAGCCGCCAAGAATATATTATAGCCACTTTTGTTGACAATATTCTATATAATATAAGGATATAATTAATTCGGATAAAGATCTAAATGTGTTACTTTGTTAAATAATATAGCCCTCTTGACTTGTTAGTTTTGTAAGGATATTAATTTGACTACAAATAAGTTAGTTGACCAGACTATCACTTTCACTATGAGTTTAATAACTCAATTCATAAATTGAGTTGAAAAACTAACCTCAGTCCTTAGAAGGTAGTGTGCTCATATATGAAATTAGAAATATCTTTTAAAAACAACTTTTAATATTTTTTTGGGAGGGGTGATGGTAGGGGATGGGGTAGGGGTGAGGGTGGGATAAAAATATTGAATTTAAAAACAAACTTTTAATTTTTTATTTTTTTTTTGGGTGATGGTTGGGGGGTTGGTTTGAGGGTAGAGACCAAATAAATTGATTTTTTCAACAATTTTTTTTTTAATTGGAAGTTGAAAGAAATTTTTGGAAAATGTTTTCCTTAAGTTTTGAAGGGAAGTCATTTTCCTTAAATTTGAGGAAAAATGAGTTGATTTGGAAAACATTTTCCAAAATATTTAACCCAACCAAATATGAGAAAATTGAAAAACATTTTCCAAAAAATGTTTTTCTTCATACCAAACACACTCTAGACGGCTCATTGGGATAAATTTAGCTGAACAACACCTCCCCTAGAAAGGTATGGACTCATCGAGAATGATTATGATCTAGTTCATGATCTGAAATAGAGGACATAGTGAAGTAACTAATAATAAATAACTTGGTAAATTCAATTTTTCCGGATACCCTACACCATTCAATTTCACTACCCAACAGCAGACAGATCATAAATTTTCTTAGGTTTGGATGTTTTCATGTCTATTCACTCTATATAAACCACCATCTCCCCATCCAATATAATGTACACTATAAACTTAAATCTGATAGAGACTTTTTAGATACATAAATATTTCTTTTAATTTATATATTTATGTCCTCTAATTTTATTTTATTTTTTGACTTCTCATCCGATATTCGATATCTTCATTGGAGTCCGACTAAATCTGAATTTATGCAGGAAAGTCCTATATTGGAGGTAAAAATGCTTCCTAACAAAGGCGACTTTGTACCTATGGGGGGACTCGAACCCGAGACCTTTGATTAGGGATGAAGGAGTACTTACCTCTGGTTATACCTCTAACTTTGGATGTGTGTACAAGTTTACACTTAAACTTATATAAAATTGAACAAGTAGACACACATGCCCTACGTGACATAATACACAAGACGCCACATAAAACGAGAATTGTTATGTAGAATGCCACGTAGAATATTTATGTCTGGTTATTTAACTTATACAAATTCTTAAATGTATTCACTCTAACCACCATATACCTATCCAACATAATGTACACTAAAAATTTAAATCTAATAGAGATTTTTCAAATACATCACTGCCATCAAATCAAGTAAAATTGTCATGATTCAAGAGTCTAGCATTTCATTGGCGAATCATAAATTTCAAATTTTGGTGGAAGATTTGAAATTTAACTAGTAACTCAAGAGAGAGCTGGAAACACTCCCGAGCTCCTCGGGATCCGTTTCAACCATCCAACTAAGTCATAAATCATGTTTCGAACTTCAAAAGCTGTTAGAACACAAATTCGAGTTCATTAACCTTATATATTGACTTTGGTAAAACCTTTCCGCATAGAAATTACTTTTAGTTCCGAATATATCTCATAAAATATTAGATATTGATATTTCAAACTTCAGTTATTTTGTCACATATGTTTAAACTTAGATAAAAGTATCTGAAATTTATTTGTACAAGAAATTCACCTAACTTCATATAATTAAATTTGCATTTTCATATGCAAATTTTTTAAAATTGGTTTAGTCATAGATAAAACTTCTTCTTCTTTTTGGTTTCTACCAGTGTTCAATATCATACTGATAAACCCGACAACTAAACATCATAAAATTTGCTACTTCATAAATCATATGCAAATTTTTAAAATTGGTTCAATCATAGATATAACTACTTCTTCTTCTTCTTCTTTTTTTTGCCTAGTGTTTGATATCCACTTTAAAGCTGGATTAAATTCAAATATAACTTAATTCTTAAATGATGATAAGTAGATTATGGTTTAAATAACTTATTGAGAATTTGAGATTGTCTATCCATGCAATTCCATGCAGCTGCCAAGCATATGTTATAGCCACTTTTGTTGACTATAATCTTATCTAATATAATATAAGGATATAATTAATTTGGATAAAGATCTAAATGTGTTACTTTGTTAAATAATATAGCCCTCTTGACTCGTTAGTAAGGATATTAATTTGACTACCAATAAATTAGTTGACCAGACTATCATTTTTTCTGTGAGTTTAATAACTCAATTCATAAATTGAGTTGAAAAACTAACCTCAGTCCTTAGAGGGTTGTGTGCTCAAATGTCAATGAGCTTACTTGTTAAAAAGATGAAATATAAATATGTCAAAAAAATTTGTATACTCTATTGGTAATATTATTAAAAGTGTTGAAGTTGTTAGACTATTTAAAAATCATTATTTTCCAATTAAAATTTTATATTCAGTGACTATTTCCACATATATTTTAATTGAAGCAGTGATAAAAGAAAAAAAAACTAGGAAAAAGTATAAGAAATATTTAAAAATTATATCAAAATAAATATTTTTATGTATAAAATAAAATTTTAAAATTATATATATAATGTCGGGTTGGTTTTTTTTAATACCAAACCAAGTCAAACCAATCACTAGTTGGGGTTTTATTTCTCGATTTGCAATTTGATTCGATTTTCGATTCGATTTTATACACCCCTACTTTTAACTATGTTTTCAGGTCTATTCATTAGCAGAAAATCAACATACACCTTTTAAGAGCAGGAATCTTGTTCAAACGGATTGACAGTGCTTTTGTGAGCATACTCATAGAGAAGAGAGAAGGTAAGATCGCGGGCGACTAATTGGCATCCGAAGCTATGAAGCACCCTTAGGGTTATCAGAGATCTCGTAAGTATATCATAAATTCATAAATTTCAAATTTTGATGGAAGATGAAATTTTAATAGTAACTCAAGAAAAAGCTTGAAACACTCTCGAGCTCTTTGGGATCCGTCTCAACCATCCAACTAAGTCATAAATCATGTTTCGAACTTCAAAAGCTGTTAGAACACAAATTCGAGTTCATTAACTATATATTGACTTTGGTGAAATCTTTCCGCACAGAAATTACTTTTACTTTCGAATATATCTCATAAAATATTAGATATTGATATTTTAAACTTCAGATATTTTGTCACTTATGTTTAAAATTAGATAAAAGTATCTGAAATTTATTTACACAAGCAATTCACCTAACTTCATATAATTAAATTTGCAATTTCATATAATATCATTTTGAAAAGCCCGACTACTAGACTTCATAAAATTTGCTACTTCATAATCAAAATTTTAAAATTGGTTCAGTCATAGATATAACTTTTTAATTTTTTTATTTTCTACCTAGTATTCGTTATTTATATTGAAGCTGGATTAAATTTGAATATAACTTAATTCTTAAATGATGAAACTCACCAAAATTTATAAGTAGACTATGGTTTAAATAAATTTATTGAGGATTTGAGATTGTCTATCCATGCAATTCCATGCAGCCGCCAAGCATATATTATAGCCACTTTTGTTGACTATAGCCTATATAATATAAGGATATAATTAATTTGGATAAAGATCTAAATGTGTTACTTTGTTAAATAATAATATAGCCCTCTTGACTTGTTAGTTTTGTAAGGATATTAATTTGACTACCAATAAATTAGTTGACCAGATCATCACTTTCACTGTGAGTTTAATAACTCAATTCATAAATTGAGTTGAAAAACTAACGTCAGTCCTTAGAGGGTTGTGTGCTCATATGTGTAAGAGCTTCACCAATTAATACTTTTACTTGTTAAAAAGATGAAATATATATATGTCAAAAAAAATTGTATACTTTATTGGTAATATTATTAAAAGTGTTGAAGTAGTTATACTATTAAAAAATCATTATTTTCCAAATAAAATTTTATATTCAATGACTATTTTCACATATATTTTGATTCAATCAATGAGAAAAGAAAAAAGAATATTTTCCTTTGGAAATGTCACCACCCAACTGTAATAACCTTGAGTGACATTTATGGAAATTTTTTGAAAAAAATTACCTCTTTACCCCTCCCGATAATTGCCCCAAGTCTTGTTGGATCAGCTTATGAGATCAGTTTTGTTATGGGATTGAAAAGTTGAAATTTTGAAAGTTTGGAAGCTCCTAAGTTCATCAAACGACTTTAGTCAACATCTGGAGCAATGAGTCTTAGAATGTAATTTTGTTAGTTCTATCCGCTTTGGAATGCGAAATTTGGTCTAGGAGTGTTGTCATTCTCAGTTTCAAAGTTTTTATGTGAATTTTATATATTATTATATGCCGGGTAAAATGTGAAATAACCAATACATGAATAACTTGGTAAAAAAGCTCTTGACCAATAGAAACATTAGACGGCTCTTTGAGATAAATTTAGATGAACAATACCTCCCCTAGAAAGGTATGGACTCATCGAGAATGATTATGATCTGGTTCATGATCTGAAATAGAGGGCGTTGTGAAGTAACTAATAATAAATAACTTGGTAAAATATAGCATGATAAAAATCTTGGTCAAAGTAGGTTGGCTGTTGGTCCCCCACATCTATGCATTATATATAGAGAAACTATGTTCACAATTTGAGAAAGTAAAACTCAAAAGACTCTTTTCTCTCTACTTTTGAATATATTGAGGTATTTCTTGTCAATAATTGTAGACTTTTTAGTTTAATAATATTTTTTAGGGAATGATTGTGTTATATTATACTAACTAAAATAAATTATTGGATGCAGGAGGATGGGAGGTGGTGGTAATATGAGCAGTAAAATAGAAGAAAAGAAAAATGATGTTGCGAAAAGAGTTCCATCTTCAAAACCGCCTTTTACAATTGGTGACATAAAGAGGGCTATCCCTCCCCACTGCTTTGAACGATCTCTTATTAAGTCGTTCTCGTATCTTATTCAGGATCTCATACTTGTCTCCATCTTTTACTACATTGCCAACACTTACTTTCACCTCATTCCATCCCCATATAGTTATGTAGCATGGACTACTTACTGGATTGCTCAAGGTTGTGTTGGGGAAGGAATATGGATCCTTGCTCATGAATGTGGACACCATGGCTTCAGTGATTACCAATGGGTAGATGACACCGTTGGTCTTATCCTCCACTCTGCACTTTTAACACCATACTTTGCATGGAAACATAGTCATCGTCGTCACCATACCAACACTGCTTCCATTGAGAATGATGAAGTCTACAAACCAAGAATTAAATCAAAACTAAGATGGTACTACAAATACTTGAATAATCCACTAGGAAGACTACTCATACTTGCCTTCACCCTTACTTTTGCATGGCCTTTTACTTGCTCTTCAATGTCTCAGGAAAAAAATATGACCGTTTTGCAAGTCACTATTATCCATATAGCCCAATATATAGTGATCGTGAGAGACTACAAATCTACATTTCAGATGCAGGTGTCATTGCAACAACTTATTTGTTGTATCGCGCTGCTATGATAAAAGGCCTAGCTTGGGTTTTTTGCATCTATGGGGTACCCCTTCTTATTGTGAATGGGCTTGTAGTGTTTATCACTCTTTTGCACCACACTCACTCTTCATTGCCACATTATGATTCAACTGAGTGGGATTTTCTAAGGGGAGCTTTAGCTACAGTAGATAGAGACTATGGTTTCTTAAATAAGGTGTTTCACAATGTTACAGATACACATGTTTTGCATCATATATTTCCATACATATCACATCACCATGCAGTTGAGGCAACAAAAGCTATCAAACCATTGTTGGGAGAATACTATAAATTTGATGATACACCAATTTTAAAGGCAATGTGGAGGGATATAAATGAGTGCATCTTTGTGGAGAAAGAAAAGGATAAGGGTATTTATTGGTACAAGAACAAGATTTGAAACAACAATTCCTACCTTCAATGGTAAACCTAAGTACGTGGTTCTACTAATGTGTGCTTTTCTTGTATTATTGTACTACTAATGTTTGTTTTAGTTGTCACTACTGTATTGTTAAATCCGTGGTTATGTAATAAAATAAACATCTATCTTTGTGACAATGAATGAATGATTGATGCCCTTATCAGTTTGTTGGTCTTGTTCTTATTTTTGAATACTTTTGGATGCCCTTATCCATGTGATGCCTTGTTGAACTTGCAGTTGTTAGTGTATGTATTGTGTATAAAATATGGTATACAAATTGATTTACGTATTAAAAAAATAATTACATCGCGTTATATACAAACATATATTAGTACTGTATGAGTTGTGTATAAAATGTGGTATACAAATGAATTTACGTTAAAAAAAAAATGAATATGTTGTAGTGTATAAAACATGGTAAATACAAACTGATTTATTTAATTAAGTGAATTCAATTAAGTAATAGAGTTTTGAAAAAACTAGAGAGAAAATGAGGATATTTATAATAGAAATTCGGAATTTTCAAAGGAGAGGATATGAGGAGTAAAAAAGGTAGGAGCAATGAGAGGTAGAACTCAATCAATGTGGAATATGTGGAATGTCACTTGTAGAATTTATTTTACGTACTTCCGTTAAGGAAGTTATTGTCCTCATTTTAAGCAACTTATTTTTCTAGAGAAAATATTTAAAAAAAAGTTTGATCAACTAATTATGAAAAAAATTTAGAAAAAAATAGTTTTATTCGTATCGAACAATATGTGATGCTTCATTTACATCTGAATTTTCTTGGAGAGTGTTTTTTTAGGCATAATACATAAATATATCCTTTAACTTGGCATCAACTCACATTTATGCCCTCCAACTTTGAGTGTGCTCAAGTAGACACTTAAAATTATGTAAAATTGAACAAATAGACACATACGTCCTATGTGGCAACCTACATGACAATTTTCATCCTACGTGATGTCCTATGTGTATTATGTCACATATATGACTCATGTGTCTACTTGTTTAATTTTATACAAGTTAAAATAATTACTTGTACACACCCAAATTAAAGTTGAAGGGCATAAATGTAAAATACGACCAAGTTAAAAGGCACATTAATGTAATATGCTTTTTTTTTTTTGGGATCCTTCCAATCTTGAATGACATATCTAACACATGTTGCTATTGACAAATAGAGTTAGGTTACGTTAACTTAATGAGTAAACATCAAAATGAAAATTCAAGTGAAAGATACACATTTGTATGTTGTATCTTTCATTTGAGATACAACTATAACATAATTTCCATTCATAGATGTCTTTCTTGACTCTTCTCATTTGTTTTTATCTATTGTTGTACATGTAGAGGATTCTAAATGAGATTCACTATGATAAGGAGTCACTGATAGAGAGATTAACATCAAATTGTAATCAGACTTTAAGTTATGAGAGTTGTTGTTTTCTTTCGATAGTTTTCTTTAGGAATGGATACATAACTTTACGTACAAAAGTCCAAATTTAATAATTTGAAGCATCGTCAAAAGCTTGACTTTTAAAATCTTTCATGTGATAATTAGTAATTTACCACATAATTCTTTACATCGTAGGAATATGTATTTTTAGTGATAATTAACATTCTTTGTATATGTCCCTAAAGCCTTTAACGACATTGGATTCAATGACAATTAACTAATATTGGTAAAGACTTTAACATTCATTGTTAATGTGTAAATTTATTAGCGCTAAAAGGTGTTGTTACTGTAGTGTTGGTTCAAGGGTTTTTCTGAGACCTTACATCACTTTCAATTCACCCGTAACGTGCACTTATTAAAATATTACTTTGTAACAAAACTTTACACAAAACTTTAGTTTGCCTATAGCCAACAAAATAGGACTATTTGAGTGGATATAATTGACAATTGTGCTGCTCGACAATTATGTACGTTCACTTAAAATGAAAATTCAAAGCAAAAGGATATATTTATGTGTTGTAGCATTCATATGAAATTTCCATGTAAGATTCGTGCAAGGACTTTAGAAAACAATAACATTTCCATTTCTTTTTTCATAGTTGCCTTTTTTAACTTTAACGAATTACTAGTGAATTTGTCCATCCACAAAAATATTACCCCTCAACTTTAAGATTTACAACGAATATACACACTTTATTAAAAAAAGTGGTGAAATGCATATTTTATCTTTTTTTTTTAATAAACTGATTTAAAAGAAAATAATTCAAAAATAGTTTTTTAATTCCAAAAATATATCAAAAGAGACAAATTTAACGTGGTTCGGTCAAAGACCTACGTCCACAAAGGAGATGAGCAATCCACTATAAATATGAGAGTACAAAATATAGAGAGAAACAACCTCAACAAATTCCCTCGGAATACAAGGAGGTACACAAAATTCCCCCCCATAACCGCGACTCTCAAAACCCTAGGACTACATTGTGAATGCTAATTAAGTTAGAAGGAACAATCCTATATTTATAGTCCTAAAACCTTTCCTACAAGAAAAGGACTAGTCAAAATATTAAAACCTTTTCCTAAAAGGAAAACATATTTATGGTAAGAAATCAGGGCAAATAACCCCAACACAGATCTGATCCAAATAAATATTCAGCCCCTCAATCATAAAATGAGTTTGAGTCGGGACTGAATAATAGAGAAATTGGATTTTTTTTAAATGGTTAGTGCTTGGAGGGGTTAAAAAAAAAAGGAAAAACTACCTAGTTACATAAACATTCCTACCATATTTACTAATTCTTTTTATAGTTTGAAATAATTACATATTGTCTCACTACTTGATAATTTCATATCAGATTTAAAGTTAGATACACCTAAATACATGTATTTTATCTTCAAGATATATACACTGAAATAAGGAGAGAGACAAGCAAGATAGAATGGAGGCGAGCAAGACAGACGATGTATATCCTAGATATATTCGAATTCCACTAGATATATGTATTTGGGATACCTCTCGAATATCATATGCATTTTGAAATACAAATATATAGGGAGAGAGGTGAGCGAGAGAGGGAGAGAGGCAAACAATATAGGAGAGAGGTGAGTGAGAGAGTCGGATACATGCAATCCACTTGAATACACTGTATCTAAAATAAATTACACCAAATTTTGACCTCATATATATGTATCAACGCATCAAATACATCTATCCAAAGTCCATATTCTTAAATGATGAAACTCACCAAAATTTATAAGTAGATTATGGTTTAAATAAACTTATTGAAAATTTGAGATTGTCTATCCATGCAATTCCATGCAGCCGCCAAGCATATATTATAGCCACTTTTGTTGACAATACTCTATATAATATAAGGATATAATTAATTTGGATAAATATCTAAATGTGTTACTTTGTTAAATAATATAGCCCTCTTGACTTGTTAGTTTTGTAAGGATATTAATTTGACTACAAATAAATTAGTTGACCAGACTATCACTTTCACTGTGAGTTTAATAACTCAATTGGTACAAGAACAAGATTTGAAACAACAATTCCTACCTTAAATGCTAAACCTAAGTGGTTCTAATTAACTACTATTTCGAGTTCTTGCATTGTACTATTAATGTTTTAGTTGTCACTACTGTATTGTTAAATCAGTTGTTATGCAATAAAATAAACATCTACCTATGTGACAATGAATGAATGATTGATGCCCTTGTTGGGCTTGTTCTTGTTTTTGAATACATTTGGATGCCCTTGTCGGGGATTTCCCCCCCGTGTGGGCTTAATGCTACTTTGAGTTTATTGATGCGCTATTAACAAGAGAAAATTTAGGCACATGCTCTTTTACTACTGAAACTGGCTGAATATGACTTAACAACTTGAGTTCTACAATCAACTGAGACATAACAGGCTTGAAGTCAGTCCACACCTAGAATGACATCAAAATCTACCATGTCTAACTCAACTAAGTCAGTCATGGTGCTTTTGTGATTGACGGAGTACAATCACGATAGACTCTATCTGCTAGAATAGACTCACCAACAGGTGTAAACACTGAAGGGCTCAAGAAGTTTCTCAGGAAGAACATCAAAATTCATCGCAACATAAAGAGTCACAAAAGATAAACTCGCTCCTGGATCTAGCAAAGCATAAACATCAAAGTTAAAGATTTGGATCATACCAGTGACAACATCTGGCGAATCCCCACTACAAGAAAACATACTTATTGCTACGAAATCTAAGCTATGAATTTGAAAATCGTAGCTATTACTTAGTAATAGCCATAACAATTCAAATTTTGTGTCTATCTAAAAAAATCATCAAATTTCTTAGCTACAAATATTAAGTTGACAAAGCTAAATCCTTATATTTGCTAACAATCGTGGCCATAATTATCAAAATAGCTACAATTTTACTGCTACAATCAAATTTAATAGCTATTATAATCTTTTTGCTACGGAATAAAAGTAATTGTAGCAATAGTAAATGTTTTATTAAAAAAGAGAACTGGTTTTAAGAGTCGCCACTTAATTTTTAAGAAAAATTAAGAAAACTATTTTTCCAAAGACTAAAACATAAACCTAATGAAAATATTCTTTTAAAAAAGGGCTTGGGATTCATATTAGCATTTCGGGAAAGGTTTGAAAGCACCCGAAATGCCCGCTAACATGCGGTTATCTAGTAATTAACTATTTGGCTAAATGTTTTAAGCAAATAAGCAACTTAACTAAAATTGAGAAAACTATCTTAATATTTAAAAATAAACAACTTAAAACTTGAATTATTTTTTAAGGGAAAGGGAGATAGTATAACTGATTTACTTAAATAAAATATTTTACAAATTAACTTAAGTAGTAAAATAAGTATGATTATTTAGTCTTTAAAAAATCTAGAAAGACTATCTTTTCGAGGAAATCGAATTAGAACAACCTTAAAATCGACTAGCAAATAAACAATTAAACAAATACGAAATAGATAAAATAAAGAGAAAGAGAGTTTTGGACCCAATTCTGGTTATCTGTTCGTCTGGGCCAGTATTTGGGCCTAATTTCTGATTTTTGGGCTTTGATCCACTTGTACTTGTCATAACACTAAATATCAGTCAAAATATATGGGGGGTTTTGGCCCATTTAACCTGTCCTAAATTAACAATAAAACGGCCAAAAATTGATAGGCCTTTGGCACAATTTTGTTGTCCAAAAACTATCAAAACTCTACACAAATATATGGGCTTCGAGCCCAACTACATCAAAAGAATAGACTGCTGGAATTTGGGGCTTCTTGGCCCATTCCAGATTAGTATACACAGTGTACATAGTCATTGTATATAATGTATATAATTGTATGTGCTGTATATTCCAAGTATACTGATGAATACAACTCGATTTCAGGCTCTTTTCCCCTGTATTTCAGCTTCCTTTTCAACTTTGTTATATGAGGCAGACTCGAACTTCAACTCAAGGATATACAAAGAGGGAGTCTGAAATGAACTCGGATGGTGCATCACATGTAAAGAAGCGAAAGTAAAGAGTTAACATGAATAATTCAAAGTTATCATTAAGCAATTTTGCCAATAAAGAGGCAGTGAGCAGAAATGAATTCATCAAACTTCAACATATGCAACAACAACACATAATACACGACACATATGAAGATGTGAATTAATTGAACAACTACTAGAACAAAACATCTTATATATATATATATATATATATATATATATATATATATGGAGCCTAACAAAATAATACTAATATGCTAGTTTAAAATAGGAATCAACTATATCAGATAAAGTGAAGATCATACCACTAGATGGTTAAGAGCTCCACATCAAAATGACTACAATCTAACTCAAAAAAATAACGTTTTAACCTAAACAAACACATTGTCATGTAAATACAAAGTCTTTGCCTCCAGATAGCTTTTAGAAACACGAGATGTTCACATTGAATTTATTTTTTAGCTATTCTTAAAGAGAGCATATAGTTGAACACAAAAAGACATTTGGAGTCTCAAACTATAAAGCTGCGATCTCTCTAAAATAAAACTTGATTAATAAGAGAAGACAAGGAAATGAACCAAACGAGCAAGCTTAATAGAGATATACGAAAACAGAAATTTGGTGAATCACGAGAAGACTCGGACTTAAACCAAAACAAAAAGCACGATTAATCTATCTTATACAAACTTCATATCCATCTAACACACACATGAGCAAGAGACAACACTCGAAATAATGACATTCGGACAAAAGAATATGAACTTAACAAGGGCAAGACATTCAACTAAGAAAATATAATCTTGACATTTGACAAAATGAAATACGACCTTCGAACCAGAAATAAACAACCCTTAAAAACCAATACAAGCACACTAATACCAGCAACAAAGCATTGAGCTAAATCAACAATTAAACAAGAAACTAAATGTAATGACCCTTCAGGTCATTTTTAAATTAAAGAATTCTTTTCCTCGTATAGAGCATTCCTGTAGCGATCCCAAGTCATTTATGACTTGCTGGCACTCTTGTTCGGTCGCACAGTCGTTCGTTTGGGTTTTAGGCCCGTTTCCTGTTTTGGAGATTTTTATAACTTGAAAAGTTGACTTTAGTCAACCTTCTTGGGAGTCGTGCTCAGATGAAAATTCTGACAGCTAGGTTAGCTTTGGAAGATCGATTTTGGTCTAGAACGACCCTTTGTTCACTTCCCGAGGCTTTAGATGGCAGTTGTGGAATGCAGCTCAAACGATCCGGGTGTGGGACCCACTTTTCATCGAAGCAATCTCCAAATGGAAATTTTGCCTTCACCGTTGAGTCCGAAATATCGTTTCCAATTAGATTCCATATATGGTTTGTATTTTTCCGATTCCAAACGAGTCCGAAACATCGAAATTTAAGTTTGAAGGGTTGTAAAATTTTGACGCGGCAGTGACGTGGCAGAGCCACGCGACGCCACATGGCAGTGGCTAGAAATCTGGAAATTTTCAAATTTTAGGATGAGTTCGTCCAATTTTTTTCCCTCAACTTCAACATCAGATTTCTCCTTCATTTTGAGTCCAAATTAGGTGCTTCAAGAGGCTAACTTCAAGAGAATTTCGTGGGGAATCTAGCGGTGTTCTCAGAAATGCGAGGAGGCTTCGTTTGAGGTAAGGAATCGAATTTAGCCACTGCTAGGATGATTTCCGGATTGAATTGTTGTTGAATTTTGAAATGTGAGATCTTGATCATCTTAGGTCCGTTTTGAGTCATTCTTGAGGCTAACTTGTAGAGTTTTTCGCAAGGATCGTCGTGGTATAATCTGTTTGGATTGAAAGAGTCTCGTTTTTCCGGAAATTGGTGATCAAGGGGCTGCCCATTTTAATTGTTGTGGCTGATTTGCTGTGTTTTAGGCATCTGTTTGTGCTAAAATTTTGGGGTATTAGTTTAGTAAGGTATTTGGGACGTTTCCACGGATTTGATTTCGAGATTCCAATTGTAGGCCCCACAATCCCGTTTTAGACTCGATTTTGGGTCCGTCTCCGAAAAATACAATTTTAGTGTCAATATATTCGTAATGACGAGGTGATTAACCTTTTGTTAGTGGGGAAGTGTTTGGAGACCGTTCGGAGGGGAAAAGATCCGATACCGTGAGTTGGAGCACGCGTGGTCGGCTTTCAGGTAGGCTATGGCTTTCTCTCGTGAGATTGAGCATGTTTAGGCATTTGTTTATTGATTTGCTTGAGTAAGAAGGGGTTCGGGTGTTGAGCATGCAAAATTTCTATAGTTCTTGCCTTAGACCTTATTTCAGGAAAGTGTTGGATTATGACAGCATGTCTCTTGATATTATTGAATATTCATATCTTGTAGTATATATGATAATATTGATTTGAAGTATGTTTGGCCTTAGTCTAGGCTTAGACTAGTGTTGCCATAGACTTGAGTCTGATAGTCGGTAACTCAGCTTTTGACCTTGTATCCATAATGCCCTGCTTTTCTGTTAGCTACAGTACCCGGTTAGAGTCCGTGGTCCAACTTACTTATGTCCAGGCTTAGCTACAGTACCGGTCGAGTCAGGTGGTCCAGCTTACCCGTGATCCGGTTTTGGCTACGATGCAGGTTAGAGTACGTGGTCCCGCTTACCCGTGATACGGTTTTGGCTACAAGTGCCGGTTAGAGTCCGTGGTCCGGCCTACCCATGCCCGACCTTTGGCTCGACACAGGTTCGAGTCGGTGGTCCAGTCCATATAGGTTGACTCATTAGCTATAGTACCCGGTTCGAGTCCGTGGTCCAGGTTGCACGTGGTGTATTCCCAATTCCTCACTAAAGCTTCAGTTAGTCTTGATTATTCTTATCTGTAGGTTGTGATTTTGAAGGTTGGAGAGATTTCGATTAAAGTCCGGGACGTAATGAGATCCTGGAATATGATTGGGAACGATTCAGTTAAAAGTCCGAAAATTGGTAATATTGTGATAGACCTTCTAGATCCATTATTTTACTTTATCTGCGATACATCTGCTTAGGGCTTATGGGGGTCCGTGCGGGTGGTTTCTTTTATTGTGCACGAGCGTCCCGTCGGATTTATGGGAGAGGCGAGTTAGTTAGATTACTTGTCTTTGTTGCTGTACGCTCGTGTACATACCCCCATTACTACTCTTTGCACTTGATGTGACCCTTTATTTGCATTTGGTTCACTTTTGCTTATCTTGCTCGGTCGGCCTATGATGCCCTGTTTATATTGTTATTTTCCTACTTTTGTTTGATTTCTACCCTCAGACCCATTACTTGTTGTTCCGGGTTACGGGTTGGCTTACCTGCTGGTGGGTTATAGTAGGTGCCATCATGACTTGATAAATCGGATCGTGACACTAAACTTAACTACCGAATAAGACTTGATAACGGAATGAGGAGGTATTACCTTTTTCTGGGCAGTGAAATTGGAACCGACGAGCTTGAGAGCAATTCCACCAAGGAGAGATTCCAGCAGAAAAATCAATTTTTGAAACCAGCAGACCCAGAAACTTTAGCTATAGGGATATTATCTTCCTAACTTTTTCTTTTTGTCTACCTATGTTCTAACTTTGTTCTGTTTTTTACTTTTCTCACTGTTTCTTTTATGTATCATTTCTTTAGGAAACCAAAACTAAGAAATCACCAACCCCTAATACTAAGAAATAAGATAGTTTATATAGATGGAAGCTAGGGTTCGGTTTGGGGGGGGGGGGAGGGGTGAGTAATTGGATAACAAAAGTGTCATTTTGAAAATCAAAATCCAAAACCTTTTTCACCATTGAAAGGAAACCCCCCTTTCTCTGAAAAATCAACTCTATTTCAGAAGAAGAAAGAGCGATGGACGGCTTCGATCAAATCACTCGCCTTTGCGCTTGATGTGGCATCATCTCGTACTAGTGAGGACGAGAATGCAGTTGAAATCGCAGAAAAAGTTGTGCAAGAACAATGCTCAAACTGAGGAAGGAGACGTTGAAAATTGCTTTTCGTCTATTTAATGCTTGGAGACGGACGCTGTATCCTCTTTTCGTGAACTCACCACCACGTGGGGGAGGCGAAGCGCGTACGAGGGTCGGGGTGTCATTCACACATTGTTGTTGTAGACGTTTGGAACAGGCGTGAAGACGTCGTGGTCTTACTCTGTTTGGTTGCTGCTGCTAATGCTTGGACGTTGCACTATTGCTCCTGGGTTTCTATTGCTTTGGAATGGGTTGGGTCGGAGGTAAAGAGAGTGGGCTGGATTGAGAGATTAGAGAATTGGTATGCGCTGCTGGTATTGGATTAGGTTGGCTGGGAATAAAAGAGTGGGTTAAGGTTTTGGATTAAATTAGGTCACTTGAAATGGCCCAAAATTGGTTCGAAAGATTGGTAAATGATGAAATAGAAATGGCTATATTTGCAATAGAAAGATGGCTAGGTTGATTTCAATGGCTGCCGATTAGAGTTAAGAGATTAGGCAAATTTAGTTTAATTGGCAAATTCGGTGACAACTAAATAAGACTAATTAGTATTGATTAATTATTGAGCTTCTTACTCTTAACGAAATAAAATAATTAATTTACTTGCAAAATAATTGATTCAAAAATATAAACTATAATTAAGCTAAACTAATTAACAAAACATTTACTTAAAATAAAATCTTTTCGAGACAATTTTTTGAATAATGAAATACTCACTATAGTACTATAATATCACATTTTAAGAAAGTAGAGTATAAGCAAAACCTTCTACAGTATGTGAGATCTGGAGATACTAGAGTGTACACTAATTTACCCCTCTCTCAGATATAGAGAAAATTATTTTGAATCAATATAATTTTTATGTTTTTAAAGCAAACTAAAAACAGTAATTGAAAAATAAGAATGATCATAAATTTGATTAAACACTATTTTCTCTGTTCCATATTAGTTGTTTATTTTTTCCTAAACACGATCTTAAAAAAAATCATAAATAAGAAGGATAAAAATAACAATAAATAAATAAATAAGAAGGATAATTTTACTACTTTACCCAATAATTTTTTTTATCTGAAACTTTACAAACTTGCTTACACTTTTAAAAAGAATAAAATGTAAGGAAAATTGAGTAAATGTAATTAATTATATCTTGATTTCATAAATTGACAATTAATTTCGGACAACTATTTTTATTAATGTGTACAACTAATATGAGTTGATGGTCTCTCTGAAACAGTCTCTCTACCTTCACGAGATAATGGTAAAGTCTTGGTACACACTATTCTTCTTAGAATTTACTTATGAGATTTCACTAGAGATATTATTATTGTTGTTATTGGACAACTAATATGAGACATATGACGTATAATTTAATAATTTATTTTGAAAAGGAGAGTAGATAACAAAATTAAATAATTAATAAAGGACCAAGGAAAATATATTTTAGAATAATATTTATTTCATATAAATAATTGATTTTTTCCATTGACTAAAAGCAA
The DNA here is from genome assembly GCA_029007595.1 of Solanum commersonii. NCBI lineage: Eukaryota > Viridiplantae > Streptophyta > Magnoliopsida > Solanales > Solanaceae > Solanum > Solanum commersonii. The sequence goes on from JAJTWQ010000216.1 coordinate 32,136, forward strand.
AGTATAAATTTGTTATTACTAGTGTATTATTATTATTATTTATTGTTATTTTCATGAAATAATTTTCTTTGTTATATATATATATATATATATATATATATATATATATATATATATATATATATATATATACATATATATATATATATAAATAATAATTTTTGTATTTGTTAATTTTGTAATTGTAATAGAATTTGTAAAATAAAAAAAGCAAAAATTATACATATACAATAAGAAATAATAACTAAGTAAAGAAAAAATCTACCCCCAAAAATATCTCCCAGCCGTCCCTTCCCCTTCCCCATTTAGATCCAAAAATCTCCCCCCAAAAATTTAAAATTGCAAAAGATCAAACGCCCCCCCCCCCCCCCCCCCCCAAATTTCAAAATTCAATTAACAAATACCTAGACATCCTTTCCCCCTCTTCCCAAATATTTCTTGTTCGCCCCCTCCCCTCACCCTTTCTTATCTCAGTTTTTTTGTTCAATTTTTTTTACTTTATGTTTTGCTAATTTCTCTTTTGTAGGTTTTACATAGCATTCTCCAAGCAGATGAGATAAGTTTTTACAATATGAGTTGTTTTGTTTTACTCAATTGTATGCTCTAAATTTTTTATTATGTATTGGTTTAAGAAAACATTGAACCACAAATAATTTATCATACATAATTATATTTTGTATTTTTGCAAGAGATTGTTGTCATGATTTAAATTGATAGGTATCGAATTAGATTGTATATTTTAATAAATATAAGGTAATTTTCTAACTAGGTATGAATGTTATAATTGATACTAAAATTTGAGATTTATATCTACAGATTTTAAGAAGTTTAAAAGTTACAAGTTTGTTTACTTCTTGGTTTTCTTTGTATTAGTTTTTGGTTTTTATTTGCTAAACATTTTTGTAAAAAGATTATCCAAGACATCTTTTTTCTCTCTTTGTAATTTCAAATCATTATTTTCTTGGTGCTAAGTTACTTTGCCATTATTGATAGGCATATTTATGGAACAAGAGCATATAAATGATAAATTGAGATCAATGTTGAACAACTAAGATGCATACAATTTAAAGATTGTGGAAAGAGAGATAGGGGAAGACTATATGCTTCCTTGGATTCAAACAACATGGTGTCTTACAAGAATTGTATATTGTGACTATTCTTAAAATTATAGAATGAAATTATATATACTTGAGAATGATTTTGGAATCTCAAAAAAGTATTTGTGGTTATATTATGTAACATTTTTTACCAACATCCTTTCATTCATAGTATTTAAATTGTTGAAATCTATTTTTTTAGCTAAATTATAAAAAAATCTAGTGATTAATAATGCTTATGACAGTATTCTTCAATTTGTAACAATGAATATTCATAGTTATAGCTAAATCTATATGTAATTATAAAAAAATAGGGCAATACATTTTCATTTTTCCTAGCAAATTTAAAATATTAGCTATAATTTATGTATGACATAACAAACAAATTAAATTCTTAGCTTCGTGAAAAATATTTGTAGCAAATACTTTAATTTTATAGCTATAGATTTTCTAATTTTTAGCTAAATATAAGTATTATTGCCACAAGATTAAAAATATAAAATAGCCACAAATTTTAAAGTTTCAAAGAAAATAAATTAAGTCATTTTCCACAATATAATGCATTGTGTCTACAATATAAAAATTGCTATAGATCTAATTTGTTGTGGAAAAGGAGTAAAATTATTTGCTACAAGTATATATTTTGTAGCAAGAATTTTTTACTATCACAGCTATAACATAATATTTTTTGTAGCTATAAGCATTAGTCCTTAGCCACAGACCATGTAAAGTCTGTAACAAACTTTTAGCCACCCTACATCTTGCAACGGATGCTACGAAAAAATATTTTATGGCTAAAGTGTTGAGCTATGAAAAATTTCATATTTAGCTACAATGTGCTTTGTAGCGTTAAGTGCATTTTCTTGTTCTTGGCGACTAGTGATGACATACATGCAGTTTCCTCCTCCACCTGCCCCTGAAGTAGCTCCTCTAGATGCAACTCTATCTGGTGGAACAACTAAAGAAGATTGGGCCCTATTGCCCCCTTTACCATTTCCTTGTCTGTTCTTAGGACACTCTCTCATAAAATGACCGTTCTGACCACACTTGAAGCAACCAGTGGAGCCATCACGACACCCCTCTGAGTGGCTCCTACCATACTTAGCACATGCAGGAGTTTTATTACCCTTTTGTGCCATACTATCTTGAGAATGCGCAAGATCTAGCTCTGAAATTCTGATGATTGAACTCACCTCTGTTCCTTGGTGCAAGTGCACTAGCAGATGATGGAGAAGGTCCCTTCTGTTTCTTCTGTTGGAAAGATGACTGGTTGACATTACTCTTCTGCTACCTGGACTCATTTTCTATCTTAGCTCTCTTGTTTCGGAACTCTTCCCTAGCTTTCAACTTCTCTTTCTCAACTTTATGTACATGGATCATCAACCTTGCTATGACCATATCTCTTATCAACATAGTTTTCTTGCCTTCCTTACTTGACAGACGAGACAACCCAGCAACAAACAAACTCATCCTGCTTCTCATATCAGCAACCATCTCCGGAGCATATCAAGAAAGTTGGGTGAACTTCAGGCTCTACTCATGAACACTCATAGATTCATGCTTAAGAGTGAGGAATTCTCGTACTTTTGCTTCTCTCAATTCATGGGGAAAGAAACGCCCCAAGAAGCCCTCCTCAAACCCAACTCACAAGTGGGTACACCTTCAAATCTATTCTTTTCCACTGATTAAACCAGATTCTAGCGACACCATTCATTTGGTATGCAACTAGTTCCACCCTCTTAGCATCATTAACATGCATAATCTCAAAAACTTTCTGAAGCTTTTTAACAAAGTTTCTAGATCCGCAGTGACACTTGACCCAATGAAGCTTGGAGGATTCATTCTTAAGAACTCACAGATCCTTGAAATATCAGGCAAATCCTGTCGATTTTCTCTTTGTCCAAATTGATTGGTCGTAGCTTGACTCAACATCTGGATAGCTTCCCAGAACTCAGCATTATTGACCTCTCCTTGGGGTTGCACTTCAGGTGCATTAGGTACCCCTTGTTTTCGTGGTTCAACATTCCCTCTAGCGGGACAACTTCTGACAGCTCTTCGTGGAGGCATGATCTGAAAGACATGCACAATCACGAATTATAAGAAACTTTTTAGAGATAAACTCTATCGCACGAAATGAGTATGAAGAAGTGAGATAGTTCCTAAGTGACACATCCTCCTAATTATAGATGTGGAGCGCTTCACACCAATAACTAGGACTCTACAGACACGACTTCATAGACTCCTTAGGAATTTTGAACTCTGGGCTTTGATACCAAGTTTGTCACTCCCCAAGCCTACACCTTGGGCAGGACTGACACTCGAGAACCATCGTTGGCCCCAAGCGAACTGTAACGACCCTAAAAATGAAATAGAAAGAACTAGAGCCTCACATGTGTATTGAAGTTGGTAACTTGATTAAATAATGTAAATTGGCTTATTGAGTTTAGTTCAAAGAGATTTGGGGTTCGTAGATACTGCCAGTTTTTGACATTTTAATTTTTAGCTAGGGCTTTGAGAATTAATTAGTTATTAGATTAAGGGCTTAGGGGGTCGGTTAGGAGTTAATTAAATGACTTATATAAGGTTTTAAGTCTTTTAACAAGTCATTTACTCTTTTTCCCAAAATCAAAATCCCAAAGTCTTCCCTCTCTCTAACTCAAAGAAGATGAAGAAGAAGAAATGGGAGCTAGGGTTGAGGATTTCATGGTGTTTCTTCTTCAATTTTCGTGGGATTCATGAATGTTAAGGTATGGGGATCCTTTATCCTTGATTCCTTTTCCATTCAAGGAGCCAAATCAAAGTGTTTTGAAAGCTGTTCAAAAACTCAATAAAGTCCTAATTTCGGTTCTAGCATGAGTTCTTGCATTAAATGATTTTTAATAATGATTTTTGTAATTATTGATGGTTTTAAGAAAGAAAAGTCCATGAACCCATGTCTCTCCAAGTTTCCTAAATTTGGCTTATGAAGTGGGTTGAATCTTTATGATTGAATGATGAAGGAAAAATGCTTAGGTTGAGTTGAGTAGTTGATTTCTATAATTATCTATGTTTATCTATTGAGAATTGTTGAAGAATTGAGGAATGGTGATTGTGGCTTTGGAAAAGGGTAAGTTGTCCTAACTTCATTGTTAATGTAGAATTGATATAGAATTGTGATAGATTGATGTGTGATCCACTTATGGTGGAGGTGTTTACTTATTGAATGTATTATGATCATTGCCTTAAAGGCATTATATGATTAATTGAGTATTACCATGATATTGTGTTGTGAATGTGATGTGAAGGAGTTGAATGAGAATCTAATAAAGTAGAGGTAATTATGTTGTAAATGCAAGGGTGTTGTGATTGAAAACATATTCTCTCTTAACACTTATGAATGAAGATGATGGAATGTGAAGTGCCTTTTATTGTTGAATGTCATCTCTTGACTTGGTAGACTTAGATGCTCTTCTTGATAAATGAAAAGCTATGTTGAATATAAATCGATAGGCTATGACATTCCTTTCATATGTAAGTGATAAACTCTCTTTCTGATGGGTAGTATTTGGTAATTTATGCATACCTGTTCCCTAGAACTTCGTTTACAATGAATAAATATGATTTGGAAAGATAACTCGGATACCTACAACTCTTATGTTTATGTAAAACTCTAATTTAACTGTTATGGATACGAAATATGGGACGTAACATAGGGCAAGTTTTGCCCAGAATTCAAAAATTAAAATCCTGTATGATCTGCTGTAGTGCTTTGAATATATCGTTTTGTACAAAATATATTTTGCGGTGATTCTTGTTTATTTGCAACCTTTAGAGATGTACATACATCTTTCATGAAGGTTATAAAGTTTAATTTTGCCATTTTTCTTTTCAAATCTAACTTGCGACTTGAGGTACCAGGCTGGATAGATTCACTGTTTTGGGAGTATAATTGTAGTTGTACATGCTAGGCTTACTTGTGATGATGATCCTATTTTACGTCAACATTACAGAGCTAGTAGAAGTTAAAGAAGTTATTTAGTTGTATTTTTAAGGTTGTATATACTCGTGAACAAGTTGAGGACCTTGAAACGTTGGTTGGTCTACGGTCTGATCTCGCAAAGTTGTGTTGGATTGGTTCTTTGCAAAAGCACCGAGTTTGTGTATAAACTTGTACTTTCACTCTTTTAACTGTGGAAATATTTGAAAGTTGATCTTGGTACCTTGGCTACCTCTTGTCACATTGCACTGTCATGTTGGTATCCTTTAAGACGTTAAAGATGGTCATGTAACTCACCCACTTGTACGGACTGTTTGATCACCTGGCACTCTTGTTGGGACCTTGTCCTTCTTGTGGCTGTGACTTTGTCACTCTTGGCATGCCTCTTGATTCGGATCACTTGCCATCTTGACTCTGGATTTTTAGTCCGTCTTAAGAATGAAAGTTGTCCATTTTAAGTACGAATTAGAAAGCCATTTTTAATATGGTTCTTGGTTCTTTTGATTATTGGGTTTTGACCTTTCTTGATATCGGGCGTCGGGCCTTCTTGATACTTGCTTGTTGGTGTCAGGACATGATGTATATATTGGGTGAGCCTTGTTATTGAATCTCTTGGAAATTTGTGCTATGAACATTCTTGACACTTGGATCTGTAAATGTAGAACTTGATATCCTTAGTGTGAACTCTAGTTACTTGATAAGTTCTACAACGTGTAGATAGTAGTATGGGATGCTATCTACACATGGCACGAGTAGGATTTGAAGGTAGCAAAATGAGTTCCCTAAGTCTATATGACTAAAGTGTGAAGTCCCCTAAATGCATGAATGTGTCCTAAATGACTTTAAAGAAGAATGTTGACTTATTGTCTAAATGATTTGTTGAATGAATAGCTTATGTTAATGAAGTGAGTTACTTAGTATGCTACCTTGAAGCATGATGGTTCTTGTCTATAGTAGACTTGAGGAACACTTAGGTATGTATGAAGAGGTTGTATGGGCGGCCACTTCATGTCTCACTCAAGTGTGTCTTAGGGTAACTTTAGATAAGGGTTCTTGGATGATAAAATGAGTTATGTGGTGAAAATGTTGAGTATGTCTATAATGTGGTTAATGTCTTATATGTTGGTTATGTTCTATAATATGTCTAATATGTCAATATTCATGAAGTTTTACTAAAATGGCATAGGGCATGACTTTTAACCAAATGTCCTTTTTAGCATGTTTTTGCATGGTTTCCATACTTAGTACTTAATTGTACTAACCCCTTTATTTCCATTTTGACTAAAGTGTAGGGATTTGGAGATGTCGATATTCCATGGTTGATGGATAGGTTTCTAAGACGTTTGAAGATGAAAACTTGGTGAGTCCTCATATATTCGAGGACAATAACCAACATGTTCCTTTATGTCTTGTAGTTTTGTTATAGTTTTGAGTGGGCTTAGTCCCATTGTTGTATTCAAGTATTAGATGGTTTTGAGACATCTTGGATAAAGTCTAGAAAGTCTTTCGCTTGCTTTTTATTTAAAAAGTGTTCTTTCCATTGTAAAGGAAGCTTTAAATTTCTCCTCTATATTTTCTTTGTATCATATTTTAATGAATGATTCATGAGACTTGTATTTGACCTCTTCGAGGTCGAATACGCCGGTTACGACTAGAGGGTGCTCTCGGGTCGTGACACGAACCCTTGGTCTGGCGTAACTCTTAGTGGAAGACTTTACTCAACATAAATGTGTTTTTAAAAGTAAACTGAAAGCTCAATAGATAACTTAGAATGTATAAATAACATTCACTAGACAAAATGGCAACTCAAGTCTCAACATCAAAACTGAAATGGAAAGGATCAAGAACTAACATCAACTGGCTATCTATGAAGCCTCTAATAACTGAGATGGACGTCGGGACAAGACCCATGACATCCTAATGAACTAACATACTGAAAACAATAAAAAGGAGATCTTCCAGAATCAAGAAGGCTCACCAACAAATCTGAAATTCAACTGGATCAACGATGCGCTGGATGATGATTTGCATTATAAAAGATGCAGGCCAACTAGCATCAGTACAATAAATGTACAAGCATGCAAGGAGAATTCTAAAACAAGACATAAGCTTGAAAGGGAACTGAAAGAACACACCTGGTCTCAACTCAACTCAACTCATTTCAATATAAAGCAATAATATCAATGCACTATAAAGAAAGCTTTTAAAACATGGATAACAACTTTGTGTATTGAAAAATACAATAGTAACTCAGTTTGTCTACAATGATACAATATAACTCTATTTGTATATGAAATACAAGTAAACTCTGTGTATATTAGAATACAAAATATCATTGTGGAAATTTCTCTAACCGACAACCATCACTTCTGAGTTATGTGATGATACATCATTTTGCCTCACCTTGCCAGGGCCGTCCTACACCTTGTCGGGGTATAAAACTTGACTATTAAGTGAATCCACTAGTCTATGCTAAAAAGCACTAAGGAATCATCTAAAAAGTATGACCTTTTCTACCAACGTTGGCTTCATGGTTTATAGAGGCTGTGAGTTGTCTAAACTCTCCCCCATATCGGTGCTCAATACTACTCTAAAAAATGTAACTAGCTCATATGCTTAAAAATATAACTCTTTTTGTGATTTGAGAGAATTGCTCAAAAACTAGCCCAAAGGCTCTCTTGGAAATCAGTATTTCCTCTCTTGATTAAATGTGAAAACATTTACTCTTTACTGATGAAAACTAGCTCAAAGGTTCTTTTGGAAATCAATGTTTCCTTTCTTGTTTAAATGTGAAAACATTTACTCTTTGGGAATACATAGTCCCCATATACTCTTTTGAAGAAAGTGAACTCCACTCTTTACTTTTTACTCAACTCAAAACTCAAGGCTTAAAACAAGTTTAAACCATTTCCAAAAGACTTTTGAAAAGACTCCAAGAACTCTCTAGACTTGGCTTTTAACTTTCTTGAATTTGAATTTATCAATTCAAGGTTATGATTCATGTTTATGGATGATATCATGATGTTTAGACGTACCTTAGAGTGTATAAATCAACTAGAAAACATAGGTATGTTTCAAGGGAACTCAAACGGAAAGAAGTGGGAAATGGTAGAGGACCTGGCGACCCTGTCATACTAAGTGGTGCCGGGCGCCAGATCCTAAACTACCGAAGCTGGGTTGGGGCACTCTGAGTGGCTCGGCGCCCTAGAGCCCATACTACAGAACCTGATGTGGGGCGCTCTGAGTGGCTCGGCGCCCCACCCCTTTTCCCCAGATTTTCGATGAATTTTCTTGTTCATTTTTTTATCCTAATTCATCTAGATTCGATTGTTTCCTTCCCCAAACAGTTAGATTCAAATACCCAACCAAAGTATACAAGAATCTACTAAAAAATAACCTCAAATCTCATGAAACTAACTCAATAACTCCTCAACAACTCAACAAATCAAGAACCCAATATAAACTTCAACAAAATCCATCAAAAACTTAATTACTCTATTTTCAAGAACGTAAACACGCTGAAATAAATCATGATTGGTGCGTGAGAGAATGAAGCCAACACTATGTGATCTCACATACCTCGTAGGAATTAACCCTTGGCGAAATCTGCAAGAGAAACCTCAAGAACGACGATGAACTTTGGCTTTTCTGCTCTTTTCTCCCTTATTTCCCTTTTCTCAAAGCCCTACCATAATTTTGTAAAGCGTAAACTGAACCAAATCAGTTTAGACCCTAATTAATTCACTAAAAATGAATTAGACCAATTGGGTAGGGAAAAGACCAAAATACCCTTTTTAAAATCTGGTTAACTTTCCTTATCTAGACAACCTGACTTCAAACGAGCATATTTATACGAGCTCAAAAATTAGTAAACTCGGTGGTATTGGAAATATAATTCAAAGACCTTTCATTTGATATCTTATGACACTCCTAACTCATTCTGTACTAAGATTTATGGTCGTTTGAAGTTGACCAAAAACTTATACTTAGCAAAACTTGCCAAACTTTCCAACTTTGATCTTTCCAAAAATTACTTTCTTTCTAATTCTAGTTCTTTCAAATAGTGGGGTGTTACAATATACTTGAGCATTATCAATGAGTCAGTGTACTTTATCTTATTATTGTCGATACATATAAGCACATTTTAATTGTCATCACACAAATATTTTTAAAATTCATTTCCAATATAAATAGATAATCTTTTAAAAGTTTAATTATTATGAAATATTTCTCTATTTTAATAATATTGTGTATTACCTACATTGTTTTTTCTATAGTAAATTTACCACTAGATAATGTCTAGCGGAATTTTATTAAATATAAAATAATATAAATTGGGATAAGTACAAGCAAGGGGGGCTAGGCCTTACCTTACTAATCATAATGAAGTACCTAACTTCTACTACCTAACAAACATGAAGAAAATAAGAACTAGAGAGAACTAAGTATTTTGTGATCACCACAGAGTTTGTTGCTTCCACTTCTTTGTTGCCTATGTGATATATCCCCTTCCCTTGCCACTCTATCAAAACATATGTCCAACATATTGTCTTCCTCATCTTCATCAAGAGAATCCTTGCCCAAATCGATTGTGTTTGACACTAAGGTCCTTGACTCATTCTTCTTTGCAATTACACATTTAGGCACAAATACAGGAGGGCCTAATTTGCTATTCAAAGCAGGTGGTGAAACCTGCTTTTTTGGATCAAATCGTTGTCATTCTCTATTAACCTTACTTGCTTTCCAGTAGCCTTCAATAAAGCATCAAAGCTATTTTGTAACACTCCATATCCGAAAACAGACCTCAGTGCAGATTTCAAAAATTGTAGGTGCAACCCACGGACCGTAGGGTGACCCATGGCCTGTGCTGGTGGTTCGTGGTTCGCAATTGCGACCCCCTCCTCAAAAACCCTAGAATTTCCTCTAAGGGTCGACCCACAATTGGACCTATGATCCGTAGTCCAGGCCATGGTCCGTGGATCAGACCCCAGGAAACCATAGCATCTCCCCAGAACCCCTAGAGAAAAAATGGCTAAGTGTTGACCCACGGCCGGACCTACGGTTCGTAGATCAAGTCATGGACCGTGGTCCGTGTTTGTGGATCGAAGCCCCAGAATTCAGCTCCTAGTCCCAACTGACGGCTGACCAGTACGGACCGTCAATCAATCAACGGTCCGTCAGTCCCGTCCGTTGGTCACTCCATCATTAGTTAAGTCGGGGGTCTTTTGGTTTTTTCCTATTTCGTTGGACCCCTAAACTACGTCGTTTTAACCCTAAACTACATGGTTTTGGTTAGTTTTAGCCTAGGAACATAACTAGAACTTTTCTAAGTCAAATCATTCGTCAAAACTTAGAAAGTTAGAACGCTAAGAGGAGAAAGAAGTCAAGAACCCTAGTTTAAGAACGCAATAAGGTTCCATCAGTTCTAGCTCGGAAATCAAAATATTTCTCCATGAAATTTGTCACCAGGTATGTGGGATTCCACTAGTGGGTTCCTTTCACCCATTAGATCCCTAGAATTCAGTCAGATTCTTGATTCCCTGTTATTAACTAGACTTAGGGTTTCTAGAACTTCAGTAGATTACTATGAACTAGTTAATTTAATGTTCCAAATCAGATTACCATGTTATTACTTAGTTTATCATATGATATTCAGAACCCTAGTTGTATATATTCGTTAGTTCATGAATTATGCATGCTAGGTCAGATTATTTAATTATTACAGATATACCCATGCTTCAATTTACGAATGTCACACTATCAGTCATAATTGTTGCATTCTCAGTTTACATGTCATCTTTGAGCTATCTAGTATATTACAGACATTAGTCTTAATGTGTTAAATCACTTAATCTATGGGGAGTAGCATAATACCGAGTCGGACTAGGGTTAGTCACCCATATAGTCCTAGAACTACGAGCCACGTAGGTTGTAAGTCCCCTCTGTGGATATCATTTTAGTGATCACGCCAGCATGCATCTATACCTTTGGTCGGGTGTGTTGGGTCCTCTCGATGAGGCGTATACATCGGACTCCACATTTAGCTCATGTGGTTTTATGTCAGTTATTAGTATCTCCCACAGTTCAGCCAGACTCCATTGCATTGATCTTATTTCAGTACAGTCAGAATTCATTATTAGCATGTTATAAATTTGGTCATTGAATTTAGTTAACTTAGTATTCAATATCTATATCATGTTCAAATTATACTCTTGCTTTATTTCTTGTTCAGTTATATGTTATTTCAGCTTTACTCTATCATGTATGCTCAGTACCTTTCAAGTACTGACGCATACTCTGCACTATATCTTCTCGTGATGTAGGTTCAAGTCCGCAGCAGTCAGATTATGCATAGATCGATTCCCGATCTCTAGATCAATAACATCGGTGGTGAGTCCTCATTCTCCGAGGACAATAGTCATGTTATTCAGTACTTCAGTAATTCAATCATTTAGTTTCAGTTTTGCTAAATTTACCTGGGGCATGTCCTAGCACTTCTAGTCAGTTAGAGGTCATGTTCAGACATAGTTAGATTCAGCTTAGTATTAGAGTTTGATATTTCTCTTGTATTAAAACTCTCAGATTTGATATATTCAGTTTTAGAATAGGTATTCCCCATTATTTTCGTTTTCATGATATTTAAGCTTCCGCATCGGTTATTATTATTCTTAGTATGCTCATGTCATGCCAATAGGGTTAGTTTGGGGTCACTTGTGATCCTAGGTCCCGTGTTCGCGTCTCGGGGGTAGCTCGGGGCGTGACATATTCAAACATAATAGATCTTTTGAGGCATTACTAATATCTTTGTATTACCTACATTGAAATATGTTGATAGGGTAATGTCTTTCTGTTAGTTTCATTTGCTATTAAAGTTTTGATTATTATCAATACATTTAATTTTCGAATTATTCTCATTTACTTGATTATAGAAAATCATTAATTTATATATTCAATCAGTATTTTTAACTTTTCTCATCTTGAAACTAATATATATTTATTTATGGTAAGTTATTTTTTATATAGATCTTAATTATTTCTTTTATGATTTTAAAGAAGTTAAAATAAAAAAGATAAAGGATGATATATATTAATGCTAAGGTAGTAGGCATTTCAAAATATATATTGATATTTGGGCTCATTTTTTACACTCCTAGCAAATATGCCCTTCAATTTTGTAAATCAGAGCGGATATATTCTTGTTAAAAATGGATATATATACTGTAACACCCCAGAAATTTTTTGATCTAAGACTTGAACCATCATTCGTTGTAAGTAGGATTTTACCAAGGAATTTAAAATTTCTTAAGTATTAAGGTAAGGTCACTAGATGTAGCACCTAGAGTTCCAAAAAGAACTAAATTGGAAATAGCAAAATCTGAAATTTTGAAAGTTATGCTCAAGTTATGAGTTTTGGGTCAGCTTCAAACGACCATAACTCGTAGTATAGGATGAGTTAGGTGGGCTACAAGATAGCTAATGAAAGGTCTTTGAATTATCTTTCCAACGCCACCAAGTTTGCTAAGTTTTGAGTTCAGATGAGTAAGATATGCCCTTTTGAAGTTAAGCTGTCTAGTTAAGGTACGTTACCCGAAAATAGTGAGTGGTATTTTGGTCTTTTCCTTACCAAATCAGATTTAATTCTCTTTAGTAAGGTTTTATGGGTCTAATTTGATTAGTTCAGTTTTATAATGCTAGGGTTTTAGTTGAGAGTTCAAGAAGAGAAAAAAAAAGAGAATAGAGAAGAAAAGAGGAGAGGATCAAAGCGTTCGTCGAGGTTCTTGAGTTTTGTTGCGTATTTTCGTCAAGGGTTTAATCCCTAAAGGGTATGCAAGCTTCCATAGTGTTGGGTTCGTTCACCCACATGTCAATCATGATTTATTCAGCGTAATTTCATTCTTGAAATTTAAGGATTTAATTTCTTGATAAGTGTTCTTGAAGTTTCCTTATCGATTAAGTTTTGATGTAAGATACTACTTGGGTCAACTTCAAACGACCATATCTCTTAGAATATAAAGAGTTACGTGAGCCATAGTCTATCCAATTAAAGGCATTTTAATCTACTTTCCAATGCCACCAATTTTGCGTCAATCCAATTTCTGAGTAAAAAGTTATGACTATTTTAGTAACCTATACAGTGTTGTTACGAATTAGCCGACGAAAAAACATTAAAAAGGGTTGTTTTTGTTTTTTTACATCCAAGAAAACCCTAAACGAATTTCTTGACTAATAAAAGGCTCAAAACAGTTAGATTTTCATCTTTCAATCCATCACTCTCTTCTCTCTCAAACCCTAGGGCAAACCCATAAGGAAAAATCAAGTAGAAGACTCTATTCAACATTCTTTCAATCTTTTTCAAGATTCTTCTTCAAGGTAAGTCTTTTTTCAAGAATTCCATTTTTTGTGCAACTCAAATGTCTCCATACAATTATGAATCACTAATGAAAGTCATAATTTTTGGCCATAGAGATTTCAAGAAAACTAATTCAAGAATCTCAAGAAAGGTTTTCTTGATCGTTTACCTTCAAGCTAGGGTTTCAAGGCTTTTAATCAAGTTCTTCTTCAAGAACCTTGTTCTTTTAGATATGTAAGGCTATCATATTGTTGGACTAGTTCGTCCTCACGCCCTACATCTACTTTCAAATCAGTAAAAGAGTCTAGGATTTTACCCCTAGATTTGAGTATTCTTGAGATAAGTTGATTTGAGTCCTTAAGTTAAGTAGTTCATGCCCATAATTCTGCATGAACCCTCCGAGTCGAGCAAGTGAGTATGAGAGTGAGGAGAATGTATTCATGAGTCTACTTTATCATCACGAGATCCTTCATATCCATGAAACATAACTCTTGAATTCATAATTCACATTCAACAGAGAGTTAAGAGTAGAGTTCAAGAAAGCTTTTGAGTTCAATTGTGAATCCTTTGTGATCAACTATTGATTTAAGCTAAGTTTTGAGGAAGTAAGTATGAGAATGAGAAGAGTCGTATACATGAGTTCCATATTGTTATGTAGACCCTCAGTCGAGTCATTCATGCTCATAAATTCCGCATGAACTCCATACATTGAGTATCTTCAAGAGGAGTGGCATCTTCGAGCTCTAAGTCTTTGAGCATTGAGTTCCTAATCCTTTTGAGATTATATTCCTACTTATGGGACTACTACATGTTACCCGTGAAGCCTTTGAGTAGTTGTTCATGCCTATAATTCTGCATGAACCCTATGAGTCGAGCAGTCTAGAGATGAGTGGTATCATTGAGTCTTGAGTTCTGAGTACTGAGGTTCTTTATTGTTATTAAGATCCATCCATGAGTTGAGTTGTTCATGTTCATAATTTCACATGAACCCTATGATTTGAGTTATAAATTTTAAACACTTGAGTTCTTAAACTGAGTTTTGAGAAAGTAAAGATGAGTTTTGAGAAAAGAGTTTTCTAAGACATGATTAGTATGACAATCGAGTATGTCATCAATGTATGAGCAGTATGGTATCTAGATATACCATCAATGTTTATGCAGTATGACTTCTTGAGTCATCAATGATCATATTATAATATGATTTTGAAATGTTATTGAGAAAGAGAAGAGTTGAGTTCATTTTCTTTAAAATGATATATGGGAACTAAGTATTCCCAAGAGTAAATGTTTCACATTTAAGATGAGAGGAAATTGAGATTTCCAAAAGAGTTTTGAGCAGTTTGAGTACCATCTCTTTTAAGAGAAATATTTTTGAGTAATAATCTTCAAACCATAGAAAAAGTTATGTTTTTAAACATATGAGCTAGTATATTTTGGGAGTAGTATTGAGCACTGATATGGGAGAGAGTTCAGATAACTCACAGCCCCATAAATCATGTAGCCAACATGGGTAGAAAGGGTCATACTTTTTAGATGATTCCTTAATGCTTTTTAGCATAGACTAGTGGATCCACTTAGTTGAGAGGTCTTATACCCTGGCAAAGTGTAAGATAGTTCTGGCAACGTGGGCGAGACACTGTATTATCACATAACTCATAGTGATGATTATCGGTTAGAAAAACTCCCACATAGATATTTTGTATTTTTATATACACATAATTTATTTTGTATTTTCATATACAAACATAGTTTATTTTGTATCCTTGCATACAAACTGAGTATATTGTATTCTTAAATACATTGAGTTGTTTTCTACTGTTTTAAAAGTTTTCCATATATTGCATCTCTTATTGTTGGTTTATATTGAGTTGAGTATCCAGAGTTTGATTACCCAGAGTCGAGTGTCCCATTACTGAGTTGAGAACCTTATTACTGAGTTGAGTATCTTATCCTTGAGTACTTCTGGGTTGAGTAAGTTTGAGTAGTTTTGAGTATTCTTGAGTATTCCTTGAGTTGAGTCAGTTTGAGAAGAGGTAAGTATGTTTCCTTTTTATCAAGTTCAAGCTTATGTTATGCTTTAGAATTACCCTTACATGCTCGTATATTCCACGTACTAAGTCATTTGGCCTGCATCATTTTATGATGCAGATACAAGTATTCAGGGTCATCAACAGGAGCTTCGTTGATACCACATGGAGTTCGAGTTAGTTATGGTGAGCCTCCTTGCTTTCGGAGGGTTCCACTTTTACTTTCAGTTATATCAGTTGTTAGGATGTCGTGGGTCTTGTCCCGACTTCCATTTTTGTCATTTAGAGGCTTAATAGATAGACGGTAGAGTTTCAGAAGTCTGTTCATTTATTTTGTTAAATGTTTAAAGACTTAAGTTGCCTATTTTATGGCCAGTTGAATAATTTATTTTTATTCAGAGTTTTTCATTTGAGTTAAAGCTTTGTAATTGAGTTTCATGAATTTTTATTCAGTTTTAAGCTTTTGCATGCTTTAGTTAGTCATCCGCTTGTAGTCAGCCAGGATGAGGGTTCGCTTGGGGACCATTAATGGTTCTCGAGTGTCGGCCACGTCCAGGGTGTAGCCTCGAGTCGTGACAGATACCTCCATAATCTAATTACAAGTGATGTATATTTACTTATTTCGTTAACAAACTAAATACTTAAAAAAATAATCTAAAAGTGATTTTTTTAATTCCAAAATGTTACGTGACTTTGAAAAATTACTTCACACTTTTTGGGGGACAAACAACACAAATCTCAATAGTTTACGAACAAGTTACTTCCTTTCATGCGAGTTTCCAGTACTATGAAGCTTACCAGAATTTGGACTTTGGATACATGTATTTGATGCGTTCAGATACATGTATCATAGATACATGAGGTCAAAATTTGGTGTAATTTGTTCTACATACATTGTATCCAAGTGGATTGCATGTATCCGACTCTCTCACTCACCTCTTTCCTATATTGTTCGCCTCTCTCCTCTGTCCCTCTCTCTCACCTCTCTCCCTATATATTTGTATTTCAAAATGCATATGATATTCGAGAGGTATCCCAAATACATATATCTAGTGGAATTAGAATATATCTAGGATACACATCGACTGTCTTGCTCGCCTCCATCCTATCTCGCTCGTCTCTCTCCTTATTTCAGTGTATTTGTAGATAAAATACATGTATTTAGGTGTATCTGACTTTAAATCTAATATGAAATTATCAAGTAGTGAGACAATATGTAATTATTTCAAACTATAGAAAGAATTAGTAAATATGGTAAGGAATATTTATGTAATTAGATAGTTTTTCCTTTTTTTTACCCCTCCAAGCCCTAACCATTTAAAAACAATCCAATTTCTCTATTATTCAGTCCCGACTCAAACTCATTTTATGATTGAGGGGCTGAATGTTTTATTTGGATCAGATCTGTAGGGATAAAAAAATGTGTGAGGTACCACGTGATATTTTTGGAATTAAAAAATTATTTTTGAATTATTTTCTTTTAAATCAGTTTATTAAAAAAAAGGATAAAATATGCATTTCACCACTTTTTTTTTAATAAAGTGTATATTCGCTGTAAATCTTAAACTTGGGGGGTAATATTTTTGTGGATGGACAAATTCACTAGTAATTCATTAAAGTCAAAAAAGGCAACTATGAAAAAAGAAATGGAAATGCTATTGTTTTCTAAAGTCCTTGCACGAATCTTACTTGGAAATTTCATATGAATGCTACAACACATAAATATATCCTTTTGCTTTGAATTTTCATTTTAAGTGAAAATTCTATAATTGTCAAGCAGCACAATGGTTAATTATATCCTCTCAAATAGTCCTATTTTGTTGGCTATAGGCAAACCAAAGTCTCGTGTAAAGTTTTGTTACAAAGTAATATTTTAATAAGTGCACGTTACGGGTGTATTGAAAGTGATGTAAGGTCTAAGAAAAACCCTTGAACCAACACTACAATAACACCTTTTAGCAGTAATAAATATACACATTAACAAAAAGTGTTAAAGCATTTATCAACATTAGTTAATTGCGATTGAATCCAACATCACTAAAGGCTTTAGAGACATATACAAAAAATGTTAATTATCGCTAAAAATATATATTCTTAAGATGTAAAGAGTTATGTGGTAAATTACTAATTATCACATGAAAGATTTTAAAAGTCAAGCTTTCGACGATGCTTCAAATTATTAAATTTGAACTTTTGTAAGTAAAGTTATGTATCCATTCCTAAAGAAAAATATCATGGAAATGTCAAAAGAAAACAACAACACAAAAAACTTAAAGTCTGATTACAATTTGATGTTAATCTCTCTATCAGTGACTCCTTATCATAGTGAATCTCATTTAGAATCCTCTACATGTACAACAATAGATAAAAACAAATGAGAAGAGTCAAGAAAGACATCTATGAATGGAAATTATGTTATAGTTGTATCTCAAATGAAAGATACAACATACAAATGTGTATCTTTCACTTGAATTTTCATTTTGATGTTTACTCATTAAGTTAACGTAACCTAACTCTATTTGTCAATAGCAACATGTGTTAGATATGTCATTCAAGATTGGAAGGATCCCAAAAAAAAAAAAAGCATATTACATTAATGTGCCTTTTAACTTGGTCGTATTTTACATTTATGCCCTTCAACTTTAATTTGGGTGTATACAAGTAATTATTTTAACTTGTATAAAATTAAACAAGTAGACACATGAGTCATATATGTGACATAATACACATAGGACACCACGTAGGATGAAAATTGTCATGTAGGTTGCCACATAGGACGTATGTGTCTATTTGTTCAATTTTATATAATTTTAAGTGTCTACTTGAGCACACTCAAAGTTGGAGGGCATAAATGTGAGTTGATGCCAAGTTAAAGGATATATTTATGTATTATGCCTTAAAAAACACTCTCCAAGAAAATTCAGATGTAAATGAAGCATCACATATTGTTCGATACGAATAAAACTATTTTTTTCTAAATTTTTTTCATAATTAGTTGATCAAACTTTTTAAAAAATATTTTCTCTAGAAAAATAAGTTGCTTAAAATGAGGACAATAACTTCCTTAATGGAAATACGTAAAATAAGTTCTACAAGTGACATTCCACATATTCCACATTGATTGAGTTCTACCTCTCATTGCTCCTACCTTTTTTACTCCTCATATCCTCTCCTTTGAAAATTCCGAATTTCTATTATAAATATCCTCATTTTCTCTCTAGTTTTTTCAAAACTTTATTACTTAATTGAATTCACTTAATTAAATAAATCAGTTTGTATTTACCATGTTTTATACACTACAACATATTCATTTTTTTTTTTAACGTAAATTCATTTGTATACCACATTTTATACACAACTCATACAGTACTAATATATGTTTGTATATAACGCGATGTAATTATTTTTTTTTAATACGTAAATCAATTTGTATACCATATTTTATACACAATACATACACTAACAACTGCAAGTTCAACAAGGCATCACATGGATAAGGGCATCCAAAAGTATTCAAAAATAAGAACAAGACCAACAAACTGATAAGGGCATCAATCATTCATTCATTGTCACAAAGATAGATGTTTATTTTATTACATAACCACGGATTTAACAATACAGTAGTGACAACTAAAACAAACATTAGTAGTACAATAATACAAGAAAAGCACACATTAGTAGAACCACGTACTTAGGTTTACCATTGAAGGTAGGAATTGTTGTTTCAAATCTTGTTCTTGTACCAATAAATACCCTTATCCTTTTCTTTCTCCACAAAGATGCACTCATTTATATCCCTCCACATTGCCTTTAAAATTGGTGTATCATCAAATTTATAGTATTCTCCCAACAATGGTTTGATAGCTTTTGTTGCCTCAACTGCATGGTGATGTGATATGTATGGAAATATATGATGCAAAACATGTGTATCTGTAACATTGTGAAACACCTTATTTAAGAAACCATAGTCTCTATCTACTGTAGCTAAAGCTCCCCTTAGAAAATCCCACTCAGTTGAATCATAATGTGGCAATGAAGAGTGAGTGTGGTGCAAAAGAGTGATAAACACTACAAGCCCATTCACAATAAGAAGGGGTACCCCATAGATGCAAAAAACCCAAGCTAGGCCTTTTATCATAGCAGCGCGATACAACAAATAAGTTGTTGCAATGACACCTGCATCTGAAATGTAGATTTGTAGTCTCTCACGATCACTATATATTGGGCTATATGGATAATAGTGACTTGCAAAACGGTCATATTTTTTTCCTGAGACATTGAAGAGCAAGTAAAAAGGCCATGCAAAAGTAAGGGTGAAGGCAAGTATGAGTAGTCTTCCTAGTGGATTATTCAAGTATTTGTAGTACCATCTTAGTTTTGATTTAATTCTTGGTTTGTAGACTTCATCATTCTCAATGGAAGCAGTGTTGGTATGGTGACGACGATGACTATGTTTCCATGCAAAGTATGGTGTTAAAAGTGCAGAGTGGAGGATAAGACCAACGGTGTCATCTACCCATTGGTAATCACTGAAGCCATGGTGTCCACATTCATGAGCAAGGATCCATATTCCTTCCCCAACACAACCTTGAGCAATCCAGTAAGTAGTCCATGCTACATAACTATATGGGGATGGAATGAGGTGAAAGTAAGTGTTGGCAATGTAGTAAAAGATGGAGACAAGTATGAGATCCTGAATAAGATACGAGAACGACTTAATAAGAGATCGTTCAAAGCAGTGGGGAGGGATAGCCCTCTTTATGTCACCAATTGTAAAAGGCGGTTTTGAAGATGGAACTCTTTTCGCAACATCATTTTTCTTTTCTTCTATTTTACTGCTCATATTACCACCACCTCCCATCCTCCTGCATCCAATAATTTATTTTAGTTAGTATAATATAACACAATCATTCCCTAAAAAAATATTATTAAACTAAAAAGTCTACAATTATTGACAAGAAATACCTCAATATATTCAAAAGTAGAGAGAAAAGAGTCTTTTGAGTTTTACTTTCTCAAATTGTGAACATAGTTTCTCTATATATAATGCATAGATGTGGGGGACCAACAGCCAACCTACTTTGACCAAGATTTTTATCATGCTATATTTTACCAAGTTATTTATTATTAGTTACTTCACAACGCCCTCTATTTCAGATCATGAACCAGATCATAATCATTCTCGATGAGTCCATACCTTTCTAGGGGAGGTATTGTTCATCTAAATTTATCTCAAAGAGCCGTCTAATGTTTCTATTGGTCAAGAGCTTTTTACCAAGTTATTCATGTATTGGTTATTTCACATTTTACCCGGCATATAATAATATATAAAATTCACATAAAAACTTTGAAACTGAGAATGACAACACTCCTAGACCAAATTTCGCATTCCAAAGCGGATAGAACTAACAAAATTACATTCTAAGACTCATTGCTCCGGATGTTGACTAAAGTCGTTTGATGAACTTAGGAGCTTCCAAACTTTCAAAATTTCAACTTTTCAATCCCATAACAAAACTGATCTCATAAGCTGATCCAACAAGACTTGGGGCAATTATCGGGAGGGGTAAAGAGGTAATTTTTTTCAAAAAATTTCCATAAATGTCACTCAAGGTTATTACAGTTGGGTGGTGACATTTCCAAAGGAAAATATTCTTTTTTCTTTTCTCATTGAATGAATCAAAATATATGTGGAAATAGTCATTGAATATAAAATTTTATTTGGAAAATAATGATTTTTTAATAGTATAACAACTTCAACACTTTTAATAATATTACCAATAAAGTATACAATTTTTTTTTACATATATATATTTCATCTTTTTAACAAGTAAAAGTATTAATTGGTGAAGCTCTTACACATATGAGCACACAACCCTCTAAGGACTGAGGTTAGTTTTTCAACTCAATTTATGAATTGAGTTATTAAACTCACAGTGAAAGTGATGATCTGGTCAACTAATTTATTGGTAGTCAAATTAATATCCTTACAAAACTAACAAGTCAAGAGGGCTATATTATTATTTAACAAAGTAACACATTTAGATCTTTATCCAAATTAATTATATCCTTATATTATATAGGCTATAGTCAACAAAAGTGGCTATAATATATGCTTGGCGGCTGCATGGAATTGCATGGATAGACAATCTCAAATCCTCAATAAATTTATTTAAACCATAGTCTACTTATAAATTTTGGTGAGTTTCATCATTTAAGAATTAAGTTATATTCGAATTTAATCCAGCTTCAATATAAATATCGAACACTAGGTAGAAAATAAAAAAATTAAAAAGTTATATCTATGACTGAACCAATTTTAAAATTTTGATTATGAAGTAGCAAATTTTATGAAGTCTAGTAGTCGGGCTTTTCAAAATGATATTATATGAAATTGCAAATTTAATTATATGAAGTTAGGTGAATTGCTTGTGTAAATAAATTTCAGATACTTTTATCTAATTTTAAACATAAGTGACAAAATAGCTGAAGTTTAAAATATCAATATCTAATATTTTATGAGATATATTCGAAAGTAAAAGTAATTTCTGTGCGGAAAGATTTCACCAAAGTCAATATATAGTTAATGAACTCGAATTTGTGTTCTAACAGCTTTTGAAGTTCGAAACATGATTTATGACTTAGTTGGATGGTTGAGACGGATCCCAAAGAGCTCGAGAGTGTTTCAAGCTTTTTCTTGAGTTACTATTAAAATTTCATCTTCCATCAAAATTTGAAATTTATGAATTTATGATATACTTACGAGATCTCTGATAACCCGGCAGGTGCTTCATAGCTTCAGATGCCAACTAGTCAGCCGCGATCTTACCTTCTCTCTTCTCTATGAGTATGCTTACAAAAGCACTGTCAATCCCTTTGAACAAGATTCCTGCTCTTAAAAGGTGTATGTTGATTTTCTGCTAATGAATAGACCTAAAAACATAGTTAAAAGTAGGGGTGTATAAAATCGAATCGAAAATCGAATCAAATTGCAAATCGAGAAATAAAACCCGACTAGTGGTTGGTTTGACTTGGTTTGGTATTAAAAAAAAACAACCCGAGACCAAACAAACTCGACATTAAATATATAATTTTAAAATTTTATTTTATACATAAAAATATTTATTTTGATATAATTTTTAAATATTTCTTATACTTTTTCCTAGTTTTTTTTCTTTTATCACTGATTCAATCAAAATATATGTGGAAATAGTCACTGAATATAAAATTTTAATTGGAAAATAATGATTTTTAAATAGTCTAACAACTTCAACACTTTCAATAATATTACCAATAGAGTATACAATTTTTTTTGACATATATATATTTCATCTTTTTAACAAGTAAGCTCTTTCACATGTGAGCACACCCTCTAAGGACTGAGGTTAGTTTTTCAACTCAATTTATGAATTGAGTTATTAAACTCACAGTGAAAATGATAGTCTAGTCAACTAATTTATTTGTAGTCAAATTAATATCCTTACAAAACTAACGAGTCAAGAGGCCTATATTATTTAACAAAGTAACACATTTAGATCTTTATCCAAATTAATTATATCCTTATATTATATAAGATTATAGTCAACAAAAGGGGCTATAATATATGCTTGGCGGCTGAATGGAATTGCATGGATAGACAATCTCAAATTCTCAATAAGTTTATTTAAACCATAATCTACTTATCATCATTTAAGAATTAAGTTATATTCAAATTTAATCCAGCTTCAAAGTGGATATTGAACACTAGGTGAAAAATCAAAAAAGAAAAAAGAAAAGAAGAAGTTATATCTATGATTGAACCAATTTTAAAAATTTGCATATGATTTATGAAGTAGCAAATTTTATGATGTTTAGTAGTCGGGTTTATCAGTATGATATTGAACACTGGTAGAAACCAAAAAGAAGAAGAAGTTATATCTATGACTAAAGCAATTTTAAAAAATTTGCATATGAAAATGCAAATTTAATTATATGAAGTTAGGTGAATTTCTTGTACAAATAAATTTCAGATACTTTTATCTAAGTTTAAACATATGTGAACAAATAACTGAAGTTTGAAATATCAATATCTAATATTTTATGAGATATATTCGGAACTAAAAGTAATTTCTATGCGGAAAGGTTTTACCAAAGTCAATATATAAGGTTAATGAACTCGAATTTGTGTTCTAACAGCTTTTGAAGTTCGAAACATGATTTATGACTTAGTTGGATGGTTGAAACGGATCCCGAGGAGCTCGGGAGTGTTTCCAGCTCTCTCTTGAGTTACTAGTTAAATTTCAAATCTTCCACCAAAATTTGAAATTTATGATTCGCCAATGAAATGCTAGACTCTTGAATCATGACAATTTTACTTGATTTGATGGCAGTGATGTATTTGAAAAATCTCTATCAGATTTAAATTTTTAGTTTACATTATGTTGGATAGGTATATGGTGGTTAGAGTGAATACATTTAAGAATTTGTACAAGTTAAATAACCAGAGATAAATATCCTACGTGGCATTCTACATGACAATTCTCATTTTATGTGGCGTCTTGTGTATTATGTCACGTAGGGCATGTGTGTCTACTTGTTCAATTTTATATAAGTTTAAGTGTAAACTTGTACACACATCCAAAGTTAGAGGAATAACCAGAGGTAAGTACTCCTTCATCCCTAAACAAAGGTCTCGGGATCGAGTCCCCCCATAGGTACAAAGTCGCCTTTGTTAGGAAGCATTTTTACCTCCAACATAGGACTTTCCTTGCATAAATTCAGATTTAGTCGGACTCCAATGAAAATATCGATTATCGAATGAGAAGTCAAAAATAAAACAAAATTAGAGGACATAAATATATAAATTAAAAGAAATATTTATGTATCTAAAAAGTCTCTATCAGATTTAAGTTTATAGTGTACATTATATTGGATGGGGAGATGGTGGTTTATATAGAGTGAATAGACATGAAAACATCCAAACCTAAGAAAATTTATGATCTGTATGCTGTTGGGTAGTGAAATTGAATGGTGTAGGGTATCCGGAAAAATTGAATTTTCCATAATTTAGGTACTTAAGTTTGTATAAAGTTGCACAAATAGATACATATATTCTACATGGCATCCTAAATAACAATTCTCGTCTTATGCGACGTCTTATATATAATATGCCATGTAAGACGTGTGTGTCTACAATTGTTCAATATTATACAAGTATCTATTTGTGCACATCCAAAGTTGGAGGATAAACCCTGAGGTAAGTACTAATTCATTTTTATCAGTGGTCTCGGGTTCGAGTTCTCCCGAGTACGAAGTCACCTTTGTTAGGGAGTGTTTTACTTCCGACGTGAGACTTTCCAGTGTAAATCCAAATTTAGTCAAATTTTAATACAGATACCAAACACCAAATGAGAAACCTAAACGAACAAAGTTAGAAGGCATAAATATATAAACCTTAATAGGCACATTTATGAATTTGAAAAATCTCTATCAGATTTAAGCTTTTAATGTGCATTATGTTGGATAGGGAGATGGTGGTTAAAGTGAATTGACATGAAAATATCCAAATCTAACAAAAATTATGATGTGGATGCGGTTGGGTAGTGAAATTTAATGGTGTTGGGTATCTAGAAAAGCGGAATCTCGCATAATCTAGGTACTTTGTGTATAAAGTTGAATAAATAGACATATATGTTCTACGTGGTATTCTACATGACAATTCATGTTTTATGTAGCGTCGTATTATGTCACATTGGACGTGTGTGCAATCTACTTGTTCAATTTTATACAAATTTCATTATATACTTGTGCACATCCAAAGTTTGAGGGCATAATTATATGTAAGTATTCCATCATCATTAACCAGAGGTCTTGGGTTTGAGTCCCTCTGGGTACAGAGTCGCCTTTGTTAGGGAGTATTTCACTCTTAATGTGAGACTTTTCGGTGCAAATTTGGATTTAGTCGGGCTCCAATGCCGATAACGAATACTGAATGAAAAAATAAAAAGTTAAAGTACATAGTTGTATGAAGCCAAGTAAAGGTCACATTTATGTTTATTCCACTGAATACCTAACCCATGATGGTTGAAAGCAATTATTTGTGCTTTGTATTTTTCATTTGAAATTTCTAGGTCAAAACTCGTGCAAGGATTTAGCATTTGCATTCTTCATTTACTGTTTTTGGTACATAGGAAAAAGTTTCCATTCTTCAAGATTCATAGATGTCTTTCTTGACTCTGCTCTTTGTTTTATCTACTTTTTGTATTTTAAGAGGAGCTGTCCATGTAGAGGATTATAAATGAGATCCACTATGAAATTTGCATGGCAAGACTTTTAACCGATGATAAAGGTAAAGAACATTATAATTTGGCATAATTATAAACGCGTCCTTTAATTAACTTGACTTCAACTGATATCTATATCCTCTAACTTTAGATGTGCACAATGTAGACACTTAAACTTGACTTCAGTTAATATCTATACCCTTCAACTTTGGATGTTATGTAGAACGTGTGTGTCTACTTGTTCAATTTTATAAAAGTTTTAAATGTCTACTTATGCATACCCAAAATTGGCAAAGCCAAATTAAATGCCGCATTTATATATTATGCCTTATAATATTCTTTAGGGATGCATTCATAACTTTGTGCACAAATTTTCACTTAATGAGTAGACATTACAATGAAAATTCAAAGGAAAAGGATATATTTATGTGTGTTTGAAATTTCCACATAAACACTCGTACAAGCACTTGAGAAAACAATGACATTTCCATTATTCTACTTTCATAGTTGTCTTTCTTGACTAAGCTCATTGTTTTATCTGATTTTGCTTTATACAAGAGATCCACTATGATTACTTAGAATCACTTAAATGGAATTGTAATTAGACTTTTGTGTGTTGTTTTCTTTCGAAATTTCCATGGTATGCCTTATGAACAATACAAAATGTAAACAACAACCCTTCAATTTTATACAAGTTTAAGGGTGTGTTTGGTATGAAGGAAAACATTTTCATGTTTTCCAATTTTCTCATGTTTAGTTCGGTTAAATGTTTTGGAAAATGTTTTCCAAATCAACTCATTTTCCTCAAATTTAAGGAAAATGACTTCCCTTCAAAACTTAAGGAAAACATTTTCCAAAACTCTCTTCCAACTTCAAATTACAATTATTTTTTTGTTGAAAAAATCAATTTATTTTGTCCCTACCCTCAAACCAGCCCCCAACCTACCCCCCCAAAAAAAAAATTAAAGCTTGTTTTTAAATTCAATTTTTACCCACCCTCACCCCAACCCCTACCCCCACCCCCTCCCAAAAAAATATTAAAAATTATTTTTAAAAGATACTTCTAATTTCAATTTTTTATTTTTTACCCCCACTCACTACTCTCACCCCCCCCCCCTAATCAATTTTTTTATTGTTTTTAAATTCAATTTTTTTACCCACCCTCACCCCTACCCCTACCCCACCCCCTCCCAAAAAATATCAAAAATTATTTTTAAAAGATATTTTCAATTTCAAAATTTCATTTTTTCACCCTATCTTGACCCCCCCTCACGCACCTCCTACCTAGCCCCCCACCCACCTCCTACCCAGCCCCCCACCTCCAAAAAAAAAATTAAGTTTGTTTTTAAAAATATTTTCAATTTCAAAATTTCATTTTTTCACCCCTACCCTTGACACCCCCCCCCCCCCTACCCCCCCCCCCCAAAAAAAATTAAGTTTGTTTTTTAAAAAATATTTTCAATTTCAAAATTTCATTTTTTCACCCCTACCCTCGACCCCCGACCCACCCCCTACCACCACCCCAAAAATGATTTTAAGTTTGTTTTACAAAAATATTTTCAATTTCAAAATTTCATTTTTTTTCACCCCTACCTATCCCCCCCACCCCACCCACCCCCTACCCGGCACCCCCACCACCCCACCACCCCAAAACAAATTTTAATTTTTGTTTTTAAAAAATATTTTCAACTTCAAAATTTTATTTTTCACCCCAACCCTCGATCCCCCACCCACCCCCTACCAGCCCCCATTCCCCAAAAAAATTAAAGTTTGTTTTTAAAAAATATTTTCAACTTCAAAATTTCAATTTTTCACCCCTACCCTCAACCCACCCCCTACCACCCCCCACCCCATCCCCAAAAAAATTTAAGTTTGTTTTTAAAAAATATTTTCAATTTCAAAAATTATTTTCTACCCTAGTAAAAATAAAAGATATTTCTCAAAAAAAAAAATCATTTATAAATCAAACACTAAAAATCTTTTTCGGAAAATATTTTTTATTCACCAATCAAACATGAGAAAATAAGTCAAAAATCAACTTGTTTTCCAGGAAAATATTTTCTAGGAAAACATTTTCAATGGAAAACATTTTCCTTCATACCAAACACACCCTAAGTGTCTACTTGTGCACACCCAAAGTTAAAAGTCATAATTGTCAAGTGAAGCCAAATTCATGGTCATGTTTATGTATTATTGCATTATAATGTCTTATGTGATATAGTACTTATTAATATGCAGCATTCTTTGACATGCAAAAAATTATATTTGTTGATTTTTATTTGTCCAGTTTGAATTTACATTAATAAATAATAATTGCTATGAGTATTTTATTATATTACTCACATTAACTGATGTTTAGTCTTATATTTTGATGAATAATTTGAATTGAAGTAGTTAAGAAAAAAATATGAAAAAATATGTTTTTCTTTTAATATGCTAAAGTGATAAATAAAACTAAAAAATATATTTTAATATAACATAGTGGACAATCTTTTCTACAGAATTCAATGCAAAATAAGATGATTATTTGAGTGGATATTGCACACGTGCCTGCAGGGACTTGGATAGTTGCCTTTCTTGACTTTAATGTAGCGCTAATAATTTGTCCGTAGAGACATACAT
Organism: Solanum commersonii; assembly: GCA_029007595.1. Lineage (NCBI taxonomy): Eukaryota > Viridiplantae > Streptophyta > Magnoliopsida > Solanales > Solanaceae > Solanum > Solanum commersonii. The sequence continues at coordinate 60,470 of JAJTWQ010000216.1, forward strand.
TATTCTATTCTACTTTCTATTTTCTATTCTACTTAATATTATATTATATTATATTTTATTTTATTTTATATTTTTATATTATAAAAGGGAGTTAGGTTCAATTATAATATATAATATTCAAGATTGGGATTTTTCCTAATCTTCAATAGTATATATTATACTTATGGGACTTTTAAAAGCTTTTATATATTCAAAAAAGTCACAATTTTGAATATTATATATTATATTTGGGCCTAAACTCCCTTTTATATATATAATAAAAAATATTTTTTTTTCTACTATATTATAAAGGGAGTTTAGGCTACTATATAATAAATATAATATATAATATTCAAGAAAGTTCCAATATGAACAAATAAAAAACATCATATCAGTATTATAACATTTCCTCAGAAGTACGTATAAAAAACTTATTGAGTTCATTACATGTGAAGTATTTATTCCGGCAGTCATTACATGTTGTCTTATCTTCCAAGACATAACATGCTCTTTTACAACCCATTAAAGATCAAGCTTTGGTAATTCAAGAGTCATATAAATAATTTTATGTTGCTGCCAGAGACGATTCTGTTCTTGCCACTATTTTGGCTAGGTTTGGTTATTCAAATAATGGGACGTCAATAGCATAATTTTCTGGGATTGTCCCGCATCATCACCAAAGCAAGATGGTAGTTGTAAAATGTTGTTTCCTGTTTAGATTTAGAAAAATCAAAGGAATTAGTTAAGGTCACAAGTTAATTTTAACAAAAAGGGACAATTTGTGAAATGAATTTGTGTGCTAGAGATGAACCATTAGCTGCAACTTTATGTTCTCTTCTAATATAATCATTATTTCCTTAAACCACTCTTACAGTTAAAACTCAAACATCACAAAAACGCAAAGACACATCTAAGAAGGCATTAAGGGATTATGGCACCTAAATTTAAAAAGAACACCCTGTGTTCATTTGGAATGAACTCAAAATTGGAAATCCACAACTAATAAAGATGTTAAGAAGTAAGAATTACTATTGTTACGTTGCAATAATTAACCACCACAAAGCGTCTGCTGCAAGATTACATGTGGGGATAAGGGTCTGAAAATACCCCAACTTTAGTCGAATTTTCTATTGCGATACTTAACTTTCATGAGGACCTATTACCTCCTTAGACTATTTAATAGTGTATTTTAAAGGTATATATGTGCCCACGTGGACACATTACTATTTATAATTTTGCATTATTTTTTATGTCCACGTGGGCAAATATATATGTTTAAAATACGGTATTAAATAGTCTAGGGAGGTAATAAATCCTCATGAAAGTTTAGTATCGCAACAGCAAATTCGACCAAGTTGGGATATTTTTTAGACTATTATCCCTTACATGTGTATAAAGTAATAACCATAAGATGTCTGTTGCAAGAACATAAAGTGTTATCTCCAAGTCTACATGATTTCAAACTTTGTACATATATTTGATTGGACAACTACATATTACATCAGCTGAAAAAGTAAATGAAATTTTAAAAAATCTGAAAAGGAGAAATAGAAGTTGAGTGAGATAGATCATGTAGTTGAAAAAAGTAGAGGACGAAGATAACAGGAAAAAGACTTGAAGAGAATAGAAAAAGCAGTATGTGTTTTCATTAACAGCATACAAACACCTTTGTTGGTAGATCACTAATTGACTAAATCTAAATAGATGAAGATGAACCAATTACGATAGTTTTTTATAAATGAAATTTCAATTAGCCCGAGAATGAAAATGAGGGCATAATTAGGCTAAAGTTGGAGAAAACTTTGCTCAAGGATAAAAAAGGTAAAGTTGAGAGAAATAGAAAACATCAATACCATATATGAAGTCCTATTTCATTCAAATTCATCACAAACCATAAGCTAAGGATCCTTTCACTTCATATGAGATTTAAATGATAAATTGTTCATCAGTTTCAATTAGAACTTGTCTATCACATTCATCCTCTATAAGGCTAATTAAATTAGTAGGCAACCATTTTAAACATTCAAATTCGAAAAAAACTTTATATATATACTGATATACATGAACATAGTGTAGCACAGATACATATGTACTTGACAGAGTTGAAGAGAAGATTGATTTTGAGTTTCAATTATCCTCAAAACAAAACAGCTACAAGAAAAGGAAAGAAATTGTCACAAGTACAGAGCCTCAATTGATTGGATACACAAGTTATTTTTAAGTTCAAATATCGATTAAACACTAAAAAAAAGATATCCTCAACTCCTTAGAGAGTTGTTCATTGAATTCAACAAAAGAAGAAAGTGAAAACTTAAGAACGACAATCCTTCAAGATTGAATCTTCATAGCAAAGGCTGATGAGTCTATGAATAGCTAATATTGTCTTAAATTGAAATAAACTTAGGAATAAACTGTAATCATGAACAAAGAGAGTTCACAAAATAGTTATTTTTCCTCTTCGCAATAGAGACTACGAATTACGAAGATTTCCAACAACCTCATAGAAGATATAGAAACCAATCAATGTGGAGTAACTATTACAAGAAACTATAGTTAAGCAAAGATAGATTAAGATAGACATTTCGAAGAGAGATCCGATATTGAAAGAGTGGAGGAGAAAGATCTTTAACCACCAGTAAAAACAACGAATAAAAACACCAGAACAATTAAAACAAAAAACTTAGAAACTTACCAGAAGCAGTCAAAGAAAATAAGATGGGAAAGAGTTTAAAGTAGATTCGAAATGAGAGCTCTGCTTGTTGTTATTCGACTTTTGAGCACACCTGGACACTCGGTAAAAACCACCATAGATGCACTCTGTATATCAAAGTTATATACATATTTATTTCCATTTTCAAACATGCATAGGAAAATTACATACAACCTAAGAATCCAAAGAATAATGGAAAAAACTACCATTATAGGTTATTTTCAAGAGTTGGACACATTACCAAAAAATTGGGGGAGAAGGGGAACTAAAACTTACTGTAACTAAAGATTAGAGCAACATCGAAGAAACATTTGAGGCAAAACTCAAATCCAAAAACGATGATCCGGATTTGATAAAGAGCAAAGCCAGTGATAGAACAAATCTAGAGCATACGGCACATTCTACCGATGAGCAATGAAAGAAAGCATAAAGTGGATACACATGTGAAAAGTTAATTTACAAATTTACCCCAAAATAGAATTATTTATTTGCCCTTGTTCGTCCTTCCCTACTCCCACTTCTAAATAAGAAAGAGTAATGACATATACCAAAAGCTTAAAGTTCTCACACCACATGTACACATGGATCAACAGCCAGCTTACACGATAGAGACGCAAACATCTCAAATAGCCATGTCAACTACGCAAATGAATTTCTTTTGAGCCTCATGCAAATAGTCCTTCTCGACCAATCCATCTTGGTAACTAATCAAACCTGAATGTTTTTCAGTGTTAATCACCAATAAAGCTCCTACAAAAAGTTTGGAGGAGAAAATAACATCATTTCTAGGCAAATATATATATATATATATATATATATATATATATATATATATATATATATATATAAAATTCAACTCTTTTAATTTATATCGTTAAATATGTTAGCCGCGTCAAAGTTCTTCCCTCTTTTTTTCCATATGTCAACTCAATGTAATCAGTGGTCACACTCAAAGTCCACAGATGTCGCATATTTACATATTCCTTGCTAAGTTTTTTCCCCTATAAATAGTAATTTTAGTAAGAAATCGGAAAGAAGTGATTGTCAGGACATGATTTTCATGTACACTTAACTAATCTTTCAACCTAAGTACTTTTTTCCGGCTCAAGATGACCTTTGTATCTGAATGAATGAATAATTTAACTTGACTCTAGCATAGACTATCACAAAATACTGCCCAAAAATCACAAACTTAATTTTAGTTAGAGTGGCTTAAAGTCTATTTCAATTGAATGAACTCAAAGTTAAAAGGAGATTTAAGCAATAACTAATGAGGAGATCAATAGGGAAAATGGAGTTTAAAAATTGTGTTGCCTAACCAAGCTAAAGAAGTTACACATTAGCACACTAAATCATTCAGATATGCATATTTTGACATGAATGTTAATAGCGGGAATTGATTCATATTAGAAAGGAATAATGGTTTTCCTCTACGGAAGTGGAAAAGTCGATTAAAAAAATGTAAGAGCAATGTTCAGAGATGTGTACATGAAAACGAAGAAAGAAAGCACTTGTTGGGCCTCTAAGCTTGATTGGATCCTTGGCAGCCTCCTTCTTTAACCGGAGCCTGTAATAATCACATTAAAATCGAAAGCATATCCAACAAAATCACATGGTGATAACGCCTACAAAAATACATGAGAGTTCGAAACAAATCATACATAAACACAAGCTCATAAAGCCAAAATATCATACATGCATTTGGAAAGCTGTAATAATACATGAAGAAAGAGCAAAAGGCATATACATACAAATACTACACTTAAATATCCAAATCTTATATACTGAATTAAAACAAAAAGTAGAGCACAAATAAAAAATAATTTCACAAGTAGGTGTAGATTCTACACCATTGATCTCTAATAGAAGTAGAATCAACGATTTAGATGGTCAGCATGAGAAAACTAAGTAAAACTTACCAACGAAGAGACCCCAAATATCATTTGAGATTTTTTACGGTAGTACCACAAATCGGTCAAAAAAATCAATTACATGTGAATGTAAAGCAAGTGATAAATATGATAGCATGGAAGAAGCATCTCAAGTAAAAAAAAATTTAAAATAAAATTGGAGGAAACCACATTCTCCACAATGTTTTAGCAAAAGGAGGCAACATATATTCTTCTAGCTTTAAAAAATAGTCTAGGAGAAGAAAAATCATAGTAACTAATTCCCTGTTCCTTTCCTAAGCATGTATATTAAAATAAAAAGGGAAAAGGAGCTCAAAACAACCAGAATTGAAGCATAGAAACTTAAACTCAATTCATTCAACACTCTATTTGATCATTAGGCAACGAAAAATTGACCTACTTTCAGATTGTGATTCTGCAGGTGGTTTAGTACGTTTTAAGGACACTCTTCGGAGCAGGAGTAGGAACGGGAGGAAGAGGTGTAGTGGTGATGGCGACATCTCCATTGGCGGAAGATGGCGGCAGCCAGAAGAGGCAAATCTTCGAACAAGTCTCCGACCATTTTGTGATCTGCATTTGTATCTACAAACAACCCAAAGAAGACTAGTTATTGAATGCTTTTGAGATGCAGGACATCGGATGATGATTTTGGTCTCTTACTCGAAGATGACATTGAAGTCTCCCCTTACTTATTACCTATGGATCAAATATGCTCTCTTGGCCTACCACTATGACCCTCAAATATCACTCTCCTCCATCTCTCTTTACACGCCACGTTTGGTGGAAATTGTCAAAGAAACGCCTAAATGAAATGCAATTGAGTTCTTCAAACACATTCATCCAAACACATCATATCTCCATCAGCTGCCTTGCAGTTGGGGCGCAGTGTTTTTCCCCCAAGCAATGGAAGGAGTTTTACGTCTACATGAACATGAGATTCACGAAAGATCCTAAGCAAAATCCATACAGACACCAAAATCAAGAACTAACGAATGGCAAGCTTCATGGAAAAAGTTCTTGATAGACATGATGTACTTAAGAGGATACGTTAGCCTTTATCCGAACTTTCCAAATCAAATGAGCTTTTCGACAAACCATATGGAACCAGGAGCTCACATAGTAGCTAAGAATAATTTAGTTAAACATAAGAAGGCAGATTTTGATGTGCCATTACTAAAAGAAGACCTCAAGAACCCCTTACCTAATGGGAAAATGCCTCAAGCTTCGAAGTTACCTTCGTTGAATCTCTTCAATCAACTTGTTTCATTAAAAGGCTTAAAGACAGCAGGAGCAAAAGTTGGGACAGACGTACTATAATGCAGTCCAACAGAAATAGTATTCGTTCACCACGATATAGGTTTACCATCACATTGTGCAAGATTCTGATTACAAATTATAATTTTATTTATTTATGTGATTTGTGTCAATTACATCATTTACCACTTCAACTTCAGTGTCCTTTCCGCCAAAGTCGTTGACTCATAGGAATAGATGGTGCATTGCATCTCCTGCACTTTACCTCTAATGACATGTTTCTCATCACCTAGAACACTTCATTCTTCTTTTTCTTCATTTTTTGTAGTGTATTTTTACATAAGATTAATTATATAATAATGATCAACAACAACCTATTCTTGATAAACAATATATCATTTCTCAATTATTTGAATTTTAGGCATAATTTGTATTACTCGATAACTTTCAATAGTAACATGAAAGTACAGAAAGCTTAACGATCTAAAACGGCAAATACAACTCAGTCTAATATTAAAAATTGAGTAACAATCACCTTCGATAGACCTTTATAGAATGAAACAGGTCACTATGTTTTGAAAACCATCGTTTTTTCCATGAAAAATCTTAAAGCTCCTTTTAATATGCTCCTCGAAGTTACAGTTGAAACCACAAGAGGAAAAACTGTGCAACTTTTATTGTATAAATAATTAGTTGACTCAAGAATTTGTCTGTATTTTGACTAAAGGTTGCAATTTAAACATTACCTTTATTGTTTACTTGATTAACACTAATCAATATTTTTTAAAACAGAAAACACACTCACCATAAATTTGAAAATAAGTCCTACAAATTCATCAAGAAAAAGTATAACGGCAAAGTAAACATCACAAAAATCCTAAAATACTTAGTCTACTTAAATCATTGAGCCCTTCTCCTTTCATTTAATTTTAGCACAAAGAGGTTTATGTAGTAAACTTATACCAAGAGGGGAAACGTCGAAGGAAAGCGAAAATCGAATGACTTTCACAGATTGACAAAATATAAGTGTATTACGTACTAATCTTTGAAAATTTTGCTGACATAGCGTTCCTCTATGCTCTTCGAGTTTTCGTAATGCCATTCACAACTATAAAATTGACAAAAAGAACAGTCAGATGTCCTCACTTCTCTCTTCTACGAAGTTCTTCACTTCTTCAGTGAAAGGACCGAATGTCCAAGTGTTTCCTTTCTCTGTTCTGCGACTCTCTCAGTTCGTTCTTCTATGAGTTTTTCTTTCACCATTCTCTCTGTTTGCGCTCTCCCGTGATTTCTATCTGTGATAACATTCCGTTCTAATGGATGTGTTGTTTCAGTTCCATAAATTAGGGTTTAGTTCTGCTCTAATATCGGTGAGAAGCTTTCACAGAATAAAATAGAATTTACTGAAGTGTTTGGCTCTTTTGTTAATAGATTCTTTACTTCTGACTGTTCGTTTTGTCAATTTTATAGTTGTGAATGGCATTACGAAAACTCGAAGAGCATAGAGGAACGCTATGTCAGCAAAATTTTCAAAGATTAGTACGTAATACACTTATATTTTGTCAATCTGTGAAAGTCATTCGATTTTCGCTTTCCTTCGACTTTTCCCCTCTTGGTATAAGTTCACTACATAAACCTCTTTGTGCTAAAATTAAATGAAAGGAGAAGGGCTCAATGATTTAAGTAGACTAAGTATTTTAGGATTTTTGTGATGTTTACTTTGCCGTTATACTTTTTCTTGATGAATTTGCTGGACTTATTTTCAAAATTATGGTGAGTGTGTTTTCTGTTTTAAAAAATATTGATTAGTGTTAATCAAGTAAACAATAAAGGTAATGTTTAAATTGCAACCTTTAGTCAAAATACAGACAAATTCTCGAGTCAACTAATTATTTATACAATAAAAGTTGCACAGTTTTTCCTCTTGCGGTTTCAACTATAACTTCAAGGAGCATATTAAAAGGAGCTTTAAGATTTTTCATGGAAACGACGATGGTTTTCAAAATACAGTGACCTGTTTCATTCTATAAAGGTCATCGGACCAAATCACAATCCCTCAATTTCTCTGATCGGAGCCCTAGAATTCATCCTCTTGCATGTGGTGGATCTTCGTCATTTTTGATAATTCCGAGGTAAAGGTACGTGAATTTATTGATTTTTGATGTAATCAATTGAGTTGAGAGGAAATGATGCATACAGTTTTTTTGGTTAATTTGAAGGGGGTTTTGTGTTTGATTTAGTATTTTTTTGTGGAATTGTGGTTAACAGATCTAGAAGCATGTGTTTGTGTGTGAAAATGATGTGTGATAGGATATGAAATTTGGGGAAGTGGTTGTTTTATTGGGATTAAGTGATTACTGTAGTTGGAGTGGAGTAGAAGAGAAATTTGGTGGTAGTTCTAAAGAGAATTCGAAGAAACAAAGGCCTTTGGATTTGCAGACACTATATAAGTCTGGGGATTTGAAGAAGGGGAAGGTTTTTGTTGGGGAGAGTGATGTTGATGCTACGAAGAAGAAGAAGAAGAAGAAGAAGAAGAAGAAGAAGAAGAAGAAGAGAAAGAGTATAAAAGAGGTGTCATTGGACAAGCCTGAGCCATCTGGTAAAAAGAGTAGGAGTAGTAAGGACGAGGATCATGTGAATGGGGATAGTGTCGAGCCAGCTGAATTGCGATTATCATCATCGAAGTTGGAGAAAGGATTGGATTATAGCAATCAGCTGAGTGGATTTTCTCTCAAGGTAGATATTAATGGTAATGCTATTCCAAGGCGACCACGTGGTTTTGTGGGGCGAAGTAAGTTTAATAACGGTCGAGCTTTGCAGTTATCGAGGGTTCAGACTTCTGTCATTGGAAATGACAAGATAGAAGGTGAACTTGACAAAACTGAGGGTGATCAGCTTCCAAAAAAGTGTGCTTTGTCTGGCGGAGAAGCTAAAAGTGATGAACGGAGTTCTAAATAGAACTCATATTCATGAGTTTCTTCAATCCATTTGATCAAATTATTGTTTGATGGTAACTTTTTTATTTAATATTTGAATTTGAGTCTGTTTAATTTAATTACATGTTTTTATATGTGATGATTCCTAGAATATAATGTTCTTTATAAATAAGTAATTAAATCTATGAAGAGGATTACTATCTCGTCATAGATGGAACATGATAATACTAGCATATCACCTAACATTTCTTTTAATTGTGTAAACTGAATTTGATATGTTAGGAGCAAAAGGAATCAACACATTAACTTTGTAAATTTTAACATTTTGTAAAAGTAAGTCAATTTTAAAAGAAAATATTATTAATTTAATTTATTATGCAAACATTAATATACACTTGACATGTCAAATTTCGACGTGTCTATTATAAGGCAATTATAAATAAAATAATTTTTAAAAATAAAGACGTTATAAACTTTGCCACGCTTAAAGTAATAGGTGTGTCTTTTATTTACGTCAGAAAGATATCGTGTAAAGAAACACTTACTCCAGCTGTCTTTTGTTGGTAATCTTCTAATTAATAAGTGACAGTTGGGAGGGACGAACACAACTACAATAATTGTACGGTACAACTCCAACAAAGCATACAAAGAAGGACATTTTTGTAATTTCAAGGATAAATTGGTTGAGAATGGACTTTAATAAAGCCTCGTGTTATTATTTAGTACAACTGTCTTCCCATTACTTAATCTAACAAAGCATACAATCAATGCTTGTTCCTTAATTACTTTTGTTGAAACCATAGAAAAAGAACCATTAAAATAATTTTTGATTTCTTTAAATTTTTGTTTATTTAATTACGGAAAATTGACAAAGAGCAAAAACAATTAAGGTAATAATCTCTTTTTGAAGTTCAAATTAGAGCCATTTTATTCGATCATTGCTCTATTTTAGCTTTTGCTTGGTCAATCAGTTAGCTTTTATTCAGTATCTAGATTTGGGGGTTTGTTTTAGCTGTGATTTGAGTTTCTCTTCACTCTTATGCTTTACTTATTTTACCCCTTTATGGTTCTATGATTTTGGAAGATATATGGTGATTTTCTTATTAGGAGTATGTTTTTGGGACTCTGTTTTGCTTGTAACTGTGTGTTATTTTCTTCTTCTTCTTCTTCTTCTTTTGTTTCATCCTTTCTTTGTTTTATCCATTTTATTGTGATGGTATTTTGATAGCCGACTCTTGATTTTATTCTTATTTTGGATATTTTGGCACATAAATATTTATCATTTGCTAAGTCAAATGAATATTATTAGAAGCTCATTGTCAAGCAATTACATATCTTTTGCAACTATTATATTTAGGTCCAAATTTGAATATTGGAAGTTCATGAACTCGATTATCACTTCTCTAACATGAATAACAAGATCGGTTGTTTCTGTGAAATATACTCCCTCCATTTCAAAATTAGTGATTTGTTGAGGCAATGCACGCTCAATGAAGCTATTGCATAGACCTATGGACGACTCAAATAGAGATATAAGGAGTTGAATTTTACTTACTGAGAGAAGTTATAGGAATTTGTGGCAGCTTTTATCTTTTGTATCGATGATCATGATATTTTATATAATATTTTATATAATATAAAAGGGAGTTTACGCCCAATTATAATATATAATATTCAAGATTGGGATTTTTCCCAATCTTCAATATATTATATTATATTATATTATACTTGTGGGACTTTTAAAAGTTTTTATAATATAGTAGAATATATATATATACATATATATATATATATGCCACAAATGGAAAAGTCTCAATCAAGGAAATGGAAAAGTCTCAATATATCATTTACAAATGACTTAAAAAGCATTAAAAATTACAATAATTACCAATTTAAAATATTTAAAAGCTATATAATAAAATAGGTTGACTTTCATATATGTCACAAATGGAAAAGTCTCAATATATCGTTTACAAATGACTTAAAAAGCATTAAAAATTACAATACTTACTAATTTAAAATATTTAAAACCTATATAATAAAATAGATTGACCCTCAGAATTCTAGCAGGCTCACATATATTGGGATAGAAAAAATAACACATATCATTTTAAAATTACCAAAAAAGTATTATAAATAACAATAATTAACAACTTAAAATATCTGAAAGACATTTTAAAAGGGTTAATTTTGTAATTTTATCCATATCACATAAATTAGGACAAAGTGACCAGTAATGTACGTTATTTCAAAGTTACATAAAAATATTATAAATCACAATAATTAATAACTTAAAACATTTTTAAAAAAAATATGAAAATTTGGATGACTCTCCAAATTTCATTTGTGTCACATAAATTCAGATAACAAAAATAACATATATTGGGTCCATTTTAATTTATTTGTCGTATTTTTTTTATATTTAAAAATTGCATAAAAATACTATAAATCATGATAATTGACAACATAAAATATGTTTTGAAAAAAATACAAAAAATTTCACTGATTCTTGAAGTGAATCAATTGTAAAAATACTATAAATCATGATAATTGACAACATAAAATATTTACAAAATGTTGTATGCGGGTAGTCTTATTATGCCTTAAATACCGTCAAAGAAAGTACAGGTTTGTGATAAAAAAACTTATTCCTTTATCCACGCAAACAATCGCTTCAAAAACTCGGTTATTAGCCTCAAAACATGTCATTTATATTATTGGGCCCGTGCTATCATTATCTAGTTGAAATAATAAAAAAGGGTTAAAAAATATTCTTAAACTACATGTGAAGAATAAAAATATTTTTAGTTAATAATTTAATTTTAAATTTCATTGTCATAAATAGTTGGGATCCAAAAATGTATCAACTCTTTTGGTCGTTATGTGTAAATTAATGGTGAAAGAAATTGGGTAAGAAATTTTTGGAATCGCGAATTGAAAATTCAAGGCTAGGGCCAGTTTTAGACGAAATCTGAGTAAGGTGAGGTCTTGAGAAATCCGGAAAAGGATGGATAAAATGTCTAAGCTTGAGTTGTTTTTTTCTATTAGTTAAGACATTAAGGAATTCGTAAGGTTTTTCAAAAACTAACGATATCAAACTTGGCGTGAACGAATTATTTTAATTAGAACGTCAAGGTTCGAAGATGTGTTGCGAAATGAAGCCTTTTGAGAGGACTTTTTAGTTTTTACCCCGTTTAAGACGTTATAATGAGTGTCATGTCGGGGGATTAATTTCCACAATGGCGACGCCACTATAGTGGGTTTGAGACTCTATAGTGGGGTTAGTCGCATTTTTTGTACTAAATTTCCCAAAACTGCTTATTATTTATGAAAAAACATGTTTTGGGAAGAGCACGGGCCATCTAGGGAGAATTTTCTCTATTTTCCATCGATTTCATCGGTAAAGGTAAGTTAATTACTCCTCTAACTTAGTAATTTGATTCTTGAACCTTAGAATCTATGGTGGTTATCTTAGGGGAGGGTTTTTGTTTGATTTAATTAGGAGTGTACAAAACCGAACCAAACCGCAAATCGAGTCAAATCGGAAAAAAAACCCGACTAGTGGTTTGGTTTGACTTGGTTTGATATTAAAAAAAAAACCCAACTATATTTGGGTTGGCTTGGTTTTAACTAAAAAAAACAACCCGAGACCAAACCAACCCGACATTATATATATAATTTTAAAATTGTATTTTATACATAAAAATATTTACTTGGATATAATTTTTAAATATTTCCTATACTTTTTCATAGTTTTTATCTTTCAATATATTATTTCAAGTTTGAAACTTAGAATTCTGAATGGTCCAATAAAAGATTATAGTCCACATATGTTGGTAATTATAATAAAGCTTAAATTAAAATCAAATTAATGCAAAAAGAAAATCAATTCAACACTAAGAATGGTTTGATTTGTTGTTGTTTTCTTTTGAAATTTCCATGGTAGGTCATATAAACAATGCAAAATTCATGTAAACAACGTCCTAATTTTCTTTAGGAATGAGTATCTTTGTGAACAAAACTCCAAATTTAATGCCAAATGATTTGAACCGTTGAAAATTAGACTCGAACATATTTTATCGAATACATAATTCATCATACCTCTTTTGTCATATTATCATTATTGTGATATACGTTATTATATTTATCTCTCTTATTTTAATATTTATGCAACTATCGTTTTAACCTGTTTATGCTAATGTTAAAATTAAAATATACTATATGACCAATTTGCCCTTTTTAATAATATACTCTTCCAATTAATTAATTGAGATATATAGTTCAAAAATTCATGATTTAATATTTTCATTATTATTTCTGTCTCATTTATTATTATTATCTAATGGAGTATAAAGATAACAAATGATAACTCAAATTGAGAAAAAAGCTTGAACATGTGACACCCCAACTTAAGATAAGAAGTCTTACATCGACAAAATACTAGAGAGATATTGGATATATAATTAGTAAGCAAGTCTTATCAACTAGTAATCGTTTTTATAAAGTTGTGTGGGCCTAAGCCCATAGCGGACAATATTATATTTATCTCTCTTATTTTAATATTTGCGCAACTATCGTTTTAATTACCTGTTTATGCTAATGTTAAAATTAAAATATACTATATGACCAATTTACCGTTTTTAATAATATACCCTTCCAATTAATTAATAGAGATATATAGTTCAAAAATTCATGGTTTAATATTTTCATTATTATTTCTGTCACATTTATTATTATTATCTAATGGAGTATAAAGATAATAAATGATAACTCGAATTGAGAAAAAAGCTTGAACATGTGACACCCCAACTTAAGATAAGAAATCTTACATCGATAAAATGTAAGAGAGATGTTGGATATATAATTAGTAAGCAAGTCTTATCAACTAGTGATCGTTTTTATAAGGTTGTGCGGGCCTAAGCCCATAGCAGACAATATCACTACTAGAGGGTTGGACTGTTACGAATGGTATTTGAGCCACTCCTAAACACCCTGGGTAGCTATAGCTACTCTCATGGGCCAGAGTTCAACCAAGTTAAGATAAATCTTGATAAGGCGGAGCAAACATCAGTAGTACTGAGTCTAGGCAAATATCATGTAGTGGGAAAACTTCAGCGAAGATGTTGAGTCCATAGAGAGGGTGTATGCGTCACCCCAACTTAAAATAAGAAGTCTCACGTCGGTAAAACATAGTAGAGATGTTGGGTATATAAGTAAGCAAGTCTTCCCAACTAGTGACGCGTTTTAAGGCCTTACCAACTAATGACATGTTTTAAGCCTTACTTGATTGAGTTATCATCGTTCTTAGTTGTTGTTAGGATTTATATTTCAGTGCTTATTCTTGTAAGATCTATTCCTAAGTTATAAAGGAATTAGATCTGTTTCAATACTTGTTGACAATTCTGAAGCTTAGCTAGAGTTAATTAGTTTAGTGAGCAATAGAGTTATTGCTTAGTTTGTTGGGTAAGAGAGTGGTTACTCTGAGGGGGGTGGATTAAGAGGTTAATTCCTAGATTTGGTTCTATTGACAACTAGTCTTATGTAGCTTCCAACTTGATTTGGTTCTAAATCACTTTCAATACACCCGTGCACTTTCAAGACTTTGGTTTGCCTATAGGCTACAGCTAACCAAATAAGACTATTTGAGTGGATATAATAAATTAACACATGCTGCTTGACATTGTAGTAAAGGTATATACACTTACTTAATGAGTAAAAAATACAACTTGTAAACCAAATAAGACTATTTGTGTGTTGTAGCTTTCATATGAAATCCCCATGCCAAGATTGCAGTGACTTTAGTAACCATGTACTTTTCCATTCTTTATTCATAGTTGCCTTTTTTGAATTTAGAGCTTATTTAGCATTTCTGTTAAAAATAGCTTATTTTAAGAAATATTTTTTAAAAAAAAATATCTTTTTAAGAAAATGTTTTTGAAAAAATAATAATTTGTGTTTGACTAATTAATTTGAAAAGTGCTTTTGATAAACAAATTATATTTAACTAATCATTTTTAAAAAGTGCATTTGAGAGTCAAATTACGAAGAAAAAAGAATAACTATTAATATTAAGATCATTCTAAGATATCTATTATAGAATTATTAATTATTTTTTTGTTTTTATTAAATTAATTGTACATATTCATTTTTTTAATGAAGATAAAGAACATAAAAATTTAATTAATAGTTTTTATCAAATTAATTTTACATATTCAATTTTTCAATCAATATTAAACATAGATAAATATAAAAAAGCCTAAGTATTGATATAATATTAACATAATAATTTAAATATAATTAAAAATATCATGCTATTTTAGTAATATGCATACAAAATGTAATGGGTTATGAAAAGAATTCAGAGCGTCCTCTACTTCTAATAGGTCATGAACTATCAAAAAGGGTTGTGGTGGATTGGTAAGTTCTTTTTCATCTTTAACCAGGAGGTCACGGGTTCGAGTCTCCTTGGATATGGAGTCACCTTTGTTAGGGAGCGCCTTATCCACCAATACGGGACTTCTCGGCACGAATCCAAATTTAGTCGGGATCCAATGTGGAAACCGAACACCACATGGGAAACCAAAAAAAAAAAAAAAAAAGGCGATGAACTAGCTTAGAATCATTCTCAACTAGTCCAAACCTTTCTAGGGGAGGTGTTGTTCATCTTCATCTATTCTAATGAGTCGTGTATCGTTTCTAATTGGTCAGTAGCTATCTTACTAAGTTATTGATGTATTAGTTATGTGAGTTTCTGGACTAACCCATGATAAAAAAAAAAACAGATTATAGTGGAAACTTTTCTAATTTTTTTGAAGAAAACATTACTATTTTTTTTCTCGCCAATTCAATTAAAATATCTATAAAAATAGTCACGAAGGGAAAATACGAAATTTTTAATAGTGTAACAACTTCAACACTTTTCGGATATGAGCACAGGACCCGTTAAGGACTGAATTAGTTTTTCAACTCAACTTATGAATTGAGTTATTAAATTGGCAGTGGAAGTGATGGTCTGGTCAACTTTATTGGTAGTCAAATTCACAAAATTAACAAGTGAGACGACTATATTATTTAAGAAAGTAACACAATTAGATCTTAACCAAATTAATATCCTTATATTATATAGACTATATTCAACAAGAGTGGTCATATATGCTTGGCGGGTGTTAGGGATGTATAAAATCGAACCGAAAATCGAATCAAATCGCAAATTAAGTCAAATTGGAAAAAAAAACTCGACTAGTGGTTTGGTTTGACTTGGGTTGATATTGGAAAAAAAAACCCGACTATATTTGGGTTGATTTGGTTTTAACTAAAAAAACCAACCCGAGACCAAACCAACCCGACATTATATATGTAATTTTAAAATTTTATTTTATACATAAAAATATTTACTTTGATATAATTTTAAAACCTTTCTTATACAATTTCATAGTTTTTATCTTTTAATATATTATTTCAAGTTTAAAACTTAGAATTCGGAATGGTCCAATAAAGACTATAGTTCATAGATGTTGATAATTATAATATAACTTAAATCAAAATCAAATTAATACTAAAAAGAAAATCAATTCAGCATTAGTTTAGACAATTAAAATACATTGGTTTAGGCAATTAAATATATAATCTAATTTTGATTTTCCTTAAATATTTAGTAATGTAACTAATACTTATTAAACTTATTTTAGCATGATTTAGCACTTTTAAATTATGGTCATTTTCATTATGACTTTGCAATATTTATTTTATATGATGATTTCATTATTAATTTTTATTGAATATTCTAATGTCATCAATACTCATATCATATTTTGTGTTATTCTCTTAAGAAACACCTTAGATAATTGTATTTTGGTTGGACTAAAGAAATATTTGGATCACAAGTTAATTATATGTTTGTATGCAAACTTTACCGAAAAAATCCAAAAATCTGGAAAAAAAATCTGAGGTTTATTAGTTTGGTTTGATTTATAAATTTAAAAATTCGACACAAAGGTTTGGTTTGGTATTTGAAAAACCCGAACTAACCCGAGGTTGAAAAACCTGAAAAAATCCAAATTTTATTAGTTTGATTTGGTTTATAAATTATATAATTTTACACAAATGATTTGGTTTGATATTTGAAAAACTTGAACCAACTCAGTCATGTACACCCCGCGGGTGCATGGGAAGTGCATGGATAGACAATCTCAATAAGTTTATTTAAGCCATAATCAATTTATATAAAAAACTGTAAGTTTAATTATTTAAGAATTAAATTATATCCTAATTTAATCAGGTTTCAATGTGAATATCAAACATTGAATGAAAAATAATAATAAAAAAAGTTATATATATGACCGAAGCGATTCTAAAAATTTGCATATGAAGTTGCAAAGTTTATATGAAGTTTGTTGAATTGCTAATGTAAATAAATTTCAGATACTTTTATCTAAATTTAAACATACGTGACACCATTAACTAGCTATTTTAATTTGCTACCAATCTTCCACCAAAATTTGAAATTTATGGTGTATTGAAACTTCTATACATTTTGTTGCTGCTCTCGTACTTATGAAACCACTCTTGAAAGGTATGAGCACCAAACCTGAATCTTGCATAATCTAGGCATACGTAACAATTTCCGTCCTATGTGGCGTTGTATGTGTGTTATGCAATATAGGATGCGTGTCTTTACTTGTTCAATTTTATATAAGTTTAAGTGTTTTTTTGTGCATATCCAAAGTTGGAGGGTGCTGAGGGTCTCCCGGAAACAGCCTCTCTACCTCCACGAGGTAGTGGCAAGGTCTGCGTACAATTTACCTTCCCCAGACCCCACCTAGTGGGATCTCACTGGGCATGTTGTTGTTGTTGTATCCAAAGTTGGAGGGTATAACGAGAGATAAGTACCGCTTCATCCCTAATCAGAGGTCTCGAGTTCGAATCTTCTTGGGTACAAAGTCACTTTTATTAGGGAGCGTTTTACCTCCAATGTAGGACTTTCCGGTGCAAATCTAGATTTAATCAGACTTTAATACAGATACCAAACTTCAAATGAAAATAGAAAAGAGAAAAAAGAAAAAAGAAAAAATTGGAGGACATAACTATATATAAAGCAAAATTGAAAATCACATTTATGTATTTGAAAAATCTCTATCAGATTTAAGTTTTTAGTTTACATTATGTTGGATGGGGAGATGGTGGTTTTAGAGTAAATAGACATGAAAATATCCAAACCTAAGAAAATTTATGAGTGAATGATTTTGGGTAGTGAAATTGAATGGTGTTGGGTATCTCGAAAAACTGAGTCTTTCATAATCTTGGCACTTCAATTTATATAAAGTTGAATAAATTGATACATATATTTTACATAATATTGTACAAGACAATTTACGTTCTATGTGGCTTCTTATGTGTATTATGCCACGTAGAACGCGTGTTTCTACTTGTTTAATTTTATACAAGTTAAAATGTCTACTTGTGCTCATCCAAAGTTGGATCGAATAATAAGAGGTAAGTACTCCCTCATCCTTAACCATAGGTCTCGGGTTCAAGTACTCCTGGATACGGAGTCACCTTTGTTAGGGATCATTTTACTCTCAATATGGGACTTTTCGGCGTAAGTTAAGATTTAATCGGGCTCCAATACGAATATCAAACACCGAACGAAAAATTAAAAAAAATTCAAAAGGCATAAATATATAAAATCAAGTTAAAGATCACATTGAAGTATTACTCAGTAAATATCTAACCCGTGATGGTTGACAATTAGAGTAAAGTTACGATCACGGTTCACTTAATGAGTAAACATCTAAGTGAAAGCAATTATTGTGCTTGTTGACACCCAATTTTGTACCTCCACAATATAAATTAATCATTTAGAGCTTCTTCAATTCCAAACGATTTGAAATAATTAACTTTATATAATTCAAGATATTTTTCAAGTCATTTTAAGTTATCTTGTCATTTTAAAAATAATTTATATATTCTATATAAATTTGTACGTATTTATTACATTTTAGGAGTATTCGAAAATCATCTCGAAAGATTTTATTTTTTTTAGTTAAATACTTTACTTGAATTAGTTTAGTTTAAATTATGGTTTTAACTTTAAGTTATTTAGTTTATATTTGAGTTAATTATTTTTACTTCGTTAAGATTAAGAAGCTCGTTAATTAATTAATATTAATTCATTTAGATTCTAGCCGAATTCACAACCTCTAAAGCTATTTCCTAAATTTAATCTAACTCGCCTCACAATAAACCCATTTAAGAACCATTTTGAGCCATTTCTTAATACCAAAAATCGGCCCAATTCCCTTTATAACCTAGGCCCAACAATTCTCCAATGACCAGCAGCCCACCATTTCAATAATTTCATACATTAAAGTCAACAATAATACATACGGAAAACCAAAAGAAAAAAAACAATGTGACCCCACCTTCCCAACTTCATCTTCTCTACGGCAAAGCAACCCAGTACTATTCAACAGTCTGTTTCCAGCAACCAAACGCGCGTTTTCTTCCCTTTCCTCTTCCGAAAAGGGTTGAAACTTCAGGGAAAAGGTGTTTCCCCGAAATGGTGAAAGTTTTTTTTGAGTTTGAAATTTCAAATTGGCCCTTTGAATTCGAATTTTCATCCCTTCACCCCCCCCAAATCCGAACCCTAATTTTCCACTATAAATTTGAACTTGAAATGTGTGGCAGTACCCTGTTCTTACTTATCATTGTTGGTGTGTTATGTATTATTAGGATTAGGATTAATATTAAGTTATGACCCCATCTAGTCATTCATGTTTTAGTTGTTAATTGATCATCTCTACATCTATTTCCCAATCTATTAAATGCCCATCATGCACGGGATTCCGTCCATTTGCCGAAAATCTAAAAATAGCACTTGTTTTAACTGCGAAAGATGTTCATTTTCCTTGTTCTTTTGTTTAATTGGAGAAGTCCTGCTTTCCAATGATCTATTGCTTATTTAGTATCAACTATGTAGACTGTTTCATTTGTTGTGATTACTTTGATTTAAATATTAAGCTGAAGTTTTGGAATCTTTCTCATTCTAATATCTTCATTTTCGTTGCATATGATGCCTTCCGAGTCCATTGTGGACACTTTTCCTCTCCATTTGAATTTCGGATAGGCCATAAAGGCACCAAATCCTTCTTTCCTTTCGAGTTAGCCCCCGTAGCAGGCTGTGGAACTGATGAACAGGGTGAATACAATAAATAAGGGGCTGAAAACTGAATTTTCAGATCCCAAAAAACCCAAAAGAGGGCAGCATACATGATGTATACAAGTATATACACAAGTATACATAGAAAGAACAACGATATACAGGTCTGGAATGACGATACAGGTGCTGGAAATTTGAAGTGGGCTGTCTACATTCGATATACACGAAAATGGGTCGAAATACGGCCTATATACATTCATATACACAAGTCTTTGGGTCAAAAATGGGCCTAAAGTCCAATAGATTTTGCCCAAATTTGGTCATCCTCTTGATATTGCCATTATTTATTTGTTTGTATTAACTCTCTAACCCTTTTTATGTGATTTGGTTATTTAACTTAATTAATCCCCTAAAGATGAACCACTTTTGATTATGATAATTTATTTCGTCCTATTTAATTAGTTTTTCTTTAATTCACCATTTTGAAAAAAGTTTACCTCATTTCTAAATGATTTCAAAACATTTAAGTTAAATGATTTATTTTTGTTACATCCCTTCTTCTCGAATTAATCTTCAAATTTAGTTGCAAAGGCTATTTTTCCCCGAATTTGGGCAAAAGCCCGAGTTCAAATTTTCTCCTTTCTCCTCTTACATTTATTTGTTATTGCAGTGACTAACTCTTTATATAAATTGGTTTTAACTTAATTTATTTTTCGAAGATAGTCGTTTCTCTATATATTCAAAAATTAAAATATTTATTATTTCTTATATATAATACTTATTTATTACTTAGCTCTATTTTAGTCATGTCGATATTTAAGTTACTTCGCTTCAGAATGATTCCCCCGTTAGTTTATTTCCCCTTAAGATAATTGATTAAAATAATAATAATAATAATAATAATAAATATATAATAATTACAATAATAAATAAGTAATTAAAAAATAAAATGAGTTTCTTTTACTTAAAATTTTTAAAAATTAGTCAAAGTCATTTTAGTCAAATCGCCGGTCAACTGCAAGTTAGCAGGCATTTCGAGGGCCTAACACCTTCTCGAAATGTGCATTGAACTTAGAACCCTTTTATTTTCAATTGATTTTATCTGTTTAAATCTTTTGAAAATCTTAAGTTTTTTCTTGATTTTTTACTAAACAATTAAGTGGCGACTCTGCTCTTTTGGAAATTCGATTTCTCTTAAATCATAAGTTTGATCGATTTTTCGAAAACTTAGTCATTTTTTCTTTTATTTATATTTTTCGTGTAAAGCAGTGCTTTGTATTTTTCATTTGAAATTTTCAAGTCAAAACTCGTGCAAGGACTTGAGAAATCATTTAGCATTTGCAATCTTCCTTTATTGACTCCGCTCTTTGTTTTATCTACTTTTGTATTTTTAAGAGGAGCTGTCCATTTAGAGGATTATCCATGGCAAGAATTTTGGCATAATATATAAAAGTGTTGTTTAACTTGACTTGGTAGATATTTATATTCTCTAATTTTGAATGTTTACAAGTAGACATTTAAACTTGTATAAAATTGAACAAGTAGACACATGCGTCTTATATGTCATCCTATGTGACAATTCATATCCTATATGTCGTGTAATTAATATGTCATATAGGGCGTGTGTGTCTACTTGTTTAATTTTATACAAATTTAAGTGTTTACTTATGATCACCCAAAGTTGAAAGATGTATATATCAATTGAAGTCAAGTTAACCGACACATTTATATATTCTACCTTAAATATTCTTTAGGAATGGGTTCATAACTTTGTGTAAAAAGTTCAATTTTTCACTTAATGAGTAAACATTACAATGAAAATTCAAAGGAAAGGGACATATTTATGTGTGGTATTGCTTTTATTTGATATTACCACATAAACACTCGTACAAGTGCTTGAGAAAACAATAATAATTCATTATTTTACTTTCACATAGTTGTCTTTCTTGACTAAGCTCTTTCTTTTATCTGATTTTGCTTTATACAAGAGATCCACTATGATAACATCAAATTGTACATAGACTTTTGTGTGTTGTTGTTTTCTTTTGAAATTTCCATGGTATGTCATATAAACAATGCAAAACTCCAAATTTAATGCCAAATGATTTGAACCGTTGAAAATTAGACTCAAACATATTTTATCGAATACATAATTCATCATTGACCTCTCTTGTCATATTATCATTATTGCGATATACAATATTATATTTATCTCTCTTATTTTAATATTTGCGCAACTATCGTTTTAACCTGTTTATGCTAATGTTAAAATTAAAATATACTATATGACCAATTTACCGTTTTTAATAATATACTCTTCCAATTAATTAATAGAGATATATAGTTCAAAAATTCATGGTTTAATATTTTCATTATTATTTCTATCTCATTTATTATTATCTAATGGAGTATAAAGATAACAAATGATAACTCGAATTGAGAAAAAAGCTTGAACATGTGACACCCCAACTTAAGATAAGAAGTCTTACATCGATAAAATACAAGAGAGATGTTGGATATATAATTAATAAGCAAGTCTTATCAACTAGTGATCGTTTTTATAAGGTTGTGCGGGCCTAAGCCCATAGCGGACAATATCACTACTAGAGGGTTGGGCTGTTACGAATGGTATCTCATGAGCCACTCCTTTTTTTTCTCACCAATTCAATCAAAATATGTACAAAAATAGTCACGGAGGAAAAATAATGAATTTTTAATAGTGTAACAACTTCAACACTATCAATAATATTACCAATAAAGTATACAAATATATATATATATATAGGTGAACCTCTTTCAGATATGAGCATAGGACCCGTCAAGGACTGAGTTAGTTTTTCAACTCAACTTATGAATTGAGTTATTAAATTGACAGTGGAAGTGATGGCCTGGTCAACTTTATTGGTAGTCAAATTCACAAAATTAACAAGTGAGACGACTATATTATTTAAGAAAGTAACACAATTAGATCTTAACCAAATTAATATCTATATATTATAAAGACTATATTCAACAAGAGAGGTCATATATGCTTAGCGGGGGCTAGGGGTGTATAAAACTGAATCAAACCGCAAATCGAATCAAATCGGAAAAAAAAACTCGACTAGTGATTTGGTTTGACTTGGTTTGGTATTAGAAAAAAAACCCAACTATATTTGGGTTAGTTTGGTTTTAACTAAAAAAAAAAAAAACAATCCGAGACCAAACCAATCCGACATTATATATGTAATTTTAAAATTTTATTTTATACATAAAAATATTGAGCAACTTTCACATATAGCAAACACAAAATTCATATTTGTATGCTATAGCAAAGTTTGCTTAATTGCGCTTCATAGCAAACATAAATATGTATATTTCGCTATACATATATAAAAGAAAGCAGTTGTATAATCTGTTTTGGTATACATATACAAAAAGATCAATTGTATAAAGTGAGAGAGGCGAGTGAGCGAGCGAGATCTGGGAGAGTGGCGAGCGAGATCTGGGAGACTGGCAAGCGAGTTCTGGGAGAGGGGAACAAAAATATATGTATATATACAATTTTCACGCATTTTATACATTTGCATTTTTGTATAAAGTGAGAGAGCGAGATCTGGGAGAGTGGCGAGTGAGATCTGGGAGAGGGGAGAGAGGGGAACGAAAATATATGTATATATACAATATATCTCGCTTTATACAAACATAAATGCATTTTATACAATTTGCATTTTTTGTATAAAGTGAGAGAGGCAAGTGAGAGAGCGAGATCTGGGAACGAAAATATATGTATATATACAATTTTCTCTCGCTTTATACAAACACAAACGCACTTTATACACTTGCGTTTGTATAAAAAACGAGAGGGGCGAGGGAGAGAACGAGAGTGGCGAGCGAGATTCACTAGGAGAGAGGTGAAATAACAACAGTTTACTATGAGGTACAATTAAATCAAACTATATTTATAGCATTTAATTTAAATTAATAGTTTGCTATTATATAAAATTTTCCCAAAAATATTTACTTTGATGTAATTTTAAAATATTTATTATACTATTTCATAGTTTTTATCTTTTAATATATTATTTCAAGTTTAAAACTTAGAATTCGGAATGGTCCAATAAAGATTATAGTTAATAGATGTTGATAATTATAATAAAACTTAAATCAAAATCAAATTAATACTAATGCAAAAAGAAAATCAATTCAATATTGGTTTAGACAATTAAAATACATTGGTTTAGACAATTAAATACATAATCTAATTTTTAAAATTTTCCTTAAATATTTAGTAATGTAACTAATACTTATTAAATTTATTTTAGCATGATTTAGTACTTTTAAATTATGATCATTTTCATTACGACTCTGCAATATTTATTTTATATGATAATTTCATTATTATTTTTTATTGAATATTTTAGTGTCATCAGTACTCATCTCATATTTTGTGTTATTTTCTTAAGAAACACATTAGATAATTGTATTTTGGTTGGACTATAGAAATATTTGGAGCATAAGTTAATTATATGTTTGTATGCAAACTTTACCGGAAAAATCTAAAAATCTGGAAAAAAAATCCGAGGTTTATTAGTTTGGTTTGATTTATAAATTTAAATATTCGACACAATGATTTGGTTTAGTATTTGAAAAACCCGAACCAACTCGAGGTTGAAAAACCCGAAAAAATTCGAATTTTATTAGTTTGATTTGGTTTATAAATTAAATATTTTTACACAAATTATTTGGTTTGATATTTGAAAAACCTGAACCAACCCGGTCCGGTACACCCCTAGTGGGTGCATGGGGAAGTGCATGGATAGACAACCTCAATAAGTTTATTTAAGCCATCATCAATTTATAAAAAAACTGTAAGTTTAATTATTTAAGAATTAAATTATATCCTAATTTAATCAAGTTTCAATGATCGCTTCGGATCATTGTGGTGTTGCAAAATGTAGAGCCGTCCACCCTTACAGCCTTTGATCAGTAAATTATTTAGAACTTCAAAAGATGGTCAAGGTAGCTTGCTAATAGCAAACATTGAATGAAAAATAATAATAATAAAAGTTATATATATGACCGATTTTATAGAATGCCAAATTTATCGAATACATAATTCATCATAAGTTTATAGAATGCCAAATGATTTGAACCGTTGAAAATTAGACTCGAACATATTTTATCGAATACATAATTCATCATTTACCTCTTTTGTCATATTATCATTATTGCGATATACGATATTATATTTATTTCTCTTATTTTAATATTTGCGCAACTACCGTTTTAATTACCTGTTTATGCTAATGTTAAAATTAAAATATACTATACGACCAATTTACCGTTTTTAATAATATACTCTTCCAATTAATTAAAAGAGATATATAGTTCAAAAATTCATTGTTTAATATTTTCATTATTATTTCTCACATTTATTATTATCTAATGGAGTATAAAGATAACAAATGATAACTCAAATTAAGAAAAAAGCTTGAACATGTGACACCCCAAACTAAGATAAGAAGTCTTACATCGATAAAATACAAGAGAGATGTTGGATATATAATTAGTAAGCAAGTCTTATCAACTAGTGATCGTTTTTATAAGGTTGTGCGAGACTAAGCCCATAGCGGACAATATCACTACTAGAGGGTTGGGTTGTTACGAATGGTATCTGAGCCACTCCTGAACACCTTGGATAGCTATAGCTACGCCCATGGGCCAGAGTTCAACTAAGTTAAGATAAATCTTGATAAGGCGGAGCAAACATCAGTAGTACTAAGTCTAGGCAAATATCATGTAGTGGGGAAAACTTCAGCAAAGATGCTGAGTCCATAGAGAGGGTGTATGTGTCACCCCAACTTAAAATAAGAAGTCTCAAGTTGGCAAAACACAAGAGAGATGTTGGGTATATAAGTAAGCAAGTCTTACCAACTAGTGACGCGTTTTAAGGCCTTACAAACTAATGACATGTTTTAAGCCTTACCTGATTGAGTTATCAGCGTTCTTAGTTGTTGTTAGGGTTTATATTTCAGTGCTTATTCTTGTAATTAAGATCTATTCGTAAGTTATATAGGAATTAGATTTGTTTCAATACTTGTTGACAATTCTGAAGCTTAGCTAGAGTTAATTGGTTTAGTAAGCAATAGAGTTATTGCTTAGTTTGTTGGGTAAGAGAGTTATTACTCTGAGGGGGATGGATTAAGAGGTTAATTCCTAGATTTGGTTCTATTGACAACTAGTCCTATGTAGCTTCCAACTTGATTTGGTTCTAAATCACTTTCAATACACCCGTGCACTTTCAAGACTTTGGTTTGCCTATAGGCTACAGCCAACCAAATAAGACTATTTGAGTGGATATAATATAATTAACACATGCTGCTTGACATTGTAGTAAAGGTATATACACTTAATGAGTAAAAAGTACAACTTGTAAACCAAATAAGACTATTTGTGTGTTGTAGCTTTCATATGAAATTCCCATGCCAAGATTGCAATGACTTTAGTAACCATGTACTTTTCCATTCTTTTTTCATATTTGCCTTTTTTGAATTTAGAGCTTGTTTAACATTTCTGTTAAAAATAGCTTATTTTAAGAAATATTTTTAAAAAAAAAATCTTTTTAAGAAAATGCTTTTGAAAAAATAATAATTTGTGTTTGGCTAATTAATTTGAAAAGTGCTTTTGATAAACAAATTATATTTGACTAATCATTTTTAAAAAGTGCATTTGAAAGTCAAATTACGAAGAAAAAAGAATAACTATTAATATTAAGATCATTCTATAGAGATAAATTATTTTAGATATCTATTATAGAATTATTAATTATTTTTTAAATTAAATTAATTGTACATATTATTATTTTTTAATGAAGATAAAGAACATAAAAATTTAATTAATATTTTTTATCAAATTAATTTTACATATTCAAATTTTCAATCAATATTAAACATAGATAAATAAAAAAAAGCTTAAGTATTGATATAATATTAACATAATAATTTAAATATAATTAAAAATATCATGCTATTTTAGTAATATGCATACAAAATGTAATGGGGTTATGAAAAGAATCCATAGCGTCCTCTACTTCTAATAGGCCATCATGAACTACCAAAAAGGATCGTGGTAGATTGATAAGTTCTTCTTCATCCTTAACCAAGAGGTCACAGATTTGAGTCCCCTTGGATATGGAGTCGCCTTTGTTAGGGAGCACCTTATCCCCCAATACGGGACTTCTCGGCACAATTCCGGATTTAGTCGGACTTCAATGTGGAAACCGAACGCCAAATGGGAAACCAAATAAAAAAAAAAGCCATGAACTAGCTTGGAATCATTCTCAACTTGTCCAAACCTTTCTAGGGGAGGTGTTGTTAATCTACATCTATTCTAATGAGTCGTCTATCGTTTCTAATTGTTCAGTAGCTCTCTTACCAAGTTATTCACGTATTAGTTATGTGAGTTTCTGGAATAACCCATGATAAAAAAGCAGATTATAGTGGAAAACTTCCTAATTTTTTTGAAGAAAACATTACTATTTTTTTTCTCGCCAATTCAATCAAAATATCTATAAAAATAGTCACGGAGGGAAAATAATGAATTTTTAATAGTGTAACAACTTCAACACTTTCAATAATATTACCAATAAAGTATACAAATATATATATATATATATATATATATAGGTGAACCTCTTTCAGATATTAGCACACAGGACCCGTTAAGGACTGAGTTAGTTTTTCAACTCAACTTATGAATTAAGTTATTAAATTGACAGTGGAAGTGATGGTCTGGTCAACTTTATTGGTAGTCAAATTCACAAAATTAACAAGTGAGACGACTAGATTATTTAAGAAAGTAACACAATTAGATCTTAACCAAATTAATATCCTTATAATAGATAGACTATATTCAACAAGAGTGGTCATATATGCTTGGCGGGTGCTAGGGTGGGTGTACAAAACCAAATTGAAAACCGAATCAAACCACAAATCGAGTCAAATTGGAAAAAAACCCGACTAGTGGTTTGATTTGACTTAGTTTGGTATTGGAAAAAAAGTCCGACTATATTTGGGTTGTTTTGGTTTTAACTAAAAAAAAACCAACCCGAAACCAAACCAACCCGACATTATATATGTAATTTTAAAATTTTATTTTATACATAAAAATATTTACTTTGATATAATTTTAAAATATTTCTTATACTATTTCATAGTTTTTATCTTTTAATATATTATTTCAAGTTTAAAACATAGAATTCGGAATGGTCCAATAAAGACTATAGTTCATAGATGTTGATAATTATAATAAAACTTAAATCAAAATCAAATTAATACTAATGCAAAAAGAAAATCAATTCAGCATTGGTTTAGATAATTAAAATACATTGGTTTAGACAATTAAATACATAATATAATTTTAATTTTCCTTAAATATTTAGTAATGTAACTAATACTTATTAAACTTATTTTAGCATGATTTAATACTTTTAAATTATGATTATTTTCATTATGACTTTGCTATATTTATTTTATATGATGATTTCATTATTATTTTTTATTAAATATTTTAGTGTCATCAGTACTCATCTCATATTTTGTGTTATTTTCTTAAGAAACACCTTAAATAATTGTATTTTGGTTGGACTAAAGAAATATTTGGAGCACAAGTTAATTATATGTTTGTATGCAAACTTTACCGAAAAAATCCAAAAATCTGGAAAAAAAAATCTGAGGTTTATTAGTTTGGTTTTATTTATAAATTTAAAAATTCAACACAATGGTTTGGTTTGGTATTTGAAAACTCGAACCAACCCGAGGTTGAAAAGCCCGAAAAAATTTGAATTTTATTAGTTTGATTTGGTTTATAAATTAAATTTTTTTACACAAATAATTTGGTTTGATATTTGAAAAAGCTGAACCAACCCGATCATGTACATCCTAGCAGATGCATGGGAAGTGCATGGATAGACAATCTCAATAAGTTTATTTAACCCATAATCAATTTAATTTTTTTTAATAAAAAATAATATTAACATAATAATTTAAATATAATTAAAAATATCAAATAAATAAATTTAAAAAATCATTCAAAAATGAAATCACTACATATAAAAATTCACCACAAAAATAAATACATGTAAGAGATATATTAGTAAATATGTAAATATGGCAACGATAGATTGGTTTAGAAAAAATAATTTTCTGTTTTTTTTTTAAGAAACAATTTTTTTTTTAAGTTTCTTCCTAACAACATAAAACTTCTTCTACTTGCAATTAAAACCAATTTTTACTTAGTCAAACAACTTAATTTTTCAAAACAATATTATTTTTTTCCTTCAAAATAAGTGATTTTGGTCTCCCAATAGCAATGTCAAACAAGTGAATTTGTCCATCTCAACTTTAAAATTTAGAGCAAATATATCCATCATTAAAAAAGTGGTGCATATTTATCTAACAAATGAGGCATATTTTATCTTTTTTGTTTAATAAACTGAACTAAAGAAAAAAATTCAAAACCAGTTTTTTTAATTTTAAAAAATGTCACAAGGTATTATCTCACGTATTTTTTACCCCTCCAGGCACTATAACAAAACCAATTTTTAGCGGCAATAGATATAGACATTAATAAAGAGTGCTAAAGTCTTTACCAGTATTAGTTAAGTGTCATTAGAATCAATGTCGCTAAAGACTTTAGGGACATATACAAAGAGTGCTAATTGTCGTTAAAAATATATATTTAACGGTAATTAAGTTATTATGGTTAATTAATTACCGCTAACGATATTTTTGATGTAGTGATGTTTGACCCAAATAAAAAGATTCAGTCTCTCGATTATATATGGATTTGAGTCGGGCCTGAATAAAGGAGAAATTGATTTATAAAATAAAAAAAAATTGGATCGGACTTAGTGGGGTGAAGAAAAATGAGTGAAGTAATTTATAAGTCATATGACAATTTGAAATTAAAAATTCAGTTTTAGAATTTATTTTTTGAATCTAGGCTATTAACGAAAAGAGTAAATATGCATCATTTGTTAGACAATGAAAGTATATATGCATCATTTTGTAAAAAAAATATATTCACTCTAAATTGCAAAGTTGAAAGGTATATTTTCTTTGTCGTCCTTGAAATAATCAATAAGGCAATATGAATTTAAATTATATATAAAAACACTTATAATTAAATAACAGGTGACATCATTTACAACTTTAAACATTGCTTTTAAAAATTTCAAATTCCTGCTCAACTATGAAAAAAAGTTTTGAAAAAAATATTAATTGTATATATAAGTTAATGATGTTCTATAATAAAATAAATAAGCAAAATAAGAAAATTAATTTTATTGATAATAATCGAAATTCTTCTATCGAGTAAAATAACAGAAAGACATTACCTCATCAACATATAATTCAATGTGGGTAATACAAAATATTATAAAAGTAGAAATATATTTTAGAATAAATAAATTTCTAAAAAAATATTTATTTATAATGTAAATGAATTTTAAAAATATTTGTGTAATGTCAATTAAAATTTATTTATCTACGTAGACAATAATAGGAGAGAGTACACTATTCATGCACACGCTATACGGTACTATGCCTACTCACCTTTCCTCTTTCAAGTGGGTTGAACTCTTTCTAACTTAATGAATATAATGTTAAACTAACAATAATAAAAATTAGCATTAGATTTTGAATAAAATTCATAAAAGAATTTTTATAATTAATATATTAATAAACTTAAATAAAAATATATACTAAAAATTAATATTAATTAAACTATAGATAAAATTTTAAGAATAATTGAAAATATTAAGGGTGAAATAGATACTATGTTTGAAATTTCTAGGTCAAAACTCGTGCAAGGACTTTATCTTTTTAGCTTTTCAAGAGGATTTTTTTTTTTACCCGAGCTTCCACCCCTTTTGCTCCCTTGGTAACTTGAACTCGCAACCTTCAAATTGGAAGTGAGGGATGCTTACCATCCGAGCAACTCCCTCTCGTCTTGCTTTTCAAGAGGAGCTGTCCATGAGATCCACTATGATTCTATGAGTCACTAAAAGAGAGTAACATCAAAAATTGGAATTAGACTTTTGTGTGTTGTAGTTTTCTTTTGAAATTTCGAAGTTAAGACTTATAAACCAA
Source organism: Solanum commersonii (assembly GCA_029007595.1). NCBI lineage: Eukaryota > Viridiplantae > Streptophyta > Magnoliopsida > Solanales > Solanaceae > Solanum > Solanum commersonii. The sequence goes on from JAJTWQ010000216.1 coordinate 91,549, forward strand.
ACATAATATATAAATATGTCATTTTATTTAACTTTAATTGATATTTATGCCTTTAAATTTTAGGTGTGCACAAGTACCACTTAAATCTATATAAAATGGAACAAATAGATACATACATACACTACGTGACATAATACACATGTCACATCATGTAGGATACACAAAATTTTCATGTAGGATATCAAGTGGGACAAATGTCTATTTGTTCAATTTATACAAATTTAAGTGTCTATTTGTCCACACCAAAATTATAGAATATAAATATAAGTTGAGATCAAGTTAAATGGTATATTTATGATAAATATAAAGAATATTCTATTTTTCTTTAGGAATGGGTCCATAAAATTATGTAGAAAAGTTCAAATTTAAAGAAGGAAAGTTTGAATCATTGAAAGTTAGACCAAGGATTTTTCATTTGATACATAATTCACCATACATTTTAGGAGTTGTGATCATTGGAAATTAGATCTTGTGCAAGTTCATTTGAAATTTTAGTCTATCACGTTGCTATGGTTAAAATTTTTACTACGATTTTGTCAAAAGTTCTCCTATCATAAAAAAGATGGTTTTTTTTTCTTTTCAACTAGTGCAACACAAAGACTTTTATTTGCATACTCAACCGAAGCTATATGGAGATAATTTGTTTCCGTCGTGCCTCGTGGCTCAACAACACCCGTACTATTAAAATAATTCGTCAGTAGAGATATTTTCATAAATATATTCTTCTTTTTTTCCAATGATACTATAATTCCTATTCCCTTCTCCACTTTGATTGGCTCTTTCTTTGTACCTATAATTCTCGGTATAGGCTCATGTGTAGTCAATGAAAATTGTGTTTCAATATATAAAGGAACAATGATCTGATATATTCTTCAATTTTATAATTTAAAATTGACATATTTCTCGTTATAAAAATGATACACATTTACACTTATTGTTATAAAAGTGAATCGCATTATCTCTACAGTTATAAAAGTAGATCACATATACCTCTACTATTACAAAAAATAGCTCACATATATCCTACAATTAAAAATTGTGGCTCACTACACTCTTGCCTATTCAAAGTAACTCACTACACTCTTTGTCCAATTAGATACCCTTTGTCGGAAAAAATAATGTATTTATCTAAATTCATTAAATAAAAAATCATCTTTAGCAATAATTAATTAACGGTAATAACTTAATTACTGCTAAATATATATACTTTTTAGAGACAATTACTAGTGATAATTTCATTTTGGTACTCTTTGTACGTAATAATCATTGAAGCCTATAGCGACATTGAATCAAATAACAATTAACTAAAATTGATAAAAACATTTAACATTTTTTGTTAATGTGTATATTTATTGTCACGAAAAGTTATTTTTGTTATCGTGACTTTGTCCACAAAATAATACAGTATGAAAGATACATCATAATTCAAGGACGATCCATTGAAGGTGATAAATACTAGATTCTCGCTTCTATAGATGTAACCGGACAAATTATATTATTTAGTTGCAGATTCATTTGAATTCAACATTTTGACGTAAAACATAAATTTATATGACTAAATTCATTAAAATTACAATAAATAGTAGGTGTGAATCTATAATTTGAACTTGATGCCTTGTTCAAATTCTACAAGGATGAGAAGATGGGAACACCTACTACGGTTGTTCCACCATCGACAATGAAAACATTTCCCGTTACATATTTGGAAGAATCATGGATTAGGTATCGAACCAGTGATGTTAAACCCAGATCTGTCGTTCCAATAAATCTCAGAGGAATAGTCTTCAAAACGAACTTATGGAACCCTTTGAGTTTAAAAAGCCCCTCTGTTATCTCAGACTTGAAAAATCCTGGAGATATTGAGTTCACTCTGATCTTATCTACTCCCAACTCAATAGCCATTATCTGCAATTCATCATTAGATTATAGGGAGACTTATAGAATTTCCATTAGTTTAGAAATTAATTATATAGATACACTCTAGTTTGTAATATTACGAATCTAATCAAATTTCGGTGCATCCAAATATATATATATATATATATCTTGAGATATATGCAATCAAAAATAGGTGACATTTATTTTAGATACATTATATTCAAATGGATTTGCATGTATCGGGGATACATAACAAAATTTCACTCGTCACTCTCCTATATATCTGATATTCCAGATACATGCAAATCACACCAAATACATGTTTGGCGTGACTCACATGTATCTGGGATATATGACACATGACAATCTCACTCGGTTCTCTCTCCATCTATTTTAGTGTATCTGGTAGCAAATATACATAGTAAAAAGCTCTTAATTAGTGGTAAAATACATCATTATTTGAAAGTATAGATAGAATTAATATAAATATGATATGGATGTATGTATAATAACGTAGTTTCTCCTAAATTATATGAATAAAAAAATTATTCTATTTGCGAAGTATAATCATAAGTAGAGTCTCCTTACCTTAGTGACCATGTCAAGAGCCATCTTTGAAGAAGCGTAAGCAAGACTCCCTTTGTATACTATCCGATTCAATGCTGCAGCTGAAGAGATATTAATAACAGATCCTCCGCCCTGTTTAGCAACGCGCATTCGTCTACAAACACATTTTGACACCAACCATGCCCCTTTTAGATTTGTGTTAAAAGTATGCTCCCACTCTTCCTCCGTTAATTCCAATGAAGAGCTCACACTACCTATAAATTAATTCGTTTTTTCTCATTTTACGTGACACAGTTACTAGCAATTTAATAAAAAAAAATACTGATCAAGTACCTCTAATGCCAGCGTTGTTAATCAAGACATCGATATGCCCAAAGGTATCCCAAGCTATTTGTACAGCGGACTCAATTGTAGCACCATCAGCAGCAACGTCAAGTTCGAGGGCAAATGCACGTCCGTGGCCTTTTGAATTAATCTCATCGCATAGAGCTTTCAGTCTGTCAACACGACGAGCAGCAGCAATGATGCTACAACCGGCTTTGGCCAAGTCGAGACAGAACTCTAGCCCGATTCCTGATGACGCACCGGTCACCATCACTATTTTTCCACTAAAGTCGTGCCACGGCTCCATTAAGAGTATTAAATTACTTTGTAAGTAGTACTGAATTGATGCAAAAACTTTAATGTATTTGTAGAGACTAGAGAATAATGTCTAACCAGTAACCACCACTAGACATATAAAATTCTTGTCCTGTTTTTGGTAGTCGACCAGTCAAGTCAGTCAGCAAGCCTAGCTAGTAAATATTTCTATAATAATAATAGTAGAGAAATATCAATAATTCATCCGAGTATAAAATACATTATTAGAAAATAATATTTATGTAGTAATGTAAAAATCAAGTTTTATTATTGGTCCGTTCAATCTGTGTTGTTTAGCAGGAATGGATCCGCCCTTGATCAAGGAGTGTCAAGCGATACCCCTTTATCAGAAAATTACATTGTATATAAAGATTAAATTTTAATTTAATAAATATATATATATATATACAAGTATTGAAACCTGTTATTAACAAAAGTTAAAAATTTAATCTAATGATATTATAAAAATTTCTTGAGATTGCATGTTCTACTATAACCATTAACACCCCGGCTGGCCTCATAATTATTTTTCTATTTTAACTGTTGACATTTTTTATCATGAAAATCCTGGCATTATGGGGGTAGTTTAATTATTAGGTGTCCTGTCGCGCTCTAGATCTCAAATTTGGGTCATGACAAAAGTTCATTAAATTAGATACTTTTTTTCGAATTTGATTTGATTTGATTTTAAATTGACAAATTGTATATATCATTTTTACAAGGATAAAGAGACAGATATACCCTTTAACTTGTTGAAAAAGTGGTGTATATATCTTTATGGCTTAAGTCATCTGCGACCCGTTAAAGTTATTTGCATAATTCACTTAGACACCTCAACTAGGACTAATACCTATTGAACACTTCTACCCTCTCAAATTTGAACCACACTTTTGCAGATGTGATACAAAAAGTGTAATTCACATCTTGGTAAGCACGTGAAATCAATATTTTAACATTTTTCATTTTCCTTTTCAATATTTTCTTTTTATTTCTCATTATTTTTTTTAAAAAATAACAATCTTTATCTTCTTCCTCTCTTTTAAAACCACACACCTACTGCAACCACTTCTTCAATACAATCCGTCACCATTTTTTCCCCCACAAATTTCCTTCTTTCTTTTTTTAAATCATCTTACTGTCACTGCCGTAGAAAAAACATGGAGATCACTACTTCTTTATCAAATAAAATGGAGATTATTATCTACGTCTTCTTTGCCGGAAAAAATGGAGACCATTCATATCTTCTTTACCGAAAAAAATGGAGATTATTATTTAAATATTTTTTCTCTCCCTCTTCACCTCTCCCCACACACATCCCTTCTTCCTCACAAATCGAACAAAAAAATAATAATTTGAAATTAAAAAAAAATGAATCTTTTAAAAAAACACTATCAATTAATAAATATATATACAAGTATTGAGACCTGTTATTAACAAAGTTAAAAGTTTAGTCTACTGATATTATAAAAATTTCTTGAGATGGCATGTTCTACTATAACCATTAACACCCCTGCTGGCCTCATAATTATTTTTCTATTATAACTGTTGACATTTTTTATTATGAAAATCCTGGCATTATGGGGGTAGTTTAATTATTAGGTGTCCTGTCGCGCTCTAGATCTCAAATTTGGGTCATGACAAAAGTTCATTAAATTGTCCTGTCCTATTTTCGCGCTATTTTTTTTAATCTCCCAAAAAGAAGATAAGTTTATAAGGTCATTCCTTTTTATTTGGGTCTTAAAATAATACTCAATATATTTATGAGGAGATGAAAAAAAGTTCATTTCAAAGTCTTCATTTATTTCTTAAACTCCGTGCCCGATCAAATGTTGTCACATAAAATGGGACGGAGGGAGTACTTTTTTTCGAATTTAATTTGATTTGATTTTAAATTGACAAATTGTATATATCATTCTTACAAGGATAAAGACACAGATATACCCTTTAACTTGTTGAAAAAGTGGTGTATATATCTTTATGGCTTAAGTCATCTGCGATCCCTTAAAGTTGTCTACATAATTCACTTAGACACCTCAACTAGGGCTAGTACCTATTGAACACCTCTACCCTCTCGAATTTGAACCATTTAGACACTTTTGCATATGTGACACAAAAAATGTAATTCACAACTTAACAACGACGTGAAATTAATATTTTAACATTTTTTCTTTTCCTTTTCAATATTTTCTTTTTATTTCTCATTATTTTTTTTAAAAAATAACAATCTTTTTCTTCTTCCTCTCTTTTAAAACCACACACCTACTGCAACCACTTCTTCAATACAATCCGTCACCATTTTACCCCCACAAATTTCCTTCTTTCTTTTTTTAAATCATCTTACTGTCACTTCCTTAGAAAAAACATGGAGATCACTACTTCTTTATCAAATAAAATGGAGATTATTATCTACGTCTTCTTTGCCGGAAAAAATGGAGACCATCCATATCTTCTTTGTCGAAAAAAATGGAGATTATTATTTAAATGTTTTCTCTCTCCCTCTTCACCTCTCCCCACACACATCCCTTCTTCCTCACAAATACAGAAAAAAAAGTTGAAATTAAAAAAAAAAACGAATCTTTCAAGAAAACACTATCAATTTAAATGGAAATAAGAAAGAAGGCATAAAGAGAAATAAAAATAATAAATTCATACATAATATATGTTAAAATCTCTAATTTTTCTAAATGGAGGTTAACAATGGTGGACAAGGTAGTTCTGTTAGGGAAATAGAAGAAATGGAGAGGTTTGAGGTGGGTGGGGTGCGGGGGTGGGAGTGGGGTTACGGCGTGTATAATTTTATTTTATTTTTAGTTTAAAGTATTTTCTTTTAGGATTTTATTATATTCAAAATTTATTTTTATAATTATTTTAAATTAAAATGTCACGTGTCTTCATTTGATTTGTGATTTTGCCACCTCATATGCATGTGTATTACACACACTGTCTCTTTAGACTAAATGTCAGAAAAATATTTAATAGATATTTATTTTTTAAGATTGGAGTGTCTAATAGAAAATAATGTCTGTTAAGGTGTCTGAGTAAATTATACATATAATTTTAAGGGGCTACAAATAACTTAAGCCTATCTTTATTGTCTAATAAATGGTGCATACAAAAATTATCATATAGTCAATGCATTCATATGGTAAGCCTCCAATTCTTATTAGTGAAATATATTTGACTCGTCATAAATATATTTTAATGAATGATGTTACATTTTAATAAAAATCTTATCACTTTATTTGTTTGTTTAATGTAAGTACACTAAGTAGAAAACTATGTATAAAGGGTATATATTTATTTATAATTAAAAACCGAACAAACGAATCAAATCAATTAATGTCTATTATATTTGATTTAGTTTGATTTTTAATAATTTAAAATTCTACTAAAATTGAAATGCTTTTAATAATTTTAAAACTGACTAAATTTGTTTGATCTTAATAATTTAAGATCAACTAAAAACTGACCCAAATCAAATCGCAAACACTCCAACATTGGGCTAAGTATTAAGAAACATTTTGGATTGCTTCGAGAATTCAACATACAATAAAGGAGAAAAAACCAACATTATTACAGTATTTCTCTAACATGTCCATTTCTTGTTGAACTTGATGAGCTAAGTTCTTGCTAGAGCGATGAGAAAATAGGAACACCCGGTAAGGTAGCACCAGCATCGACGATGAAAACATTGCCTGTTATATATTCGGAGGAATCATGCATTAAGTATCGAATAAGTGATGTTAAAGCCGGATCAGTAGTTCCAAGATATTTCAGAGGAAGAGTTCTCAAAAGGAACTTATGGAACCATTTATTTTTAACAAGGTCCTCTGTTATCTCTGATTTGACAACTCCTGGTGATATCGAGTTCACTCTGATATTCTCTCCACCCAATTCAATCGCCATAATCTGTCATTTAAAATGCAATTAATTTATCATAAATAACAATTCATTTGTTCAATTGAACGTACGTACCTTAGTGACCATGTCTAGAGCCATCTTTGAAGTACCATAAGCAATAGTACCCGGTACTGCTATACGATTTAAACCCGCCATTGAAGTGATGTTAATAACAGATCCTCCGCCCTGTTTAGCATCGATCATATGCTTACAAACATATTTCGAAACCATCCATGCCCCTCTTAGATTTGTGTTATATGTATTGTTCCATTCCTCCTCTGTCACTTCCACTGAAGAGCTCACACTCCCTATACAACAATGAACATTAAATTATTTCATCTGTCTTAATTTACGTGACACAATTACTATTATTAATAGTACAGTTTGAATATTCAAGTACCTCTAACACCAGCGTTATTAATCAAGACATCAATACGTCCAAATGCATCCCAAGCTATTTGAACAGCAGACTCAATGGTAGTACTATCAGCAGAGACATCAAGCTCAACAGCGATAGCACGTTGAGGTCCGTTTGAATTACTATTAATTTGGTCACAGAGAGATTTCAGTCTGTCAACACGACGAGCAGCAGCAATGATTTTGCAACCGGCTTTGGCTAAGTTGATACAGAACTCTAGCCCGATTCCTGATGACGCACCGGTCACCATTACTACTTTTCCACTAAGGTCTTGCCATGGCTCCATTTTTAGAATTAAGTCTAGTTATGTGAAATGTAATACTATATCGTTTGATGCATAGAGTTCTATTATATATATAATAAAGTCAACAAACTGTAAAACTTCTAAACTTACACGCGTTTTTCCTCTTTTCTTCCTAATAAATAAACTATAGTCTCAATTACCCCTCTAACTTGTCTATTATTTATCCACATTTAAAATATCCATTCCAAATTATTTATTAAACTACAAAATTAATTTAATTTTTTCATTTTTCCCTTACTAAACAAATTAAAACTGAATATTATGGCCGCCTTTGTTGAAATATCCACCAAGAACTTGGCCTTCATTCGTTGAAATTCCACGATGTGTGGACCCTCTGTCACTTGAAACAATTCCATCAGTTAGTTGCTATAACTTGGACAAACTTTAGGCAAGTGCGGAGCTACACTTAGCCATCAGTTAGTTGTTAAACATTATGTCTCAATTTATATGATTTACTTTTTTTTTATTTGTTTAAAAAAAAACAACATATTTTTATATTAAATAACAATTTAATTATAAAATATTTATTGTATTTTTAATGAAATGATTTACAATCACATAAATTTCTATTATTTATTTTGGATCACAAATTTTAAAAGTCTTACTTTCTTTTTTTAAATTTCGTGTTGAGTCAAACTACCTCACATAAAATAGGATGGAAGAAGTAATATTTTTGGATATAACTAATTGTTGAAGACATGAATTGATATGGTAAAGAAAGGTTAAGACGGCTTAAATTTGCCTTAGATGCTTAGGTTTGAGCCCAGACTAAGACATTTTATTTTTAAAAAAATTAGTTCTGTTTTTTTAAGTTAAAAAAGAGAACATAAGTGACGTTTAGTTCCATTTTTTGTCAAATCTGACCAGCAAGATTTATTTATTTTACTTGTATGAGCATTCTTATTATCTAAACCATGGTTAGAAATATATTTTAATTAATTAAATCTTAATCATTAAATCTAACTTATGCCATAGGTCATTAATCAAAATTAGAACTTGGGGAAAATGAAGACAAAGGAAATTGAGAGGAGCCGGATCCTCAATTATCCCTCCAACTTGTCTATTATTTATGTCCGCATTTTAAAAAGATTCATTTCAAATTATTAAATTACAAAATTAATTTTATTTTTTTATTTTTTCCCCTTAAAGCGCACACATATAGAGTGAACTAAAAATTGATAAAAGATAAAAATATTCTTTTTATTTATAAATTTTTAAGAGGAGTAAAAAAACCAGTAGATAAATAACGCGAGACGGAGGGAGTAACTTTTACCCCCACTTGTTAGATGTGACAAAGAGATTGACTACACCCTCTTTTAGGCAAACACAATTGGAACAATTTCTTTTTAATAATTTTTTTTAAAAAAAAAAATTCATGATAGTATTAAATTATAAGATAAAAAAAATATTTTTATACATAATAGATAAATTTTTAATTTAAAATTATAAAATTTAAAAGTTATTTTTATTATTTAAATTTGGGGTCAAGTTAAAACGGAATATTGTGGCCGCCTTTGTTGAAATATCCCGTGATGTGGACCAAGTACATGGCCTCCTTTCGTTGAAATTCCACCATATGTTCTCAAACAAACTAGCAAAAGCAAGGGTCACTTGAAACAATTCCATCAGTTAGTTGCTATAACTTGGGCAAACTTTAGGCGGGCCGGAGATACATCTAGCTAAGGGTGATAAGATGAATAATCTTTATCGAAATTTTTTTATGACTATATACGTAATATGTTGAATATTGATTTTTTTGGATATAATTAATTATTGAACACACTTGACATGGTAAAAAAAGATAGTTTAGTGGTTAAGACTGTTCAAATTTGCCTAAGAGGCTTCAGGTTTGAGACCAGATTAAGGCATTTTATTTAATGTTTTTAGTTCTATTTTTTCAAGTTAAAAAAAGAAAACATAAGTGACATTCAGTTTCATTTTTTTTAATCAAATCTGACCAGCAAAGTTTATTTTTTTATTTGTTCTGAAGTATGAACGCTCTTAATGAAAATTCTGACTCTGCCATTACTTTAAGCAAATTTAAGAGTGAGAAAATTTGAAACGATACAGTTCACATTCATCTTGTGTTATGTAAGTGTACAAAATAATAAGTAAATCCATGTTTATAAAACTTAATTAAGAAGTTGATAGGCTAAATCAATTCAAAAATATTACTAATATAGTTTGATACCATCTATTTTGGACTAGTTAAGCTTATACAATTTTTTTTGAAAAAGCTTCACATCATTACAAGTATTTTTCACTTAACGGGTAGTTTTGTTTCAACTACCAATGACAATCTTTAGCTTGCATAGCAAACTGAAACATTTGTGTATCCAAAAAAAACAAATTGAGCACGTGGCAGAACAAAAGGAGGACAAATTCTCGAGTTTATTAATTTGATAGAATGACCGGCTCTGAGGATGCGTTTGAGAAAGAATATTAGCTTGCGCATCTAACGATACTCCATATGGAAGATAATCATTGGACATATATTTTAGAACGCGAGTGAGCTATTTTATTGTTCAATACTGTATAGCTTTATTGTCATTCCCCGAGCCTACACCCCGAATATGGTTGGCACTCGAGAACTATTGCTGGCCCCAAGCGAACCCTTGATCTGGCTTACTTAACTCAGCGGAAGACTCCATGCATATTTAGAATGATCAAAAGCACTATACTCACTTGAATAATAAAACACTGAGAATGCTTAAAACTCAAACATTCAACTTAGCCAAAATGGCAACTCAAGTCTTAACATATGAAATGACAATAAAAGACTAAAGAACTAACATCTGACTGTCTATAAAGCTTCTAAAATAACTGAGATGGATGTCGGGACAAACCCCACGACATCCTAATGAACTAACAAAGTAACTGAAAGCAATAAAAGGAGTCCTCCGGAATGCAATGAGGCTCACCAATTGACTCTAGAGTGCTCACTGGATCAACGATGTGTTGGATGTGGATCACTAGGTCGGGTTGGAAATTGATTTTTTTTCCTGGGGCAGGTTGAAGTTGTCGCGAGTTTATACACCCACAACTACAACTGCCCACCCCGTTTGCCATCCCAAAGTTAATACTAATGATTTCACTTAGGGCCTGTTTGGAAGGACACCCTGGTAATTGGATTTGGTGTAATTTGTGTAATTACACTGTCTTGTCCTGTTTGGAAGAACATGTAATTACTTGGTCAGCAGATAATTGGTGTAATTGGCAGGGGTAATTACACTCTACAATTCACAGGCAGAGGCTGTCAATTGCTGGTAATTACACCATGTAATTACTACCTGATTACTTTTTCATTTTTTTTAATTTCAATTTTTTAATTTTAATTTTTTTTACTTCTATTACTTTAATTTCTTTTTATTTTTATTTTTATTATTCTAAAAAATTGTAAAAGTCTATTTTTTATTTTTTATTATTATATTTCATTTTATTCTTGTTCTCAACCTTACTTTACGTGATTTTATGTAATTTTCTCGTATTATCTGTTTCTTTATGCCATGTTTATTTTCTCATTAGCATAATTTTATTAGTATTCTAATTTTTAAATTAAAATAGAATTTATTGTTAAGTAAGGTTATAGACTTACATTTTCTTTATTATGAAGAAATAAAAATAAATCATATTTATTGCTATGTTGAAATTTGTTATAAGAGTATTATGTTAAATTTTTTGCTTTGAATTTATTACTTATGTTATATTTTTAGTTTCATTTGTTTTAGTAATAATGAATTTACATTGCATGTCATTTTTTAATTAGACTTGATAGATTGTATTTTTGTCAAACATTTAATAATTTATGATATTTTATTTATATATTACTATTTTTTTTTATCAAACATGCATTTCATAATGTTCGTAGAAACTTCATACTTTTAGTTGTTACGATCAATTCAATTGAAATATATTAATTTGAAAAAATATAAATCAATTATTATTTCATAATATTAGTTACAGTAAATATGTTTATTAATTAATATATTTTCAAAAAATAATATATATCTTAAATATTTAATTTAATGTCATTTATAAAAATTCTTATTTGTCTAGTATAAATTTTAAAAGATTAATTTTTATTTTTAAAATTTATTATAATTTTATGATTGCAATTGTGCATCCAAACAAAACATGTGTAATTACAGTGTAATTATATTGTGGTAACCAAATAAGTCAGTGTAATTACTAGACTGTGCAATTACTAGGTTAGTAATTACTATCCTAGTAATTACATTAATTCCAATTATCTGGTGTCATTCCAAACAAACCCTTAATGAGAAAACATCAAAAACAAAAGTCAAAGAGGAAGGATATACATTTGTGTTTGTACCTTTCATTTGAAATTTCCACGTCCAATAATTCAGTCGTCTTTCTTGACTCTCTTTGTTTGTTTGTTTTCTTTTGATGGAGATCTGTTCATGTATGCATGTAGAGTTTCACATCGATTTTAAGTTTGATTTTACTTGCTCAAGTATGGCGAATAAAAAATTTCGTTAAGGATGTTGAAAGTTATATATATGTATGAAAGATAATTTTTAATCTATATACTTCGTATAATTTTTTATATATAATAATGTAATTTTTTAATAATGGGTGTTCGACTGACCACTCTAAGCTATATGTGGCTACTAGGTTGTGTAAGTGGTGATATTTCTTGAGTTAATGTTTCGGTTGCAAAAGATCGTATACTAATTAACTAGCACAAAATCAAATAATCCAAGCAAATAAATAAATTGAAATAATAGCAAGATTTAACGAGATTTGATTAATTGTTTATGTCCTTGGAGTAAAAGCGGAGAGTGTTTTTCACTGTATATGAGAACCTTACAAGAAAATGTACCAGAATTAGGATTTAGTCTAGCTTTGATTTTTTTTTTTCTCCATTATTGTACTATTTTTGTTCTTATCTATTTTGTTGAATATACATAAATTGTGACAAGTTGAATTTGATGCTTGAGAGATAGAGTAAAGTCACGTTCACTTAATTAAACTATCAAAATGAATTTCAAAGTGAGAAGAATAAAGTATCAAAATGAAAATTCAAAGTGAGAAGAATAAAGTGGCTAATTAATGCAATTAAGTAAATGAAGGGAGAAAGAAGACTAATAGAGTGGAAAATTGTGTAACGTTTATTATTATTGAGAAGGAATAAACGTTTGTTTAACGGCTAAAAAGTTGCTTTATTTTTATAAAAAATAGTTTTTCAGAAAAGTAGTTTTACAAAAAGAAATTTACGTTTAGCTAATTCATTTGAGGAAGTGTTTTTGATAAATCAAGTTGTATTTGACTAATTATGTTAAAAACTGCTTTTATTTTTTAAGAGTTAAATTACAAAAAATGACAAGTATCAATACTATAATGTTTTAATTAACTTTTTATTTTTTATTCAAATAAAATGTACATATGTAAATTTTCAATCAATATATACATAGATAAATAAAAAATATATATAATATAATATTAACATAATGATTTAAATATAATTAAAAATATTAAGCAAAATAAAATATTTAGTGTTGAAATAAATAATTTTATGCTTCTCCTTGTGTTTTTTAAGAAGCACAGTTACATTTTTTTAGTTTTTTTTAACAACAGATAAATTGTTTTTACGTCCATTTAAAAGCAATTATTCTAATTAGCCGAATAAGTTGGTTTTTCAAAAAACAAAAAATAAAAAAAATCTTCAAAATAAATATTTTTGGCGTTCCAACCATTTCAAAGGAGGCTCTGACATTGATCATCATTAACTATGATATCCATTTTGAAATTTCAAAACTGACACGTATTATTTTCTTTTTTCTGTAGAATAGTACTCCCTCAGTTTCAAAAAGATTGGTCTGGTTTGACTTGACACGAAGTTTAAGAAATTAAAGAAGACTTTTGAATCTTGTGGTCCTAAATTAAAGTTATGTCAAATGTACAAAATTACCCTTAATCTTGTGGTCTTAAACATGCCACGTGGAAAGCAAAAAGTAAAATGTTACCAAAAAAGAAAAGAGGTCATCTTTTTGAAATTGACTAAAAAGAAAAAGAGGTCATTCTTTGTGAAACGAAGGGAGTACAATACAATAAATGCGTACTATAGAAATTACAACATGTGATATTTTTGAGTTGTAGTTTTCACTTGAAATTTCCAAGTCAAAACTTGTGCAAGGACTTGAAGAACAATGAATTCATTTTCATTCATGTATCCATAGTTGTCTTTCTTTGACTTTAATGTACTAAGATATGGAGCAACGGAAGTGATCGAGGCGCACTTCATGAATTTGGACGAATTCATTAATTTTTTTTGTGATTTTATATTGGACAAATTACTTAACTACACTCTTTTATTTATTTTAATATTCATTTATTTTTACTTATTTCAAAAATTTCTTATTTATTCCGCATGTATCTCGTACACAACACTATATATCCCGCTATGTGGAGTGTATTTCGTGCACAATGCTATGTATCCCGCTATGTGGAATGTAGCAAACCTAATGTCTCCCGTGCACAACGTTATATATCCCGCAAACATCATTTTTAAGGGATTTTTTATAAATAGAAAACTAGAAGGGATATGATGTTATTTAGTACTTATAATATGTGGTTCCTATAATTTATACTTTTATATTTATACTAGAAAATTAATTAAATATATATGTATATTAATTCATGAATCTCTAACAAAATTAATTGATAACTTATGGTAAAAAAAGAGTCGTGTAAATGTTTTCATACCAACCCCCAATCTTTTAATCCTGGCACTGCCTCTGAAGTAATAATATTTGGATAAAATTCACAAATATGATTTTATTTTTGTAATTAAAAACTATTTTTTTTGTCTGAATTTATGTGACACATATCAAATTTTGAAATTCAAACAAATCTATTTTGATCGTATATTTTTTATATATCTTTTAAATATTTTGGATTATCAATTATCATGACTTAATTATAGTACTTTTATATAGTTTCTAAATATATAGATTTTATTTAAAAAATTAAAAATTTTATGCACAAATTTCTAATTAAACTTAAATTATTTTACTTTTGAAAAGTGAAATATGTCATAAATTAGGACAGTAGGAATAGTCATTATTAAGCAAATAAAAAAAAACAATAAAAGTTGTAGAAAGATAATTTGGACAGAGAGATATGTGTCATAAATGAAACTGATCAGTTAGCTTTCTTATTTATAAATGAATAGAAGATTAGTTTTTTTCTTTTAATTGGGATAAGACATAAATATCTTTAAATTATTTTTGAAATTTCAGCAATAAATGTAAATTTAATTAATATTTTATTATTCTCTAATACTATTTTAAAATGAAATAAATACACTTTAAATGTTGTAACATTGAAAGTCTACGTACTCTCTAGAAAGCAAATAAAAAACAAAAAAAATGAGAAAACTTCCTTCAATATTATACACGTTCATTTTTAATTGGTTATTTTACAATTAGTTAGTACATATAATTATTGACAACTTAATTTATATATGTTTAATTATTTTTATTCCCTCCTCACTTAACCTTTTTATTTTTCTCTCTTTCATTAATTTTTTTTATATCTATTTTCAATTTATAATTATTTTTTTAAGAAATCATATTTTTAAAAGTATCTTTTAATTTTAATGTTTTAATTATTTCTTTTATGTGTATTTAATTTTTGCACTTATATTGATAGTTGTCTTTTTAAATACAAGACATGTGAATCAAATCAAAAGGAAAGACAAAAAAAAAAAAAAAAAAAAAAGGAAAAATAAAATCAATAGAAAAAAGAGAAAAAACAATCAATAAGGGTTAAAAAAAAGTTTTTGTTTTTTAAAATTCCGTGTGTTAACTTGGCTTAAATACAAGGCAAAAGAAAATAAGAAGATTTTTCTTAACTATATTTCTTTAAAAAATAATAAAATATTTACAAGTGTGGCAACACGTGTATCATCGCAACTATTTGAAATTGAGTCTTGATTCCATGTTACCATAGAAGGTGCACGAAAGTATAGAAAAAATAATTGTTTTTTTTGGAGAGGGGGATAGGTTATTGTAAACTAATTAATTTAAAGTGTATCGCTTGAATTTTAATTACAATTTGAAGGATTTATTTGTGTCTTATCCCTTTTAAATTCAATAGATACTATTTTCTTTGTCTCAATTTATGTGACTTTTTTTTTTTTTGGTCCGTTTCAAAAGGAATGACATATTTCTATATTAAGTAACAATTTAATTGTAAAATGTCTATTTTACCCTTAATGAAATAATTTACAGCCACACAAATTTCTATCATTCATTTTGGACCACAAGTTTTAAAAGTCTTCTTTTTTTTTCTTAAACTCCGTATCGAATCAAACTTCTTCATATAAAATAGGACGAAGAGAGTAGTACTCTATTAATGAAAAAAGCTAATATACTCTATAATTGATAGACGACAAAAAATATATACGCATAGTTCAAAACAAAATAAAGATGACTTGAATGGATACACTAACACATGGTTGAGTAAAGTTACGTTAATGAGTCAAAATGAAAATTCAATGTAAGAGGAATAAATAAAGAGTTTAGTTTGTGGTAAGAGAAAGTGACTAATTAATGCTTTTAAGTAAATGAAGGGAGAAATTAAAGAAGATTAATAGAGTACGTGGAAAATTGTGTAACGCTTATTTATATTATTGAGAAGGAATAAGAAATACTTAATTTGACCGGAAATATCCATTTTGAAATCGATATAATTTTCGTATCTTTATAATAGTATAATAGGATATAAGACATAAATTTTTTTAGATTATGATTGAAATCTCAGAGACATATTTAAAGTAAAATAAATTTCTAAATCAAAACTAGAGGACCAATAACATTTTCATTCATCATCAATAGTCATCTTTCTTAACTTCAATGTATTGGTTCTAAGTTTGATTTTTAATTGCTCAAGTAGATTCTAGGATGTGGAAACGGTGATAATCGGATAAAATTAGGGAGGACTATGGGGAATGCGGTGTGCGGCGGGACGGATTGAGTTTAATTTGTAAAAAATTTAATTCGCTTAGTATAACAATTTTTTTTTCATTTTCAATTTGCTTCCTATAAATTCGCTCCACATGAACTTGTCTCACATAATTTTTTTCAATAGTTTCCCTTTCTAATTAAGCTTGATACCAAAAATAAAAAATATAAAAAAGAAAATTTATTTTTACATTATGTTGTATTGATTTAATAGATAACGACATAAAATCTTATTCCCTCCGTCTCATTTTATGTGGCAACATTTCCTTTTTGGTCA
Source organism: Solanum commersonii (assembly GCA_029007595.1). Taxonomy (NCBI): domain Eukaryota; kingdom Viridiplantae; phylum Streptophyta; class Magnoliopsida; order Solanales; family Solanaceae; genus Solanum; species Solanum commersonii. The sequence goes on from JAJTWQ010000216.1 coordinate 108,519, forward strand.
GACCCAAAAAGAATGTCACATTTTCTTATATGGTAAGTATTTAAAAGTACAATTCCTTTTTTACCCTTGTTGGTCCCATTTAATCTTAAAATAATACTCCAATACATTTATGAGGAGAGAGAAAGGTGAGTCTAGTTTTTAAAGGGGAATTTGGTAAACATTTCAAAGTCTTCATTTATTTCTTAAATTTCGTGCCCAATCAAATGTTGCCACATAAAATGGGACGGAGAGAGTATTTTTTTAGAGGTCAATTAATGTAAGAAATTATATTAGTTTTGATTAAACCATTTTCAATTACTATCTTGAATATTTTAGTAACTTCAAAGAAACTATTTTTATACCTAATGCTCTATTAATGTTATAATATATAATAAGTTAAAATTAAGTTTAAACCCGCCCTCCCCACGTAGCCTTAAAACCGCCCTGTATCTGTCTTCCCCATTGCGGTCCCTGCTTATGATTATGGATTTTTGTAAGAAATATGTATTAATTACTAGACCGTGTGTCTAACAACTTTCTTTATTAGTAATAACAATTCTCTGAAGAGAGAAGTACAAACAAGACCGTACACCAATGCTAATGAAGTAAGATAAGGGTTACAATATCGAAAATGATTTTTCATCATTCGTTTAGTCGATATTTAGGAACAACCATTAAATGGTTTTCTTTGCTTGTTACTATCCCAAAGTGCTCATCAACGTCCAAATCACAAGGTTGCATACCATTTGGAAGTTCCAAATCAAAGCAATGCACCAATTGTGCCAACATAAGGCGGACAACGGTGATCCCCAGCGGGATTGCAGGGCAACTTCTTCTACCAGAGCTAAATGGTAAAAGTTCAAAATCCCGTCCACGAATATCTATGCTACTTCCAACAAATCTCTCTGGTAAAAACTTCTCAGGCTCGGGCCAAACATTTGGATCCCTCTGAATTGCATAGTGATTTATCATGATTCGTGATCCCTTTCGTATATGGTAGCCATCAACGACACAATCTTCCATGGCCTCACGTTGCGTTACTGGTACAACGGAATGCAGCCTCATTCCCTCTTTCACAACCATATCTAAGTAGTTCAACTTCTCCAAGTCCGACTCTTTTACCATTCTTTCAAGTCCTACAACTTGTTCCAACTCCTTTTGGAGTTTTTTCATCACATGAGGATGTCGAAGAAGCTCTGTTACTATCCAATCTACCGATGTTGCTGAAGTATCGATTGCTGCAACAAGCATGTCCTGTGGAAACACGGATGAACAAATTTAAATCGTATATAATAATAAGAAGAAATATATGAAATTAAATAACATACGATGAGAATAGCTTTTATATTGGTACGATCAAACTGAAACTCTGTCTCTCCTGAATGCATAATGTCCAACATCGTGTCCACTAAGTCTTTGGATTGCTTTTGGTCACGAGACTGTTCATGTTCATCGATTATCTTCTCAAGAAATCCATCAAACACCTTTGAAAGTTCCTTGAGTTTACGCGTGATTCCTTGGAGATCAATTACACCAAGGAAGGGGAAAAAATCTCCAAGATTTGGTGTTGCACCTAAATGCACAACTTCTTGAAGTATACCTTTGAATCCCCTCTTGTCCAAGTCTTCATCCATGTACTTCTTTCCAAACACCATCGAACAAGTTATGTCAGCACTCAACTTTGCAACTTTTGCACTAAGATCAACAACACAACCACCATCATTTTTAAGCGAGTTGATCATAAGATCAACTTGCTGTGTTCTCACGGATTGAAATGAATTGATCTTTTGATGAGTTAAAAGGTCTAGAGTAACCAATTTGCGCATGTTGCGCCAATATGGTCCATACCTTGCAAATACCAAATTCTTATGACCATATGACAAATACTTAGCTGCCTCGTTATAAGGTCTCGTAGCAAAGATATGATCATAAGTTTTGAGGAATTTTTCGGCTGTATCGACAGACGATGCAATATATGTAGGTATTAGTCCTAGTCTAATATGGAAAAATGGACCATATTTCTTTGCTAGGTTTTGTAAATCATGGTGTGGTTTTTTCCCTAACAAATGAAGATGTCCTAAAATGGGGATTCCCCTTGGACCATGAGGAAACTTTTTTCTCTTGTGGATATTTAGGAGCTCATACAAGGCATACAGAATACAAACTACTACTAGTGTTTCCCATATCAAAGTCATGGCTAGCTAATATGACTTCCCTATCTTCTAACCTCTAATGGAATAGGTATATATATAAGCATCAATTGAATAGTATTTATATGCAAGAGTCACTAAAAGAGGGGAAAGAAATTAAAAGTAGTACCATTAGATGAAAGTGACCATTGAAAAGTCTGGATTAGTTTATCATATATCGTACTGATATTCAAATTTGGCTGCAACAGTCAATTTGATATTTAGTATGAGTTAATATCTTAAAAGATCACTGAACTATGTAAAATTATTTTAAAAAATTATTAAATACATTTTTAGATCCAAAATTGAGCAACTCATATGATCAAAGAGCAAGTTATTAGAGGTACAAATATACCACTCTTATGTGTTTGAGAATTTTATTTTAATGATAGAATGATTTTTGAAGATAAAAGTGGTAAGTTGAGTGATTTTATTGATACAAAAGAAAGTTCAATGACTTTTCTAGATAATTTCTCATAGTTCAGTAACCTTTTAAGCTATTAACTCTATTTAGTATCATAGGAACATATATATGTGTTTAAAAATAATATATATTGTAGAATAATTGCTTATTTAAGTTTAGTAATGATTTAATAGATTATTTATTTGTTTGTATGTCCATTTACTTATGTAGTAGATGATTTTTAGTGCATAGAATTTTAACTTACACGCAGATGAGTAAATCAACACTTCTTACGAGTATAATTTTCTTGTTCACAATCTAATTAGAATGGAAAATGGACAAGCCATCTATATATATAATTGTAGCACGAGGTTAAATATAGTTTACTACTCCCTCCCTCTGTCACAATTTAATAAGTTAAAATTACCGCCCCACGTAGCCTTAAAACCGCCCTGTATCCGGCTGCCCCATTGCCGTCCCTGCTTATGATTATGGATTTTTGTAAGAAATATGTATTAATTACTAGACCGTGTGTCTAACAACTTTCTTTATTAGTAATAACAATTCTCTGAAGAGAGAAGTACAAACAAGACCGTACACCAATGCTAATGAAGTAAGATAAGGGTTACAATATCGAAAATGATTTTTCATCATTCGTTTAGTCGATATTTAGGAACAACCATTAAATGGTTTTCTTTGCTTGTTACTATCCCAAAGTGCTCATCAACGTCCAAATCACAAGGTTGCATACCATTTGGAAGTTCCAAATCAAAGCAATGCACCAATTGTGCCAACATAAGGCGGACAACGGTGATCCCCAGCGGGATTGCAGGGCAACTTCTTCTACCAGAGCTAAATGGTAAAAGTTCAAAATCCCGTCCACGAATATCTATGCTACTTCCAACAAATCTCTCTGGTAAAAACTTCTCAGGCTCGGGACAAACATTTGGATCCCTCTGAATTGCATAGTGATTTATCATGATTCGTGATCCCTTTCGTATATGGTAGCCATCAACGACACAATCTTCCATGGCCTCACGTTGCGTTACTGGTAAATGTATTGATATTCTAAATCTGGATACCATAACGATTGTTATGACATGTATATATCAATTATCATCTTGATTTATTAAAAAATGAGATTATGAGATGAATCAATTATGTTTGGTAGAATGAATGATAATAATTTTGTCATAAATGTATTCTCAATTTATACAATACATGATTTGGTATATAGAGTTTAAACTTATAACATAATATACCTCTAAGCTTTGAGAAAAAAGTCAAATATATATATATATATATATCCATATGAATTTTATTTTGGAAAAATTACTTAAATACACAACTTATTTTACTATATTATCTAAAATTCCTATCATTTGAAAAAAGTTATAAAAATTCCTACTCTCTTCTATTCTCGCATACATCACTTTACGCGTTGTATCGGAACGTTGAATTTTGTATCCGAAATTGAGATGTGATGTATCTAAAATTGAGATGTGATGTATTAAAAAGTTGATAGATGTAACTGAAATTGAGACGGGATGTATCGGGACATTTTGGGATGTATCCAGATTCTATCCAATTTAATAGATTTTTGTAATTTGGAATTTAAAAAATATTTCAAATTTTAAGAGTTTTCTTACCTCACGTAACCCCTACCACCCTACTCCTTATCCCCCAAGTAAAAAGTTGTTTTTGAAAAATATTTCAATTTTTTTTAAAATCTTTACGCCCCCTCCCCCAACAAGGGCACAGCCACCCAGGCCACCCGCTCCCCCGCCACACCCTCAATTTTTTTTTTAAATAAATTATTTTAGAATTTTTTTTTCAAATTTTAAAAATTTTCATTTTTACCCACTCGCAGGCCATTTCCAAAATAATTCATTCTTTGAGTGAGGTTTGAGTGCTTAGGAGACTCGGGTTCTGAATCTCACATCAACATTATTCTGCAACAATGGTGATTGGCGGGAGGTAAGTCGATTCACTATTTTCGCTACAATTTTACTCTAAAGATGAATGTAAAAATGTATTTTCTAATTTTCGGATCTATAATTTTTTAATTTTAATGCAAATTAGTGTCAGAAATCACAAGGAAACAAATTTTTCTAACATTTTCGTGACTTAGTATATGATTTTCAGGTTCTAATATGGTGAAAATGAATGGGTCTGCAAACGGGTCAAAAGGACCCACTAAAGGTAGAAGACGATCTTCCGGCATTTTGTCAAAATAACTCCACTGTGAGTCTCTCAAATAAGCGACCAAGAAGACACCGACATGAGCGATCAAGAATCTGATCTCCTCCACCGGAGCACCAAGAAGCAGAAGGAAGATGAAGAACATGCAGACACTAGTCGTAAAGTAAGTTTTCTAGAAACTCTACTATCTAGAGCAGGAGAACCAGATATAAATTTCGTTACACAAGGATTAGAAAACCCCCATAAACATCCAAATTTTATCCCGATAACATCCAGCGATAAACAAAGACTTTATGCACCTTGGAAACAATTCTTGATTGTCAAGTTAATTGGGAGAAAAATAGGATATCAACAACTACGAAATCACCTCCAAGCCCTATGGCAACCTACGAAAAAGATAAGCCTCATAGACCTTACTGAGGATTTCTATCTTATAAAGTTAACCAAGGTTGAAAACTACGAGAAAATACTACACCAAGGGCCCTGGTTTCTGGGAGCGCAATTCATTTCAATCTGAAAATGGGAACCTAAATTCAATCCTTCCACAACACACCTTAACAACACAACGGTTTGGGTAAAACTTCCTGAACTTCCGACAGAATTCTATGACTTAGATATATTAAAACAAATAGGGAACTAACTAGGATCCATCCTCAAGATAGACACCGTTACTATGAACACCACGAGATGAAGATATGCTAGACTTTGCATCTTAGCCCCCCTCTCTAAACAATTACCTAAAGATATTCTAATAGGATCACACCTCCAAAAAATACATTACGAACCCTCCACACCCTTATGTACCCATTGTGGTAGACTTGGTCACCTAGTTCACACTTGCCGGTACAAACCTTCTAATATACCATCCACGTCCAGCAACCTTAACTAACCAAAAACTCACCAGAACAACCCAAAAAATGAGTAAGATGAAAGCTTAGGATGGACAACAATGGTATATCCAAAAGAAAAAAACCGAGTTTATTCAAAAGCATGCATGAGGAAAATAACCAATCCCCCAACCCTCCACATCCCATAATCAACCCCACTAGACAACAAATGACAAGCAATAACATTAGTAGCATACTGGAATTGCAAAAAAATCAAACACCTAGCAAAAGCCAAACCAATGAAACCAAAAACGACAACACGTGTTCAATGCCATTAACATGTGAAAATGACATGGACACGTCAGTAGAATGTGAGAACATAGGACACGTGAAAAAAATCGTCTCCAAATTCTCCAGATCCCCTATAGACTACATGGAAAAAAATAGCCCCACACACTTAAATACAACAAACCAAAAAAACCTAGAAACTACTCCCACATCAACCTACAAAGCTAGTACTACCAACACCACAATCCTATCAACAAATACACATCAAGAAAATCCCCTTATTTTTGGAAAAATCAGTATCGACCAACTGAAACTACCTACCTCCACTAATACTAAACCAAACTCAAAAACACATGTTCAAAAGGAACTGAATGAAATGGAGACTATTCATAAGATAGACAATGAGATCATGGAAAATCAACAAGGACACAATTTCACTTTTGAAGCAAAATCAGACCATATGATTAAGACTACTACACGTACGCCAAATAGTAAAAAAGGACAAGAAAATCATAGAGTACAGGTTAGGAAAGATATCAAAAGCCAATTAGATAAGACTGATGAAAACACTATAAACACTACAGGCCTGTTTGGAAGGACACCTTGGTAATTGGATTTGGTGTAATTGGTGTAATTACACTGTCTTGTCCTATTTGGAAGGACAGATAATTACTTGGTCAGCAGGTAATTGGTGTAATTGACAGAGGGTAATTACACTCTACAATTCACAGGCACAGACTGTGAATTGCTGGTAATTACCACCTGATTACTTTTTAATTTCTTTTTTTAATTTCTATTTTTAATTTTTTGTTTTAATTTTTTTTAATTCTATTGTTTTAAGTTCTTTTTTTATTTTTATTACTCTAAAAATTTGCAAAAGTTTATTTTTTATTTATTATTATTATATTTCATTTTCTTCTTGTTCTCAATCTTATTTTACATGATTCTATGTAATTTTCTTGTATTATCTATTTCTTTATGCCATACTTATTTTCTCATTAACATAATTTTATTAGTATTCTAATTTTTAAATTAAAATAGAATTTATTGTTAAGTAAGGTTATAGACTTACGTTTTCTTTATTAAGAAAAAATAAAAATAAATCATATTTATTGTTATGTTGAAATTTGTTATAAGAGTATTATGTTAAATTTTTTGTTTTGAATTTATAACCTATGTTATATTTTCAGTTTCATTTGTTTTAGTAATATTGAATTTACATTGCACGTGATTTTTAATTAGACTTGATAGATTATATTTTTGTCAAACATTTAATAATTTATGACATTTTATTTATATATTATTATATTTATCAAACATGCATTTCACGATGTTCGTAGAAACTTCATACTTTTAGTTGTTACGATCAATTCAATAGAAATATATTAATTTGAAAAAATATAAATCAATTATTTTTTCATAATATTAGTTACAGAAAATATGTTTATTAATTAATATATTTTCAAAAAAGGATATATATCTTAAATATTTAATTTAATGTCATTAATAAAGTTTCTTATTTATCTAGTATAAATTTTAAATAATTAATTTTTATTTTTAAAATTTATTATAATTTTATGATTGCAATTGTGCATCCAAACAGAACATGTATAATTACACTGTGGCATCCAAACAGGACATGTGTAATTACACTGTAGCAACCAAACAAGTCAGTGTAATTACTAGATAGTGTAATTACTAGGTTGGTAATTACTACCCTAGTAATTACATCAATTCCAATTATCACGTGGCTTTCCAAACAGACCCTACGCCAACTTCCTTTCTTCACACAAACGAAATCAAATCTGTAGCTAGCAATGCCCCAATTCAGCAACCAACTACTTCACCTCCACCACCAAAACTCTTCCCAACGCCAAAACTTCCGACCAATAATGACCAATACCAACATCCATCCCCTCCACAATCAACAAACCCCGCTCTTTCCTCAATTCCCAATCCAAAATCACCACCACTTCAAGAACATCCCACCACTAGGTTTTTCTCATCATATCTTGAGGAATCCTGTATTTCAAAATCTGATAAATCCATTCACCCCCTTCGATCAGATGTACCAAACTCAAAACCTCCACTTGCTTTCAACTTTTCCATAAGCAGTTCAAGTATCTCCTTACTGAACTCCGGAGGAGCTTCTCAATATCCCTCGAAATGTGGACCCACCAACTCCTCTGCCAATATTAATAGAGGAGCGACTAACAAACAGTCTTATTCGACTAGCCTCAACTCAACTAGAGTTGGCACAAGAGTTAACTACACTGGAGTTCTACTATCTGCTACATCAGCCAATGACACTTTCCAACTAGAATATGCAACATCTTACGCTTATACACCGACAGAGTAGCTTTGCGAGCTGCTCGTTTCAACAGATACTAGACATGCAGACACCAAACCTGGAAGACGAGGAGGCTATAGGATACAAGGAAGACGAAGATATGAAAGACCATGTAGTACCACAAATGCAGGAAGGGGGGATTATCGTCCTTTATTCAACACCAGGCCACTCAAGAATTGAGGGAAGAGGTACTAAACATTCTAGATCCCTTCACTCAAACACTGCACTTGAAGGAACCTTTGACGCTGGAGATGCAAAAAGATATCTAAAGGAAATACATAATAATAATACCGCACCAAGTGAAGAAGGCCTCCATAAACATACGTTACCACAATCTGTCCAACAAAATGACATATGTGATACTAGCTATACCGTCGTCTCAAAACAATCTGGGAGTAACAATGATACTAGGAGGGAACTCGAGCACTCAAGAAGACCCTTTAATGAAGATACTACTTTGGAATTGTAGAGGTGCCCACAACGCAAGCTTCATGACTAACTTGTGTGCTTTGGTTGAACTAAACAAACCTACTATTCTAGCACTTCCATAAACTAGGATGGAGGATCACAATAAAATACTCCAAGCTCTGGATTTCACTGATGTTATACAAGTCCCGACGATTGGCTACTCAGGCGGGATCGCGCTACTCTGGAGGAACACGGAGTTAACAATAGAGCCATTTGTACTCACTGACCAGGAGATACATGCTTCTATTGAGGTAAGACCTTCAATTACTAAATGGATGTTTTCTATTATTTATGCTAGAAATAGTTATAACCTGAGGAAAACAATCTGGGAAAACTTACGAAATATTACCAAAAAAATTGATGGACAGTGGCTAGTTTGTGGTGACTTTAATGAAATTACAAATGCTTCTGAAAAGTTTGGGGGAAGACCTATTAACAATAACAAAAGCTCTTGTTTCATAAATTGTTTAGATGATATGGGTATGATTGATTTAGGTTTTACTGGGCAAAAATATACTTGGACGAACAAGCATAAAAATAACAAAACTATTATCATGGAACGACTGGATCGTTTCCTTAGTAATCATGATTGGTTAAAATTATTTCCTGATTCTAATGTACAACATCTTCCGCGCACCCACTCTGACCACTGCCTTGTTTTATTGAATTGCTTAAGAAGACAAGCAAATGTTAGTAAAATTTTTAGATTCGAAACCATGTGGCTCCGACATCCGGATTTCCCTAACGTAGTTAGTAGCAGTTGGAAAAATAATGGAAACTACAATAATGCCCTAGAAAGATTCACTGCCTCTCTAAAAGTGTGGAATAAACAAATTTTTGGTAATATCTTCCATCAAAAGAAGACTATTCTAAAAAGAATTAATGGAATCCAGAATATGGATACCACACAAAAAAAAACATCACATAGAGCTGGAAAACATGCTAATAAAGGACTATAACGAGATTCGAAAAAGAGAAGAAGACTTCTGGAAAATTAAATCTAGAGTGCTTTGGCTAAATGAAGGCGATGCAAATACTAATTTTTTTCACATATCGACAACTAATAGAAGAAGGAAAAACAATATCTTGGGACTAAACGATACGGTTGGAAATTGGACGTATGAACCAAACGTTATCAACGATACTATTTATCAATACTTCAAAAATATTTACACCACGGATTTGGATAAGAGCTACTGGACTACCCCTACTATATGCAGTAATGCTTTATCTATTGAAGATAGGGCTAACATAGGGAGACCCCTAGAAAAAGACGAAATTAAAAATGCCTGTCTTTTCCTTCAAACCTCTTAAATCCCCGGGTCCGAATGGACTGCACCCTTTATTCTTCCAAAAATATTGGGAAGACACGAAAGAAGCTGTAGTTAATACGTGCATGGATATTTTCCAAACTCATACTATTCCCAGTGAACTTAACAAAACCTTTATATGCCTTATTCCAAAAATAAAAAATCCACAACAAATTAATCACTATAGACCTATTAGTCTATGTAACACTATATACAAATCTATCACAAAAATCTTAGTTAACAGAATCCGACCCTATCTAGATAAAATTATAAGCCCGCAACAGTGTAGTTTTATTCCTGGAAGGCATTTGGTGGATAACGCTATAATAGTTCAAGAAGCCATTCATTCTTTTAAAAAATCTAAAGGTAAATTCGGTAAAATGCTTTTAAAAATCGACCTCGAAAAAGCCTTTGATAGACTAGAATGGTCATTCATAAAGCAGTCGTTGAAGATCTTGAATTTCCCAAAAAACATTATCGACATTATCATGTCTTGTATATCCACCTCTTCTATATCCATACTAGTAAACGGGAAACCTACAAACTACGTCCTTCCAACTAGGGGTATTAGGTAGGGAGACCCTCTATCACCATATATGTTCATCATTTGCATGGAATCCCTCTCTAGGCTAATTAACTATGCCACTCAGGAGCGTCTCTGCAACCTCTTAAAGTTGGCAGAATAGGTCCTACCATCTCACACCTCCTATTTGCAGATGACATTATCCTTATGGCTAAGGCGGATATTACTAATGCTTCCATGATCATTCACATCTTCAATACCCTCTCCTCCCAATCAGGACAAAAAATAAATTTTCAAAAATCTACTCTATACTTTTCCCCTAATGTAAATGACAAGGATAGGGATGAACTATCCTCCCTTATGAATATTCGCCAAACAAATAAGATTGGAAAGTATTTAGGATTCCCAATCACAAACCACCATCCTAAAAGTTCCGACTATCAATATATTATAGACCATATGAATAATAAACTTAGTGGCTGGAAAACTAGGTTCCTAAACTTAGCAGGTCGGACTACCTTAATTAAATCAGTCCTTGTTACCATCCCAACGTACGTTATGCAATGCAACCTTCTTCCGCAATCAACCCTTAACCATATAGATAGCATTCAAAGAAACTTTCTGTGGGGTTCATCACTAGAAAAAAGAAAACTCCATTTGGCTAATTGGGACTTGGTGACTAACCCTACTGAAAAAAGGGAACTAGGACTTCAAAAAACTAACGGAAAAAATTTCGTCCTCTTGGCAAGTTTAAATTGGAGGTTTCTTACAAAAAAGGGTCATCTATGGAATAAAGTGCTCTCAGCAAAATACAAGAATAGGAGTCTAACATCCAAAATTCATTGCTATACTTATGACTCTTATATTTGGAAAAGCATGGCAAAAACTTATCAACTTTTCCAGGAAGGAATTTCTTGGAATATAGGAAATGGGAACAAAATATCAATTTGGGAAGATAATTGGATCGAAGGAGACATCAATCTTCGACAAGCCGTACAAGGACCTATAAATAAGTCAGATCGACATGTCCAAGTAAACCATTTGCTAAAAAATAATACATGGGATTTCTCACAAATCTCTTTTAAAATCCCTGAAAATATTAGAAATCATATTATAAATACTTACATCCAGCAATCAACTAACACAAACTATGACACTTTATACTGGAATAAAAATAGCGACGGAAATTTTAGTACGAGAAGCGCCTATGAAATATTCCTCTCAAAATTTAATCTCACTACCACTAGCTTCAAACATGAATGGGTCTGGAAAATTAAATCAGTTAACAAACTTAAATTCTTCTTGTGGACTGTTCTCTCAAATAAACTATCGAACTCCTCGGCATTGTATTATAGAAATATTACCACATCGAAGAACTGTCGCTCATGTCCAAAGATAGCATATCTTTGCTATCTGCCCTGATGCACAATTCATATGGAATAAATTTAACATATCTTTTAACAACTCAGATTTTCACGAGAATATGTATCAGTTATGTACCTCCACAAATTACAGTACCCTAAACAATCACCTCACGGTGCCCATATCTATCCTCACACCAGTCATTCTTTGGAATATCTGGAAAATTAGAAATAATAAGCTCTATAAAAACCAAAACATCAGTAGGTATCCCAATACCATTCATAGTACTAATTTTCAAGCAATGGAATATTATCATCTAGCTTATACCCCACCGAAAATAATTCCGAGACATGGTCCCTGTAGCTTGGCATAGATATCCAGAAGGAGTATTAAAACTAAACATTGATGGCTCCTTTGAACAAAACACTACTGATGGAGGCATACGGGGTGTAATAAGGGATCATTTCGGAAAATGGATTACAGGGTTTACTTGCAAAATCAAAGCACATAATGCACACCATGCAGAAATACTAGCGCTACTACATGGTTTGACTCTGGCAAAAATATTAAATTTAGCTTACTTGCAGGTGGAAACGGACTCGCAGGTATTATTAAATAATCTAAACAATAACTCTCGTGTATACTCACATATATATGCGGATTGTAGGGCCATCCTACAGCAGATGGGGAGAACAACAATGGAGCACATATCAAGGGAAGCTAATATAGTAGCGGACCTACTTGCAGTACATGGGAGGAAAACCAAGGACCCAAATATATGTATAGGGCAACTATATGTTTTTGACGCATCTCTTTCATTAGTATCATCTGCATTAGAAAGAGATGCCATGGGAACTACATCGCTTAGATTAGTTCCTCTTTTGTATGTATAAAACTACTATGATTATGAATAAATAAATCCTCCCGTTCCTAAGCAAAAAAAAAAAAAAGCCTTTTTGGTGAAAAAAAGTTTTTTCAATTAATGACATGGTGGTTAGTCTTGTCCAATTAATATAATAATGTATTTCTTTTATTAAATATTGATTTGAATGAGGTAGTGATACATTTGATAAAAAAATAATGAATTTGGTGAATATAAATAGTAAATTAAGAATTGATTTGAAATAAAACTAATTTTATATTGGTGAAAATAATTGTTATATAAGATATAAAAAGTAATGATATGAATTATAAATTTAATTTACATATGAAACAAACTGCTAGTAGATATATATAAATTAAATGTGAGTTTATTTTACAAAATATAAAGTTGTGGGTCAAATTTTGTATTTGAAAAATCCCAAATTATGATTTGAAATTTTCAAATCATAATTTTTAGAGAATTTGAATTTCATCTCATGATATGAAATTAATGTAAAATCGCATGTCCAAACGCTGGTTTCATATCATGATATGAAATTGCTTGTCCAAATGCCTACTTAATGTATAGTTAAGTTATATTCAGCCTTTTAGTGTACCATGGTGTATAAGTCAGCATATATCTCATGTATAGATATGTTATATTGTATAGTCAGTGTATACAACTTTCTATGACTTTTAGCAAGCTATATTGATAGTCAGTTTACACAACTTTCTATTACTTTTTTGCAAGTTATATTGTATAGTCAGGTTATACTTTCTATGACTTTTGACTATTTTTTACGTAAATAAAAACATGACTATATTTGTTGTGAATCAATTACTTTATTATATATATTTGAAAGTATCTCCTTTTGTTTTTGCTGACATATTGTTTTTGAGTTAAGTGTACAAGATACACTTAAATGATTCATTTTTTTTTTAGTTTTATACTTAAACTGTTAAGAGTGTGAGAATCACATCTAAATCATCACTGATTAGTTTGAGAAACACACCTCAGTGCTAACTAGACCTTGAATTTTCATCTACGTGGCTTTTTTTTTTCCAGACACTTTTTAAAAGAACATATATTTTCAATTGATATTTAAAGAGTGGAGTTATGTATTTCTATATACAATTTCAGTTGGGATTGTTACATATGTTAGTTATGTGTTATCATTTTTTGTCACGGTACATGAAATTGTTTCCATGGAAAATACTTACCAAGATTTAGTAGAGTTAAATTGAGCTCTTGGGGTTGTTGGGGTATTCAAAAGAGTGAGAATTGAGAAAAGAAATTCAAAATAGTATTTTTATACAATTTGAAAATAAAATAAAATATACAATTATATACACTGATATACAGATTTGTATATAAAGATATACGGATCATACATGAACTATGAGTCGTGGTTTGACTCCTGGTTGTGTGGGTCAATTTCGAAACTCTTTGAAGTTTTCCGCCGGTCGAAGTACGGATCATACTCTCAACATAAGAGTTGTATTGATGAAAATTTTAAATTAGAATGTCTTTGGCAAAACAATCATAACTTTTTATTCTAGACTCAGATTTACAAATGGTTGGTGATGTTCAAAAGAAGACTCAAAGACCTTTAATGTGATGGGTAATGAGACACATAACTCCTCATAGTATAAGAGATATGTTTGTTTGAAGTTGGCCCTTGCATTATCTTATGCAAAAACTTAATTGATAGAGAATCTTTGAACTCGACTTAGTGTTAGAGGTTCCTTATGACCCTAATTCACATACAATATACTTCCCACACTTAGAAATTTATCTTAGCACCTAGTAAATCATCCATTAAGAGTCTATAGACATATGAAGAATTGTTCAGGTCTTAGCTTAGAAATTTTTGGAGTATTACAATAGTACTCAAAAAGCCCTTAGGACAAGACAGAGGTATGTTACTATTGATGAAGGAATTCAACAGAAGGGGAAGATTTGTTAATTATGTCTTGAATTCTTTCCTTATATATTTTAGCAAACTCATAATCTGTACTGGTTTAAGAGATCCTTTGTCCTAATAGATTTTGAGTCCTAATAGATTTGAGAAATTATATATTGTCATTCTAGGATTGGGAGAACCTTTAGTTTTGAGACTTCTTGAGCTCTATATATAGGGGATGTAGTTGGGGATTCTAAAGCATAGTGGAAAACTATCTATGCCACATGGTTCTTATGGAGAGTGAGTTAATATGAACTCGTATCTCCAATTCGGTGCTCAATACTACTCCCAAAATACTTTAGCTCATAAGTGGTTTAAAACAACTTTCTTTCTTTAATTTGAGATAATTACTCAAAACTTAGCCCAAAGGCTCTTTTGGGAATCATGTTTCCCCTCTTACTCAAATGTAAAAACATTTACAAACTTCTTTGGGAATACTTAGTTCCCTAATAGCTTTTGAGAAAAGAACTCAACTTTGAACTCTTAATGACGTCTAACTTCACTTGACTTGGAAACTAACTTCCCTTGAATTGGAATTATGAATTCAAGGTAATTGCTTAGACGTACTTTGAAGTGTCGGAAATAGTTATGAAACATAGGTATAATACATGGGAACTTGCATGGGAAAGTGATATAAGAATGGGGGACTTGGCTGAGAAACGTAAATGGAACGGTCCCTTGTTGGTAAATTTTTTATTAGCTCTTTCTATGGTTATAACTTGTAGACTCATAAATCCTCCAACAAACACTAGATTTCGACCCAAAACATAATTCAAAGTCATGTACTAAACTCATTAAGTTTCCAACAACTCTATCAACAACAATCACAACACCAACCAACAACTTCAACAATACCATCCAACAACTTCAACAATATGAACAACTTCTCTCAAAATAAAAGGGATTGGTGTGTGGGGGGAAAGATTACCCATCACTAAGACTCACATAAGCGAAAATCACCACAAACTCCTTGCTTGATCTTCCCCTTTCTCTTCTTCTTCTTCTCTTCTCCTTCAAGCCCTAACTCTCTCTTTGAAAAGGAAAACAAAACAAATCAAACACAACCAAAATAGTTCAAGGGAAAAAGACCAAAATGTAGTCCCTGACTGAGATAGTAACATCGGTGGCATGACCAGTAACTTCTCCCGAGCTAGGAGTTATGAAGTTGGCCAAAAATCACAAAGAAGATTTTTAAAATTTTGGTTTTCAATTGCATAGTGGAAAACATATCTTATTTAGTCCTTGTGTTATTTTCTTCTCTTTTTCTTTATTTGTGAGGCCAAACCCATGATATTTATTTCAGCCAACTCCATATTGTATGACCAGTAAAGCAAAGAAGAAATGGTTTTTTGAGATTTTAAGCGTTTGAGATTGATATTTAGTCTATAAGTCGGAATAGCCATTAAATGATTTGCTCTGCTTGTTGCTAACCCAAAGTGCTCCTCAACATCCAATTCACAAGGCTGCATACCATTTGGAAGCTCCCAATCAAAGCAATGCACCAGTTGCGCAACTATAAATTGGACAAGGACAATTGCCAACTGCATTGCAGGGCAACTTCGTCTGCCTGAGCCAAATGGTAAAAGTTGGAAGTCATGTCCACGAATGTCTATACTGCTCCCAGCAAACCTCTCGGGCAAAAACTTTTCAGGTTCAGGCCAAATATTTGGATCCCTTTGAACAGCATAATAGTTAATCATGATCCGGGATCCTTTTTGAATGTGGAAGCTATTGACTACACAATCTTCCATGGCCTCATGAGGCACTAGTGGCGCTACGGCATGCAGCCTCAAGCCTTCCTTTACAACCATGTCTAAGTAGTTCAAATTCTCCAAGTCTGATTCTTTTACCATTTTTTCAATGCCTACCACTTCTTCCAACTCTTTTTGGAGTTTTTTCATCACATGAGGGTGCCGAATAAGCTCTGTCAGTATCCATTCTATAGCTGTTGCTGAAGTGCCCATTGCTGCAACTAACATATCCTGTTATAGAAAGCGGAAATTAGTACAAACAAACCTAATAATAGAAGAACATAAATGGGATGATGACATAAGTACGAAGAGTATAGCTTTTATATGGCTACGGCCAAATTGAAATTCTGCTTCTCCTGATTGCATAATGTCCAACATGGTGTTGACGAAGTCTTTGGATTGCTTCTGGTCACCAGACTGGACATGTTCGTCGATTATCTTCTCAAGAAAGTCATCAAATACTTTTGAAAGATCCTTGAGCCGGTGAGTGAGTCCCTGGAGATCAATTACACCGAGGAAGGGGAAAAAATCTTCAAGATTTGGTGTTGCTGCTAATTCGTCAACTTCTTTGACAAGAGCTTTGAATCCCCTCTTGTCCAAATCTTCATCCATGTACTTCTTTCCAAACACCATCAAGCAAGTCAAGTCAGCATTCAAAGACGAAATCTTTGCACTAAGATCAACAACAACGCGATGATCACAAGTTTCATTTTTAAGTGATTTGATCATAAGCTCAACTTGTTGCCTTCTCATAGATTGAAATGAATTGATCTTTTGGTTACTGAAAAGGTGCTGAGTGCACAATTTGCGCATGTTGCGCCAGTATGGTCCATGCTTTGCGGATATCATATTCCTCTGTCCATATGCCAAATAATAAGCTGCCTCATTATGAGGTCTACTAGCAAAGATATGATCATATGTCTTGAGGAACTTCTCCGCTGTGTCTGCAGACGAGACAACGATCGTTGGTACTAGTCCCAGCCGCACATACATAAGGGGACCATGTGTTTTTGCTAGCTTTTGGAAATCTTGGTGTGGATTTTTTCCTAACAAGTGAAGATGTCCAATAATGGGAAGTCCTTTTGGACCTGGAGGATACCTTTTCCCATTCTGGATGTTGTTTAGCAGCTCATAAAAGGCATACAGAATAAAAATAACCACTAGCATTGCCCATATCAAAGCCATGCCTAATTATTTTAGCTTGTAAAAGATGTCTAATTGAAAGGGTCTATAGATCTCAATCATATAATGGCTGATTTGGTAATGTTAAAAATTATTTTTGGAAAATGTGTTCCCTAATTAATGTGGAGGAGAAGTAGTCATTATCAAGGTAATGGAAGATACGTTTCTTTCAAACAAAGCCAGAAGATAACTAAATGAGCCATATTTCAAACTGGGCTCCCTTTGTATGAGCTACTTGCAAGTTGTGTGCCTGATAGCATAGCAAGCCTTGGGAATAAGTCGCTATAAGGCTCTCTAGAAACTACTTGAATTATTTGACTGGCTGCAAGTTGGTTTAGAAAGTTGTACAAGTATTACTAATTCTAGTGTTGTCAATGGATAGATATGTATGATATGTGTATTTGACTGGCTGCAAGTTGGTTTAGAAAGTTGTACAAGTATTACTAGTTCTAGTGTTGTCAATAGATTGATATGTATGATGGAATATATATATATATCATATATTATTATAACTGGGAAGCTCCAAAGTGTAAAGTTAGATTACCAATTTACCCCTACACTAAATAAAAAAATATACATTATCTCATTAATTATTAATTAGCTATTAAACTTTAATTACCTCTAATCTTGCTGAATATCATAAAAAACTGGAAAAAATATGAAAAGTCACATTACATTAGTTATCATAGTCAACCATTAACATTGTTTTAAGACTTTTCCAAATTAAATCGTTGTTTTAAGAGGTCAAAAAAAATGTTTAAATATATTATCCAATTAAATGTGAAATTAAAGACATTAAAGAAAAGGGAAGATAAAAAGATGTGTATCAGTTTTCAAAACCCTCTTTTCCATAAATTAATTTGTTAGAACTCTTGTCTCTTCATTTGCCTATATTGAATGAAGATGAGTTTTTCAAAATTTATAAATACGGATATTGAATAATATCAAACAAGTGTATGATGAAAGGTTAGTTATACAATTGCTAATTGCCAAATCCTTACTTTTATTTGATCTCTTCGTATTATTTTAATTTTAGATTTCATGATCTATAGGTATATCATATTTAATTGTATTTAATGTTTGTCAATTTTTTCTTTCTCAGCTTTGGTGGCATCAAGATTACAAGCAACTATAATATATGATGATAACTTCCCTATTTTGTTGTTTTCTCTGTGGTAATTTCTTAACAGAATTATCATTTTTGTAAAGCATGAATATTTTGGACTTTCAAATCATTATGGAACAAAAGTTTATAGTGCTTCAAGATCCTTCAATTCATTTTTAAATGAATTTGAAGTTATATTTTTCAAGTGACAGGATAGTTTCTACATCTACAAATTAGGTATACAATTCTTTTTTATAATATATATATATATATATATATATATATATATATTAGTTCTCATATGTTTTTTAGTGTTAAAGTGCTGGTATTATATTTTACCTCTTCTGCGTCAACTAAATTGAGAAACTTGTTGATGCATTTTTACAATCTCATATTTAGTAATGTCCAAATTCTTGCTTTATTAAATTATATTATTTAGGATTTGTATATATTATACTTTATGTATTACACACTATAATTGCATATAATTATACATTTAATTGTTTATGCATGTAGGTTATGAGAAAAAATAACGTATGAAATTCTAATAATTTGAAGTTCACACATTAACTTCTGAGGTGAAATCAGTGGATGGTGTTTAATTTAGTGACGTAAATGATGTTTTCTTTCTCGCTTTTATGTAAATATATTTCTTTTTTTTATTGTTTGAGTTAATTTTGGATATATTTGAGAATAGTATGTATATAAAATATATTATAACTTTTTCTTTCTTCTGTAAACAGGGAATATGGCTTTGCCTTTTGTTTGATTTTTTATGTCCTGCATTTCTATCGTAACGAAGGTTGTTGTGGGGAGATCTTTTTGTCACTGAAGATTGCTTTCAATGATCACAAAATCAAAAATATAAAAAATATTGCAATACTATAATTTCTCTTCTAAAAGTCATAAAAGAAAGAATAGGTATACTTTGGTTTGATAAGCCAAAAAAAAAAAACCCCGACTTGCTTTTGTCACTCAAGCAATACCAGTTTTTCAGTTTGATTTTTTCTTTAAATTTGTTGTCATTTCTTATTCTTCATTCTACCTCTCCTCTAATTTTAAAATAAAATACACTCTCTTTATGTCCCCAAATGAAGTATTGAAGTTCAAAATATGATGATCGACATTTTTAAATATTGAGTAAGAAATACTTTTACTTTCACGATACATATATATCATTTTGGAGGCTTATGTCAAATGATTTTATTCACGCTAAATATAAGTGAGATTAAAAATCCAATATAATGTTATTATATCTTAATTAATAATTTTACTTGTTGTTACACAGAACAGACTTTATAGAAAGAAACAAAGTCAAATTATAACTTCAACAATTAGTTTTAAACTATAATTGTTGTCTTGCCCATGCATTTCAAGTTCATATCGCTTTAACATATGAAAATATAAATTACCAGTTTGTATTTTTTTTCTCTTCTAATTCAATTTTGAATCCCATACACATGTTTTAACAATATTTATGTTTTGAAAGTATGTATTAACTGATAGGAATACACGTGCGACGCACGTGTCCAAAACTAGTATATATATATATATATATATAATATCATTGACTAATGAGTAATTTCTGAGCAAGAAACCTTAATGATAACAATACAGTATATATATATATATATATATATATATATATATGATTTAGTATAAATTAAGCGAAACTATCAGACTTAATGATACCAATACAGTATATGATACTGTAGTATCAGTTAAGCAAAATAAGTTGGACAGTATATAGTGTAATTATTTAGTGGGGTATCAATGTAAAGGGGTATACATTTGTAATTATTTTTACTTTTATGGGGTATTTGCTTAGTTTCCCCTTTATTTTTTCTTTCACCCGTAATGGAGTAAAAAAGTGGGCCCAATTTGAGAAATAAAAGAAAGGTAAATGAATTATATTATGATACACTTCATTTGCTAAACTTTTGACATTTTTAATAATTATTTTAAAGTGTGGATGTTTTTAATAATTATGTTAGGGATTTTAATTAGTTAGCTAATTTATCCGATTTTTTGTGCTACTGCAGTCTGCATTTTGTTTATATTGAAATTGTGCTTCATCTTAGCATGTTTTGTTGATATAAGTGATAAAATAGTTGATACACTTAATACAATTATATTTGTTGATACAATTACATTTATTGATACGACTGCATTCGTTGATACAAATTATATTTGTTATTACACGTGATATAATTATATTTGTTAATACACTTGATATAGAGTGATTACACAAGCATATACATTAGATATTCGTTGATATAACTTGATACAATTATAGTTGTTGATAAAAATTGAATTTGTTGATACACTTGATACAAATTAAATACACAAGGAACAAATCTATTTGATACATTGATAACAATTGTATTTGTTAATACCACTTAATGCAACTGCATTTGTTGATACAAATTGTATTTGTTAATACACTTTATATACAATTATATTTGTTTATACAAATCAATTATATTCATGATACAACCTAATACGACAAATACACTTGTTTTTATTACTATAGGCATGCCTTCTGAATTTTAAATTACTCATAACTGCTTCCCATTAGTAAAAGTGCTAACCTGATTATTGATGGAAGAGCATTATGAATAAAAACATATCTGATTTTAGGGTCTCTAAGCACAACTGCTTCTTCTAAACTCACCAAAATCTTTAAGTGAGGTTTAAGTGCTTATAATACTCATCGGATTCTGAACTCCACATCAATGATGATTCTGCAACAATGGCGGGAGGGAGGCCGATTCATTATTTCTGCTCCAATTTTGCTCTAAAAATGAGTTTTACATGCCTCGAAACATGTATAAAACTTACATTTGGTATCAGAGCAATTAGAAACTATCTCTGCCTTGTTATTTTCTGAAGTTTAAAATGGTATTCTGATTTTTGAATCTATAATTTTTGAATATTTGATGCAAAGTAGTGTTAGTAATTACAAGGTATTGAAATAACTTGTTCCTTATTTCTGTTAATTGTTGTAAGTGTTACTATGAGATAGTTAACAAAATTAGTTACAAATGGTTATGAAAGTAGTTAGTTAGAACCTTCAAGAAAAAGTTAGCTGGACCTCTATGTACAAGCTCCAATTGTAATTGAAGTAATTTTTTTCTCATTCAAAAGAATAGTTCCCCTTCCTTCTCTTTCTAATCTCTCCGTAATAACTTAAGGAATTCATCAATGGTGGATGAACCCACCATGAATTCCTGATACAAAACTAAAAATTGACATGGTGTCAGAGCGACAATCTTACCTTCACCTGAGCTAAGAGTTTGAGTTCGGCGTACTAATTCATCTAGTACACCAATGACGGGAGAAGAATCTACTGCAGAAATGGTAGATCCAACTACAACGATAATTGATCATCGTCATCCTCTCTATCTTCAAGCTTCCAATTCTCCAGGCTTAGTAATAATTCTGATCAAACTCACAGGACTAGAGAATTACTCTCTGTGGAGCAGATCGATGAAACTAGCATTGTAGGGTAAAGGCAAGCTTGGGTTTGTGGATGGTAATTGCACGAAGATTAAGTTTAAAGGAAAACTAGAAGAATTATGGGAGAAGTGTAACGCAATTGTGTTTTCATGTATCGGTAGTACTGTTTTTGCTGATCTGATCCTAAGCATAGTTTATGCTTTGAATGCTAAGAAGGTATGTGATGAATTCAAAGAGTGTTTGGATAGATCGAATTTGACGAGGATTTACTATCCGTGGACAGAAATTGTCAGTTTAAGGTAGGGAACTAACTCTATGACAAGCTACTACTCTAGAATGAAGGATCTGTGGAATGAACTTGATGTAATGGTTCCACTACCTTCCTGTGACTGTGAGGAATCTAATGCCTATATAGACCACTTGAAATCACAACGATTATTGTAGTTTCTTATGGGTCTTAATGAGAGTTATAGTAAACCGATGAGCCACATTCTGTCTCGCAATGCAAATGTGACTATCAATGAAGCTTATGCTACCATGGCTCAAGAGGAAAGCCAAATATAATTGGGAATGGTTGATACTTAGAAGGATCCTTTGGCTATGATAGCAGGAAAGGCTCAAGGTTACAGACCTAAAAGACCAGGAGGTCATGAAGGGTCTGGAGGAGCTAGAAGAGGCCATGAAGGGTCTAGAGGAGCTGGAATACCTTGTATCTATTGTGGCTACAAAGGTCATCTAAATGATGATTGTTACATGGTAGTCAACTACCCTTTAGACTTCATAAGCAAGAGGAAAGCTTCACAACAAAGTCAACTAGCACAACCTGGGGCAAACCTACAACCAACACTAGCACCAGTACCAAACCATGGATTCCAGAAAGAACGGGCTCAGATGATCCTTTTAGTTCAGGATCAGGTTACTTCCTCACTGAGCAGAAATATCATGAATTACTTGGGAAGCAGGATCACACAAACTCCACTAGTGAATATGTATCTAACATGGTAGGTATACATTCTTTATTATCAAATGTTTTTGCATATAAGTGGATTGTTGATTCTAGAGCCTCTCACCACACTACATCTTGTAAGGACTTGTTGTAAGCTATCACCACACTACATCTTGTAAGGACCTGTTGTAAGCTAGACTACCATTTCAGTGATAAAGTTCAGGTAGCCACTGGTGGGAGATCTTAGATGACAAGTGCAACGAATGCTACTAATTTTGGAACATAAAAAATACAGAATGTTCTACATGTTCCTAATTTCAAGTTTAACCTTCTCTCAGTGTCTAAAATAACCAAGGACTTGTCATGTGTGTTGGGTA
This sequence comes from Solanum commersonii, assembly GCA_029007595.1. NCBI lineage: Eukaryota > Viridiplantae > Streptophyta > Magnoliopsida > Solanales > Solanaceae > Solanum > Solanum commersonii. Next base: position 132,065 of record JAJTWQ010000216.1, read on the forward strand.
AGTAGCAAGAGTTAATGGAAAATGGAGGGAAGATGAAAGAGAAACTTGAAAAGTCCTCTTATGCTTTATTGAAAAGACATTGAAAAAACATTTGTCCCTCATCGGTGGTGGAAAGAAAAATAAGAGAGTTTAAATATAAAAACACTCCTATTAATTGTTAAAAGGGTTGGAAAGAGGGACCCCGTTCGCGCCGTCGTTGTCGTCACTTGCTCGGCTTCGGATTTGGAAAAATCGATCGAGAGATTATTTTTTGAACAAAGTTTGTTTTAATTATTTTTGTTAATTAATTATTTAATTAATTAAATTAAATTAAATGGCCATTAGTTAATTAACCGATTCAATTAATTAGTTAATTGACCCGACCCGACTCGGATCCACGCGCGACGCGTTTTATTTAAATCTTTCCCATTTTTATTTAAATTTCCCGCCGTTGGAAGTGACTGTTCTGAAAGGTTGCAACTTTCAGAAACAGCCATGACCGTTTGAAAGGTTGCAAACTTTCATGAATAGTTGTGTGGATTCTGAAAGGATTGCAACCTTTTGGAACCAGTTCCTCTTGCCTATAAATACATTGATTCCTCAGACTTATTCCTTACGAATTTTCTGATCTCTTCTTCTTCTTCTGCACAAACTTTCTTCGTGTACTTTTTTTGTTGGTGAGTGGTTCGCTGACACCCGAGTTTTGGGTATCAATACACCGGGGTGATTGAGATTTTTTTATCCTGGGAGGACATATTCCAAATCAAACCTCGGATGCTAGGGGGGAATAATTTCCTTAAGGGGACACTGTGCATTCAGTGGGCTTGATCTTTTTTCTGATTCTGTTTTTCCAGATTGTGGTACGTTTTTTTATAGATTTTAGTTTTGTCAATTAATTTTTGTTCATCTATTCTTACTGGTTTATTAAACTTTGGTTACTTCGTGTTTCTGCAAAGTTTATTGAAATCAGTAATTTTTGTTTTTTAAACATAGATTGATAACAATGTGTTGTACTATTTTTTCCTGATTTTTGTGTCTTTCAGGGACTCTACAATGACAAGGTCTTGGGGATTGGTAGAGAAAGGGAAGGGTTGTATCTTTTAGAGGAACAAGTTACTTCTACAAATACTGTTAGTTTCAAACCCCAAGCAGAAGGTGTTCTTTGGCATCTTAGATTGGGCCATCCATCCTCAACTGTGATGCAACATATTCCTTCTATCTCCAAATATGCCAACAATAATATCCAAGATAGATGTCATATTTGTCCTTTAGCTAAACATCCCAGGTCCAGTTTTCATACTAGTTGTAGTAAGACACTTGTTTGTTTTGACTTGATTCATGTAGACTTGTGGGGGCCTATAGAAAGCCTTCATATGATAAGAAATACTACTTTGTCACTATTGTTGATGATTACAACAAATATACATGGATTTTTTTTGTCACATTCTAAATGTGAGGTTACTACTGTCTTGAAGAATTTCCTTTGTATAATTAAAATTCAGTTTAGTGTCGGTGTGAAATCCATAAGATCTGACAATGGAACTGAATTCTTCAACACTCATTACATCCAATTATTGGCTTCACGTGGCATAATTAACCAAAGCAGTTGTTCTTACACTCCTCAGCAAAATAGTATAATAGAAGGAAAACATACACATTTCAGATAGGCTAGAGCTCTTAAATTCCAAAGTGGTGTGCCTATAAGTTTTTGGGGTGATTGTGTTAGAACCTTAGTGTACTTAGTCAATAAATTGCCTTCTCCATTTTTGAATGGGAAGACACCTTATGAACTACTGTATGGAAAGAGGCCTATTCTTGATCACTTAAAGGTGTTTGGCTGCTTATGTTACGCCTGTAAATTACCTAGAAGTGACAAATTTTGCTGCAAGGGCTAAGAAGGTTGTTTTGGTTGGCTATTCTGAAACTCAAAATGGCTACAGATTATATGACCTGGAGGATAGATATTCTTTGTCAATATGGATGTGTATTTCAGAGAATCTTTTTTTCCTTTTAAGGTAAATACCATATCAGATTTAGACATGTTAAATATCACTCACATAGATATGTGGTCCATTTCATTCCTTATAATGCTCCTGATTCATTAGATGTTAGTGAGCAACCTCAACCTTTGCCTGACCTGGTTGAAAACATGCAAGATGATACCTTGCAAGATTCTTCTCTATTTACTGATGTAACACCTCAGACTTCGAAAGAGCTAAATAAAGGTTCGTACAAGTCACATAACAATTTTTAGTTTTGAGTCAACTTCAAACAACCATATATTTTACTCCCTCCGTCCCATTTTATGTGATGTAGTTTGACTCGGCACGGAGTTTAAGAAAGAAAGGAAGACTTTTAAAACTTGTGGTCCAAAATGAATGATAGAAATTTGTGGCAGTAAATCATTTCATTAAGGGTAAAATAGACATTTTATAGTTAAATTGTTACTAAATATAGAAATGTGTCATTCTTTTTGGGACTGACTAAAAAGGAAAGTGAGTCATATAATTTGGGACAGAGGGAGTAGTACATAAAGAATTATGTGGCTCATGAGCTATCAAATCAAAGGTCATTGAGTCCTCTTTCCAACTCTGCCAAGTTTGCTAAATTTCAAGCTCGAAGTAAAAAGTTATGTCCGTTTGAGTGAAGCCTCACTAGTTAAAGCATTTCATCCGTTTGAGAAAAGGGTATTTTGGTTTTTTACTTTTACCACTTGGATTAACCACATTTTTCCTCACCTTATTAAGGGTCTAATAAGATGCTAAGTCATTTTTCACATACCTAAACACTTAGGGATTTAGAGCGAAGTTTCAAGAGGAGAAAAGAGCTAAGTTTCTATTGTTCATCAAGATTTGTGGAATTCGCCAAAGTCATCGTTCTTTCCAGGTATGTAAGGCTTACCACAGTGATGGACTCGTTCTTCCTCACGCCATACATCTCAATTCATCCGTAAAATCGTTATATTTAGAGATTTTTGAGTAGTTCTTGATTGTTGTTTCAGTCTTTAACAATGGGAGTTTTGAGTTTCTTGGGTTAAGCATCTTGAGAATGAGTTGTGATTCTTGATAGGAATTATGTGAAATTTCTATGAATTATTGCTAGGTTAGAAGAAATCACTCGATTCTAGATGAGTTAGGACCCGAATTGAAGTAGAAAAATTCATTAGAAATCTGGGCAGGGGTGTGGGGTGGCGCGCCACCCATAGCGCCCAAACTATTGCCTAGTAGTTTTAGGCCTGGCTGGGCCAGTAGTTTAGGAACTGGCGCCATGCGCCACTCAGTACGCCAAGGTCGCCTCATCTTTTTCTTTCCGTGCTTCATTTCTGGATGTGTTTCTCTTCTTCGTCTTAGCTCCTAAAGGCTTCATTAATCATTGAGAGATTCTACATATCCTAATCACATGTCTTAATTTGCATTTCAAATTAAAATGAGTTCAAGAGGAAAATTCAAGAGGTCCTTTTAAGTCATTTTGAGAATTCTTTCATAATTAAGTATAGTTTTGAAGTAAGTCTTGAGGAAGTAAGTATGAGAATGAGAAATGTTGCATTCATGATTGAAAAAGAGTATATAGTAACTAAGTATTCCCAAATGTAACACTTTCACATTTTAAAAGTGGGAAAATTGATTTCTAAATGAGTTTATGAGTTTAGAGAAGTTTTAGAGTATTAAGCATTATTTAGTCTATAAGTAAGAATAGCCATTAAAGGATTTTCTCTGCTTGTTGCTAACCCAAAGTGCTCCTCAACATCCAAATCACAAGGCTGCATACCATTTGGAAGCTCCCAATCAAAACAATGCACCAGTTGTGCCACTATAAGGTCGACAAGGACAATTGCCAACTGCATTGCAGGGCATCCTCTTCTGCCAGAGCCAAATGGTAAAAGTTGGAAGTTACGTCCATGAATGTCTATACTACTCCCAACAAACCTCTCGGGAAAAAACTTTTCAGGTTCAGGCCAAATATTTGGATCCCTGTGAACAGCATAAAAGTAATCATGATCCGGGATCCTATTTGTATGTGGAAGCTATTGACTACACAATCTTCCATGGCCTTGTGAGGTGCTACTGGTGCTACGGCATGCAGCCTTAGGCCCTCCTTTACAACCATGTCTAAGTAGTTCAAATTCTCTAAGTCTGATTCTTTTACCATTTTTTCAAGGCCTACCACTTGTTCCAACTCTTTTTGGAGCTTCTTCATCACATGAGGGTGCCGAAGAAGCTCCGTTAGTATCCATTCTATAGCTGATGGTGAAGTGCCTATTGCTGCAATTAACATCTCCTGTTATAGAAAGGGAAACAGGGGAAATTAGTACAAACAAACCTAACAATAGAAGTACATAAAGGTGAGGAAATAATGTACGAAGAGGATAACTTTTATATGGCTACGGTCAAATTGAAATTCTGCTTCTCCTGATTGCATAATGTCCAACATGGTGTCAACAAAGTCTTTGGATTGCTTCTGGTCACGAGGCTGGACATGTTCATCGATAATCTTCTCCAGAAACTCATCGAACACCTTTGAAAGATCCTTGAGCCGGCGCGTGAGTCCCTGGAGATCAATTACACCAAGGAAGGGGAAAAAATCTCCAAGATTTGGTGTTGCTGCTAAATGCTCAACCTCATTAACAACAGCTTTGAATCCCCTCTTGTCTAAATATTCATCCATGTACTTCTTTCCAAACACCATCAAGCAAGTCAAGTCAGCTCATTTTTAAGTGATTTGATCATAAGCTCAACTTGTTGCCTTCTCATGGATTGAAATGAATTGATCTTTTGGTTACTCAAAAGGTGCTGAGTGCACAATTTGCGCATGTTGCGCCAGTATGGTCCATGCTTTGCGGTTATCATATTCTTCTGTCCATATGCCAAATACAGAGCTGCCTCGTTATGAGGTCTACTAGCAAAGATCATATGTCTTGAGGAACTTCTCCGCTGTGTCTGCAGACGAGACAACGATTGTAGGTACTAGTCCCAGTCTAACATACATAAGGGGACCATGTGTTTTTGCTAGTTTTAGGAAATCTTGGTGTGGATTTTTTCCTAACAAGTGAAGATGTCCTATAATGGGAAGTCCTTTTGGACCTGGAGGATACCTTTTCTTCTTCTTGATGTTGTTTAGCAACTCATACATAATAAAAATAACAACTAGTGTTGCCCATATCAAAGCCATGCCTAATACTTACCAGCTTTTTTAGCTTCTAAATTATCTCTACTTGAAAGGGTTTAGAGATCTCAATTATATAATGTGTGGCACCATAGAAAAAAAATGCATTATTTGGGTGTGTTTCTCTTCAAATACTATTTTTTAATAATTCGGAAGAGACGACTACACATGTTCATTGAATTTCATATGAGGGATTGTTTCGTCATGAATCATGATGAACATCATATGGAAGATTATTTCATTGATTGAAACGCTATTTTTCTAAAATATAATATTCAATTAATGAGTTAACAATATAAAATTCAAAATGGAAGAATATCCATCAAAACATTACAGTTTGTTTGGATGATTGTTAGCTTATTGTGTTATTTGGTTTAAATACAAACTGTGTATTCATGAAAACACTACAGTACACTATGGTACGATACATTATGAAACGATATAGAACAATCATCCAAACAAATCTAAGAACAATCATTTGTGTGTCTTTTGGTATATTTCTCGTGTGTCTTATTACTCATGGTCTTTTGAGGTTTGCTTTGCTAGCTTCTGCATGACACCTAATTATTTTTTATCCTAACAATAAGTTCTACAAAGTGGTGCTTGTTAGGATATACTATTAATCATGTGTTTTAATATAGTATTATTTATTGAACAATTGTTCATTTATTTAATCAATTCAATAAAGTGTTACATTAAATAGATCAATTTGTCATGTATGTGTCCTCAACTTATTTAGTAGATGATTTGGTGTATAAAGTTTAAACTTATACACAGAAGATTAAATCATCGGTTCTTATAAGTTAAAAGTTATAATTCACAATCGTAGATGGAAACTTGGACAAACCATCAGAAAATTGTAGCACGAGATTAAATGCAATTTATCTTCATTATGAGAATGGTATAGTTCTAACTTCTCGTGCTAGTGCATTTTGTATGTATTGAACGAGACCAAGTAGAGATAGATATTTTAGACTAATTGAATAAAACATATTCTCTAAACTATTAAATGTATTTATATTCGTAATCTTGATATAACGATTATGATCTGTATATATTAATTATTATTTTGCTTTATTAAGAGGTGAATTTCTGAGATGGATCAATATGTCTGGTAGATTGGATGATAATAATATATATTTGTGAAATACTTAGTTAATGGAATCCATGTTTCAATGTAGAGATTGATGATACACCTTTTTATGAGAATCTTATAAGTCTTCATGTGTAAACCCGGCCGGTAGATTTATGAATCTGGCTCATGAAATAAGTTAAATATTGCTCTAAAGAAAATTAATCATCAAATTAAATTTGTTAATAATTTAATTTATTGATTAGTATGTGTAATCTTAACATGGAGAATTACATAAGTGTTTAATGGAGAATTTTGAAATATAAATAGAGGAGTGCAATAACGAATTTCTAGTGGAAAGATTTATAATTTATTATGACAAGAACAATTCAAGTTAATTATTTGAAATTATTTCCATAATAGGAAGCCTCAGTAGTTAATTTTGTGGTCCCTACTGTGCTCATATTTAACTAGAACTCGGAATTTTCTAGTAGAAAAAGGAAAAGTAGCGTGCAATATTTTTAAGAAAGAAAAGGATTTGTATTTTCTTCTCCTTTTTGGAATGGGAAGAAATCTGATTCTTCAAACCTAGAAAGTCATTCAGTTTTCTATACGATATTTGCCCACCCAAGTACTGAGAGAGAGTTCAATTGTTAATTTAGGATCACTGTAGAAGACCGTAGAGTTGAAGTTTGATTGTTTCAAGATATTTGCACACGCTTCAAGAGGTAATCTTTGAGTCAATTTTTAGCATACTTTGTATGTGATACATATTTGTGGTTTTTGTCTAGAGTCGATCGGCTAAGCAGACTAGCATGCATGCAATCTCTCATGAACACTAAAATGGTTGAAGGCACTCATGTTAGAGATCATGTTCTGAAGATGATAGGTCTTTTGAATGAACTAGAAGTCTTGGTGGCTGAAATTGACAATGACTCTCAAATTGAGATGACACTGCAGTCTGTCGGACAGCTTTAACCACTACAAGAATTGTTATTTATTGCGGCGACCTTTAGTGGCAACTCCCATAGTTGCCACAAAAGCATGAGCATTTGCAGCGAATTGGAAATGTTGCCGCAAAAGGTTATGGTATTACGGGCGACCCTAATTCTTGCCACTAAAAGTAGCACTTTTAGTGGCGACTATGTTTTGGCCGCCACAAAAATGAACTAAAATTTTCAAATAAATTTTGGTTGAAGAAGTACTAGTGGCGACCAATAAGATGTCGCTGCTAAAGGTGCTTTGTGGCGACTTTATCGCTACTAAATGTTCATGTTTAGTACTGACATTTTAAGCCGTAACTATTCTTTTCTTTTGATATTTGAACGTTCTTTTGAATTGGAAGTCACATTTTTATAATAGTTGTGGTGAATGTATCGTACATTTTGATCCTTTTATTATAATAAAAAAACCAATACTTATCGCAATTTCATATTTAAACACATGCAAAAAAAAAAATAGCAAAGTTTTAATAACTAGTTTAGAGTAGGTGTTGTGCACGGTGTGTCTAACGTCAATCAAAATAACTGTATACAAGAAAAACAAAATATTTTTTTAAAAAATAGCAATTGACATTAAAATAAATATTATATCTACCGGAATAATAAAAATTTCCTATATGAAGGTTAAAAAGTTATATTAGAAAATGTGAGCCTCTTTCTTTAATATTATTTATTTATTTTATTTGCCACATTATGTTGTCATCACGAAATTCCTAAAAAAATGTATTTAAGCTATTAAATACTAGAAAAAGAAAATGTGGATTTTGTAGTGCCAAATTTTAGTCCAAATAGTGCTGGCGAAATTCCTATTGGTTTCTAACGTGATTTTTATATTACTTTCTATCTTTTGTGATGCACTTTGTTTAAAAAAATATTTTACTCTTATCATATAGTTTTGGACTTCATAATTTTAAATATCATAAAGATAATTAATTAATAATTTAAGAAAAATAATGAATGATAATTTTGTATATTGTAAATCTTTTAACTAAGATAAAAATTTCAATCAATATTTTTAAGGACTTTCATGTTTTTAAAGTAATATAAATTATAGTGTAGAGTTAGTTAAATAAATTTATAAAATAATTTTGCTAATAGTTAGCAGCCTTTTTTGTTTTTACTATGCTGTTCATTAAGAATCATTTTAATTTCTTAAGATTGATAATTCAAAAAAAGAAAAAAAAGAAAAGGAGAAAACAAAACAAATAAAAATATAAAGAATAAAGATAATTAAAAACAACCCTAAATGAATTGCTCCTCCAACTTCAAAACGCAGATTTCCATATAACACCACACTTATCCCTTTTCCTCCAATTCTCTCCTCTGCTCACACCAAATTCGTCCCCAATTTTTAGGGCTACCACGCCAAATTCGCCGCTTCCACTCATCTTTTTCTTAGTTTCTCTTCGATAGTGAGGGATCGCAAAATTGCAGAGATGATTTCTACTATTCCTAAATGCCAAACCCTTGTTAACTTTGTCCGTCTCAGAAGTTAGACAGGAAGCAACAAGACTTGACATGCTTACTCTCTTGCGATGGGTGAAAGGTATCTTCCTTGGGGTTTTTTTTTTCCACAAATGGATTGGACGAATTTATTCCTCGTTTTTGTCAGTTTTCCATTTGTGTTAGAAATAATATTTAAATGAATATGTTAGAGTTGTATGCTAGTTGTTGAAATGGAGTGAGTAACTAGAAATGGAGGATGCCAAAAGAATGGCAAGATGGAGAGAATATTGTGGTAGAGTCAAAAACTAAGACTTTCAATTACAGTTTGAAACCTGAAGGGTCTGCTACTGATGAGGAACAGTCCGCTGAGTCATTGTTTCTGCTCTTATATTTTTCCTCAACATATCGCTACCGTATCAGTCATTTCGCTCAATAGTATATGTATTGCGGTTTCTAGAATTGCATAATATGGATCCTATATCTTAGAATAAAAATGTTTATTTGTTAACTTCATCAATATGAAATTCTGGCTACTCGTTTCTGCTTGATGTCTATTTGTTTACTTGTTTTTGACTCATCTACCCATTTTTCTAAGCTAGTTGATATAGTACTTTCATATTTGAGAGTTATTTGATTCTATGCACATAGGAGACTTGACTTAGGGACTTGAGAGTTGTAAAACTTAGAGGCTAAGATTTATCTAGCAAAGACTCATAAAGAATTAAGTTTGCCTTCCGTCCCCTTTGTTTAGAAGAGCACGCATGCAAAACTTATATATTAGCATATTAAACTTGTATAGGACCTGTGTCTTCCATTTTAAGTTTTCAAGTGTTTGAAACAGTTGTATGTTTCCTTTCCAAGAAAATCATTTCTATTCATACTTTCTTTAAAAAACAGGCAATGATAATAATCAAATAGATAATGCTTTGTAGTGTTAGTTAAACTATGTTTAAGGACTATCTTTGGAGAATCCTTGAGGGATGCTTGTTACCTTCTTCTCGGAGTAAATAAAACTTGCCTAGAATCTCAAAAGTTTTACAGATTAAAACAGAGTAGACATATCAACCAAACTGGTGAAACTTCTTTTAGTTCTTGGACATATATGCAGTAGTATACTAGCAACAAAACGTCAAGGTTATTCCTCCTATCTTTTCTATTTGTAGTCTCTCCATGAAGTAGATGTTATAGGATGAGATCTCATTTGTTGCTGAAATTTGATTCACATTATTACCTTGCTTCAAACATCATGTTATAGGATTAGATCTCATTTTTGTTGAAGGTTCTTCATGATATTACCTTGACTTCTATTAATCTTCCTTCTACTTTTATTACGTGTGTGTAGCTCGAGAGATCAACATACTAGAAAATAAGGGGATTGCTTTTGCTTTGAATTTGTTGGAGGAGTCAAAGAAGGTTATAGATTCAAATTTCAAAGGTGGACCAATCTCATATGCGGATCTACACCAATTTCCTGGTAAGGAATTTTAGATGCTAGTTTGTTATGTGATAGGCTTCTTGCTTCTTTTAAACAAGTTTTGTCCAATTGATCAACAAGTTTTATCTGATTGATCTTCCAATATGCTAATTTAACAACTCTCATTCATTACACTTCTTCCTAGCTGCAACATTAATATGAATACACCTTGAAGGAGATTTACCAACAAATTCACATTCTTTCTTAATATAATTAGTGGGAGATTGTTTGGTCAATTTACTTGCATTGTAATCAACAATAAGCAGTCTCTTGAACGTAACAGTTACTGGAGTCTTTCTATCTTTGATTGTTATCTTCTTACCCCTTTTTTTACTGCATTTCTTTCTAAGTATACCGTCATTTAGTGCCCACATTTTGTCTAAGGTAAACTTGATTTCCATAGCTAAAAATGCACTAAAAAGAGCAACTATTGAATGACATCATAGCATAAGATAGATTACGTTAATTTTTTTTTATATGACATCAACCTAGGAAAGTATGTGCTATTGCTTAATTTACCATTTTTACTTTTTAAAATGTGTTTGACATTCTTTTAATATGCTCAATATTCTTGTTGTCTCCTTTTTTTCTTTCTTAGATTATAAGAATGATTTTTTGTTTTTCTTAATAACAGGGACACTATTTTAAAACAATCACGAATGACATTGAGCAAGGTGGAATTTGATGAGTATATGTTTTTATCTTTTTCATATGTAAATGCACAAAATGTGCAATAACACATTATGTAGTAGGAGAATATCTTTAGTCGACTTTTTAGTGGTAGACCTTTGATATTTCGATTCAAGGAATGTTTTTGGTGCATTCTGTAGTAATATTGGATGCTTTTAATATGTATAGAAATACACCTACATATTTATTTTAGAATATTAGGTCATAATCCAAAATCTATTAGCATTAATTTTTTTTGTTGAAAAATTATGTTTTAGTGGCGACAAGTGGTTGCCATTAAAAGTAAGTAGCTATTGCAAAACGACAGTAGTTGTTGCTAAAAATATTATTAGTTTTGTGGCGAGTGATGTCGCCACTAAAGCCCTACCCGTAGGGGCGACCTATTGAAATGGAACTGGGTTTGTCGAATTTTCATTGAGCTTTTAGTGGCGACTAAACTTGTCACTAATTTGTGTTTTTAGTGACGACTATGAATAGTCGTCACAAATAACATTTAGTTATGGAAGTACTAGCTACGGCACAAAAGTCGCCACTAAAAGTATTCAGCGACGATTTTCTAGGATTTAGTAGCGACTTCTCTCGCCACTAAAAGTACAGTTTCTTGTAGTGAACAATTTTACTTGAATTATAATATGAATAAGATAATCTATCTTTGACACAATTGTTGAATGAGTTGTATACGCCAGAGACACTTGTCCAAAGCACATGCACCATCTATGACACTAAATGTTGAGAAAGGTTCTACTTCTAAACCGCAAGGTGGACAGAAGAAGAAAAATGCTCACAAAGCTAAGGCAGTGGCACCTCCAACTAGAGGCGTGAAATTAAAAACCTAAGGGCAAGTGTTTTCATTGGAGGATGCCATGCCATTTGAAGACGCATTGTTCAGTTTTCTTAGCCAAGAAGAAAAACAATCCAGGTAATTCACTTTCACTCGTCATTGAAACATTTTTAGCGGCTATTTCTACCACTTCATGGTGTGTAGACTCAGAAACCACTAATCATATTTGCACTACTTTGCAGGGGTTTCAAGAAACGTGCAAGGTGATTAGAGGTGAAGTTAGTGTTTTTCAAGCGGATGGTTCAGCAGCTCCAGTTTTAGCATTAGGAAATATTAGTTTTTCGTTTGATAGTGGTAGAGTTTTAATTTTAAAAGAAGTTATATATGCACCTGCTGTTAAAATAAAATTAATTTCAGTTTCTAAAGTTTTGATAGATGGTTATGATGTTATTTTTTCTTATAACGGCTATGTTATTAGCTATAATAAACATTGTCTCTGCTGTACATTGATTGATGGTCTTTTTATTATTAATGTCTCATTAGAACTATAACAAACCGTAGAACTGAATAATGTAAACCTTTCAAGTAAAAGTAAGTGTTTTTCTGATTTGAAAGTAAATAACCCAAATGGACCCTTATAATCCCGATGAGTACATAGAAGAGCCAAGGGTAACACTATCTAAGTCTAAAGGATTCTAGAACTGAAATGGTCATCCCCAGACTCAAATCGCGGTAAGAGGCAACCCAAAGATCCCAATGGAACCACCACATGGGGTCGAACTTGACTAATAGAGGTATGCCAAGAGTTACACCATCGCTAGTAGAAATACAGACATACCTAAAATCATTGTTGATATGTAGGCATGCGCATGAACCTCAAACAGTGGCTAGTTATCATGCGCATGGACCTCGAACCACAACTAGTAGGCTCCGAATATATCCAAATCACACTCTCTTCTTCACGTGGGAACATATTTTAGAGAGAAGCTATTTTTAGAGTCACTTGGGATCCACTCTAGCTCAAAATCCAATATAGCCGACAAGGGCTGAAATCACCAAAGAACACATCAGGGTCGAAACATAAGACAAGTTATGGATGAATGGTTACAAGAGTTGAGTTGTCGCGTAGCTAAGGATTCATGCTATCAGACCTAAGTCTGTTATATCAGTCTATAGGGAGCTAAGTCGTCTGAAGCAATATGTCGGACTATTTTAGGCAAAATGCTCCAAATCGCCGGTCTTAGGGAATCATCATTAGCATACACTGGAACTTTACCTTTCTGAACTACCTCAGATCGTTGTCATACTAACAAATAAATGATCACAATGTCAATACAAACGTTTTGACACCCAAATCAAAATAATTGAAGATGAGCCCAGAAATAAATCAAAAAGACATTATGCGACCCACCCTGGGAATTATAAAATTGAATCTGTCAATTGATTGCAATTTGGCTCAAGGAAGTTATTCCCAAAAAAAATGGGCATAATCTCAGCTTGAAAACAAGCCAAAACAGTTTCATACAAACAATATCAAGAAGCTTTTCACCGTTAAAAAGAGAAGAAAAAGTCATCTTTGGGACAAGAATTTACCTTCAGTACAAGTCCCCAACACAATCCAACATGTAGCTCCAACAATTCCTGACCCAACGCAATGAAAATCAGCTATATCGGAGCTCTAAAGACTAAATTATCGAGTTCACAGTTTATTGAGACTTATCTTTTAAATAAGACCAGTTTAATGACTTTTCAAACTTAATTGGTGGGAAAACTTTGAACTCGACTTAATTCTAGGGGTCTCTTATTACCCTAAACCGGCCATATCCGATATACTTTCTGCACTGGGTAAAGAACCTTTACACACATGTATGAATAAGTAAGATATTTTTCGATGAAGAATGATTCAAATCTGTAGCATAGAATTTGCAATTAGTGTTACAGTAGCCCTTACTAACAAATGCGATGTGGAGTGTGAATATTCAACAAGAGGCAGAAGAGTAGTAGCAACGATATGTTGAAGCTATCGGTTAGAGAACTAATTCCTATAATTATGAAACCCATATGGGAGATAGAGGAATAGGCTATTCTTTTTTTTAAAATCTGTTGGCCAAGAGATGTTGAAGCTGCATAGATTATTTGTATTGTACCTATTATCATCAACCAAGGAGAAAATATAGATAATATGACTCTAGGTAGTTTAGTTTCAAAGGACGGAGCCTTAGGGCCTAATAATAGTGAGTGTAGAAATGACACAATTAGTAATTATTACAGAAAGATGTGAAATAGACTGCGAATTTAAAGAGGTTTAGAGGAAAAAGAGAAAAACAATTAATGAACTTACATGGAAAAAGTATATAAGTAACACAATAATCATTGATTTAAAAGCAAATTAATATGAAATAATTCTCAGAGTACAAAAGCTTTCTTCACAAAAGGATTCGGCCAAAATTAATTAGCAGCCAATAGAAACTCAATGTTTACAAACAGAAGTTTAATATCACCATTTAAGGCATGATCTCTAATGAAATGATGCTTGATATATGTTTATATTCTTGACCCTAGAATGATGCACAAAATTCCTAAATAAACAAATGAGTTTTTTTTTTTGGTTTTTTCGGTTCTTGTACAACGTGTACCGAACACCGAACCAAAATAATTCGATTCTGTTCGATTTTTATTATTTTGGTTTGGTTCGGTTTTTTGTTATGGATTTTTTAAAATTTTGTAAATTTTTTGTTTGTTTATTTTATTTATACCTGATGGTGGTCGCCGGAAGTGAAAAGAGGTCGGTGGTCGGCGCCTGGCTGTGTGGAAACTGGAAAGGTCGGCTGACGGCAGGTCGACTAGCGGCTGCTGCATGCTGCTGATCGACGCTGGTCGCTGCTGTGTTGCGGCTGCCTGCTGGTTGACTGGCGGCTGCTGTGTGCTGTTGTTGGTTGACGCCGGTCGCCGGAACTCGGAAGTGGCAACGGTCGCTGCTGCTGTAGACGTTGGAACTGGGAACGGTCACTTTTGGCCTTTGGGAAGTGGGAGCGACGGAACGTCACTGGTCAGTTAAAAAGTAAGAAAAGTTTGAAAAGACTAACTTTTGACCTATTTTGTTTTTAATTTTAAATTATAATATTTATTATTTAATATTAACAATTAATATTATATTAATATATATTAATAATATAATATATTTTGGTAAAATCGAAATACCGAATAACACAAATATAACATACCGAAAACCGAATCGAAATTCCAAAAAATACAAAAACATATACCGAATACCGAACCAAAAACCGAAATACCGAAATCAAAATATCGAAATAATTCGGTTTAGTTTGGTTTTTCGGTGTTTATGCCTAACCCTACTTTCAAACAAAGTCAGAAGATAAAGCATCAATCTTCTCACAAGTTTGGGTGTGGAATGTTTAATTTTTCGCTGATCAAGAGTCAAATATGCAATTAAAAATTTAGTCTACATATATTTATGTCAGTAGATTCAATTTTACATTATTTGCATCACATTTATGGTAAGTATGAATGTATACTATTTTGCAATTATGCAATCTACGAATTTCTCGAATATTTATGAAATTTCTGAACTTAATGGTGAGAATTATAAGATATGGAAGGAGAAAATTCTCATGCTATCATGAAAGATGAACTAGCTATTAATGAAATTAACACTCGAGTTGAGATTGCTCTTCATGAACAATGGGAACATTATAACTACTCGACTCCTATGTTCATAAGACCAAAATCTCTATCGATATTTTGTAATTCTATCAAATAGTGTATCAATATCAGGGCATTACTAAGGGTTATTGATAAACAATTTGTAACTTCATGTATAAAGCACTCACACCACCTTAATTATGAGATTCTTATCAATGAGCTCACATGGTGTTGAGAGGCTAAGTTTCTCGGACTCTTTGTTTTTGGTGTCGCATCTGTGTCGATACGATATGTGTGATACAAATATGAGCTGAGTAATATCCACATAAGTATCTAAGTCATCTTATTCACATGCTAGGAGGCCACGTCAGTACTGAGTAGGCTTGATCACATCATTTGCATTTCTGTTTTTTGCAGGAAGGTTAGTTAGAATTACTTTCTTCTATTTTCTGCTATTTTCATTGTAATTGCTTTCAGTTTCCTGATTGTAGTATAAGTAGAATATGTAATGCTCTTGTAAGGCATGATTTGAATGTGATAGCTCAACACAATTTCCATTTTCTCCCTATTTTTCTGTCAATTTCTCCTCTCTTCTTCCTCTTTCTCTTAATTCTCCTTCTTTCTTCTTCTTATCTGCATTTTGTTCCCTTGATACCTCCATTTTTGGTATCAATGTGTGTGGTGTGGGTGTGGGTGTGTAATATGTGTTCGATTTGGTCAACAAATTTTGGGTACTTTGACCAAAATTGATGGGGAAAGTTTGGACAATTTTAATGATTTCAATAATCAATACAAAAGCTAAGGTGAAATTGAAGAAAATGGAATACCTTTTATATAAAAAATTCTATGTCACTCCTTTTCCTTTAATCTCCTTGCAGGATTCTCCTCAAATTCTCCACATAATATCTCATAATTTAGGTTCTATAACTCTACTTTTATATATTTTAATTATTTTTAGGCGAATCCCCGCACATGAATCCATATCCCCGAATCTTAAAAATTAGATCACGAAGGATCTGAACTCTAGATCCGCACCCATATCGGACACCCCACCCGAGTCCGAGTAACTTAGTTGAGAGGTGTGTGTGAGCACACTCGGTTAGCGGCTCCACTAATTACTCTTGAGGTTGAAATGTCTCCAAACTTTCTTGTACGCTATATTTTGTACTCTTTTTCTCCACAGTAAAATTCCTTTAAGATCTCCAATAACACACATAAGAATAAATACTCTATTAATGAACTTATGACCATGTGTGTTAAAGAGAAGGGTCGATTAGTAATGGAAAAAAGAGTGTATTCATAACTTCAATCTCTCTTGTATGTAATGAAAGCTAATATGAATGACCTTAATCATAACATGTAATGAATTGAACAACAACATATCCAATGAAATTTCACAAATGTGATCTGGGGAGGGTAGAGTGTATACAATCCTTACCATATTGTATAGTTTGAGATTAAGCATTATTTAGTCTATAAGTAGGCATAGCCATTAAAGGATTTTCTCTGCTTGTTGCTAACCCAAATTGCTCCTCAACATCCAAATCACAAGGCTGCATACCATTTGGAAGCTCCCAATCCAAGCAATGCACCAGTTGTGCTACTATAAGTTGGACAATGATGATCCCCAACTGCATTGCAGGGCAACTTCTTCTGCCAGAGCCAAATGGTAAAAGTTGGAAGTCACGTCCACGAACATCTATACTGCTCTCAACAAACCTCTCGGGTAAAAACTTTTCAGGCTCAGGCCAAATATTTGGATCCCTTTGAACAGCATAAAAGTTAATCATGATCCGGGATCCTTTTTGTATGGGGAAGCTATTGACTGCACAATCTTCCATGGCCTCGTGAGGCATTAGTGGAACTACACAATGCAGCCTCATGCCCTCTTTTACAACCATGTCTAAGTAGTTCAACTTCTCCAAGTCTGATTCTTTTACCATTCTTTCAAGGCCTACCACTTGTTCCAACTCTTTTTGGAGTTTCTTCATCACATGAGGATGTCGAAGAAGCTCCGTTAGTATCCATTCTATAGCTGCTGCTGAAGTGCCCATTGCTGCAATTAACATATCCTGTTATACAAAGGGAAATTAGTACAAACAAATTCAAATCGTACAATAATAGAGGTGAGGAAATAACGTACGAAGAGGATAGCTTTTATATGTCTACGGTCAAACTGAAATTCTGCTTCTCCTGATTGCATAATGTCCAACATGGTGTCAACAAAGTCTTTGGATTGCTTCTGGTCACGAGACTGGACATGTTCATCGATAATCTTCTCAAGAAACTCATCAAACACCTTTGAAAGATCCTTAAGCCGGCGAGTGAGTCCCTGGAGATCAATTACACCAAGGAAGGGGAAAAAATCTCCAAGATTTGGTGTTGCTGCTAAATGCTCAACCTCGTTAACAAGAGCTTTGAATCCCCTCTTGTCCAAATCTTCATCCATGTACTTCTTTCCAAACACCATCAAGCAAGTCAAGTCAGCACTCAAAGACGAAATCTTTGCACTAAGATCAACAACAACGCGATGATCACAAGCTTCATTTTTAAGGGATTTGATCATAAGCTCAATTTGTTGCCTTCTCATGGATTGAAATGAATTGATCTTTTGGTTACTCAAAAGGTGCTGAGTGCACAATTTGCGCATGTTGCGCCAGTATGGTCCATACTTTGCGGCTATCATATTCCTCTGTCCATATGCCAAATAATAAGCTGCCTCATTATGAGGTCTGCTAGCAAAGATATGATCATATGTCTTGAGGAACTTCTCCGCTGTGTCTGCAGACGAGACAACGATTGTAGGTACTAGTCCCAGTCTAACATACATTAGGGGACCATGTGTTTTTGCTAGTTTTAGGAAATCTTGGTGTGGATTTTTTCCTAACAAGTGAAGATGCCCAATAATGGGAAGTCCTTTTGGACCTGGAGGATACCTTTTCCCATTCTGGATGTTGTTTAGCAGCTCGTAAAAGGCATACAGAATAAAAATAATCACTAGCATTGCCCATATCAAAGCCATGCCTAATTATTTTTAGCTTGTAAAAGATGTCTAATTGAAAGGGTCTACAGATCTCAATCATATAATGGCTGATTTGGTAATGTTAAAAATTATATTTGGAAAATGTGTTCCCTAATTAATGTGGAGGATAAGTAGTCATTATCAAGGTAATGGACGATATGGTGCTTTCAAACAAAGTCAGAAGAAAACTAAATGAGCCATATTTCAAACTGGGACCCCTTTGTATGAGCTACTTGCAAGTTGTGTGTCTGATAGCATAGCAAGCCTTGGGTATAAGTTTCTAGAACTACTTGAATTATTTGACTGGCTGCAAGTTGGTTTAGAAAGTTGTAGAAGTATTACTAATTCTAGTGTTGTCAATGGGTAGATGTGCATGATAAGTGTATTTGACTGGCTGCAAGTTGGTTTAGAAAGTTGTACATGTATTACTTATTCTAGTGTTGTCAATGGATAGATATGTATGATAAGAAGCGCAAATAGCAAAACTGTAGCTATAGAGCGCTAATATGATTTTTATGTTTGGTATTCCTTAAATTTACTCTTGATTGTATTCGTTCCAATATGTATGATATGTGTATTTGTATTCATTATGGTTTTCATATTTGGGTTTGTATAATGCCATTTATATTTCTTTATTAGTTTGGATTCATTGCAATATGTATACCAAATGGATTTGTAGTTATTTAAGAAGCATATTTGTGTCCATATACTTATGTAAATTCATGTTCATTCAGAAATGATACAACATTGATTTGTATATTTATCAAAAATATATATTCTTTCTTAAAATTCTGACAAAATTTGCATTCCAGTCATCAAACACATATAAATTTACAATCATGGTAGCAATCAAAATTTGTATTTAAAAAAAATTGTATTTCATGACCAAAAATGTATTTCTCATCTGTTATGTATTCCAAAAATATATTATATTCAATGTCTAATTTATAGAACATCCACTAAATATGATTCCAAATTATTTTCTATTCTAAGTATCCGGTGTACAAAAAAATCAAACAATTCAATCATTCACTAGCTATTTGTATCCCAAATAGATTACAGATTAAAAAATATATTCATTTTTTTTACCTTAAAATATGGTTGGTGATTTTGTACTTTTTGGGTCCTTTTGCATGTGAGAAAGATACATAACTACTTCAATTCATTGAAGAGATAACTATAATTATTGATGCCGTCCAAAAAAGTGTCTTGGATGAGATATTGACCCAAAACTACCAAATTGAATACCTTAGTTACTGTCTGACCTTTAAATTCAATATTTGGATAGTAACTTATAAAGATCTTCAAGTGAAGATCCAACAGTACAAAATACGATTCAGATCCATATTTGAATCACTTTTTCAACAACCATTTCCGAATCACTTCCAAAAAAATTAAAGAATCAACAGTTAATGAATACCTGATTGTTTTTGTATTTCACCGACAATCTCGAAGTTCAACGAAATCAATTGAATTCACTTCGAAATCCCAATCGATTATTTCAAAATTTTCTTCCCTAATGGAAACAATCACAAATCAACCTAATTCACTTCAACAAAGGTAGAAAAACTTTTGAATGATTTCTGAGATTTCTTAGAAAAATTGAGGAATTTGATTTTAAAAAGGCAAAGTTTAAGTTACTTGAGGATATGAAATAATGGAAGAAATCATGAGAGAGAGAAAGAGAATGATAGAATTTGGGTAAAAGAATTTAGAGAGAGAAAAGTGGGTAATGTGATCTTTTGTTTTTGGAAAAAACTACATAAATAGGCCATAAAACCCAAAATAATTGCAAGTTCATAACCAAACCCAAAGTAATTCCTGAAATACGCATTCTCTCATAAATAATTACAACCAATACTCCCAATTCATTAAGGCTGATAATTTTCGCTTAACTGATACTAAATCAGTCTTATATATTGTATTGGTATCATTAAGGCCGATAATTTTGCTTAACTGATACTAAATCAGTATATATACTCTATTGGTATCATTACGGTTTCTTGTTCAGAAATTAATCATTAGTCAATGATACTATAAGAGTACATGTATATTGTTGTGGTACCATTAAGGTTTCTTGTTAAAAAATCAATCATTAGTCAATGATACTATAAGAGTATACTCTTATAGTATGATTGACTAATGAGTAATTTATGAGCAAGAAATCTTAATGAGTTAACAATTTCTTCATATAACGATTTCATGGACGAATTTAGATGTATGGCGTGAGAACGAACGAGTCAATCACTGTGGTAAGCCTTACACACCTGAAAAGAACAAGGTGTTGTACTATTTTTTCCTGATTTTTGTGTCTTCAGGGACTCTACAATGGCAAGGTCTTGGAGATTGGTAGAGAAAGGGAAGAATTGTATCTTTTACAGAAACATGTTACTCCTACAAATACTGTCAGTTTCAAACTCCAAGCAGAAGGTGTTCTTTGGCATCTCAGATTGGGCCATCCATCCTCAATTGTGATGCAACACATTCCCTCTATCTTCATATATGCCAGCAATAATATCCAAGACAAATGTCATATTTGTCCTCTAGCTAAACATCACAGGTCCAGTTTTCCTGCTAGTTGTAGTAAGACACTTGCTTGTTTTGACTTGAATCATGTAGACTTGTGGGGGCCTATAGAAAGCCTACATATGATAAGAAATGCTACTTTGTCACTATTATTGATAATTACAACAAATATACATGGATTTGTTTGTTACATTCTAAATGTGAGTTACTACTGTCTTAAAGAATTTACTTTGCATGATTAAAACTCAGTTTAGTGTCAGTGTGAAATCCATAAGATTTGACAATGGAACTGAATTCTTCAACACTTATTGCATACAATTATTGGCTTCACATGGCATAATTCACTAAAGCAGTTGTCCTTACGCTCCTCAGCAAAATGGTATAGTAGAAGGAAAACATACACATTTTTTGAAAAGGCTAGAGCTCTTAAATTCCAAAGTGGTGTGCCTATAAGTTTTTGGGGTGATTGTGTTAGAACCTTAGTGTACTACTTAGTCAATAAATCACCTTCTCCAGTTTTGAATAGGAAGACACCTTATGAACTATTGTGTCACGCCTCGAGCTACCCCCGAGACGCAGACACGGGACCTAGGACCACAAGTGATCCCAAGCTAACCCTGCTGGCATGATCATGATCATACTAAATATAATCTGAATAATATAAACTGTGCGGAAGCTATAATCATAAATAAAATGAAAATATGGGGAATACCCATATACTATAACTGTAACATTTCGCATCTAGAAACGCCTATAAAGAGTTTAAAATATGAAAATATTGATTTTTGGATAGAATAAGGAAATCTGGAAATTTGTCTAAGTTAAGAAAGTGAGTTTTGGCCTTTTTCAAACGGCCATAAATCCTAGTTCAAGATGAGTTATGAGCATTTCTTGATATGTTTGGAAAGCCCTTGGATCCCTTTGAACAGCATAAAAGTTAATCATGATCCGGGATCCTTTTTGTATGTGGAAGCTATTGACTACACAATCTTCCATGGACTCGTGAGGCATTAGTGGAACTACACAATGCAGCCTCATGCCCTCCTTTACAACCATGTCTAAGTAGTTTAACTACACATGAGGATGTTGAAGAAGCTCTGTTAGTATCCATTCTATAGCTGCTGCGGAAGTGCCCATTGCTGCAATTAACATATCCTGTTATACAAAGGGAAATTAGTACAAACAAATTTAAATCGTACAATAATAGAGGTGATGAAATAACGTACGAAGAGGATAGCTTTTATACGTCTACGGTCAAACTGAAATTCTGCTTCTCCTGATTGCATAATGTCCAACATGGTGTCAACAAAGTCCTTGGATTGCTTCTGGTCACGAGACTGGACATGTTCATCGATAATCTTCTCAAGAAACTCATCAAACACCTTTGAAAAATCCTTAAGCCGGCGAGTGAGTCCCTGGAGATCAATTACACCAAGGAAGGGGAAAAAATCTCCAAGATTTGGTGTTGCTGCTAAATGCTCAACCTCGTTAACAAGAGCTTTGAATCCCCTCTTGTCCAAATCTTCATCCATGTACTTCTTTCCAAACACCATCAAGCAAGTCAAGTCAGCACTCAAAGACGAAATTTTTGCACTAAGATCAACAAAAACGCGATGATCACAAGCTTCATTTTTAAGTGATTTGATCATAAGCTCAACTTGTTGCCTTCTCATGGATTGAAATGAATTGATCTTTTGGTTACTCAAAAGGTGCTGAATGCACAATTTGTGCATGTTGCGCCAGTATGGTCCATACTTTGCGGCTAGCATATTCTTTTGTCCATATGCCAAATAATAAGCTGCTTCATTATGAGGTCTACTAGCAAAGATATGATCATATGTCTTGAGGAACTTCTCTGCTGTGTCTGCAGACGAGACAACGATTGTAGGTACTAGTCCTAGTCTAACATACTAATGGGGACCATGTGTTTTTGCTAGTTTTTGGAAATCATTGTGTGGATTTTTTTTCTAACAAGTGAAGATTTCCTCTAATGGGAAGTCCTTTTGGACCTGGAGGATACCTTTTCCTATTCTGGATGTTGTTTAGCAGCTCATAAAAGACATACACAATAAAAATAACCACTAGCATTGCCCATATCAAAGCCATGCCTAATATTTTTTAGCTTCTAAAAGATGTCTAATTGACAGGGTCTAGATCATCTCAATCATATAATGGCCGATTTGGCTGTTTTTGGTAATTTTTGTAATGGAGAAGTAGTCATTATATAGTTTGTTTTCCAATTTGCAATAATGGAAGATATGGTGCTTTCAAACAAAGTCCGAAGATAACTAAATGAGCCATATTTCAAACTGGGCTCCCTTTGTATGAGCTACTTGCAAGTTGATAGCCTTGGGAATACGTTTTTGTTTTTTTGGTTTCCCACCCGGTGTCCGGTACCCACATTGGAGCCCGACTAAATCTGGATTCGCGCCGGGAAGTCCCATATTGAGGGTAAAGCGCTCTCTAACAAATGCGACTCCGTACCCAAGGGGGCTCGAACCCGAGACCTCTTGGTTAAAGATGAAAGAGTCCTTGGGAATAAGTTGGTATAAGGCTTTCTAGAAACTACTTGAATTATTTGACTGCCTGCAAGTTGGTTTAGAAAGTTGTAGAAGAATTAAATGAACATCAATAATTCAATATATTCATAATATTTACTTGATTTCTTATGGGATTCTAGTGTTGTCAATGGATAGATTTGACATAAAAAACGAATAGAATTGGGAAATTAGCATTTTTATTTGTCGATTTAGGACTTTAAGACTAAAGTTTGTCACACCTAATAAATCTAGGAAGAAGCCATAAATTTTCAAGCGATTATGGATAATAAATTTAAAGAAGAAGACAATACTTCAAAGCACACATACATGTGGACAGTAAAATTGAGCATGTATTATGCCGCCAAGCATATGTTTTTCTTTCTTCCCACGATCTAATTAAGATGGAAAATGGATAATTCATATATATATATATATATATATATATATGATTGGAGCACAAGGTAAAATATAATTTTTCTTGATTAGGGAATGATGTTTTTTTGGATTTTTTCACAAGGTAAAATATAATTTTTCTTGATTAGGGAATGATGTTATTCTAATTTTTAATCGGATTTTTTTTCAAAATGTCAATAATTTAGCATTTAATAGGACCTTTTATCAATATTTTAGTGTGTTATTCTTCTGATTTATGTATTTTTTATTTGTTTGATTTGAAAAAATACAATTATTTAATAACAAACACGAGAAAATCATAGGAGAAAAAGAAACATATCCACTTAAAATTCTCATCAGTTACAATTTCAAAAGTAATTGATTGTAGAGCGCTAATATGATTTTTATGTTTGCTATTCCTAAAATTACTCTCGATTGTATTCATTCCAATATGTGTATTTGTATTCATTATGGTTTTCATGTTTGGGTTTGTATAATGACATTTGTATTTCTTTATTAGTTTGTATTCATTCCAATATGTATACCAAATGGATTTGTCGTTATTTAAGAAACATATTTGTATCCATATACTTATGTAAATACGTGTTCATTCAGAAAGGATACAACATTGGTTTGTATATTTTTCAAAAACGTATATTCTTTCTTAAAATTCCAACCAAATTTGTATTCCAGTCATCAAACACATACAAATTTACAATCATGGTAACAATAAAAAATTGTATTTAAAATATATTGTATTTCATGACCAAAAATGTATTTCTTATCTGTTATGTATTCCAAATATATATTATATTCAATTTCTAATTTATAGAACATCTACTAAATAGGATTCCAAATTATTTTCTATTCCAAGCATCCGACATACAAAAAAAATCAAAACTATTCAATCATTCACTATTTGTATCCCAAACAGATTATAGATTTAAAAAAAATATTTTTTTACTTTGAAATATGACTGTTGATTTTGTACTTTCATCTCAATTGGGTCCTTCTGCATGTGAGAAAGATGCAAAATACTTCAATTCATTGAAGAGATAACTAAAATTATTGATGTCGTCCAACATAGTGTCTTGGATGAGATATTGACCCGAAACTCCTAAATTGAATACCTTAATGACCGTCTAACCTTTAAATCCAATATTTGAATAGTAACTTAAGAAGATCTTCTATTGAAGATCCAACAGTACAAAATACAATCCAGATCTATTTTCGAATCACTTCAAAAACATTTAAAGAATCAACAGTTAATGAATTCCTGATCGTTTTTGTATTTCACTGACAATCTCGAAGTTCAACGAAATCAGTCGAATTCACTTCGAAATCCCAACCAATTATTTCAAAATTTTCCTCCCTAATGGAAACAATCACAAATTAGTCAAATTCACTTCAACAAAGGTTGAAAAACTTTTGAATGATTTATGAGATTTCGTAGAAAAATTGAGGAATTTGATTTTAAAAAGGCAAGGTTTAAGTTACTTGAGGATATGAAATAATGGAAGAAATCGTGTGAGAGAGAAAGAGAAATGATAGAATTTGGGTAAAAAAACTACATAAATGGGCCATAAAATCCAAAATAATTGCAAGTTCACACCCAAATCCAAAGTAATTCCTGAAATATTCATTCTCTCATAAATAAATACAGCTCATACCCCCAATTCATTAAGGATGATATTTTTTGCTTGACTGATACTAAATTAGTATTTTATATTGTATTGATATCATTAAGATTGATAATTTCGCTTAACTGATACTAAATCAATATATATATATATATATATATATGTATATATTCTATTGGTATCATTATGATTTCTTGTTATGAAATTACTCATTAGTCAATGATATTATAAGAGTATATGTATATTGTTGTGGTACCATTAAGATTTCTTGTTAAAAAATTATTCATTAGTCAATGATACTCTCTCTCTCTCTCTCTCTCTCTCTATATATATATATATATGTAACATACAATAATTTAAAATGAATATAAAGAAGCTTGAAATTGGAAGTAGTCATTTTTGGAAAAAAATTCTGAAATCTGGAAAATTTGGCTAAATTCTGAAATCTGGAAATTTTGGCTAAGTGTGGGAAATCAGTGATTTTTGGCCAACTTTGAACAGTTGTAACTCCTAGCTCAGGATGATTTAGGAGTAGTTCCAGTTATGCTTACGAAGCTCGTGGAATGAACTTTCCAACGCCACTGATTTTGCTCGATTCCGAGTTCGTATGAGTGAGTTATGCCCTTTGAAAGTTGGGCAGTTGGCAGGGAATCCGTCCGGAAATTTTAAGGGCATTTTGGTCTTTTCCCTAGCCATTTCTTTTGGGGTTATATTGTGTGTTAAGCTGATTGTTGGATCATTTTTTATCTCATTTTAAAAGATTAAGAGCTAGGGCTTGAGAGAAGAAGAAGAAGAGAAGAAGAGAAGAAGAGGAGAAAAAGAGGAGAAAGAGGAGATTAACCAAGTTTTTGTCGTGGATATCGTTGGGGGTGATCCCTATCAAGGTATGTGAGTTCTTAGTGTGGGTTGATCCTTTCCCCCACACACCAAACTCATTTTATTATTTGAGAAAAGAATGGATTTTGTTGTTGAAGTTGTTGAAGTTGTTAGTTATTGTTCTTGTTGAAATTTGTGGTTGTGTTGGTTGAAGTTTGTGGTTGTGTTGTGAAGTTTCTTGTTGGCTGGGTGTATGTTTCTGGTGGTATTTTTGAGTTGAATCTATGGTATATTGAGGGTTTTAATGATTCTAAGTGATTTGGGGAAGAAACCATTCGATTTTAGGTGAAATTTGAAAATAATTATTTTGCCGAGCACCCCAAACTCACCTTTGAAGCTTAGGGGCTGGTGCCCTGTGCCACCCACGGTGCTAGGGTCACCTGCCCCATCTAGTTGTCGTCGGTTGCCCCATTTGAGTTCATTTAAAGTGTGCATTCACTCCCAACTACTCTAAGTTACTTCTAAACACCCAAAAAGTCATTCCTAACATGATCAAAATCTTGAATTCATAATCCAATTCAAGGGAGTTAGTTTCAAGTCAAGTAAAGTTAGAAGTCAAATGAAGTTAGTTTCCAATTCAAGTGAAGTTAGTTCCAAGTCAAGTAAAGTTAGAAGTCAAGTGATGTTAAGAGTTAAGCTTAGAAGTGAAGTAAGTCAAAAGTATTGAGTTACAAGTCAAGTCAAAAGTTAAGAGTTTCATGTTAAGTTAAGAGTTTCACATCAAGCCAAGAGTTCAAGTAAAGTAAAGAGTTTAAAGTTGAGTTCATTTCTTTTTATGTATTCCCAAAGAAGTTTTAAAAGAAATGTCTTTACATTTAAACAAGGGGGTAGTTTTTTAATTAGTTCCCCTTTCAAAGAACCCACAACCCCATAGAACCATGTTTTTCCTTTTTTGAACCCTAGTGGATCCATTAGGCGGTTCGGGTCTTATACCTTTGGTTGGGTATAAGATACCGGGCAGCGTGAGGTCGATCGTTGTATCATCACTATAGCTCTTATGTGATGGTTGTCGGTTAGAGAAACTCCCACGCGGTTATTGTATTTTCATACACGAGATTATTGTATTTTTATATACATCAGTTCATTGTATTTCTATCTACATCTCAGGCTTATTGTATCCTTGTATACACACAGAGTTTATAACATGTTTTAAACAGTCTTTCTTTATATCACACTTGTTTTAAATTGCCTTATATTGAGAGAAGTCAGTCAGGTAGGGTCGAGTTGAGCAAGGTAAACCTTTCGGTTCCTTCCAACTTTCCTTCTAGCCTATGTTGCTTAGCTTTCCAGCTCGCATACTCGTACATTCCATGTACGATGCGCTTGGCCTCGCATCGTCTTATGATGCGAATACAGTACCAGGATCGGCATCTTGCACGTCGTTGATCCACCCGAGCACTCCAGTCGGTGGTGAGCCTCCTTGCATTTCGGAGGACTCAATTATTTTGTGTTCTTAGTTTTTGTTTTATTAGGATGTTGCGGGGTCTGGTCCCAACATCCATCTCGATATTTTAGAGGCTTCATAGACCAACAATATATGATACTGGTTTAGTATCAGTTAAGCGAAATTAGTTGGACAATATATAGTGTAATTATTTAGTGGGGTATGAGAAATAAAAGAAAGGTAAATGAATTATATTATGATACACTTTATGTGCTAAAATATTGACATTTTGACATTTTTAATAATTATTTTAAAGTGTAGATGCTTTTAATAATTATATTAGGAATTTTGACTAGTTAGCTAATTTATCCAATTTTTTATGCTACTGCATTTTGTATATATTGAAATTGTGCTTCTTCATCTTAGCATATTCTGTTGATATAAGTGATAAAATAGTTGATACACTTAATACAATTATATTCGTTGATACAATTTGATACAATTGCATTCATTGATACGACTGCGTTCGTTGATACAAATTATATTTGTTATTACACATGATACAATTATATTTGTTGATACACTTGATATAGAGTGATTACACAAGCAACATATACACTAGATATTCGTTGATATAACTTGATACAGTTATAATTGTTGATAGTTGATACAAATTGTATTTGTTGATACACTTGATACAAATTAAATACACAAGGAACAAATCCATTTGATACATTGATAACAATTGTATTTGTTGATTTCACCTAATGCAATCCATTTGTTGATACAAAGTGTATTCATTAATACACGTTAACTCCATTATACAGATGATAGGACAGGGCTAAGGCAGTAATCTCGATGGAGATTAGGTTGAGCTTTGATGAATAAAAGAAGAACTGGTAGAAATTCTCATAGGTGAAGCAAATCAAACCTATTTTCAGACAAAGAAGATAAAAAGAAAGAAAACTATAGTGGCTAGGAAAGCTCTGGAGATTCTATGAGAAATTGAAAATGAAATCCATAAAGTCCTCAGTAGGATTGGCAGCATCCCCCCTCAAGGCACAATTCTGAGAAAGAATCTCTTGAAAGAGAAAAAAAACATTCATGTTTTCTCTCCCTGATTTGCATGAAATGAACGCGGAGCCTGTTCCAAATGCTTCTACGATCTGGAAGTTCTCGCGAAGAGAATAAGATGTTTCTCCCTTTCCCTCTTTCTTTTCCCGCAAATATTTGCTTATACAAATCAATTATATTCGTGATGCAACCTAATATGACAAATACACTATGTTTTTTATAATATAGGCATTACTTCTGAATTTTAAATTAATCATAACTGCTTCCCATCAGTGAAAGTGCTAACCTGTATTATTGATGAAAAAACATTATGAATAAAAGCATATCCGATTTTAGGGTCCCTAAGCACAAATGCTTCTTCTAAACTCCACAACATCTTTAAGTGAGGTTTAAGTACTTAGAATACTCATCGGATTCTGAACTCCACATCAATGATGATTCTGCAACAATGGCGGGAGGTAGGCTGATTCATTATTTCTGCTGCAATTTTGCTCTAAAAATGAGTTTTACATGCTTCGAATCATGTAAAAAACTTACATTTGGTATCATAGAAATTAGAAACTATCTTTGCCTTGTTATTTTCTAAACTTTAAAAATGGTATTTTGATTTCCGGATCTATAATTTTTGAATATTTGATGTAAATTAGTGTTAGTAATTACAAGGTATTGAAATAACTTGTTCCTTATTTCTATTAATTTTTTTAAGTGTTACTAAGAGATAGTTAACAAAATTAGTTACAGATGGTTATGAAGGTAGTTAGTTAGAACCTTCTAGAAAAAGTTAGTTGGACCTATATGTACCAAGCTCCAATTGTAATTGAAGTAATTTTTTTCTCATTCAAAAGAATAGTTCCCCTTCCTTTTCTTTCTAATCTCTCCGTAATAACTTAAGGAATTCATCAATGGTGGAGAACCCACCATGGATTCCTCATACATAACTCAAAATTGACATGGTATCAGAGCGACGATCTCACCTTCAGCTAAGCTTAGAGTTTGAGTTCATCGCACTAATTTGTTTAGTACACCAATGACGGGAAAAGAATCTACTGTAGAAATGATAGTTCCAACTACAACGATAATTGATCATCATCATCCTCTCTATCTTCAAGCTTCTGATTCTCCAGGCTTAGTAATAATTCTGATCAAACTCATAGGACTAGAGAATTACTCTCTGTGGAGCAGATTGATGAAACTAGCACTGCAGGGTAAATGCAAGCTTGGGTTTGTGGATGGTAATTTCACGAAGATTAAGTTTAAAGGAAAACTAGAAGAATTATGGGAGAAGTGTAACGTATGCAATTGTGCTGTCATGGCTGATCCCAAGCATAATTTATGCTTTGAATGCTAAGAAGGCATGGGATGAATTCAAAGAGCGTTTTGATAGATCAAATTTGACGAGGATTTACTATCTATGGACAGAAATTACCATTTTAAGGCATGGAACTGACATTGTGACAAGCTATTACTTTAGAATGAAGGATATGTGGAATGAACTTGATGTAATGGTTCCACTACCTTCCTATGACTGTGAGGAATCTAATGCCTATATAGACCATTTGAAATCATAACGATTGTTGTAGTTCCTTATGGGTGTTAATGAGAATTATAGTAACTTGATGAGCCACATTCTGTCTCGCAATGCAAATGTGACTGTGAATGAAGCTTATGCTACCATGGCTCAAGAGGAAAACCAAAAATCATTGGGAGTGGTTGATACTCAGAAGGATCCTTTGGCTATGATAGCAGGAAAGGCTCAAGGATACAGACCTAAAAGACCAGGAGGTCATGGAGGGTCTGGAGGAGTTGGAAGAGGCCATGGAGGGTCTGGAGGAGCTGGATACCTTGTATCTATTGCGGCTACAAAGGTCATCTAAAGGATAATTGCTACATGGTAGTCGGCTACCCTTCAAACTTCATCAGCAAGAAGAAAGCTTCACAACAAAGTCAACAAGCACAACCCAGGCAAACCTACAACCAAGACTAGCACCAGTACCAAACCAGGAGTTCCACAAAGAACTGGCTCAGATGATCCTTTCAATTCAGGATCAGGTTACTTCCTCACTGAGCAACAATATCATGAATTACTTGGGAACCAGGATCACACAAACTCCACTAGTGAATGTACATCTAACACGGCATGTATACATTCTTTATTATCAAATGTTTTTGCATATGAGTGGATTGTTGATTCTGGAGCCTCACACCACACTACACCTTGTAAGGAACTGTTGTTTGATATTAGAAAGCTAGACAACTATATTAGTGATAAAGTTCAGGTACCCACTGGTGGGAGATCCCAGATGACAAGTGCAACGAATGCTACTAATTTTGGAACATAAAAAATGCAGAGTATTCTACATGTTCCTGATTTCAAGTTTAACCTTCTCTCAGTGTATAAAATAACCAAGGACTAGTCTTGTGTTGTACTATTTTTTCCTGATTTTTGTGTCTTTCAGGGACTCTACAATGGCAAGGTCTTGGGAATTAGTAGAGAAAGGGAAAGGTTGCATCTCCTACAGGAACAAGTTACTCCTACTACAAATACTGTCAGTTTCAAACCCAAGTAGAAGGTGTTCTTTGGCATCTCAGATTGCGCCATCCATCCTCAATTGTGATACAACACATTCCCTCTATCTTCAAATATGCCAGCAATAATATCCAAGACAAATGTCATATTTGTCCTCTAGCTAAACGTCACAGGTCCAGTTTTCCTACTAGTTGTAGTAAGACGCTTGTTTTGACTTGATTCATGAAGACTTGAAGGGGGCATATAGAAAGCCTACGTATGATAAGAAATACTACTTTGTTACTATTGTTGATGATAACAACAAATATACATGGATTTGTTTGTGACATTCTAAATGTGAGGTTACTACTGTCTTGAAGAATTTCCTTTGTATGATTAAAACTCAATTTAGTGTCAGTGTGAAATCCATAAGATCTGACAATGGAACTGAATTCTTCAACACTCACTGCATACAATTATTGGCTTCACATGACATAATTCGCCAAAGCAGTTGTCCTTACACTCCTCAGCAAAATGGTATAGTAGAAGGAAAACATACACATTTCAGAAAAGGTTAGAGCTCTTAAATTCCAAAGTGGTGTGCCTTTAAGTTTTTGGGGTGATTGTGTT
Organism: Solanum commersonii; assembly: GCA_029007595.1. Classification (NCBI taxonomy): domain Eukaryota; kingdom Viridiplantae; phylum Streptophyta; class Magnoliopsida; order Solanales; family Solanaceae; genus Solanum; species Solanum commersonii. The sequence continues at coordinate 163,925 of JAJTWQ010000216.1, forward strand.
AGAACCTCACTGTACTTAATCAATAAATCGCCTTCTCCAGTTTTGAATGGGAAAACACCTTATGAACTATTGTACGGAAAGATGTCTATTCTTGATCACTTAAAGGTGTTTGGTTGCTTATGTTACACCTATAAATTACCTAGAAGTGACAAATTTTGCTGCAATGGCTAAGAAGGTTGTTTTGGTTGGCTATTCTGAAACTCAAAAGAGCTACAGATTATATGACCTGGAGGATAAGATCTTCTTTGTCAATAGGGATGTGGATTTCAGAGAATCTATTTTTCCTTTTAAGATAAATACCATATCAGATTTGGACATGTTAAGTATCACTCACATAGATCTCCATTTTCCTTCTAATGCTCCTGGTTCATTAATTGTTAGTGAGCAACCTCAACCTTTGCCTGATTTGGTTGAAAACATGCAAGATGATACCTTGCAAGATTCTTCTCTATTTACTGATGTAACACCTCAGACTTCGAAAGAGCTAAATAAAGATTCGTACAAGTCACCCATTAGTTTTTAGTTTTTTAGTCAATTTCAAATAACCATATATTTTAGCACATAAATAATTAGGTGGATCATGAGCTATCAAATCGAAGGTCTTTGAGTCCTCTTTCCAATGCTGCCAAGTTTGCTAAATTTTGAGTTCAGAGTAAAGAGTTATGTCCGTTTGAGTGAAGCCTCACTAGTTAAAGTATTTCATCCGTTTGAGAAAAGGGTATTTTGGTTTTTCCCTTTTACCACTAGGATTAACCATGTTTTTCTAATCAGACGCTAAGTCATTTTTCACGTACCTAAACACTTAGGGATTTAGAGTGAAGTTTCAAGAGGAAAAAAGGGCTAAGTTTCTAGCGTTCATCAAGATTTGTGGAATTTGCCAAGAACATCGTTCTTTCCAGGTATGTAAGGCTTACCACAGTGATGGACTCATTCTTCCTCATGCCATACATCTAAATTCGTCCATAAAATCGTTATATTAAGAGATTTTTGAGTAGTTCTTGATTGTTGTTTCATTCTTTAACAATGGGAGTTTTGAGTTTCTTGGGTTGAGCATCTTGAGAATGAGTTGTGATTCTTGATAGGAATTATGTGAAATTTCTATAAATTAGTGCTAGGTTTGTGAATCAAAAAAAGCTTAGAATAAATCACTCAATTCTTGATGAGTTAGGACCCGAATTGAAGTAGAGAAATTCATCAGAAATCTGGGCAGGGGCGTGGGGCGGCGCGCCACCCATAGCGCCCGAACTATTTCCCAGTAGTTTGGGGCCTGGCTGGGCCAGTAGTTTAGGAGCTAGCGCCCTGCACCACTCAGTACGCCAAGGTCGCCTTGTCTTTTTCTTTTGTTGCTTCATTTCTGGACGTGTTTGTCTTCTTCGTGTTAGCTCCTAAATGCTCCATTAATCATTGAGAGATTCTACATATCCTAATCACATGTCTTAATTTGCATTTCAAATTAAAGTGAGTTTAAGAGAAAAAATCAAGAGGTCCTTTGAGTCATTTTGAGAATTCTTTCGTAATTAAGTATAGTTTTGAAGTAAGTCTTGAGGAAGTAAGTATGAGAATGAGAAGTGTTGCATTCATGATTGAAAAAGAGTATATGGTAACTAAGTATTCCCAAATGTATCACTTTCACATTTTAAAAAAGAGAAAATTGATTTCTAAATGAGTTTATGAGTTCAGAGAAGTTTCAGAGTATTACCTCTATTAAGAGGATCTTTTGAGTATTTACCGCAAATTGAGAAAGAGTTATATTTTATACATTTGAGCATGAGTTTATATATTATTGGGAGTAATATTGAGCATTGATATGAGGATGAGTTCATACAACTCGCATTGGTCATAACCATGTAGCCAACATGGGTAAGGGGTCGTACTTTTTAGACGATTTCTTATTGCCTTTTAAGTATAGCTTAGTGAATCAGCTTAGTTGAGGTGTTCTATACCCCGGTAAGGTATAGGACAGTTTTGGCAGTGTGGGTGAAATGTTGTATCATCACATAACTCATAGTGATGGTTGTCGATTAGAGAATCTCTCAAATAAGAGTAAAGAATAACTTTCTATATTTTTATACTTCTTGAGTTGATATTTACTGTTTTTAAAGATTTTAATATTGCATCTCTTATTATTTATTTAATATGGGAGTTGAGTTGAGGTGAGTATTGTCCTCCCATGTTATCAGTTTAGTTATCTATGTTTCAGTTTTCCCCGCATGCTCGTACATTCAATGTACTGACGTTATTTGACCTACATCTTATTTATGATGCAACTACAGGTATTCAGGGTCATCAATAAGCGCTTCGTTGATATCATTTGCACTCTAGCTAGCTTTGGTGAGCCTTTCTGGAGGACTCCACATTTATATTTATATTTTGTAAAGATGTTGTTGATCTTGTCCTGGCATCTATCGTAGTATTTAGAGGCTTCGTAGATAGTTAGAAGTTGAGTAGTCTTTCATTATTTTCTTTTGTTGAGATGTTTTGAGGTCTTGAGACACTTATCTATATGTTGTTAGTCATTTTCAGACATTTATTTGAGTTAAGAGTTAACTTGAGACTTAAAGTTTATTATTACTCTATTGAAATTAGAATCCCATTTTGCTTGAGTAAGTCTTCCGCTAAGTAGTCAGCAACTTTTCACTCAATAATGCAAAATTAAATAGTTTATACATCAATAATGAGAATAACTTTTATGAATACAAGAAAGAAATTTTAACTAATTTTCTAATGTGCTATGTATCTGAGACTTTATTTTATTTTTGAAAACAGAGCTTTTCACTTGATAAGAAAACAGGGAAGAAATATTTTATGATATCAGCAAGAGAACTTGCTATTTCATGGGGAGTTGATACACCAAGGTTTTCTTCTATTTTACTCTCTTCATTTTCACGATTTTTTTTTTTGGTAAAACGATATATATATTGTTGGCATGAGCTATCCGTTCGTTAAAAAAGTGCATATGAAAGGTCATATGTATGTCTGTTAGATGTTGAATTTCCTAAAGCTTTATTGCTGGTTACTTTTGTTATTTTCCTAGTGAAAATTTTGCCTTTGCCACTAACTAGCGAAGCTATATATATTATATACTCGTTAAATACAGATATTGATGAGACAATACATTTTATTTTGCAGATTTTCAGAAGTGGCTCATCTCCACACTGTATTTTGGCTAGACATACGAGGCACGATGGGAACACAAATGTTGTCAAAAAGAACCAGATATGTTGTTTATTTAGTGTTCAAATTGGCAGAGGAACATTGGGGACTAGAAATTGCTAATGCATTTGTTAGGTTTGTGAATCGCGTGAGCAACAAAGAAGCAGAGGAACAAGCTAGCAGGGTGAGTTTAGTCGGAGACAAATGCTAGGAGACGCAACTTGAAATGTCCACAAAGAAGAGTTGATGGATGGATGGAAATAGAACTGGGAAATTTTATCAATGATACAGGAGATGATGAAGATGTTGAAGCGCGATTGATGGAGATTACGCAGCTTCATGGAAAAGGTGGCCTTATTGTTCAAGGAGTTGAATTTAGACCAGAATGAAGAAAAATTTGAACAATCGTATAATATGTAACTTATGTTATGTTTTGTTGATATAAATAGTGATATTTTATGGCTACTTGCTAACTTTACTTCAAGATTGTAGAAATGTTTCAATGAGTGGTTACCTCATTTTTCATGATTTGACAGTGTGATCCACTATAAGATCTCCTATGACACACATAAGAATAATTGATCTATTAATGAACTTACGGCCATGTGTGTTCAAGAGGAGGGTCGATTGCTGATGAAAACAAGAGAAAGTGTGTTCATAACTTGAATCTATCTCGTATGTAATGAAGCTAATATGAATGACAGTAATCATAACATGTAATGAATTTATTTTGCTTCTACAAATCATATTACAAATTGCTTGCAAGGTTTGAAAATTGCGGAAGCCATTGAGACATGCAGTTTAGTTCTTAGTAGTGATTTCATTTTGAAGTTAGAAAAAACCTTTTATGTTCTTGCAGTTTTGTCTGCAGAAAATAAATGGTTCTCATTGCACAGATCTTATTTGTTTAAGGCCAACTATTTCAGCCAACTCCATTATTTGTGAAAAGATATTCAACAACAACAACGTACCCAATGAAATCCCACAAATGGAGAGTAGAATGTACGCAGACGTTACCCAACTATAATCTTATTTGATTAAGGCCAACTATTTCAGCCAACTGTATATTATTTTAGCTTTATACTCTTTTTTTTTGTGAACAGATCTTCCTTCAATTTATTATTTCCCCATATTGTATCGTCTGAGATTAAGCATTATTTAGTCTATAAGTAGGAATAGCCATTAAAGGATTTTCTCTGCTTGTTGCTAGCCCAGAGTTTTCCTCAACATCCAAATCACAAGGCTGCCTACCATTTGGAAGCTCCCAATCAAAGCAATGCACCAGTTGTGCTACTATAAGTTGGACAATGATGATCCCCAACTGCATTCCAGGGCAACTTCTTCTGCCTGAGCCAAATGGTAAAAGTTGGAAGTCACGTCCACGGACATCTATACTGCTCTCAACAAACCTCTCGGGTAAAAACTTTTCAGGCTCAGGCCAAATATTTGGATCCCTTTGAACAGCATAAAAGTTAATCAAGATCCGGGATCCTTTTTGTATGTGGAAGCTATTGACTACACAATCTTCCATGGCCTCGTGAGGCATTAGTGGAACTACACAATGCAGCCTCATGCCCTCCTTTACAACCATGTCTAAGTAGTTTAACTTCTCCAAGTCTGATTCTTTTACCATTCTTTCAAGGCCTACCACTTGTTCCAACTCTTTTTGGAGTTTCTTCATCATATGAGGATGTCGAAGAAGCTCTGTTAGTATCCATTCTATAGCTGTTGCTGAAGTGCCCATTGCTGCAATTAGCATATCCTGTTATACAAAAGGAAATTAGTACAAACAAATTTAAATCGTACAATAATAGAGGTGATGAAATAACATACGAAGAGGATAGCTTTTATATGTCTACGATCAAACTGAAATTCTGCTTCTCCTGATTGCATAATGTCCAACATGGTGTTTTTGCTAGTCCCAGCCGCACATACATAAGTGGTACTAGTCCCAGCAGCACATACGTAAGTGGATCATGTGTTTTTGCTAGTTTTTGGAAATCTTTGTGTGGATTTTTTCCTAACAAGTGAAAATGTCCTATAATGGGAAGTCATTTTGGACCTGGAGGATACCTTTTCCTATTCTGCATATTGTTTAGCAGCTCATAAAAGGCATACACAATAAAAATAATCACTAGTATTGCCCATATCAAAGCCATTCCTAATTATTTTTAGCTTGTAAATTATGTCTAATTAAAAGGGTCCAGAGATCTCAATCATATAATGGATGATTTGGTAATGTTAGAAAGTAATATTTTTGGAAAATGTGTTCCCTAATTAATGTGGAGTAGTCATTATCAAGGTAAGGGAAGATATGGTGCTTTCAAACAAAGTCAGAAGATAACTAAATGAACCATATTTCAAACTGGGCTACCTTTGTATGAGCTACTTGCAAGTTGTGTGTCTGATAGCATAGCAAGCCTTGGGAATAAGTTGCTATAAGGCTTTCTAGAAACTACTTGAATTATTTGGATTAGAAAGTTGTACAAGCATTACTAATTCTAGTGTTGTCAATGGATAGATATGTATGATATGGAGTGCAAATAGCAAAACTGTAGTTATAGAGCATTAATATGATTTTTATGTTTGTTATTTCTAAAATTTACTCTTGATTGTATTCATTCCAATATGTATGATATGTGTATTTGTAGTCATTATGATTTTCATATTTGGGTTTGTACAATGGCATTTCTATTTCTTTATTAGTCTGTATTCATTCCAATATGTATACCAAATGGATTTGTAGTTATTTAAGATGTATATTTGTATCCATATACTTATAAATTCATGTTCATTCAGAAGTGATACAACATTGGTTTGTATATTTATCAAAAACGTATATTCTTTCTTAAAATTTCGACAAAATTTGTATTCCTATCATCAAACACATACAAATTCGCAATCATGGTAATAATCAAAGTTTGTATTTTAAAAAAATTGTATTTCATGCCAAAAATGTATTTCTTATCTATTAGGTATTTCAAAAATATATTATATTAATTGTCTAATTTATAGAACATCCACTAAATAGGATTTCAAATTATTTTCTATTCCAAGTATCCCACATATAAAAAATAAACGATATTTTCTTAAAGTTATTTTTCATTCACCAACCAAACATTAAAAAATATGATCTACCATCAATCAAATATGAAAAAATAAGTTACAAATCCATTTCTTTTTTTAAAAAAAAAATGAAAACATTTTCCGTCATAACCAAAACACACCCAATCCTAGTTTTATCTCGCGCGAGCAAAAAAGAGTAAAACTCGGCAAGGCACACCGTATCCCTGGGACCTTTCAAAGTTCTGGCCTAAGAACAGATCCAATTTCAGGGTACCTAACCTAAGGACAAATGTTTCTGCAACAATGGTGATTGGCGGGAGATAAGTCGATTCACTATTTTTCGCTACAATTTTACTCTAAAAATGAATCTTAAAAATGTGTATTCTAATTTTCGGATCGATAATTTTTTAATTTTTAATGCAAATTAGTGTTAGAAATCATAAGGAAACAGTTTTTTCTTTAACATTTTCGTGACCTTTGTATATGATTTTCAGGTTCTAATAGGGTGAAAATGGACGGGTCTGCAAACGGGTCAAAAGGACCCGCTAAAGGTAGAAGACGATCTTCTGGCGTTTTGTCAAAATAATGATTTTTTTAATTATATATTAATTTAAATGAGGTAGTGATAAATTTGATAAAAATAATGAATTTGGTGAATATAAATGGTAAATTAAGAATTTATTTGAAATAAAAATATTTTTTTATTGGCGAGAATAATCGTTATATAAGATATAAACGGTTTAAAAAGTAATGATATGGATTATAAATTTAATTTACATATGAAACAAATGTCTAGTAGATATATATAAATTAAATGTGAGTTTATTTTACAAAATATAAAGTCGTGGGTCAATTTTTGCATCTAAAAAATCCCAAATCATAATTTTTAGAGAATTTGGATTTCATCTCATGATATGAAATCACTGTAAAATCGCATGTCCTAACGTTGATTTCATATCATGATATGAAATCGCATGTCCAGACGCCTATATTCATCTTTTGGAGTGTACCATAATGGATAAGTTAGTGTATAACTCATGTATATGTAAATTATATTTTATAGTCGGTGTATATAACTTTCTATGACTTTTGGCAAGCTATATTGATAGTTTGTGTACACAACTTTCTATTAACTTTTGCAAGCGATATTGTAGCGTCAGTTTATACTTTCTATGACTATATTTTTTGTAAATCAATTATTTTATTGTATATATTTGAAAGTATCCCCCTTTGTTTTTGTTGACATATTTTTTTGAGTTAAGTGTAAACGATACACTTAAATTTTTCATTTTTTAGTGTCATACTTAAACTGTTAGGAGTGTGAGAATCACATCTAAACCATCATTCATTAGTTTGAGAAACACACCTCAATGCTAACTAGACCTTAAATTTCATCTACGTGGCTTTTTTTCCCTACACTTTTTAAAAAAATAATATTTTCAATTGACTTTTAAAGAGTGAAGTTATGTGTTTCTATATACAATTTCAGTTGGGATTGTTACATATGTTAGTTATGTGTTGTAATTTTTTGCCACATGGAGTTGTTTCTATGAAAAATACTTACCAAGATTTAGTAGAGTTGAACAGAGCTCTTGGGGGGGCTGTTGGGGTATTCAAAAGAGTGAGAAGTGAAGCTCAACTTAGTGTTTTATACAATTTGAGAAAAAAACAAATATACAACTAGCATAGACTGATATACAGATTCGTATATAAAGATATACCGGTCATACTTGTATGAGGCGTAGTTTGACTCATGGTTGCGTGGGTCAATTTCAAAACTCGAAGTTCTCAACATAAGAGTTGTATCAATGAAAATTTTAAACTAGAGTGTCTCGGGTAAAACAATAATAACTTTTATTCTAGACTCAAATTTACAAATGGTTGGTGATGTTAAAAAGAAAATTCAAAGGCCTTTAATGTGACGGGTAATAAGACATACAACTCCTAATATTTGAAAAAATATGCTTGTTTGAAGTTGACCCTTGCATTATGTTATGCAAAAAGTTAATTGATAGAGAATCTTTGAACTCAACTTAGTGTTAAAGGTTCCTTATGACCCTAATTTACATACCATATACTTCCCACACTTAGAAACTTATCTTAGCACCTATGCATTATTAGTAAATCATTTGTTAAGAGTCTATACACATATGAAGAATTGTTCAGGTCTTAGCTTAGAAATTTTTTGAGTGTTATAACAGTACTCAGTAAGCCCTTTCGAGGGCTGAGGACAAGATAGAGATATGTTACTATTGATGAAGGGAATTCAAGACAAGGAGAAGATTTGTTAATTATGTCTTGAATTCTTCCTTATATATTTCAGGAAACTCATAATCTCTATTGGTTTAAGAGATCCTTTGTCCTAATAGATTTGAGAAATTATATATTGTCCTAGGATTGGGAGAACCTTTTACTTATAGGTTTGAGACTACTTGAGATCTATATATAGGGATGTAGTTGGGGATTCTAAGGCATAGTGGAAAACTCTCTATGCTCTTGCTTGGGAGGATTAGGCCTAGCCGAACCTTATTAAGTCCTTGTGTTATTTTTCTTCTCTTTTCTATTTATTTGTGATTATGTGCTAGTTAACCCATGATATTTCCACAACGTATTTCGTATTAAATTGTGAAACGAATAAATCTTTTATTAGCTCCACAAATACTAAAGAGAAAAACAAATTACAAGGAGTGTAGTCTGAGAGATAGCATGACCAGTAAAGCAAAGAAGAAATGGTTTTCATTGCACATATCTTATTAAATTAAGGCCAACTATTTCAGCCAACTCCATATTGTATCGTCTGAGATTTAAGCATTGTTTTTTTTGTCTATAAGTAGGAATAGCCATTAAAGGATTTGCTCTGCTGGTTGCTAACCCAAAGTGCTCCTCAACATCCAATTCACAAGGCTGCATACCATTTGGAAGCTCCCAATCAAAGCAATGCACCAGTTGTGCTACTATAAGGTCGACAAGGACAATTGCCAACTGCATTGCAGGGCATCCTCTTCTGCCAGAGCCAAATGGTAAAAGTTGGAAGTCACGTCCACGAATGTCTATATTGCTCCCAACAAACCTCTCGGGCAAAAACTTTTCAGGTTCAGGCCAAATATTTGGATCCCTGTGAATAGCATAAATGTTAATAATGATCCGGGATCCTTTATGTATGTGGAAGCTATTGACTACACAATCTTCCATGGCCTCGTGAGGCGCTAGTGGCGCTACGGCACGCAGCCTCAGGCCCTCCTTTACAACCATGTCTAAGTACTTCAACTTCTCCAAGTCTGATTCTTTTACCATTCTTTCAAGGCCTACCACTTCTTCTAGCTCTTTTTGGAGTTTCTTCATCACATGAGGGTGCCGAAGAAGCTCCGTTAGTATCCATTCTATAGCTGATGGTGAAGTGCCCATTGCTGCAATTAACATATCCTGTTAACAAAAGGAAATTAGTACAAACAAATCTAATAATAGGACATAAATGGGATGAAATAACGTACGAAGAGTATAGCTTTTATATGGCTACGGTCAAATTGAAATTCTGCTTCTCCTGATTGCATAATGTCCAACATGGTGTCAACAAAGTCTTTGGATTGCTTCTGGTCACGAGACTGGACATGTTCATCGATAATCTTCTCAAGAAACTCATCGAACACCTTTGAAAGATCCTTGAGCCGGCGAGTGAGTCCCTGGAGATCAATTACACCAAGGAAGGGGAAAAAATCTCCAAGATTTGGTGTTGCTGCTAAATGCTCAACCTCATTAACAAGAGCTTTGAATCCCCTCTTGTCCAAATCTTCATCCATGTACTTCTTTCCAAACACCATCAAGCAAGTCCAGTCAGCACTCAAAGACGAAATCTTTGTACTAAGATGTGATGATGACAAGCTTCATTTTTAAGTGACTTGATCATAAGCTCAACTTGTTACCTTCTCATGGATTCAAATGAATTGATCTTTTGGTTACTCAAAAGGTGCTGAGTGCAGAATTTGCGCATGTTGCGCCAGTATGGTCCATACTTTGCGGTTATCATATTCTTCTGTCCATATGCCAAATACTGAGCTGCCTCATTATGAGGTCTACTAGCAAAGATCATATGTCTTGAGGAACTTCTCCGCTGTGTCTGCAGACGAGACAACAATTGTAGGTACTAGTCCCAGTGTAACATACATTAGGGGACCATGTGTTTTGGCTAGTTTTTGGAAATCATGGTGTGGATTTTTTCCTAACAAGTGAAGATGTCCTATAATGGGAAGGCCTTTTGGACCTGGAGGATACCTTTTCCTATTCTGGATGTTGTTTAGCAACTCATACAAGGCATACACAACAAAAAAAACAACTAGTGTTGCCCATATCAAAGCCATGCCTAATACTTACCAACTTTTTTAGCTTCTAAATTATCTCTACTTGAAAGGATCTCATGAATTATATAATATGTGGCACCATAGAAAAAACAATCCATTATTTGGGTATGTTTGGTAATGTTAGAATACTAAATATTATAAGCCAAAAGCTTACACAATAAATAAGCCACGTTCTCGATCTTCAAATACTATTTCTTTTTATAATTCGAAAGAGACGACTTGAATGGATGGAATTCATTGAATTTTATATCAGGGATTGTTTCGTCATGAATCATGATGAACATTATATGGAAGATATACTATTGGTTGTTAGGATATACTATTAACCATGTGTTTTAATATAATATTATTTATTGAATAGTTGAGAATTCACATGGGCACACCTTAATTATATGGTCTTGATAGATGCTTCTACAAGATGGTCACATGTGTGCTCGAAAATTGCATGTGCCCAAGAATTGCATGTGCTCAAGATTGCATGAGCCCAAGATTGCATGTGCCCAAAGATTGCATTGTGCCCGAGATTGCATTGTGTCTGAGAATTGCATGTGCCTGAAATTTGCATGAGCACCAGATTGTTGCCCAAGAAATTACATTGTGCCTGAAGATTGCATTGTTCCTAAGAATTGCGTGTGTTCGAGGATCCAGCCGTGCAGCCGTGCTCGAGCGTTTTGATCTTGAGTGAGTGAAAAATGAATTTCATTAAAGGGACTTGATTTTGACATCAAACTTGAATTTTTTCTTCGATTCTCCAGAGTGATTAAACACAAGAATATGAGAAGAGTCAGATGACATAGAGTAAGATATTTGGTTGGAGAAATCGATAACAACAAAAACAGGGGAAGAAGCAATCCATTTTCCCATATTTCAAGTACTAGTACAAGTGGACAAAGGAGAACTTTTCTGGTATTTTCCATGACAGATACTTCAAGATAAAAGAAGATGGAGGACAAGAGATTGATGTGAAAGGACTAGTGATCAGTATAAATGACAAAATAATTATTACACAAAGATTGAAAATTTAAAGAGGTTCAGAGGAAAAAGAGAAAAACAATTAATGAACTTACATGGAAAGTATATAAGGAACCCAATAATCATTTTTTTGGCATGACACTGCAAAATGACCGAAATAGCCTTTTGACTCTTTGCTTCAAAATCACCTAAATTTCCTTCTAAAAAAGAAAACCACTTTAGACTTTTCTTTTTTATTTACTTTACTCATTTTATTTCATTTACTTTACTCTTTCAATATCTTTACTTTCTTTTTTACTTAATTCATTTTATCTCTTATTCTAGAAAATGTTTCTTAATTTTCTTATATTTGGTTGGCTTAAATATTCTAGAAAATATTTCTCAAATAAACTTATTTCCCTCAAAGAATTTCTTCCTTACCTCACTCCGTACCCCGACCTTCCCCATTCAAACAAAAATAAAATTTAAAATTTTCTTTTTTAAAAAAAATCAATTTATTTTGTTACTACACCCAAACTAGCCCCTCCCCCAAACAAACAAAAAAAAATTAACAACTTAAAATTTTATTTTTGAAAAACAGTTCGAAGTTAGATTTTTTCGATTTTTTTACCCCGCTCAACTCCTGACTGTCCCACCCCCGCTTTCCACAAAAAAAATTAAAATTTATTTTTGAAAAAAATAATTAAATTTTCATTTTTTTTAGTCCATATTTACCCCAACCACCTACCAACCCCCCTCCCCCCCCCAAAAAAAAAAAAATTAAAAAATTGTATTTTTAAAAAATATTTTTCATTTTATTCTTTATATATGTGTGTGTGTATATATATACACACACTAGTGAAACTATTCGTGCTTCGCGCGGTTGTAATGAAAATTAATAAATTTATTTATTTTATCATTTATAAAAATAATTTTATGAATTGCTACTTTTTAATTATAATGAAATAGTATGGAATATTTATATTCAAGCCAGTGACATAAAAGACAATGTAAATTTTTGTCTTCATATGAAACATATGCTAAATAGACTTTATATGCATACGGTAGAACAAACAATTTAGAGGTCATATTTTGAAACAACAATCTATGTATTAAGTTGAAAACAATACATTTTTTTGTTTAAATCTTATCTATCTTTTGAGTACTCGATCATTTATGATAACACCAATTTTGATATTAATTTTTTTTTGAACTTTCACGTTACATCTTTTTCATCACATTTGCTTACTATTTATATATTAAAGAAATGTTTTTAAAAATTATAAAAATGAAACAGATAGGAGTTATCAATAATATTTAAGAATAGAAGTTATAAAGAAGATAAGAAACATGAGTTATCATAACTTTAATATATAATGTTATTATGACATTAAGTACACTAATCGTTGTGCATTGATTTTATTTGTAAAAATAAATAAATGACTGAACAATATAATGGGTAAAAATCATAAAAATAAGAAAAAGGATAAATAAATTGATTGTATAAAAGACGTGTCATGTTACAATCTCATCAAAGACCACACTTAAATAATATATATGCATATATTTTTATAATTATGTAGCTAAGACATAAAAAAAAAAAATCTACATTATTATATTCACAAAGTAATAAAAAATGAAAAAAAAAAAAAACTTCTAAATACATTTCAAGAAAGAAAAGAATAGCGACAAAAACAAATTGTTACATATGCATAAGAATAAGCAATGATGTCATATAATAATTTATTTCATCTGTTGACATCCAATTTTGACCCTCCTCGATAATAATTAATTTCCGAGCTTTTTAATTCTCAAACGATTTAGAATAATTAGCCTTATAAAATTCAAATATTTTTCAAGGTTATTTTAAGTATTTCATTCGGTTTTTATAGTTTTTAACTGATAAATATGTTTCATATAATTATGTATATATAATTAGTATATTTTAAAAATATTCAAAAATCATCTCAAAAAGGAATTTTGCTTTAATTAAGTATTTGTTTGATTAGTTTAAGTTATGTTTATATTTTGAGTAAATTTGTTTACAAGTAAATTAATTATTTTATTTCGTTAAATTTAAGAAGCTCGTTAATTAATTTTGTTTAATTTCGTCTTGATTAAGATTTGACCGAATTTAACTAATTAACTCAATTTGGCTACAATTTAAATTCAATTGATCATTTGTTTAATTACCATTTTTACCAACATCTTAAACCCATCAAAAGACCAAGTTTTGGGCCCCCTTTTTACCATTTCCAACAGCCCAAGCCAATTTTGGGCCCATTTCCCATAAGACAAACCCATCAGCCTAATATTCCCTTTATTTTTCAGCCCACAAAAACCCATCAGCATTCCCAATTCCAGCAATACCAAAATGCGACCCCACTGCCCCAATATCATCTTCTTCACGCGACAAACCCAGAAATCCAACGAGCAAATCACACCAACAATCACCTCATGTCCCCTTTTCCCCCCTTTTCAGGGATTTCCCATCCCCTTCCACTATTGTCTTAAAAAGGATCAAAGAAATTCGAATTTGAAATTCAAAATTGCACCTTTTCCCCCCTAAATCAACCTCAAATCCCTCTATATAAACCTCTATCTTCTTTAATGTTTGGGGGGTGAGAAAAAATAGAGTTGGAGAAAAATAGAGGGGGAAAAGATTGAATTTTGAGGTCATATACAAAAAATAGCTTACAAAACAGTTCTTGAGTTTGAATTTCCATTGAACAATGACTCTAATACTTAAGAAATTTCAAACAACTCTCTAATCCTAAGTTTCGAGGTCACCGGAGACTCTACCTAGGTTTCTTGGCTTGTTGTCCCTACTCGAGGTTCGTGGTAAAGAATCTCCGCTCTCAAGCTCGTCGTCGTCCCAGCACACTGCACTCCAAAAGGTAATACTCATTTCTGTTTGTATCTTTAGTTTCATGATGCGCTAGTCATATGACTTTATTGTATGAGACATTCAAATGTTGAAATTTTCAGATTGTTTCGACTTGTTTTGACTGTAAATCAGTGATGTAATTGGCCTATTTTGAATGTTGACTATTTGGTTGTTTGCTTGAAGTCTTGATGAGTCCGTTTGGTCTCGAGTTCATCCCTCCCCACGTCTGTTTTGGACTCTCTTTTCTTTTTGTGTTAGATCTTGTTGATTCTGACTCTCATATATTTGTATTAATTTTATCTTCAAGATGTTGTCTTGTTAAGCTTAATCTTGAAATTTCGGTTTGATCGTAATCGCTTGCCATTATAATTAGTTTCAACTTGTTAAGACTATCAAAATTTGTTGAGATACAAGAAGATGTAAGGGGCTATTAAAAGTTAGTTACAAGTAGGAAGGGTAGTTTAGTCTTTTCACTGTATGGTAGTTACAACAACTTGACAAGTTGATTAGTTAGTAGTTAGTTACAGAAATATGAGTTTGTATATATATCCTAAAATCATGTATTTAGTCATTCTTTCAGTCTCCATACAATGAATTTTCTTCTTTCCTAGTTCTCTCTTTTCATGTTCAAACTCTCTCAAGTTACGTTCATGGTATCAGAGCCTTATGCTTCACAGTGAGTACTGTTGAAGCTGGTGATATTAGAATCAAAGAATCACTGTTTTTGATTCACAGATTCATGTTTTTTTCTGTTTCGCTTGTTGAAAGAGATTTGCAGATCAGAGCTTGATTCGAAGCCAGAATCTGCATTCAGTCTCAATTTGATCTCGTATCAAATTCCAGATTCATGATGGAGAATGAAGGTGTTCCTGCAGCTGGATCACAAAACAGTTCACTAGGAGGTATTCCTCAAAGCAGCAATGCTATGCAAGGTCAAGGTATTGACTATAATCATCCCTTATTTCTAGGTCCTACTGATGTCAGTGGACTGAGTCTTATCTCGTTTCAATTGCTTGGAATCGAAAACTATACCTTATGGAGTCGATCTATCAGATTGGCCTTATTAGGAAGGAATAAAATTGGATTAATTGATGGTTCTGCTAGGAAGGAGGTATTTGGTAAGGAACTGTGGGGGCAATGGAAAAGAGTAAATGTTGTGGTGTTGTCATGGTTGATGAACTCTGTATCTAAGAGTTTATTAAATGGGATTGCCTTTGCTTCTTGTACACTAAATGTCTAGGTTGATCTAAAAGAAAGATTTAATAGAGTGGATGGATTTAGGACCTACAGTTTACATAAGGATATTGCCTCACTGCAATAAGGAACTGTCTCTGTGTCTGAGTATTATACAAAACTCAAAACCTTGTGGGATGAGTTTGAAATGTTAGTACTTGCTCCTTGTTGTAATTGTGAAAAATCAATAGGTTTTGTAGCTCATATGAACAGATAGAAATTGTATCAGTTTTTGATGGGCTTAAATGACTCCTATCATTAGGCAAGGAGTCAAATCCTAATGATGGATCCACTACCAAACATTAACTGTGCCTATGCGATGATAGTTGGAGATGAAAGTCAATAGGCTGTTGTTACTAGTACTAATAGTATGGGGATGACTTTTGTTGGTCTGGATTCCTCAATTGCTATGTATTCTAAGACTGGTGGAAGTTTAGCAGTGAGTCAGAGGTTTAAGAAAAATTCCTTTCTAGTATGCGATTTCTGCAAGTGCAAAGGCCATAACAAAGAGTTTTGTTATAAAATTGTAGGCTATCCTCCAGATTTCAAGTCTAAAAGGAAGGTTCAAGGAACTTTTCCTTCACATACTGGTAGTTCCTCATTCCAACAGTCATCGGTACAGGCTAACTTCACTAATGACAGAGATATCAATTTTCCTCCACAACAACAACAACATTCTAATCCTAATGAAGGAACTCACAAAGCTGCCAGCAACATTAATTCAGTAAGTCAGGCTGAAAGAGAGGTTAAACAACTTCTGCAGGGCTGCACATTTACTAAAGATCAGTATGATCACATTCTCAAAATGTTCCAAAAGGAGGCAAGTTCTTCATCTACTTCAGTGTGCAACACTGCACACACTACATATAAGGCATTCTTTGTTTCTAAAAACAGTCAAGTCTGGATTATTGACACTGGTGCAACCAACCATATGGTTTCTAGCTTGGATATGTTGGTCAGTAACTCAGTTTCTAAACCTAAAACACCTAAACCTGTTTATCTTCCAAATGGTGATACTACTCAAGTGTCACATGTTGGTTCTAGTGCATTATCAACTAGAAGTGTGGTTACAAATGTCTTACATATTTTTGAGTTCAAATATAACTTGTTGTCAGTAAGTCAAGTCACAAAGGAGTTAGGATGTTCAGTTACTTTCTTCCCTCACTTCTGTGTTTTCCAGGAACTTTACAGTGGGAAGGTGAAGGAAGTTGGTAAAGAAGAGGGAGGTTTATACTTGCTATTACAACATCTCACTACTGGTGTTGGTGTCAAGAAAGAAAAGGAGGCTGCATTTGCTGTCAATAATGTCAAGGAGTCAGATATGGACCTATTGCATAAAAGATTAGGACATGTGTCCTCCGGAGTTCTTAGTAGAATGTTTGTTATGAATAAGCAGAGTATATGTAGAATTTCCCAGTGATCAGTATGTCCCTATGCTAAACAAACAAGATTACAGTTTCCTTCTAGTTTTATCAAAAGTGTAGCTTGTTTTGACTTGATACATATGGATCTTTGGGGGCCTTATAATACCCCTACTATTGATGGAAACAAGTATTTTCTTACAGTTATGGATGATTTCTCCAGGATGACTTGGTTATTTTTGTTGAAACATAAATCGTATGTGTATGTTTCTCTTAAATTGTTTATACAGTTTGTTCAAACTCAATTTGGGACAACAGTCAAGTCATTAAGGTCAGACAATGGTACTGAATAGGGATCATTCATCAGAGGTCCTGTCCATATTCCCCTCAGCAAAATGGAGTGGCTGAGAGGAAACACATGCACCTACTTGAAGTTACTAGATCTCTAAGATTTCAGGCCAAAATACCTTTGAGATATTGGGGACAATGTGTGCTAGTCATGACTTATCTTATTAATAGGATACCTAGTAGTGTCCTCGAATTATGCTACACCCTATGAAAGGTTGTATGGTTCTAAACCTACACTAACTCATCTCAGAACTATAGGCTGCCTATGTTTTGCTAAATGTTTGACTGAGCATGATAAATTGTTGCCAAGGGCCAGGGCAGCTATTCACATAGGGTATTCAGCAGGTCAAAAGGGATATCTTTTGCTTGATCTAAGCAATAAATCCTTCTTTATAAGTAGAGATGTGGTATTTCGAGAAGAATCATTTCCTTTTGCTGACATTGAAAAAGGGCAGGTGCCTGAAAGGGTGTTTGCAGATACTTTATCTAGAGATGATTGTTTGGTGTCCAATGTTGATCACAGTGAAAATCTTATTCCTAGTACTACTGCTGCTGAGAGTGTCTCAGAAGGAAGTAATGGAATACAGTCTGATCAGGTTCCTCGACCTGACATGATCTCTTTATGCAGATCCTCTGAGGATGTTACTGATATCATGCACTCAGTTATCACTCCTTCTAAACCTAGAAGATCCACTAGAACCAAACAGGCTCCATGCTGGCTGAAAGATTTTGTATCTGTCTGTTAACAAGGATGTTAAGTATCCTATGTGTAATCACATACATTATGCTCAGCTTTCTCCTACTTACCAATGTTATATTGCTGCTACATCTGTTATTAAAGAACCTGAGTCTTATTCTGAAGTTGTTAAGGATCCTAGATGGGTGGATGCTATGACATCTGAAATCCTGGCTTTAGAAAGTAACAAGACTTGGGAAATCACTGATCTACCAAAAGGCAAAAGGCCTATAAGATGCAGATGAATTTTCAAAGTAAAGTACAAATCCACATGTGAAGTGGAGAGGTTCAAGGCACAATTAGTTGCAAAGGGATACAGTCAGAAAGAAGGAATTGACTACATAGAAACATTCTCCCCTGTGGTTAAAATGGTGACTATCAAAATTGTGGTATCTCTTGCAGCCTCTAGACACTGGCATATACATCAGATGGATGTGTTTAATGCTTTCTTGCAGGGTGATCTTGATGATGAAATCTATATGCAGCTGCCTCAGGGCTTTGTCAGTCAAGGGGAGAAGGTATGCAGACTGACTAAATCCCTCTATGGTCTTAAACAGGCCCCAAGACAATGGAATCACAAGTTAACTGAAGCCTTGGTTAAACTAAAGTTCAAACAAAGTCAACATGATTACTCCTTGTTCTTCAATAAATCAGAAGAGGGGATTACTATAGTGCTTGTCTATGTTGATGATATGTTAATAACTGGAAGTAGTCTGAAACTGATAGAGGAAACAAAGAAAGCACTGCAACATGCTTTTAAAATGAAGGATCTAGGGGAGTTAAAATACTTCTTAGGTATTGAATTCACTAGATCAGCAGCTGGAATCTTAATGCACCAAAGGAAGTATGCTCTTGAGCTAATATCTGAGGTTGGCATGGCAGCAGCCAAACCTGCAGGGACCCCTATTGACATCAATATCAAACTAACATCAAAGCTATATGATGAGCATATTCACAAGAATCAGGAAAACTCAGAAGATCCACTGATAGATCAAACTATGTATCAAAGACTGATACAAACTATGTATCAAACTATGTATCAAAGACTGATAGGTAAGCTTTTATATCTGAATATGACAAGGCCAGACATAACCTTCAGTACTCAGACACTCAGTCAATATTTACATTAACCAAAGAAGTCTCATCTTGATGCAGCCTTAATGGTAGTTAAATATCTAAAGAGACAACCAGGACAAGGGTTATTATTAGCTAGTAATTCAGATGAACTAGTTACTGCCTATTGTGATGCAGATTGGGCCTCTTGCCCACTTACCAGAAAATCTGTAACTGGATACATGTTTATGATTGGTCCTTCATTAGTATCATGGAAGGCAAAGAAGCAAACGACAGTGTCAAGAAGTTCAGCTGAAGCTGAATACAAAAGCCTTGCTTCCACTGTGTCAGAGTTAGTGTGGTTGCTTGGAATGTTGAAAGAAATTGGAGTTAAAGTTCAAGTGCCTTTACTTCGCTAGGACGGAGTTGCTGTCGATTGAGGATTGGCCGAGGGCCCTTTTTTCTTTTATAAGGGAAGTGCAAGTGTATAGTGATAGCAAAGCTGCCATTCAGATTGCTGCAAATCCTGTGTTTCACGAAAGAACAAAACATATTGAGATTGATTGTCATTTCATAAGGGAAAAACTACAACAGGGAGTCATCAAAGTAAACTATCTACCTACAAGAGAACAACCAGCAGATGTACTAACTAAAGGGTTGTCTAAATTGCAACATGAACATCTTTTATCCAAACTAGGAGTGCTAAACATTTTTGCACCACCTAGTTTGAAGGGGAGTGTTGAGATACAAGAAGATGTAAGGGGCTGTTAAAAGTTAGTTACAAGTAGGAAGGGTAGTTTAGTCTTTTCACTGTATGGTAGTTACAACAACTTGACAAGTTGATTAGTTAGTAGTTAGTTACAGAAATATGAGTTTGTATATATATCCTAAAATCATGTATCTAGTCATTCTTTTAATCTCAATATAATGAATTTTCTTCTTTCTTAATTCTCTCTTTTCATGTTCAAACTCTCTCAAGTTACGTTCAAAACTACATGTGCCTGAGCTTTACTTGAACTATGTATCTGATATGTTTTCAAGAATATGCAATTTTATAAAAAAAGATTACATCTACTGGTTTATCTTTTTGCGTTATTAGGAATCTGCAATTGACCATTAGTTTTATTTTTCATGTGTATGTGTTTTGAATTTCTCTAGGCTTAGGCTTTTGATAGTTTAGTGTTAGAATTTTATTTTTTCTATCCATGTTTTAAAGTCCTTCATGCTTAGTTTCTTAGTACCGTTAAAATTAAAATGCATCATAATTGTTTGTTTGATACATAATTATTCATCTCTTTTAGTTTGGCCATGGATGAATTGGTCAACAGTGACTTTGTTCAATTATATATGCAAACATGTTGTTAGTGATTCCTCAAATGAAAAATGTTCTTTCATTTCTTCAATACCATCATTGTTAATCACTCTCTCTTTTGATGTTGTCATAAGTTAAAAAATGTCATATTGTATATTTTTATGCACTGCCATGAACATTAATCTTTATCCTTCTTTTCTTGCATGAATCCCCTCTGTTTGAGTCCATTGAACTCCCTTTGTTACTCTCCTTGCATCACGGGTTGGGTAGAAACCCAACATCTTCTCCATCAAGTCAGCAACCATTTTATACGAGCTGGAAATTGAAAATAGGTGTACGAAAAGTCCGAAAACGGGCAGTATACATGCTGCATACAGCAGTATACACCGGTATACATGGTGAATGTTGATATACAGGTCCAAAGAATCGAAATACAGGTGCTAGAAGTTGAAGTGGGCTGCATACATTCGGTACACAACCCGATATACAAAACATGGGCTGAAATACAGCCTATATACATAAGTATACAATCATTGTATGTGCAGATTTTCAGGGGGCGGAAATGAGCCAAAGCCCATCTTTTGCACCACAGGTCCAGGCGAAAATGGGCCAAGAGGCCCACCAAATTTGGGAATTTGGGCAAAAAGGCCCACATTCTAACTTTCTTATTTTACTCTTATTATTATTTGTATTAATTTGAGTTATTGGCTAAAATCATCCCTCAACTATGACTCAAATCTAATGTACATCCTTATATTATCTAAGTGAGCAAAAAGCATCCTTATACTATCTAAAAAATAACAAGAATCATCCTTCAATCTATTTTTGTTAAGAAACTGGTTGAACCAATAAAAAAAAAAATTGGTCATGTCTTGCCACGACGAGTAAATCAAAGTTACCTAAAAAGAATAAGGATAAGGATAAGGATAGGAAATGAATTTTTCATTATCGAAATTTAAATTTTGTGTGTTGTTAGTTCATATGTTTTTTGCATCATCAAGTAAATTGACTTGCAACAATACATAAGTTTTGAAATATTTGTACAGTAGGTTCCGATGATTAGAAAGATTATGTAAAAAACAATCATTTTAAAAATATTACGTCCAACTATTTAGAGATTTTTTTAATAAAATATTTAGGGCGTATGTACTATATATACAATGCAATTCGCATTTTATACAATGTACATAAATGCTGGAAATTTAGTGAAATTACATAGGCGTTTAGTTATAAAAATAAAAAAATAATTATTCTATTCGAAAATTTTGAAATTAGAGTAGTATTTGGCCATATTTTTACAAAGAATATTTAGAATTTCAATATATTTAGTCTGAATATGATTTAAACCCTCAATTTCTAAATATTAAAAAAAAATCACTTAACTGACTAGCTTCATGTGTACATATATTTATTCGACTTGACACATTTTTTGTTGGTAGCATGAGTTTCTTAAAAAAAATAGACAGAAGGATGAATCTTGCAACTTTTTGGATAGTTCAAGGATGTTTTTTGTTCACTTACATAACACAAGGATGTACTCTAAGTTTAGGTCATACTTCAGGGATGATTTTAGCCAAAAACTCTATTAATTTCAACCCTCTTATTTGACTTGGTTTAATTTAATTAAAATCCTCAAAAGATGAACCATATTCTTTATGTTAAGTTTATTTTAATTAAATTTGATTTTTTTATCAACTCTTGTACTTTTATTGAAAACTTTTACTTAATCTTCAATTGATTTAAAATAATTTTCATGCTTTAATTGACTAAATTGGTTTAAATTATTATTTTAAAAGTGATTCAAATGAATTTCAATTAGTCTAGTTTTTTTAAAATTCTAATCAGTATTTCATGTCAAATGTTTCATTTGGATCCCGTTCTCTAAAAAATAAAATAATATAAAATGTGTCATTTGTTTAACTATTTTCTCAAAGTTAATCAAATATTGTAACTTATTATTTTTATGTTGAATCACTTTTTTTTTCTTCTAAAAATAGTAAAAATATATTTTAGTCAAGTCGCAGGTCAACCGCATGTTAGCGGGCACTTCGAATGCTTAAACCCTTCTCGAAGTGTAAATTGAATCCCGAACCCTCTTTGGCATTTTCAAATGATTTTTTCTATTTAAAACTTTGAAAATTATAAGTTTTTTTAAATTTCTTTAAAAAATTAATTGGTGACTCTTTTCTAAGTATTTTTCTCAAATTGTATTATACTTAGAACATTTCAAAAAGTGATTTTTTTAAAGATAATAAGTTTTGACTGAAATAAGATAGTTATATTAATTATGTTTTACAATAAAAAGTAGGATCATAGAGGACTAAATGAGTAATGTTGTCAATATGTCTACTTAAGTTACTATGTATTACAAGTCAAAGTAAAAAAAAAAATAATCTAGTAAAAGTAATTCCTAACTATGCTTCAAAAAGTATTATTCTAAGTCTTCCTTCAAGAATAAATAAATAAATAAATAAATAAATAAAGGAGAAAGTAATACAATACAAGCATCACTTTTACAATTTCCATTATCAAATAAATATGAATTCAATAAATCAATTCATCAATTCAAAATAAATTATTTAATTACAATAATATAAAACACAAAAAATATAAACAATTGTTAATATGGTACTGTTTTATGTATGATATTTATATTCCCATCATGTCAAATAAAAAAATAATTATAACAAAAAAGGGAAAATAATTTAAACTATACTCGTAGGTTATGAAATTATCAAGACTAAAATTAAAGAGTATGAGTTATGAGTAGTTATTATTTATAAATATATTCAATTAAATTAGAAAAACTTAAAATATTAGAAGTTATATTTGTCATTTTATAATAAGAAAAAGGGCACAAAGAAATTTTCGACGAAAAAAATGTCAAATAACTTGAGCATAAATTTAGCTACCTTATACATGCTCTAATAACAGCACTTACATGAATAATGTAAAAATTAAGCTAAAAAGATATCAAGAAAATATATAATAAATAAATAAATAAAGGAGAAAGTAATACAATACAAACATCATTTTACAACTTCCATTATCAAAAAAATCTGAATTCAATAAATCGATTCATCAATTCATAATTATTCAAACCCTTATCGTTATCGGTATTCATTTCACAAGCCGGTCTTCATTGAAGAAATTTATTCTTCAAGATTAAAACATAAATATAATGTCACATGAAATATATATATATATTACTACTTCAAATATGAAATAATAGAATGATCATATTTATAAAGATAAAATAATGGAATATCATAAGGTGTTTTAAATTTTAAATTAAATAGTTAGGAGTTATGAATATAAAAAGTATCAATAATGAATATTATTAAGAGTTGAATAAATGAGTTGTGAATGTAAGACTTTTAATAAAGCAAATAAAGGGGGAATAAAAACAAACTAAAGAAGAGAGGAAATAATGCTTAATGTCTATAGTTACGTGGGAACTATTTCATGAAAATGGATATCAACCTTTGTTGTTTAAATGAATCTCAAGAAATAGTTTTAGATTTTCTAATAAATTATACAAATTAAAAAAATTAAGAAAAATTTGAATAATTCTTTTAATGAAATTGGAATATTTTTAACAATCATACTAATTTATTGTGCATAAGTTATTATATTTATTAATGAAGAATTGAGAAGTCACTCCAAATTCTAATCATGCATTCCCCTTTCTTAATTACATTCAATTATTCTACTTTAATTAAGAAAATAGGGGAAAATAAAGAAAAATATCAAAAGTAAAGGAGAAAAAAAGATAAATATGAATGGTGGCCTTAGAGAGGTGTCACATCATCTTGTGTGTGTGTGTGTCTATATATATATATATATATATATATATTATTTTTTATATCAGAACAAAAAAAATTGTACTAACAATATTAAATTAACGTACTCAACTAAATAAGATAATAACTTTTAAAAATATTTACATATAAATAATAAATATTAGTTAATTTTAAATTTTAAATTTTGTTACTTTTTATAAAATTCAAGGGTGAGGTATAGTAACATGGCATGACATTTCATTAGGAGTGAGGTTTATATTTTGAGGAACATAGGAATAACTCGGTGATGTTGTGGTCCTAAAAGAAACAAAAGTGATTACAAGACAAATTTCCAAACATGGATGATTATCTAAGGAATTTGCTCCCAAATTTCTTTTACGTCACAATTCAATACTTTCTCCATCCCATATTAGTTGTGTTATATATATATATATATATTAAATTACTTGTTTATTCATTAAATTAAAATAAAATTAGTTAATTTTTTTTCTCACTTTATTACTACAATTAATACTCTTAAGGAACTATTATAAAAATAATAATTTAACTAGAAAATAATGGATTCATTAAATGTTTTGAATTTCATGAAAATTAGTAGTGTTATCTCAACGTGGAATATAATTATTGAAATTGTAAAATATTATTATTATTTTGTAGAGATATTAATTAATCAATAAATTAATAAATATTACTTTAAAGAATATTTTTAAAATTTAATGAATATACCTTATCCCCCCACCCCCCTTAAAACAAGTGATACTAAAAAGGACGAAGAATGGAAGAATAAACAACAATGAAAGATAAAAAAAAAATTGGAAGAAAGAGAGTGAATAGATTATTAAAGTAAATATAAATAAATGCTTCTTGGGCAGTGTTTTTTATTGGGAAGGAAAAAAATATTGGATAGTGTAATTTCTTGAAATTATCTAGTGGTTTCAAACTTTTCTTTTAATAGTTTTACTTTAGAGGGTATTTTGGGTACAACAAAAATATGAATTTACCCTATCACCCTTTCCATTTCTACGAAATTACGACCTTACCCTGAAAAAGTAAGGTCCTTCCATTTCGTGACAAAAAAGTGTCCTGCCAAATATATTTTTCGATATCATATATTATTAAAAGTGAAAAGAATCTAAGTCAAAAGTTGAATTACGAAAATGTCCTTTAAGTATTAATTTATTTTCTTGAAATTATTTAAAATATTATTTTTTATTTAATATTTATTTTGGGATTCAATGAATTTTGATTGTTCGTATTATGGTAATTAATACTCCTATTTCCAACTAGACTTACAATTCAATACTCATTATTAAATTGCAAGTTATTATTAGCAAGAAAAAATCAACAATCTTTACATCTTCCACATAGTTATAGTGATGATTTTTGCTTAATCATAGTTACTATGAATTTTTTAATAATTAGTCATAATGATTTTCTATCACACATTTAATATATTTGAATTCTTTTACATATTTTATCCTTAGATTACAGTGTTATTTCTACATTACATTTAAATGTTATAAATTGTTTAATAAATTAAATATTAAATAGTAATTTACATAAATTGTTTAATAAATTTACATTTAAATTGTAAATGTATCTAACACCCACTTATTATATTCATTATGTTTTTTACTCTCATCTCTCATCGATAATTTCAAATGGATTAATATCATATTTATCACAACTCTTCGTGCTCCTCAATGCTATCCTATAAATAGTGATGTTTGACACAATAATGTACCCACTTAAACCAATAGAAAAAATAAATAAATCTCTATGCTCTCTTCTCTTGTCTTTTTTTATTTGTTTAGTTTAACCTTTTATGTTTCTTGGTTGTTGTTATTATACAAGTTTCTATTGTTGTGTTGTTATTATTATTGAGAATTTACCATGGTTTGTTGCTTTGAATACATTAGCCTAGCATGTGGTATTTTAGTAGCCTCATTTGAATATTGAATTTGTGCAATAGTTAGTTATTTTTACTTTATGCACTTTTAGTCAATTTTATAGTTAAAGTATATTCTTTTTATCAGAAAAATATATGTAGTTCCTATCGAAACAATGATAGATTTTGCAATACAAAATTTATATGTATATTTTGGGATAAATGTGCAATGCACGTTTCTAGATCTAGTGTGTGTGTGTGTGTGTGTGTGTGTATATATATATATATATATATATATATATATATATATATATATATATATATAAAGAGAACCTTAGAACCGCCTACGTGGCGCCACCACAAACCATAATTTTCTGTTAATTTATTTATTTTCAAAACTAGCCTTCCCCTTTCATTAAAAGTTGCGACTTTTATGAAAAGTTGTGACTTTAATGAAGAATTGCGACTTTTATGCATAGTTGTGACTTTTATGAAAAGTTACGACTTTTATGAAAAGTTGTGCCTTTTATGAAATGTTGTACTTGTGACCTTTTTGAAGGGTTGCAATTTTTCCAAATAGTTGTAATCTTACAGATAAGACACAATAAACATTTGTTCACACTACCCTTTGTTGTCTATAAATAGAGGAATTTCCTCTCATTTTAAATCAACGAAAATTCTGATCTACCTCCTCATCTTCTTCTTCTTCCTCAAATTTTAAATCAATGAAAATTCTGAACTACCTCCTCATCTTCTTCTTCCTCTCATTTTAAATCAATAAAAATTCTGAACTACCTCCTCCTCCCCCTCCCTCCTCCGATCCCCCGCCCCCTCCGATCCCCCGCCCCCTCCCCCTCCCGCCCCTCCCCTTCCACCCCTTCCCCACCTCCCCCTCCTCCTCCGCCTTCCCCCATCCCCCTCCCCCTCCCCTCCCCCTCCCAAATAATTTGTTGTGTACTTTGCTCCTATTGATTGGCTCACTGACACTATTGTTTATATCCTCCTCCTCCTCGCAATTAATTTTTTGTGTACTTTGCTCCTATTGATTAGCTCACTGACACTTTGGAGTTTCAATCTCAAAGAAAGGTATAGGTTCAATTTTTCACAATCATTTCAATCTTTTTCACCATTGCTTATGTTACAGATTTTGATATATATTTTTACAATCATTAATTTATGCTTATGTTATTAAGGATAAATGATAAGATTTAATAATTTTCATTTTCCTTTACATTATTAATGTTTGTTACTACGCTATCATGTATGTAAGATAATATAACGTTTTAGTTTTAATGCCTGATAGATTTTAAGTATTATTTTATAAATTTCGTGATATTAAATTTCACGCGGGTAATTTCACTAGTATGAAATAATTCTGAGAGATTTTCTGAGAGTACAAAAGCTTTGTTCAAGTAGGCATTCGACAAAACTAGCAGCCAATAGAAACTCAATGTTTACAAACGGAAGTTTAATATCACCATTTAAGGCATGATCTCTAATGAAATGATGCTTGATGTTTATATTCTTGACCCTAGAATGATGCACAAAATTCCTAAATAAACAAATAGTAGTACTAGAATTATCATACAAAACTTGAGCAAGTTACAAAGTCGTATCATTATCTCTTAGTTGGTGAATCATCCAGTAGTTGGGCACAACATAGCCCAATAGAGAACACAAGTTTTGTAAGTGACAGTCCACGTTAATTGTCTCCTCTACCCTCCACCTCCACCTCTTAGTGTATACACAAAATAAATGGTTGAAAACCATGTTTCTAAACAATGCCTGCATAGTACTTACGAATGACCTTACACCTTTAAAAGTATTCCTACACGAAATAGGTGTATATATATATTTTATTAATTTGATCGTCTCTTCCAAGTAACTAAAATTCTCGTTAAAGACTTCTTCAAACAGTATTTTTCTATAATCCAGAAGAGATGACTTGAATGGATGGAATAGATCTTCAACAACAACAACAACAACAAAAACAACAACAACAACAACGTTCCCTGTGAAAAATCCCATAAATGGAGTCTAGGGAGGGTAGAATGTACATAGGCCTTA
Source organism: Solanum commersonii (assembly GCA_029007595.1). NCBI lineage: Eukaryota > Viridiplantae > Streptophyta > Magnoliopsida > Solanales > Solanaceae > Solanum > Solanum commersonii. Next base: position 192,138 of record JAJTWQ010000216.1, read on the forward strand.
CCAACTATACTCTTATTTGATTAAGGCCAACTATTTCAGCCAACTCCATTATTTCTGCTTTATATACTTTTTATTATTGTGTCTTCTGAGATTAAGCATTGTTTAGTCTATAAGTAGGAATAACCATTAAAGGATGTTCTCTGCTTGTTGCTAATCCAAAGTGCTCCTCAACATCCAATTCACAAGGCTGCATACCAATTGGAAGCTCCCAATCAAAGCAATGCACCAGTTGTGCTACTACAAGTTGGACAATGATTATCCCCAACTGCATTCCAGGGCAACTTCTTCTGCCAGAGCCAAATGGTAAAAGTTGGAAGTCACGTCCACGAATGTCTATACTGCTCCCAACAAACCTTTCAGGCAAAAACTTTTCAGCCCCAGGCCAAATATTTGGATCCCTTTGGATAGCATAATAGTTAATCATGATCCGGGATCCTTTTTGTATGTGGAAGTTATTGACTATACAATCTTCCATGGCCTCGTGAGGTATTAGTGGCGCTACAGAATGCAGCCTTAGGCCCTCCTTTACAACCATGTCTAAGTAGTTCAAATTCTCCAAGTCTGATTCTTTTACCATTTTTTCAAGGCCTATCACTTCTTCCAACTCTTTTTGAAGTTTCTTCATCACATGAGGGTGCCGAAGAAGCTCTGTTATTATCCATTCTATAGCTGTTGCTGAAGTGCCCACTGCTGCAACTAACATATCCTATTATAGAAAGGGGAAATTAGTACAAACAACACCTAATATATAATAGAAGTAGTATATAGATGGGATAAAATAAACGTACGAAGAGGATAGCTTTTATATGTCTACGGTCAAACTGAAATTCTGTTTCTCCTGATTGCATAATGTCCAACATGGTGTCAACAAAGTCTTTGGATTGCTTCTGGTCACGAGACTGGACATGTTCATCGATAATCTTCTCAAGAAACTCATCAAACACCTTTGAAAGATCCTTGAGCCGGCGAGTGAGTCCCTGGAGATCAATTACACCAAGGAAGGGGAAAAAATCTCCAAGATTTGGTGTTGCTGCTAAATGCTCAACCTCTTCAACAACAGCTTTGAATCCCCTCTTGTCCAAATCTTCATCCATGTACTTCTTTCCAAATACCATCAAGCAAGTCAAGTCAGCACTCAAAGACGAAATCTTTGCACTAAGATCAACCACAATGCGATGATCACAAGCTTCATTTTTAAGTGATTTGATCATAAACTCAACTTGTTGCCTTCTCATGGATTGAAATGAATTGATCTTTTGGTTACTCAAAAGGTGTTGAGTGCACAATTTGCGCATGTTGCGCCAGTATGGTCCATACTTTGCAGTTATCAGATTCTTCTGTCCATATGCCAAATACTGAGCTGCCTCGTTATGAGGCCTAGTAGCAAAGATATGATCATATGTCTTGAGGAACTTCTCCGCTGTGTCTGCAGATGAGACAACGATTGTAGGTACTAGTCCCAGTCTAACATACATAAGGGGACCATGTGTTTTTGCTAGTTTTTGGAAATCTTGGTGTGGATTTTTTCCTAACAAGTGAAGATGTCCTATAATGGGAAGCCCTTTTGGACCTGGAGGATACATTTTCCTACTCTGGATGTTGTTTAGCAACTCATACAAGGCATACACAATAAAAATAAGCACTAGTGTTGCCCATATCAAAGTCATGCCTAATACTTACTAACTTTTTTAGCTTCTAAAAGAGCTCTAATTAATGGAAAGGGTTTAGAGATCTCAATTATATAATGGCTGGAACCATAGAAAAATCAATGAATAAGGTGTGTTTGGTAATGTTGGAAAGTCTATTTCAGAAAATGTCCTCCCTAATAAAACTAGGAAACACAAGTTCATAAGTGACATTCCACAATAATTATCTCCTCCCTCGTTACCCTACGACACACCTCACCTCCACGGCCATCCCTCTCCCCCACACCTACCCTTCACCCCACCCCATAGCTTTTTTACACCTTTCTATGTAAGATCGTCTGTTTTTTATCCGTTAATTTTTATGAATAAAATAATAGATAAAACGTTACTCATGATAGCGTTTATACTATTTTGGTTACTTTTTTAAGGATATGTATTACTTTTGTTCATTTGTTTTATATTTATATTGTTTTGGTCAAACCTTCCAGTAAATGTACAAAATAAGCCAAAAGCTCACACAACAAAAATTAACCAAGTTTCTCTGCTTTGATTGTCTCTTCAAATGCTATATTTTAATAATCCAGAAGAGAAGACTTGAAAATATTTAAGTAAAGAGTTGTTCAGTTAATGAGTTATCATCATCATCATCTCATCAATATAAAATTCAGTTTGAGTTCTTGTTCGAAGATTGATGTTTTGCCGTGTTAAGCTTTAATTGTGCAGTCTAAAGCAAATGAGCTCCTACTCTCTCTCCTTAATTACTTGTCCACTTTTGAATTGACACACCTATTAAGAAAATAATTATTGTCATAGTGAATTTACCATTTTACCCCTATTAATTATGAAGTAGGTGAATTAAAAACCTAAGGTTTTCAAAAAGTTCTACATTTTTCAAAGTAATTAATTGAGGGTATAATAGGTAGAAATATTTTGTCCTGTCTTGATTTGTCAAAATGGACAAATAATTAAGGACAACAAAAAAAAAAGGATAAATAATTAGGAACAGAGAGTATTTATTAAACCGTTAGATCCGTATCTTGATTTTGGAACCATTGCAAAAAGAATTATTGCATTGATGTCTCTGCGAAAGGGTCTCAACGATTTTTAAAGGATATGTTTTAAAAGAATTACGTATTTTTGACATTATGTGAACTAGGAAGCTCTAATTGAGGTGATTTTTAGTGATTCTATTTGGTTTTGTTCATTACCCATTAATATTCATACTTTGAATTAGTATTATTTTTCTTGAGTCCCATGATGTTGGGCCTTATTTGAAAAAATAGGAATTTTATAACAGTGATGTAAGAAATGGGTATTTTAGGCATAAACGACTTGAAACTTGAAAGGTGTATCATTGTTGTGTTGTACATGATTTTATATATTCTATTTTATAAGAGTGGATTGTTTCGTCATGATGGACATCATATGGAAGATTATTTATCATTGATTGACTAGTCTTTTTCTCTTCTAGATATTTCAAACGCTATGTTTCTTATAAATATAAACATAATATTCATTAATGAGTTAACATCAAAATTAAAATTTAATTAATGTTTTAACAATATAAAATTTAAGTGGAAGCATATCAACAAAAACTTAATACCTTGTTTGGATGATTGTTAGCTTATTGTGTTATTTGGTTTAAATACAATTTTTTGTTTGACTATAGGTAGTTAAATTTTATTGTATAGTATTACAATGATGAAAAGTCACGTTTTACTTGGTGCAAATGGGTTGTTACCGTATTTTTAATTTTTCTTTTGACTTTGCTTACTATCTAATAATCTTATTTTATCCTACATGATGAAAAATGATATAATCTATCCAAACTGTGTATTCATGAAAACACTAGAGTACAATATGGTACGATACATTACGAAACAATATGGAACAATCACCCAAATAAATATAAGTAAATTTTTTGCAAATCACATAGTATAAGAAAGAAATTACTTCATATCCCTACTCTTTCATAAATTACCAAAAATCCCTATTTTTAGTGTCTTTTAGATACATAATATTGCAGGCGGATACTTAAATTAATAAATTGTTCTTATCAGTTTAATGCGTTAAATAAGGGATTAAAAACATAAATTATAATTGACTCACACTATTAACGTGTTCGTTTCTTCCTTCAACCAATCAGTCTTTCATAAACCTCTAACTGAATTAGAAATTTTAAATTTCAAATTGTGAAACTTTCTCCACGTTCTAAAATTCAGTAGAAGTTTGATTCAAAAAAAATTTGGAATGCAATTTTGTGAATTTTAAATATCAAATTGTAAAACCTTCTCCCTGTTCTTCGAAAATTCAGTAGAAGTTTGATTCAAAATATTTTGGAACGCAATTTTGTGAGGTTTCGTAATGAATATTTCGATCTTGTTAAGATATTCTGGATTATGGAAAAGTGATGTTAGATACGAGCGATATAGAAGTGATGGGATAGTGGTATCTGAAAATATTTCGTTCGTTAATCTTATTTCAGCAATTGCAGCTGAATTGGATATTGATGAATTGAAAAAAAAATATCGAGATCAGATACATTGTTGAAGGTAATTCGTCTCCATTGTGTATTCAGAATGATATGGGGATGAAATTGTACATAGAAATTAAGAAACATGAGGTGAGATTCAATATGTATCCTCTATGCATTGATACATTGGAAAAAAGTGATGAAGAGATACAAAACTTCGATGCAACAACAGGTGCAATCGTGTGTGTTGAGGGTGGAAAGATTCTTGATGCTTGCTTTTTAGAAGTACTTTTATGCTTCATGTCTAATAATTCTCAAACTTGATACTTAATTAAGTATTTTTAGGTTACTATTTTGTGAAGTAATAAATGAAAAAATGTTATGTTTTGAATTCTGGCTACATTTTTTATTGTTAATTTATGATAAAGTTAGTTTGGTATACATTGATGTGTTTCTGATACTTAATTGTTTGTAAATTTTGTATGGGATAGAATAATAGTATCAATAGTTGTGATGTGTGCCAAAGTTAAAAGAGACAACGTATAAAAAAGGTATCAATTGAATCAATTATATATCATATACATAATATCTTCTTCTAAAATTTGTATCTACTAATAATAGAGTATCGAAAGTTGTATTTTTTTTTACCAATATTATATATCATATACATACAATTTTAATATTTGTGGATGCAATTGTGTTTCATGTACATAATAATTTTCTGAAAATTTGATATTAGCTCAAAAAAAGTTAGAGTAATTTTAGAACTAATTTTGTGTATTTGATACTTAATATCTTTGTAACGATGTGTGCCAAAGTTAAAAGAGACAACATGCAAAAAAGGTATCATTTGAATCAATGATATATCATATACATAATATCTTCTTCTAAATTTTGTATCTACTAATAATAGAGTATCGAAAGTTGTATTTTTTACCAATATTATATATCATATACATACAATTTTGATATTTGTGGACGCAATTGTATTTCATGTACATAATAATTTTCTGGAAATTTAATATCAGCTTAAAAAAAGTTAGAGTTATTTTAGTATCAATTTTGTGTATTTGATACTTAATATCTTTGTAACGATGTGTGCCAAAGTTAAAAGAGACAACATGTAAAAAAGGTATCATTTGAAGCAATGATATATCATATACATAATATCTTCTTCTAAATTTTGTATCTACTAATAATAAAGTATCGGATGTTGTAATTTTTACCAATATTATATATCATATACATACAATTTTGATATTTGTGGACGCAATTGTGTTTCATGTACATAATAATTTTCTGGAAATTTAATATCAGCTTAAAAAAAGTTGGAGTAATTTTGTTATCAATTTCGTGTATTTGAAACTTAATATCTTTGTAACTTTGGCATGAAATAATAAAAGCGTATCAATTTGAGATGTTTAAAGCACTTAAGTATGATATACATAATATTATGTAAATGATAATGATTTAGTATCATCTGTTGTGATTTGTACCAATCTTATAAGATATAATTTGTATCACGTTGTATGAAGAGTAAAACTTTGTTATTTGTGAAAATAATTTTGTATCATATACTTGATAATTGTATAAAAACCGTAATGTATCTTAAAATAATAGATCATCAACAATTGTCGGTGAATCGATATATAAAAATCTATTCTACATTAACAAGATCATCTTCTGTTGGTGGAGTGTAGTCACTCTTTGGCCTTGTAGATCATCATTCTCGCTAACATATTTCGTCTTGGCCTTGTTGAGACCATACTTTCATAACAATGTTGCATATCTTGTGTGAAGATAGTCACTTTGAAAATCATTTGATGGGTGTTGATTTCACTGCTCAGAAATTCAACAAAAACAACAAAAAACATTCCGCAGTCACTATAAAAAAGAAGAAGATACATTATAAAAAAAATCAAATGTGTAAGTAAAGAAAAAATGATTCAATAGTTACAGACTGTCGCTTTCTTGTTGCATAAAATCTTGAACAAATTCCACCTCAAACGAATGTTGTGGATCCAATAGTAACATGTGAATACATAAAATTACAGGGGAAAAAAATACATACTGTTGGTATTGCAGATCTGGATATGGCCGGGGCAACCCTTCTACCACTTTTCTTGGGTGTTTTTGCATGTGCCTCCTTTTTAGCTTTTGACTTCTTAGAACTTTGCTTAGCCATTGTTATAGGATCTTCAAAATCAAATATTCGATTAGTGTTGGTCGTGACTATTTGGATAATCTCAATACTAAAAGATGGATGATCCATAAAATATAAGAAAATATTTTTAAAAAAAAAAAAAAAAGTTGAAGATGAAGAGACTACCTATTTCAAACTCTGAAATTGATTGAATGGAGAAGAATTAGTTTGAAATTCAAAATTGGAATAATGAATCTATTGAGAATAATGGGGGAGAAAATTTGGAGATGAAATTGTGTGTTGTGGGAAAATCTGAGGAGAGATTGAGGGCGAAAATTAGGGAATGGGAAAGGTCAATTTGGCTTCTAAAAAATAAAGTATCCGGTTAAGTTGAATTGGGGGAAAATAAGGGATTTTTGTATTTTAATAAAAGAGTAGGGAAATATTGAAAATAGGTAAAGTAATGTTGTGTACTTAAGTAATTTGTCCTAAATATAAAGGTAAGCTCTTACAAAGTGATGGTTAGATCGATTTTGTTGTATGTTGAAGGGTGCTGGCAATCAAGAACTCTCATCTTCAGAAAATGCATGTTGTGGAAGGAAGGATGTTGAGATGGATATATGACCATACTAGGAGAGATAACGTTACGAATGATGATATCTAAGACAACAAAAGAGTTACATTTGTGAAGGACATGATGAGAAAAATGAATCTGAGATGATTGACACACTACTAAAATACAGTCAAAACTAGGGGTGACAATTTGTACCTATATTAATTAAATGAGTCAATTTTATCCATATTTAATGACTTGGATCACTCATATTTAATTGGTCAAATATGGGCTTCAAGTTATTTTAAGAGTCTCTACAAATATAGTCAAAATGGATTAAATATGGGCATCCATATTGACCATAATAGATCACTTAATTTTCACTTCCACTCAAAATTCTTAATTGTGCTAAAAAAAATAAATTAATATTAATTTTTAAAATCCAATTATTTTTCAAACTTAATTGAAAAAAAGTTAGGGGTAGGTTGATGGAAGGGGGACGCCTTGGGGGTGGGAGGTGTCCGGGGGGAGGGGGTAAGTTTTTTTTTTTTTTTGAAAAAACAGATTTTTTGTTTTTGTTTTTGGAAAACAAAAAAAATTTAGGGGTCGGTTGGTGAAAGGTGGGGAGGGGGGTGGGGGTTCCCGGGGGAGGGGGTAATTTTTTTTTGTTTTTGGAAAACAAATAAAAATTAGGGGTATATTGGTGGAAGGTGGAGGGGGTGGGGGTGCCCAGGGGAGGAGGTAATTTTTTCTTTTTTTTGAAAAACAAATTTTTTAAAATGGGTTAGAACCATTTTACCCAAATCATATTTGCCCATATTCGATTTGGGTAGATTGTAATCCAAACCATTTTTGCTTAATCCATAGTTAATCTATTCAAATCCGATCTAATCCAACCATTTGCTACCCCTAGTCAAAATCAACCTCCAAATGTCAGCTAACATCCTGAGGTTGGGAAAACCGGCTTTAGAAGATTAAATTTTGTTTTTTGGAAAATTCCGCCATAGATAGGTCAATTTTTAAAATTATAAATAATAAAAATACACCATCTCGAGTTTCGAACCCCACCCAATATTTTTTATGATAGAATGCATTTCTACCACTAGAGTCTAGAACAATGCTTATTGTTTGTTAAAGAATGAGTTGTTGAAAATGTTCAAATATGTTATTGAATTTTAAGAAAATGTTCATCTATGTCATCTATTTAAAGTTTGACTCATCTGTGTCAATTTCATTTGAGAAAAGGTTCATCCACACCATTATTTATGAACTTAAAATATTTTCGTTTTTGCAAAATTATTTTGTACACACGATCAATTATGATTTGATAATTTATTATTTTTTAAATGAAACGGGTTTAAATATTTCATCGAACTTTGAGAAAAGGTTCATCTATGTCATTCGTAGTTTAGCTCATCTATGTCATTTCAGTTAACAAATAATGGTATGGATGAGTCATTTCTCAAACGAAAATGACATGAATAAGCTAAATTTTTAACTAATGACATAGATGAACCTTTCTCAAAGTTCGATGGCATATTTGAGATTTTTCCCTTCTATTTACACTCTTTAAAGTTATATTTTCGTGAAAAATAACGGAGGTCCATTTTTGCAAAAGAAAATGTTAAATTAAAATATAATGACCCGGATGGTTGTTTTGTTCCTTTGAACCCATTTTTCCAGATTGAACAATCTCTAGCTTCATTATATAATTTATGACTTGCAAGAATAGGTGGTATGACTTCCAAGGTGATAAAATGATGATTGCTTGAGATTTTCAGTTTAGTAATTGAAAATTTTGATCAAAGTCAATATTTTGGATTAAAGAAGTCAGTTATGAGTTTTGATAGTTCCATTAGGTTCGAAAGGTGATTTTTGACATGGCCAGTTGGATGGTTGAAAGGGTCCCAAGGTTTCGAAAGGACATATTTTGAGGATTTTGTATTTTTGAATATTGTGGGAGTTACGGAGCTCTGATTGAGCCAATTTTTGATGATTATTTTTTCTCATATATACATTATGTACATGATTTCAACTTTATTTTGTTCATTTTCCAAGCATACCCATTAATTTTTATAGTTTGATTCGCAAAAATTGAGATTTGAAACCCAAAGATAAAAAAATTGAAAATAATTGATTTGAAGATCAACTTGTAATTATATTTCATTGATTTTTGGAACTTAAGATCCTTGTATTAATGAGTAAATCAATTTTGACATCAAGTTTTTTTAGCTTCTAAAACAGCTCTAATGGAAAGGGTCTAGAGATCTCAGTCCACAGAAAAATCAATGCATTATATGGGTGTGTTTGGTAATGTTTGAAAGTATATTTCGGAAAATGTCTTCACTAGTAAAATTAGAAAAAATAAGTTTCGTAAGTGACATTCCATAAATTCATGTAACTCGAATGAAATTTAAACAAATTTTAAGAGTGCCAAAATGAGGGCCAAGAATAAAAGTATGAAAATATGAGTATCGATAGACTTGTATTCACTCGTAGATTAAAAGAATTCTGATGCTATTTGGAAAGAAAAGACGCATTTGCTCAACATTCAGGTAGGTTATGACCCATTCTTCCCAAATTCTTTTAAATCGTGTTTAATTTATTTTTCTTGAGTCTCAAGACGTTGTGCCTTGTTTAAAAAAAATAGAAATGTTATATCAGTAATTTTATACATTCTATTTTATATGAGGGATTGTTTGACTAATCTTTTTCTCTTCTAAATATTTCAAACGCTATTTTTCTTTTCTATTATCAAGAAGAGTCAATAGGAGATTAATCTTGCTTATACTCACGTTGAAAGATCTGATTTCAATAATCCAGAAGAGTATAGATCTCAGTCGATAATGAATACAATGTTTGAATAGATTGTATCATTCTTCGTCTTTATATAATATCACACATCAACAATTTGAATGATAAATTTACAAGAAAAGTAGAATACAAGATAGAGTCACTATAAAAAGGGAGAATAAAGAATAAAATAAGATTATTAAATAGAAACAAAATGAGAAAAAAAAATCAAAGTAATGACGCTATCACACTAAATCAATTATTTTACGTGAAATGTGACTTTTCGTCATTATCTAATAATAAATTTAAATGATACGATATAATAAAATTTAAAAAATAATTAAAATAAACATAATATTTAATCGAATAATATAATATGACAACAACCATCTCAGCTAGGTGTGAGTATACAATTGTTGTAAATGAGTACCGTACATCACATTTGACTACAGTACTACATTGATTGCTCAAAAAAATTAAATAATATTATGTGCACCCACTAAATTACATTTTCTATAAATAAATTGAAGGAGCGTTATACATTTTACTTTTTTATTCGTTTGACTTAATCTAAGTATTGCGAAAGTCTTTAAATATTTTTCGATACAAAAAAAAGTACTTAATATTTTCTTGGAAAATATTACAGTAAAGAATTGTTCACCTAATGAGTTAACATCAATATGAAAATTCAAAGTGAAGGATATACACCAAAACTTAACAGCTTGTTTGGATGATTGTTAGCTAGTGTATTTTATTGTGTTATTAGTTTAATAAATATAATATTTGTTTTGATTAATAGTTAATTTATTGTATCATATTGGTAAAATTTATTGTTATGTAATGATGAAAAGTCATATTTTATTTAATGACCGATTTGATGTGATTGCATCGTTACCTTATTTAAAATATTTCATTTGTCTTTGTTTATTATCTAAAAATCTTATGTTATCCTTTATCATATCCTTTTATAATGACTCTACCTAGTATCTTATTTTTTGTATGGTTTTTTTCAAAGTATTGATGTGTGACACTATATAATAATGAAAAACAATACAATATAATATATTCAAATATTGTATTCATCTAAACAATACACTACACCATAATACGATACATTATGAAACATTATGTAACAACCATCCAAACAAAGTGTAAATGACTACACCAAAAATGATCTTAGTAACAATTAATTAATGGCAAAAGCATAATTACCGCTAAAATATATTTTTAGATGCAATTAACACTCTTTGTAAATGTCCTTGAATCCTATAGCGGCATTGGATCTAATGACAATTAACTAATGTTGGTAAAAGTTTTAGCAACCTTTATAAATGAGTAGGGGTGTTAAAATGAGCCCAATAGAAAACCCGCCCAGAATTTTATGGTAGGGCTCAAGATAATTTGAATCAGGTTCAATCTCAACATATTCAAGTCTTAACACATTTTAAAACAATATTCAATTTAGCCCAACTTAATTTTCAATTTCAACCTTGTTTTATTTAAAAATGGATTTTAGACTGATTTAAGAGTCGCCACTTAATTTTTAAGGTAAAATTAAGAAAATTGATTTTTCAATAGACTAAAACAGAAACCTAATGAAAAATATTTGGAGGGGGTTCGAGGTTCATATTAGCATTTCGGGAAGGATTTGAACGCACCAGAAAATGCCCGCTAACACGCGGTTATCCAATAATTAACTATTTGGCTAAACGATTTAAAATAAGAGTATACATGACTAAGTTATGAAAATAAACAGTTTGAAACTTGAAATTATTCTTAAGGGAGAAAGGAGAAATATTACAAGGGACTCCTTGAGAAAATATTTCTAAGTAATTGAAGTAATAAGATAAGTGCTTATTTAATTTTTAGAAAAAATACAAGTAATTATTTCAAAAATGGTTATCTTTTGGGGAGTTGAATTTTGGAAACCTTAAAATTAAACAAACAAATAATCATGCAAGAACAATTAAATAACAAAGAAGAGAAGAGGTGGGCCCAAGTCCGATTTCTATCCGCCTGGGCCGATACTTGGGCATATTTTCGTTTGGGCCTTTAGCCCATTTGTACATGTCCTAGACTATCATATAAAAACTGAATTTCTTTTGGGCTTTAGGCCCAATTTCACCTGTCCTAAAACTAGCAAATTAATACCAACAATAAATGGGCTTTTTGCCCAATTACAATACAAAACAAAGCTGGAAATTTAAAGAGGGTTTTTGGCCCATTTCTTGTTGCAATATACAACGGTTGTATATTGATTGTATCACACTATATTGATGTGTATTTTGGCTCTTGGGACCTGCAGTTTTGGTTTTTCAGTCTTGAACATATGTTCCCTTTGTTGGCTGACTCAGAGAGGAACTGGGCCTTCAACCCGACTCAAGATGCAAGGAGGGAAATAGTCCACAATGGACTCCAAGTAACAGGGGATTCATGCATAAAAAAAGAAAGGTGATTAGTTCCATTATGACCAACTTAGTTTGAGCTGATCTATATAAATGATCCTAAAATCTTATGGGTAGAGAAAAATGACTAGGCAGAGAGTTAAGTAACTAAGGGAATGGTCCCAAATCTTAGGAATAAATATAGACCAATAACTACAAAATAGCATTAACACATCGATATTTTAAAATTATTATATACCAATTTGAACAAGTAAGCAGAAAACTCCACCGAAATAGGATCCACATATGACAATTTTAATCTAAATACTTAAAGCATGGAACCATGGATTTGATTTTTTTTTAAAAAAAAATAAAAATAAATGGGATGATTAGATGCATATGGAACAACTTCCAAAAATGAAATGAAGCAGTAAAGGCCAAAATTTGAACACAACTAATATTGGTACTTGAACAACACACAAACAACCAAATCTTGTGACTAAACAATAAACCACCCTAGAGCTGGTGTGAATTAGGAACAGGGGAAAATTGGGAACTAAACAACTTATTAACAAACATCATGCATCACTTAGATTACCAAAAAGAAGGACTAAGCGACTTATTCGAACAACGAGGACTTAAAATTAGTGATTACATCAAACATAAACAACTAATCTAAATACATGCTTCATTTGGTAAAGGGGACTCTATGCTGAAAATAGGATCGGGTGTGGACAAGAAAACACCTAGATGTAAAGAGACGCTAAGTACAAAAATTAAATTAAGATGAGCATGAAAAGATTATCGATACTAAAAGTGACACAAAAAGGAAATTTAGACAACCCATGAGCTAGATGAAAAGCCAAATAAGAGGGGCAATGGCTGAAATAAACTCAAAACAAAGATCACAATGGAGAAAAATCAGAGAAAGGCAGTAAGCGGTAATTCAGGTTAACATTGAAATTGATTTAAAGAATTAAGCAGCCATCAATGTAATAAAGGAACGAGATCAGGGCAGCAATGCACTAAGAAGTTAAACTGTGATAAGATAAATATAAAGACAACAAGGAGAACTTAGTGAAAGTACACTCAAACAATAACATGTCAACAGTAACTAAAAAATTTAACAAGATTAGGAGTATATCAACAAAATGCTAACATATGAACCCAAACAACACCATCCTAAACAAGCAAATCCCACAAAGGGACACCCATTTAGGCTTTATAATTCAAAGAATTTTAGGACCTGTATAAATGGAGAATTTCATACACCTTATGATTCATATCCCAGCAAAATCATATTAGTACAAATGTAAAATAAAATAAAATATTACATTATGTTGATTTCTATCTCACAATGCCATAAGAGAAAACATCCATGAAAAGAAATCAATTTATAAACTAGAGAATTAAACCAAAGAGAAAGAAATTTCACCTTTTTAAAGGCAGGGAAGTTGGAAAAACGAGACTTGAACTGACTTCCACCACCAAGGACGAAGCTACAACGGAAACTCGAATTCCAAACAGAGCACCCAGAAATCTCAGTGATATAAACACTATCGTTTTAAATTCTACTTTGATTTTTTCCTTCCTATGCTTGGCGATATCAGTTTTTTCTTTCTTGTAGTTTTTGCTCACTGTCTCTTTTATGTGTCATTTCATTTTTGAAACCAAAACTAAGAAAAATCCCCCCCCCCTTAACAAAGAAGAAGAGGGAACTATTTATAGACAAATTCTAGGGTTCCTTTTAAGGGGAAGAGGTGAGAAATCGGATGATTCCCATTTTGAAATTCAAAATCTCTAGAGGATAATAGTTGAAAGCTGTAACTCGTACTATTCTCAACGGATAGAGAACGCAGGCCGCTTGATTTTGAGCAAAGATGAGTGAGCTACAAGATTAAGACACCTGAAGATGCTCAAAGCTTCATCGCGTAAGGACGAGGGAGAGATGCTCAACTCGGCTCGCGATTGCTGGACTGCTGCTCGCGATTTGCTGCTGGATTGGGCTCGCTATTGCGGGAACGATTTGCTGGGCTCGATTCGATATTGCTGGACTGGTTTTTGGGCGTCTCGCGTCTGGAGTTTCTGGGTTTGTTTCTTCGTGTTGTTGGACTGCGAAGGAAGAAGAGGAACGAAGAGTATATACGTGGGGTCACATGGGTACTGCTGATTATTGCTGTAATGTATGTATTATTTATTAGAAAAGGAAGTGGGATGGGCTATTGAATTGGAATGGGAAAAGTGGGCTAGAAAAATGAAAAAGGCCCAAAAATGGGTCTTGCAAAGAGTTGGGATAAATTGATTATGTGTGGCTAAAATCGTAATTAAATAATAGCCCAAATAAATTTTAATTGTGACAACATCGAACTCAATCGATGAATTTGGTCAAAACTTAAACAAGTTGAATTAATATAAATTAATTAACGAGCTTCTTATTTTTTTACAAAATAAAATAATTAACTTAAGTATAAACTAATTAACTCAAAAATATAACTAAATTAATAAACCAATTAACCAATTTAAGTAGAACTAAAATCTTTTGAGACGATTTTCGAATATTCATAAAATATACTAATTATATACAAAACTATCTAAAAGACATATTATTATTTAAAAATTTATAAAGAGTGACAAACTATTTAAAATAACTTGCTAACTATATATATATATATATATATATCCTTTTTTATTTTTTTTTGAAATTTTATAAAGCTAATTATTTTAAATTGTTTGAAATTAAAGAAGCTCGATGATTAATCTATAATGTGGAGGTCCAAAATTGGGTGTCAACAACTGTCCCTTGTTTGACTTGGATTGATGAAAGAAATTCGAGGAAAATGAAATTGACTAATCCAATTTTAACCTACCACGTCTTCATCTTTTCTAACAACGGTTTTTTGGTGCGGACTTTAGGAATTATGGCCGAACCCCGGAAATGGGTTTCTTACATATCTCAGGCTATATGAGAATTCAGGCCACCTGTAGTTCGATACGCTTGACTTAGCGGACGATTCTGAAAGAATTCAAAAGTCATTCCGATATCGAATTATGAAGAGATTGGAACGCTTGAGAATAAGATTAAAGGGAGAATGTCGAAATACAGCTAAGTTTTCAACATTGAGCCCGCCTACATATCCTTAAACCGTAGGAATCAGGCTGCTTGTAGTTCGACTCGATCGATTGAAAAGGAAACCTCTTATGCTGAGATAACTTTTGGTTCTAGAGGAGTGACAAATAAGTCGAGTGTGAAAAGGAGGCTTGCAACCTCTTAGCCATGAATGTGGTGCACTTCACACCCATAGTTAAGAACTTGCACGGACATAATTTTCAAAGCTTTTGGCGTATTGTCACTCGAATTGGAAAGCTGCTTCCAGTGAAAAATCAAAATTTTCCAGATGCGAAACTAAAGTCGATAAACCTAAAAAAAATCCACATGACTTTTAATAGGGGTGTGGTTTGATTGTGGTGGAAGTCGCTCCTCAGCTTGCGCCCTAAGAGTTTGGCACTCCTCTTCGGACTATTTCTCAGTTCGCTGCTAAGAAAAAATTTCACGCTGTGCTGCATCCCTTTTAATGTTGTCCACACATGTGGTTTATTTTGAGAATTCATCCTCTCGAATGCTCTCGACAAAGACTGAGATAAAACTCATTAGCATAAAAATGTTATTCAAATGGGAGACAATGTCTTTTACCGTGTTGACACTTAATTGTTCTCCTTGAACATTTGACGTCAACTCTATTGGGTTTGACATGAAGCAAATAAAGCTTGTGTCTCATATTTGCAATATAATCTTCAATGTACTCTTCTTTTGATGTCAAAGTAATAAAATAGGCTGATGTAATATGTTGATAGTTTTGCAAAGGAAAATGATGCAATTGATGCTGATTTTCTTGTGATGGGTAAATCTTTCTTTTGCGATGCATAACTCCTTCTCTTGCTATACATGAATCCTTTTATTGCGATGTATGCATTCCTTTCCCACGATGCATGAGTCTTTTTCCCGCGATGCATGAATCTTCTCTCCGCGATGCATGAATCTTTTCTTCCAATGCATGAATTCTTTTCCGCGATGCATGACTTCTTTCTTTTGCTATGCATGACTTTTTTCTCCTGCGATGCATGACTTTTTTCTCTTGCAATGCATGATTCTTTTATTGCAATGCATGAATCTTCTCTCACGATGCATGGCTTCTTTCTCTTGCTATGCATGATTTTTTTCTCCTGCGATGCATGACTCTTTTCTCTTGCAATGCATGATTCTTTTATTGCAATTCATGAATCTTCTCTCACGATACATGACTTCTTTCTCTTGCTATGCATGACTTTTTTCTCTCGCGATGCATGACTCTTTTCTCTTGCAATGCATGATTCTTTTCTTGCAATGCATAAATCTTCTCTCGCGATGCATGGCTTCTTTCTCTTGCTATGCATGACTTTTTTCTCCTGCGATGCATGACTCTTTTCTCTTGCAATGCATGATTCTTTTATTGCAATGCATGACTTCCTTCTCTTGCCATGCATGAATCTTTCTCTTGCGATACATGACTTCCTTCTCCTGCGATGCACAACTCTTCTATTGCGATGCATGACTTCTTTTTCTTGCAATGCATGCCTTTTCCTCTTGCGATGCATGACTTTTTTCTCTTGCTATGCATGACCTCCTTCTCTTGCAATGCGATATTTTCTTCTCTTGTTATGCATGACTTCTTTCTTTGATAATGCCTCCCTGATACCGAACGAAGATAGTGTTTCATCGAGCAACATAGGTGACCTTCTGGATATCTTTTGGATGGCGATATTGTCTCAATCGATAATATAAATAAAAATGAGTCTCAAAGTAGTGATATCATCTCATTTGACAATACGATATAAATGACTCTCTGAGTAGTGATATCGTCTCATTCGACAATTCAACATAAATAACCTTCAGGGTAAGAATATTATCATATCTGATAATATAATGCAGATAAACGTCTTCCATGTATCTTTAATTACTGAAAAATAATAATATTACTCTCTCGTGGTTTTCGTTTTTCCATCTCCGAAGATAGTTGCCATGTTCATTATGATCCTCATTTTGCTGAGAATTTGAATGAAATAATGCTACTCGTATTTCCAATTCTTTGGCATAAGAAGCATAAAATATTTCCTGCACCCACAGAAAAAATTGTCAATTTTGGGGGAGCGCCTCCCCCTTTGACTTCTCCATGTCGCTGATCTCGAGGCGAGCTTTTGGACCTACGTCCATAGAAAAATTGTTAGTTTAAAAACGAACTGATCTATGGCGATCTCTTCGATTGTCTGCTCCTTGTATGACTATATCCGGTTGATTTCTCCGATCTCCCGCCTCTTGATAGGTAAAATAAAATATTTTTATGCAAAAATAATAATTGAAACATTGAGGGAAAGTTTTTAAGGAAAATAGATTTCAAAAGTGATGTTTGGAAAAAGTCAATGCCAAGCGTCATTCACGTCAAGTTTAATGAACGTCATTCGGAGTTGATGTTTCGAGATCTATCCGATTACTTGTTGAAAAGTATTCAAAGTTGCTCTGAACTGTCGATAAACCCTATGGAAATTTTGAGGCCATCTCAAAATTTTAGTCCAATTAACTGTCTTGGCTTATCTTTAACCGTTGGTGGAAAATCACGGAATTTTTGAGATCTTTCTCAAAATTTGTCCCAATTGCAAATCTCAAAGTAACTTCAATCTAGACTTTGTTGGAAAGATCTTCTTCTCGATAATTTTTGAGTCCCTTTAAAAAATTATGTCCTAGTTTTTATTGTAAAGAGAAATAGAAATTTTACGGGAAATATGACCGAGTCATTGTGGCGCCTACGTATCCCATTGAGGCAGAAATCAGGTTAAACGTAGTTCCCCCTCTCGAGGATTAATCAAAATTAAGAAAATTACAAAGAAACCGACCGACCGAGGCAGATATAGGCCGCCTACGTATCTCATTCTTGAGAACTCAGGTCGAACGTAGTTCAAATACAAAGAAATATTAAAAGAGGATAAAGGAGTGACCGAGGCCAACATAGGCCGCCTACGTATCTCATTTTTGAGAATTCAGGTCAGACGTAGTTCAAGTACAAAAGGGAAATATTGAAAATATATGAAGGGGTGACCGAAGCCAACATAGGCCGCCTGCGTATCTCATTCTTGAGAATTCAGGTCAGACTTTGTTCATTACAAAAGGATAAATTATAAACATAAATGATTACAAGCAAATAATGGCAGTTACAAAGAAAAGATAGAAATCGAGCCTTCAAACATAGTATCTTTTGACACATTTGAGTAGATTGAATGACTTGTGAGATCCAATGTTCATGTTCAACCATGTAATGTCGTTAAACAATGTATCGATGTGTTCTTTAAGCAAACTGATGAGTTCTCTCTCCTGTGATTTTGTCAGTGTAACGACTCGGAAAAATGATAGGTTAAGCAAGAGCCTATGACTTTGTGTTGACTTTATAATGAGGTTCTATGAGGGGTTTTTATGTAATTTCGTTTTAATTATTTATTATGTGGGGTTGATTTTAAATAGTTTTGGGTCTTCAAACATTCCTTTAACTCATTATTTTTCCAAATCAAATCCCAAGTTCTTTCTCTCTCTATATCTTTCTCTAACTCAAGGAAGAAGAAGAAGAAGAAGTGGGAACTAGGGTTGTGGATGCAAGACGTTTTCTTCATCAAATTTCTTGGGGAATCTTAGTAAAGGTATGGGAGTTCTTTATCTAGGGCAAGCTATCACCCTAGAGCCAATCTCAAATGGTTTCAATTTTTTTTCAAAGTTTGTGAAAAAGCCTAATTTCTACTTGAACTCAAGGGTTCTTGTATGAAACGATTTCAAATGATAAGTTATGATATTATTGATGTTTATTTGATGTTTTAAGATGAAAAACTCCATGAATCCTTGTATTATACAAAACCCTAAAATGTGTTTATGAAGTGGGTCTATTTCTATAAATTCAAAGTTGATGGAATTATGTAAAGTAAATTGTATTGATATCTCTTGTGTTGTTTAATGTTTATTCATGATTAATTATTGATAATGGGTGAATTAAGGGTGGTAAGCCTTATGGGTGAAGTATTGGTGATTGCTTGGATTTTGGTGATTTTGGCTATGACTTTGAATTATGGTAAGAAAGCTTGAACTCTCTTTACCGAGTTGATTGTTGTTGGTAGGTTGAATCCACCTTTGGTGGAAGTGTTATATCTTGTTCTTGTGTGGTATTATTGTGAATTGTAGCCATGAAGGCATTGGGGGAAGTTGTTGCATAATGTTGGAATATTGTATTATTGTAAATTGAGGCCATGAAGGGCATTATATGAGTGTTATTGTATGGTTATATTATTATATATAAATGAGGCTATATGTAAAGTCCTATGTGAAGCTATATGTGAAGGTATGATGTAAATGAGTTTTATGTGATTTTTGTGATGATCCTATGTAAAGTGGATAGCATTGTGATTTAAAGTATGATTTCTCTCATGATGTATATATGAAATGATGTTGGATTATGAAGTATCCTTAGATGATAATGTTGTGACTTGGTTGGTAGACTAAAGTGTCTCTCTTTGTTACTTAAAGTCTTGAATGCATGAATGTGTGAAGTGGGCTAGAACTAAGAAATGGTGCCCTTTCTATAAATGCTAAAAGAGGAATTCTAGGCCAAGACTTGAATCGGCAAAACTAAGAAATGGTGCCCTTTCATAAGTCTAGCTTTCCTAAGTAAATGTATAACCTTGAAGGATGGGCCTTCGTGTTCCTTCTTGAGTGAAAAGATAGACTTAGAGATGGATGGAGCCGGTAAACGGCATGAAAAAGTGTTCCCTTCTTGAGTGAAAAGATAGACTTATCTAAGAAAGTTAAATGAGCTATCCTTATGAACCTTGATTGGCTATGACTAAGAAATGGGGCCTTTCTTGGGAAGAGGTACTATGAGTTGGTTGAACTAGAAAAGGAACCCTCTCTAGTACATATGTGATTGAATATTCTATGGGAAACAAGGCTAGCACCTAGTGAATGTGGTTAGGAAGGTGGCCTAGTTGAGTATGAGATTAGGCACAATGAACTTCCTTGGACATTCCCTAAACCATGTGCCTACATGGGTAACTTACTAGTTCTACCTTTGGCAAGTAGAACAACCTCCACGGAGTAGGATAGACTCCGGATTCGATACCTAGCTAGTATGGTCTATGTCGGTTATGCCTATTCCCATCATGTGGGATGTGCACTCTAGTTATTGGATAGGTTCTACAACGTGTAGGTAGTAGTATGAGATGCTATCTACACATGGCACGAGTAGGCTTTGAAGATACTAAAGTGAGTTCCCTAAGTCTAACGACTATTATGTGAAAGTCCCCTTATGTGCTTGAATGTCTCCAAAATGGTTTCTTAAAGAATGTTAGTCTATTGATGTTATGTTGTAAAGGAAATGTCCTTATCTAAGGTAATCTTGGAGAACACTTAAGTGTGCTTGAAGAGGTTGTATGGGTGGTCACTTCTTGTCTCACTCAAGTGTGTCTTAAGGTTATATTAGGTAGAGGTCCTATGATAATGAAATTGCATGTGTTCCTTTAAAGTTAAGCATGGGTTGTATACTGTAATGACCCTCCAGGTCATTTCTATGTCTTGCCTTCTGTATGTCGTTTAGAGCATTCCTATAGCTACCCCAAGTCATTTATGACTTGCTGTGAATTGTGTCCCATTATGGGACATGAGCTGGGGGAACTGGTTAGGACCCACTTTTGGGGTTAATTTCGAAATTTCCTGTGCGGGTCCCACGATTCTCGTTTTGACTCCAAAATTGACCCTTCTCCGTTTGTTGTGATTTTAGTGTCTAAACGACCGTATTAACGTTGTGACTCTATTTTTGATAGCGTGGCAGCGTGTCGAGGACGTTCGGAAAGGAAAATCTCCGGAGAAGTAATTTTGGAGCGCGTGTCATCAGCCTACAGGTAGGCTACGGTTTCCCTCTCTTAGATTGAGCTCGAGATTGTGAATGCATGTTGATTAGTTAGGATTTGGGTTGGGTAGTTATTGAATCATGCATAGGTGTTAAGAAATCATGTTTCTGCCTATTTTAGGAATTTTCGGGTAACTGTGAGCATGCTTTGTGTTATTAATGGACCCTCCTCGCTATATGGGGTGGTTGTATGCTTAATTATTGTTTATTTGAAGCATGTTGGGCCTTATTTTAGGTTTGACTAGGGCTTGCCTTAGAAATACATGATTCAGATCCGATAGGCCTTAGTTTTGCCCCGACGTCGCTCGACCGACTTAGATCCCTATAGACTGGTGTAGCAGACTTGAGTTTGATAGATTGGACCTTAGCTAGGCGATACGTTTGCTCCGACTTTAGTTATTCTTATTTTCCCCGATGTATGGCTGAAACGACCCCAAAAATGCCCGAAAATGTACTTCGGAAACACCTAAAATTGTAATTTCCATATATCTCAAAATACGTGCATCATTTCGGAAATTCGACTTCATATTCTTATTCAGGGGGTCAAATTGAGTGGGAAATGGGTCTAACCCAAATTTTAGAGCAACCGTATCAAAATTCGAAAATCGCAAAAATGCGATTTTGACGGTCAACTCTAAGGGGCATATCTCTTAGCACACAAGGAACTGGAAGGAGCTCAAACTATCAAAATTAAAGCTCTGTGAGTTAGCTTTCCAACGCAATTTGTTTCACCTCATTCGGAGTTCGGACGAAGAAGTTATGCCATTTTCGTAAAATCTGTCTGGCAGAAAATGCAATTTTCAGTAACCGAAAACACTGTTCACCCGCCTCATTTTTTTTTCTAAGTGTTGGAACATTTTTTTTATAAAATGGGGACATATCCATACTTAGTCATTTAACTTCAAAACATTCAAAAGCACTCTCTAAACCCTCTTCAAAAATTCCACCAAATTCAAGAATCCCAAGCTTTAATTCCGGATTCAAGATTCAATCTCAAGCAATTCTCCATTCCAATCTTCATCAAGAATTCTCCAAAGTTGAGGTATGTGGGTTTGATTGTGGAAACCTTCCTTTCCACAAGTCCAACCATTTATCCTCTATTACTACTTCAAGTTTATGGGTCCTTATGTTTATTTATGAACTCTTGAGTATGGAATCACTACTACACACCTATTAAGGTCTATCTTTCATATTATCATGAAATGGTATTATTATGTGATGTTTATGATTTTCATGCCTCCATGATCAAATTATAAAGGTTGTTATATATGTATATATATATGTACGTTGTTGGTGGGCTGTTTTATATGGATTTTGAAATTGGTGGGACTTAGCACTCTTGAAACACATGATTTTATTTACATGAACAAGTAGCCCACCATATGTTTGATAAAATGTCATTTATAGGATTCTTATGAAATGGAAGGTTCAATGTACGTCCTATGAGTCGGATGATTATATAAATATTGAAATGATGATGAAATGGATACATGTATATGATTTTCTCTATATAGTGTGTGAGTCGACCAAGCCTAGCTCGGGGGGTTGTAGGCCCGGGTAACCATATCGAGGGGTTGGTACTTTGGTTGCCTAGTACGGGGGGTAGTAGGCCCGTATAACCATATCGAGGGGTTGGTACCTTGGTTGCCTAATAAGGGGGGTAGTAGGCCCGTATAACCATATCGAGGGGTTTGTACCTTGGTCCCTAGCTCGGGGTGGTAGGCCCGGGTAACCACATTGAGGGGTTTGTACCTCTTTCGCCTCTCCAAGGGGTGGTAGGCCTTGGAAATACTATATTGATGGTCACTCACTACACATGTACTACGCCCTACTAAATATGATTTTTATATAAGCATCATTATACATATCATCTCATTAATATGCTATCTATCGGGTGCGATTATGGATTTTATCTATGATGTCCATCCATTGTTGCATTGCATTGCATCCCATATACTTAGTACATTCAAATGTACTAATGCATACTCTATGCCTACATGATGTCATCATGTAGGGACCGAAGCACCGCCTGACCATCCTCCTCCGCGTGGCTAATTTGATTTTCTAGCGAGCTTATTAGTGAGTCCTCCATCCCGGGGATGTTGCTTATGATCTCATGCTATGTATAAGACTTTTCCTTTTTAATTATATTTTGACTATGAGGGTGAGGCCGGTAGTTTGTCTCGGCCCCCGCTAAGTATCCATGTTTAGAGGTGGTGTTGGACAAGTTGTGTATTATGTTTGTGCTTGACTCAACTATGGTATGTATGTGTTATTCTCTTTTCTCTTGCTCCTTAGTCCCAATTTCCCCTTGATTATGGTTATCGCTTATGGTCGTTTTAATTGCTTCCGTGACCAAGGATGTGTAATGATATGCTATGAGGCTTGTTTGGGGTTCCCTCGGATTCCCCATTCGCCAGTCACGTCTAAGCCCTAGGCTTGGGTCGTGACAACGGCTTCACGAGTTACGTCGGCGACACTAATTCTACTTCGCGATTTGAATTTGATTTTCGATTTGGTTCCAAGGACTTACATTGATTGGCTAAGTATGGACGGCGTTCCACGGACATTTATGAGTGTGGATCAATTAGGACTCTTTCAGCAGCTACATTGGCACATTTATAGAGCAACCGGTTTAAGGTCCGGCCTCTATTGCCCAGATACTTATATAGAGCATCCGATTTAAGGTCCGGCCTCTATTGCTCAGATACCTATATAGAGCATCCGGTTAGAGTTCCGGCCTCTTATATTGGTTACTTGGGTACTGCTGGTGAGCATCTGGTTCGAGGTCCGGCCTTCGTACTGTCAGATTCTACTAATTAGGGTTGAGGTTCTGGTTCGATGTTCTTCGTTCTTGGGTTCTTATATGCAATTCTCTTTAGTTATAGTTATTCTGTGTACTCGTCGGGCTTATGGGGGTCCGTTCGGGTTTTTATTTATCTTGCGCACGAGTGTACCTGATAGGCATAAGGGGGCCCAGTTAGGTGTAGTTAGCTTATAGATTACTTTAGTTAGTTCTTTGTACACTCGTGTGCATTCCATTATTACTTAGATTTCCGCTCTTGACCCTCGATTTGTATTATTCCTTCTTTTCATATTGCATTTACTTTTCAAGTTCAGTCGGCCTATGATGTTTACTGGGTACCTGTTGTTTTGGTACTCATGCTACGCCCGCATCTATTTCGTGATGCGAGTCCTATTACGTGTAGTCGGCGTTGATCGAGCTTAGAGCGATCCCGATCCGGAGACGGGAGTGAGCACACGGTGTCTTGTACTATTTCGTCTCCATCTCGTATATATAGACTTGTCTTTTACCTTTCGAGACGAGGTTCGGTCTCTGTTGTCCACCCAGGACTTGTACTTATTTTGTTAGTAGCTTCGTACTAGTGACTTCCCGGGTTACAGGAGGGATCTTTATTTGTATATATGTTTTTGGTTTGCTTCCGCCTATTTATATTGTTATTTGCCTACTCTTGTTTAGTTTCTACCCTCAGACCCATTATTTGTTATTCTGGGTTACGGGTTGGCTTACCTACTGGTGGGTCATGGTAGGTGCCATCATGACTTGAGAAATTGGATCGTGACATATACGAATATATGTTGAGTATGTATACGGTTGGCCATGGTTTTATATGTGAACATTGACTTGTATTATGTCTCTTATACTTGTAAAGGAAAGGTTTTACCAAATGATATGAAAGCATTTTACTTCCTTGAAAATGTCCTTTTTGGCATGTTTTTGCATGGTCTCCATACTTAGTACTTAATTGTGCTAATTCCATATTTCTTTATTTTTCTACAAGTGTAGGTTTCGGAAAGTGAGCGGGTTCTATAGTAAGCTTGGAACTTGAAGTTCTTCCAAGATCTTGTGGTATGTCCTCATATGTCGAGGACAAGACTTTTCTATTCTAGTTTTATGATAAGGTTCTTATAATAGACTTAATAGACTTTTTTTTTTTATTGTAAAGGGCCGTGTCCCTAGTATGTTTTCACGTTTATGTCTAAAATGGCTAAGAGACTTAGTATTCCGCTTGTGTACTTTTGAATGATGTTTTTAAAAGTGACCTTGAGTCTTATGAGATTTAATTTAAAGAGTTTTTAAATTCCGCACTATTTTTACATATCTAATGTGATGAATGCTAAGGGCTAGTATGAGACCTCGAGAGGTCGAATACGCATGTGATGCATTTATCATGTTTCTGATTCACTAATTCAATCTCTTCTGAATTTGGCTTATCGTGACTTTTGAACTGTCTGAATTCCTCAACCAGGTGTTTAGGTACCATGATCATTTCATTGTAGTCCTCAAATTCGTCTGCATCTACCCCATTTTGTTTATTCAACTTGTGACATGACATGATACTGACAGATTTGAAAATATTTTCACTGAAATCATAGACAAATACTGTTAGATAGCAAATATACAGCAAGTAAAACAATTTTTTGCAATAAAGGAGTTTTTTTCATTTAAAATAAGACCTTTGGCCATGATAATAAATCATTTTGCCTTTTTAAAAAAAAAATAAAATATTAGGAAGGAGATTAAAACGTATTGAGGCAAAATAGAGTAAAAGATGGGTCTCGAGACTCATTCGGAATACCACCAATTTTAGAAATAACATAAAAAATGTGTATGTCTACCAAGACGAGCAAGGAATCAAGAGCGAAGTGGATGTCCAATTACGCATTTTCTCCTTTGACTTGCTGTCTGGTATGACTGGTGTCTCGATCATCTCTTCAGGCACAATATCACCTTCTTTGAACAAATTTTTGATTCCTTTCCCTAGAACATTTTGCATTGGAAAAGACCGATATAAGTGAGGCAATGATTTTAAAAAAGCTTGATCGATCTTCTGCTTACTCTGACCCTCTTTCGGCACTAAAGCAAAAGCTTGATGAGGTGTCATGATCATAAATTTGGATTTCTTTTTTTTTTGGTTAGAGAGGCTTCAACTTTCTCAAGCTTTTCAAGGTTGGCTGAGATTATAACTTTCTCCACATTCAGATCTTTTTCAATTTCAACCATATTAATAGTCACCCCTCCATGATTCGACATGGGGTTAAAATTGACATTAGGAGTAGCAGTCTGAAGAGTGACGACCTTTTGATCTATCAAGTCTTGAATTTTATGCTTTAAGTTGATACAATCCTCGGTTATATGTCCAGCACCTCCTGAATGGTAAGTACAGTGAAGATCGGGTCTATAAAGCTTGGAGTTGACATTGATATTTTTTTGGATCAATTGTCTGTATAAAGCCGGCTGATTTCAATCTCTCAAAAAGTTGCGTTCGGCTCTCAACCAAATGAGTAAAGACTCTAAAAGGTTTCTTCTCAAGATTTAAGCGAGGAGGGTAGTAATTATTTCCTGGATGTGAAGGTACTTAACGATAGTTTGGAGGATTTTGGCGAGTTGGTGCATGCGTTTAGAAATTTGGGTATTGTGGAGCTTGGTAACTAAGAGGGGTGTTTTGGTAGTGTGGAGGTGGAGTTTGGTAACTTGATTGGATATTTGAATAATTAACTGATGGAGCTAGGTAATATGGATAGGTATTTTGGTAATGTGAAAGTGGAGTTTGGTAAACAAGAGGGGGAAATTGGTAACTCGATAGTGGAGTTTGGGAATTAAGAGGTAGAATTTGGTAATTCGGTGGTGGAGTTTGAAAACCTGATTGGGTATAACAAGCTGGATACAAATTTTCTGGAGCTCGAGCATAATCTTTGTAAGACGAGGATTTTCTAAAGTGTCATTTTCCATCAGATGCGCAGGAAACAGAATACACATCTTCTCTCTTCTTTTTCAACAATCCTGAAGATTCGGTTGAGATGGCAACGCGAGAAATCTTTCAGGTTTTAATCCTGTCTTTGATAGCCTCACCTACCTTGACTATCTCCGCAAATTTTGCTCTAATAAGAAACATAATCCTGTCATAATACTCTGGCTTTTGAATGCGTATGAACACTTCAACGATCTCCTTCTCAGACATGGGAGGTCGAATTCGAGCGGCTTATTTCCTCCACCTATACGCATATTCACGATAGCTTTCAGTGGATTTACGCTGAATTCTCTTCAAAGCATAACAATCAGGAACGATCTCCACATTGTACGCGAACCGTTCGACAAAATCCTTAGCTAGTGCATTCCAGCTAGACCATTTCTTTATCTTATGAGAGGTAAATCATTCCAATGCTTTTCCACTTAAGCTTCGGCTAAAGAGCCGCATTAACAAGGCTTCATTCCTGCCAACTCTTACGAGTTGGTAACAGTAGGCTCTCAGGTGAGCCAATGGATTCCCTGTTCCTCCGAAAGTGTCAAATTTTGGCACTTCAAACCCTTCTGGGAGGTCCAGATTCGGATGGATGCACAAATCCTCATAACTCAACCCATCGACTTCATAAATATAGTGCAGCTCCTTCATGGCTTTCCTGATCTCTTCTTTCATATTCAGCTTGGTTGCCTCTTCCTTTGACCTCCACTCTCTCTCTCTCCTATTTCTCATAGTGATTAAGCTCGAAAGAGTTGGCATAGGGCTCATTTGGGGCTGGGATCTGAAAGGTGATTTTTTGAGGTAGAGATGGAGCAATGGAGGGACTGTGGGTATTTTGAGGGGCTTGATAGTTTTGGGGGAAAGTTTGTGGGTTGGTATGTTGATTTTGGTGATGGGGGAAGATTTGCGGATTGTTAACATTTTGATTTTGAGGGAGAAGGCAAGCTTGTAGGTTGATATTTTGATGAGGAGGGAAGGTTTGGGGGTTGGTACCTTAAGGAGGAGGTGGCGCTTGGTAAAAGATGGAGGCTTGATGGGGATTTGGGGCGGTTAGGTCGATGGCTGAGGGATTTTGAGTGGGGTTAAAGGGAGGGTTCTGAGCCTGTTCCGCGTTCGAAGGAGGAAAGTAGAATGGAGGTCTCCTATCTTCTGGAGTATTAAAAGCAAAAACCGGATTAGGCAGATCTTGCATTCTCTGCATTTCGACCCTCATCTCGGTGATATATTGCATCAACTGTACAATTAATTCATTTTGATCAGTGGCGGCGGGATGAGCCACGACAACATTAATCAAGCTAATCTCGTCATTGTTATCACCCAGTACTGCCTTTTCTTTGTGTAAACTTTGATCGGGGAAGGAATCTTTGGGAGCCTTAGATCTTGTGAAATAAGGATGACCAATCAGCTTATCAACACAAATTAATTCTAAGCACCTGACAGAAGAAAAATAACTCAAAAGGTAAACGTGTTAGTGTCTAAAGGTGATAAATAGTGCAAGATATCGCACATTGGTGTAAACAGACAAGGGTTGCTTAATTTGAAAATAGACTAGCCTACGGATATAGAAAAAATGGCTAATAGACAAAAATTTGTCTATTTGATTTTGGGATTAGTGAATCAAAAAAATCGACTCGAGTCGAGACAAAGTCGGTTGCATCTATCATTGACATACTTCTAATTTTCCATCGAGGTGTAACTCTAATTTCTTTGTAAGAGTTGAAAAAGATAGAATCTTCTAAAAAATGGGGACCGAACCTTGAACGGCTGCCTACGTATTTTGCGGAGAAGAATTCAGGTCCTACGTAGTTCGACCAACTTGAATTTCTTTCAATTTGAGAAGAGTTGACCTTTTTCTGAAATGAGAAAGTAAGATTTGAAAAAAGGAAATTCAAATTTTGTTGGGAAACTAAAGACTCAAAGAATATTTGAACGGACTTTTGATAGTGACTCAATATTTATGCTTAAGAGGTTCTAGAAAAATTTCCAAAATGAGTGAGCTAGAACATCTCCAAATAAAACAATATATTAACACAAATAGTCATGTAGCACACAAACAAATATTGCGCGTTTTTAAACAGATATGTGACCCTTTTATGTCAAGGGTAGGCCTAACGATTGGAGAGATGTATATGTCATTTGATACATTCCATTACCCCCTAAACCCAAATTATACAAATTTTATGAATAATTCTGATGGGGATTTGGGATGGTTGGGTCGATTGTTGAGGGATTTTGAGAGGGGTTAGAGGGAGGGTTTTGAGCCTGTTTCGCGTTCAAAGGAGGAAAGTAGAATGGAGGTCTCCTATCTCCTGGAGTATTAAAAGTAAAAATTGGATTAAACAGATTTGCATTATCTGCATTTCGACCCTCATCTCGGTGATCTGTTGCATCAACTGTATAATTAATTCATTTTGATCAGTGGCGGCGGGCTGAGAGACGACAACATCAGTCAAGCTAATCTCGTCATTATTATCACCCATTACTGCCTTTTCTTTATGCAAACTTTGATCGGGGAACAAATCTTTGGGGGCCTTAGATATTGTGAAATAAGGATGACCAGCCAGCTTATCAATACAAATTAGTTCTAAGCACCTGACAGAAGAAAAATAACTCAGAAGGTAAACGTGTTAGTGTCTGAAGGTGATAAATAGTGCAAGATATCGCACATTGGTGTAAACAGACAAGGGTTGCTTTATTTGAAAATAAACTAGCCTACAGATATAGAAAAAATAGCTAATAGATAGAAATTTGTCTATTTGATTTTGGGATTTGTGAATCAAAAAAATAGACTCGAATCGAGACAAAGTCGGTTGCATCTATCATTGACATACTACTAATTTTCCATCGAGGTGTAACTCTAATTTCTTTGTAAGAGTTGAAAAAGATAGAATCTTCTAAAAAATGGGGACCGAACCTTGAACGGCTGCCTACGTATTTTGCGGAGAAGAATTCAGGTCCTACGTAGTTCGACCAACTTGAATTTCTTTCAATTTGTGACGAGTTAACCTTTTTTTTGAAATGAGAAAGTAAGATTTGAAAAAAGGAAATTCGAATTTTGTTGGAAAACTAAAGACTCAAAGAATATTTGGACGCTAAAGACTCAAAGAATATTTGGACGCACTTTTGATAGTGACTCGATATTTATGCTTAAGAGGTTCTAGAGAAATTTCCAAAATGAGTGAGCTAGAACATCTCCAAATAAAACAATATATTCACACAAACAGTCATGTAGCACACAAACAAATATTGCGCGTTTTTAAACAGATATGTGACCCTTTTATGTCAAGGGTAGGCCTAACGATTTGAAAGATGTATATGTCATTTGATACATTCCATTACCCCCCCTAAACCCAAATTATACAAATTTTATGAATAATTCTGATGGGGATTTGGGACAGTTGGGTCGATGGTTGAGGGATTTTGAGTGGGGTTAGAGGGAGGGTTTTTAGCCTGTTCCATGTTCGAAGGAGGAAATTAGAATGGAGGTCTCCTATCTCTTGGAGTATTAAAAGCAAAAACCAGATTAAACAGATCTTGCATTCTTTGCATTTCGACCCTCATCTTGGTGATCTGTTGCATCAACTGTATAATTAATTCATTTTGAATAGTGGCGGCGGGCTGAGACACGACAATATCAGTCAAGCTAATCTCGTCATTGTCATCACCCATTACTGCCTTTTCTTTATGCAAACTTTGATCGGGGAACGAATCTTTGGGGGCCTTAGATATTGTGAAATAAGGATGACCAGCCAGCTTATCAATACAAATTAGTTCTAAGCACCTGACAGAAGAAAAATAACTCAAAAGGTAAACGTGTTAGTGTCTGAAGGTGATAAATAGTGCAAGATATCGCACAATGGTGTAAACAGACAAGGGTTGCTTCATTTGAAGATAGACTAGCCTACAGATATAGAAAAAATGGCTAATAGATAGAAATTTGTCTATTTGATTTTGGGATTAGTGAATCAAAAGAGTCGACTCGAGTCGAGACAAAGTTGGTTGCATCTATCATTGACATACTTCTAATTTTCCATCGAGATGTAACTCTAATTTCTTTGTAAGAGTTGAAAAAAATAGAATCTTTTAAAAAATAGGGATTGAACCTTGAACGGCTGCCTACGTATCTCGCGGAGAAGAATTCAGGTCCTACGTATATCGACCAACTTGAATTTCTTTCAATTTGAGACTAATTAACCTTTTTCTAAAATGAGAAAGTAAGATTCAAAAAAAGGAAATTCAAATTTTGTTGAGAAACTAAAGACTCAAAGAATATTTGGACGCACTTTTAATAGTTACTCGATATTTATGCTTAAGAGGTTCTAGAGAAATTTCCAAAATGAGTGAGCTAGAACATTTCCACATAAAATAATATATTCACACAAACAGTCATGTAGCACACAAACAAATATTGCGTGTTTTTAAACAGATATGTGACCCATTTATGCCAGGGGTAAGTCTAACGATTTGAGAGATATATATGTCATTTGATACATTTCATTGCCCTCTAAACCCAAATTATACAAATTTTATGAATAAGTTGGATGAGGATACATAATAGGGGGAAATGATACAAATAATCAATCACACGCAGAGGTACAATCTTAAGCTATGCTTCCATTGAAAATCCATCTTTCTTGAACTTCCCGTCATCTCCGGATGTCTACGTATTTAGATGCAAATGATAGCTCATGAAGATCTTTATTTTTAACTAAAGTAAGCTAACTTAAAAATAACTTTCAACCCCGAGAGAGACAATGGTTTGCCCCACGACGTATACATCTTTCAAATTTAAACACATAAGTATGATCGTCCGCTTAGGCCGTGGGCCATTTTGGACTCAAGGTGGTCTCTAATGAGCCCAACACGCTTTGGGTGTTGGGTCAACTTAGTTCAAAATGTACTAAATTAGGATTTGGTTTCACTCTACGCTAGTTGACTAAGAGTGGCTTTTGAAAGATTGAAAACCCAAGTGGACAACTAAGGCTGAAACTCACGACAATCATTGTACGTATGACGTACCAATAAATTACCGATCCTTTTGGAAAAAAGATTGAGTATAAAAAGTCCGACTGCGATTATGTAGAAGTCGTTCTTAATATACTATATATACAACAGAAATTGTCATGAATGCAACAATTTATAATTTGCAAAGATTGAAATAGTAACATTTAAAATACATAGCCAAACAAATCAATTTTAAGGTTAGAACTCATTCAACTCCACAGCAGAGTCGCCATTCTGTTTTATTTTAAAATAAATTTTAGATTGATTTAAGAGTCACCACTTAATTTTTAAGATAAAATTAAGAAAACTAATTTTTCAATAGACTAAAACACAAACCTAATTAAAAATATTTGGAGGGGGTTCGAGGTTCATATTAGCATTTCGGGAAGGATTTGAAAGCAACCGAATATGCCCGCTAACACACGGTTATCCAATAATTAACTATTTGGTTAAACGATTTAAAATAAGAGCATACATGACTAAGTTATAAAAATAAACAGTTCAAAACTTGAAATTATTCTTAAGGGAGAAAGGAGAAATATTACAAGGAACTCGTTGAGAAAATATTTCTAAGTAATTGAAGTAATAAGATAAGTGCTTATTTAATTTTTAGAAAAAATACAAGTAATTATTTCAAAAATGGTTATCTTTTGGGGAGTTAAATTTTGGAAACCTTAAAATTAAACAAACAAATAATCATGCAAGAACAATTAAATAACAAAGAAGAGAAGAGGTGGGCCCAAGTTCGATTTCTATCCGCCTGAGAGGATACTTGGACCTATTTTCGTTTTGGACCTTTAGCCCATTCGTACCTATCCTAGACTATCATATAAAAACTGAATTTCTTTTGGGCTTTAGGCCCAATTTCACTTGTCGTAAAACTAGCAAATTAATACAAAAAATAAATGGGCTTTTTGCCCAATTACAATACAAGACAAAGCTGGAAATTTAAAGAGGGTTTTTGGACCATTTTATGCTGCAATATACAACGATTGTATATCGATTGTATCACACTATATTGATGTGTATTTTGGATCTTTGGACCTGCAATTTTGATTTCCCAGTCTTGGGCATATGTTCCCTTTGTTGGCTGACTCGGAGAGGAATTGGGCCTTCGACCCGACTCAAGATGCAAGGAGGGAAACAGTCCACAATGGACTCCAAGTAACGGGGGATTCATGCATAGAAAAAGAAAAGTGATTAGTTCCATTATGACCAACTTAGTTTGAGCTGATCTATATAAATGATCCTAAAATCTTATGGGTAGAGAAAAATGACTAGGCAGAGAGTTACGTAACTAAGGGAATGGTCCAAAATCTTGGGAATAAATATAGACCAATAACTACAAAATAACATTAACACGTCGATATTTTAAAATTATTATATACCAATTTGAATAAGTAAGCAGAAAACTCCACCGAAATAGGATCTACATATGACAATTTTTGTCTAAATACTTAACGCATGGAAGCATGGATTTGATTATTTTTTTTAAAATAAAAATAAATAGGATGATTAGATGCATATGGAACAACTTCCAAAAATGAAATGAAGCAGTAAATGCTAGAATATAAACAAAACTAATGTTGGTACTTGAACAACACACAAACAATCAAAGCTTGTGATTAAACAATAAACCACCCTAGAGCTGGTGCGAATTAGGAACAAGGGAAAATTGGGAACTAAACAACTAATTAACAAACATCACGCATCACTTAGATTACAAGAAGGACTAAGTGACTTATTCGAACAACGAAGACTTAAAATTAGTAATTACATCAAACATAAACAACTAATCTAAATACATTCTTCATTTGGTAAAGATGACTCTATGTTGAAAATAAGATCGGGTGTGGACAAGAAACACTTAGATGAAAAGAGACGCTAAGTACGAAAATTAAATAAAGATGAGCATGAAAAGATTATCGATACTAAAAGTGACACAAAAAGGAAATTTAGACAACCCATGAGCTAGATGAAAAGCCAAATAAGAGGGGCAATGGCTGAAATAAACTCAAAACAAAGATCACAATGGAGAAAAATCAGAGAAAGGCAGTAAACGGTAATTCAAGTTATCATTGAAATTGATTTAAAGAATTAAGCAGTCATCAATGTAATAAAGGAACGAAATCAGGGCAGCGATGCACTAAGAAGTTAAACTGTGATAAGATAAATATAAAGACAGCAAGGAGAACTTAGTGAAAGTACACTCAAACAATAACATATCAACAGTAACTAAAAAATTTAACAAGATTAGGAGTATATCAACAAGATGCTAACATATAAACCCAAACAACACCATCCTAAACAAGCAAATCCCACAAAGGGACATCGATTTAGGCTTTATAATTCAAAGAAATTTAGGACCTGTATAAATGGAGAATTTCATACACCTTATGATTCATATTCCAACAAAATCATATTAGTACAAATGTAAAATAAAATAAAATATTACATTATGTTGATTTCTATCTCACAATGCCATAAGAGAAAACATCTATGAAAAGAAATCAATTTATAAACTAGAGAATTAAACCAAAGAGAAAGAAATTTCACCTTTTTAAAGGCAGGGAAGTTGGAACAACGAGACTTGAACTGACTTCCACCACCAAGAACGAAGTTATGACGGAAACTCGAATTCCAAACAGAGCACCCAGAAATCTCAGTGATATAAACACTATCGTTTTAAATTTTACTTTGATTTTTTCCTGCCTATGCTTGGCGATATAAGTTTTTTCTTCCTTGTATTTTTTGCTCTTTGTCTCTTTTATGTGTCATTTCTTTTTTGAAACCAAAACTAAGAAAAATCCTCCTTTTGACAAAGAAGAAGAGGGCTCGCGATTGCTGAAGCGATTTGCTGGGCTCGGTTCGCTACTGCTGGACTGGCGTTTGTGCATCTCGCGTCTGGAGTTTCTGGGTGTGTTTCTTCGCGTTGCTGGACTGCGATGGAAGAAGAGAAACGAAGAGTATATAGGTGGGGTCACGTGGGTACTGCTGATTATTGTTGTAATGTATGTATTATATACTGGAAAAGGAAGTGGGCTGGGCTATTGAATTGGAATGGGAAAAGTGGGCTAGAAAAATGAAAAAGGCCCAAAAATGGGTCTTGCAAAGAGTTGGGATAAATTGATTATGTGTGGCTAAAATTTTAATTAAATAATAGCTCAATTAAATTTTAATTGTGACAAAATCAAACTCAATTGATGAATTTGGTTAAAATCTTAAACAAGACGAATTAATATAAATTAATTAACGAGCTTCTTATTTTTTTACAAAATAAAATAATTAACTTAAGTATAAACTAATTAACTCAAAAATATAAGTATTAATTAACTAAACCAATTAACCAACTATTTAAGTAGAACTAAAATCTTTTGAGACGATTTTCGAATATTCATAAAATATACTAATTATATACAAAACTATCTAAAAGACATATTATTATTTAAAAATTTATAAAGAGTGACAAGCTATTTAAAATAACTTGTAGACTGTATATATATATATATATCTTTTTTTATTTTTATTTTATTTTTTTGAAATCTTATAAAGCTAATTATTTTAAATTGTTTGAGATTAAAGAAGCTCAATGATTAATCTATAATGTGGAGGTCCAAAATTGGTTGTCAACAAACCTGTTTTAAGATTCTTTCTTGCATTGGTTTAATGTATGTTCCTATATTGATATTTCCTAAGATTTATCTATCAATTTGTAACTTATGACTTAAGATAAGATCACCAGTCCTCATACTACCCTCATTCTTCTTAAGAAACAAGACAGAAGCACCCCACGGGGAAGCACTAGGACGGATGAAACATTTATCATGAAGCTCTTGGTTTTGAGCCTTAAGCTCTCTTAATTCTGCTAAAGCCATACGATACAGAAGGATGGAAGTGGGGTGAGTGACAGTTTCCAAGTCAATGCAGAAATCTATATCTCTATTCGGAGGCATGCCAGGCAACACCACAGGAACATACTCAATAGAGGGAGACTCAACCTCAACATCCCAAACATGAGCCAAATAAGCCAAACAACCCTGCACTACCAATTTACTAGCCCCAATGGAGGATATGATCTTAGCTAGCTTAAGCTTGTAGACCCTTTCCCACTCTAATCTTTCCCTACCGGAGATCTCTCGAGTTACCGACTTAATATTACAACTAAGCCCAGTATAATAGGGGGACAACCAAGTCATGCATAAGATTATATCAAGTCAGTCATATTCAGCATAACCAAATCAACCCAAATCTGAAAATTCATAACCACAACAGGACAACACGATACACATGGGTGACTATGGCTGACTCTTTAACTGGGGTAGAAACATGGATGGGAACATCAAGTATATCACAAAACACATCAAATTCCAAGGCAATTGAACTGACACGTATGAATAAGTAGAACCCGAATCAAACAAAACAATAGTCATTCAGGAACAAACAAGAGTAGCACTTGTGACCACTACATCACACCCTCAAACTCGGTTTTACACGAAAAAAACATAAAACTGAGCCCTGTCATCTTGACAGGCAACATCCTTGCCTGGCTACACTACTCCTCTACCTGTATTACCATTTCCCTGGGCTCCACAGTCTCGTTGATTTTCTCCTCATATGCCCAGGTTCTCCATAATTTTAACACACCTTATAACTTATATTTGATTAATGAACACTGAATTAGATTGTCGGGGTTAGTTTGGGTACGATTCGGGGTCCATAATTGTGACTAAGGGAAAACATGGGAGATAGGGTTGAGATTTTGTCTCGCCCTGTCCCGCTCTGGCGGGAGAAATCCCGCACTGGAGGGGAAAATCCAGCCCCAGCGGCCCTGACAGAAACAAAACCCCTTCTAATAATTTCTGATGTTCCTCTCTGTTCTATATTTCCCCTAGATTTCCTGCCTATAACTAGGCATTTAAGAAAATTCCTTTAGCTAGGACAATCGTTATCTACCCCTTGGTCAACCCAACATAGAACGCATTTTAGAATCTGTTTACGTCGTTTCAACACTACCACACACATATCCCCAGGATATACCCAGACTCTAACACGGTTATCAGTTGGTCGCAATACACGTCCAGATTTCTCGCTTACAAACCACATCGTAATTTAACTAGACCTTTGCACCTAATCACGTGATGACTTTCTTTTCACGACACTCAAGCAGTTACAACTTGCATACAAGTCCAAATTCCTTAATTAGTTCGTTTCATAAATGACCAGTACTGATTATCTATGCCTTATACGGCCCCCTAAGGACAGATATCAATTGGAACCTTCTCAGTTCCAACTAACTTGCTTGTGTCCCTTCAGTCGGGACTACAACGTCTAGTTCACTTCATTGAGATACCAATTGGAATCGGGAGATACCAATTGGACTCAACTCATACCAGAAGCGACAATAGTAGCTAGCAAGCCCCACAAAACCGCTAATTTCAATCATAGAACTTGGTCGAACCCAATTCTTAACCGCCTCAATCTTTAACTGATGGTAACCAGACCTTAAATTAATCTTAGAGAAAACTGATGCACCTTGTAATTGGTCGAAAAGGTCATATATCCGAGGCAATGGATACTTGTTCTGAATTGTGACCTTATTCAACTGTTAGTAGTCTATACACATCCTCTCTTGCTAGTGATAGTGTTACCATTTTTGTTGCTCTAGTTCGGACCATAGAGTGAAAGAGGAAAGATACCAATTTGTATCACCCAGATACTAATTAGATTCAAGTCATAGCACGAAGGAGTAGAAAGAAATGAGTTTTTCCTAAAGTCCTATAGCCTCTCAAAGGAAAGTACAGACGTCATCGTACCGTTCCTCAATACTCTACTAGACTCATTTTGGTACAATGAGATTAACGAACCTAGGGCTCTAATACCAACTTTGTCAAGACCCAAACCGTCGTGATTGGCACCAACATAAACCCTCTGATGGGAGAACCAATACTACAACCCAAATAAATATTTTTTTTATGAAAACTAAGGCATTTAAAGATATGGAAGCAGGTTTAAATGACTATAAAAATGGATTT
This sequence comes from Solanum commersonii, assembly GCA_029007595.1. NCBI lineage: Eukaryota > Viridiplantae > Streptophyta > Magnoliopsida > Solanales > Solanaceae > Solanum > Solanum commersonii. Next base: position 229,903 of record JAJTWQ010000216.1, read on the forward strand.
TCCATAAACTCCAAGGCTTTAATAAACAACTAGTCAAACTAATGCGGAAGAACAACCCCTAGAACCTAAAAGTCATTGTACCAAAACTCTACTAATGACAAGTCTAAGAACAAGGGGTACAACCCCGAAACTAAACAAACACTTTAAACAAATAATCTGAGTCTGAAAAGAATGGACTTAAACAAAAGAGATCCATGGCAGCCTGAAAGAACTGGCTTGCCCTTGAATCCGGTCACGCTCAATAGTCACCTAACTGAGGTCTATCAATAGCCACAGTACTAAAAAAAGAAAGAGCAAGTGCAGTATTAGTACACAACCACAGTGTACTGGTAGGATCACTCGGCTATCCTAATAAGTGAAACACATTCAAGTAACCACAACATTATAAAACAGGCATATACCAAATATATACAATATTAGTCATCTTTTCAGGATCAGTGTAGCATTCCACATTTTCAATAATACACATTGGTTATCATTTTAGAGCAACAAACAATCTTTCAATATCAATCATCATTAGATATAAATGTAATCATCACAATTAGATACACAACACAATTCAATAGTCCTCTCACGAAACCCAATTCAATAGTCCTCTCATGGAACCCAAACCCAAACTATTAGTGTACCGGTTCGTGGTACCTGATCCAATGTTTATGCCGAAACGTGAAAATTGATCCCATATTTATGCCAAAACGTAGCAACCGATCCCATATTTATGCAGGAACGTGGCAACTGATCCAAGTTAGTGTGTCAGAGCGTAACACCTAATCCATTCAACAAACCACAATCACAATCACAATGTATATTCTCACAATCATACAACAAGAGGTGATTCATGGCATAAAATTATTCAATTATCCTCATTTACGGTTAGGGTGATCAATAATGCATTATTCGCATACATACATGTATTATAATGAGTAATTACAAACATATATCACACCAACATGAAATCACAATCATTAACTACTTCGAATCCAAGCTTGAATTCCCCAAGGCACTTGAATCTTCCCTTTCCGAATTCTTTTCGCTTGTTTTAGGTCTACAAACAACAATTTATACGTAAGGATCAACAATCAAAGGTCTAATTATCCTGATTATAACAAACTTAATAGCCCTACACCAAACCCATGATCCCCACACCTAGATTAGGGCTTTTTCCACCATAATTCCCAAATCAAAATCCTCCTCCATCGATAATTACCCAAGAAACTAAGTTATACGGATCGAAACACGGATTCGAGGAGTGAAAACCTTACTTTTAGCCTCAAGAATGGTGAAAAATGCTCAAGAACTCATTTGGGGTCGTCTCCTAGCTCTCAAAGTCAAAAAGTGCAGAATAAAACATTTTTGGGGTTTTATTTTCGACTTAAGTCGCGTCTGTCCCGCTACAGCGAGACCCATCCCGCTACAGCGAGACCCATCCCGCTACAGCGGCATCCATCCCGCTACAGCGAGACCCATCCCGCTACAGCGGCATCCATCCCACTATAGCGGCATGCGCAGAGACAAAATGCTGGAATTTGAATTCCAAGCTCTCATTTCACAACACACCTTCATCCCATGACACTCAGAACATACCCGTTCACGCTAAAATCAGTTTCGAGAGTTCTACTCGCCCAAATTCAATTTCATAAAGTCATACGGGTTCCTTAACGTCTTAGCTATCTAGTCATGTGATCAAAATTATAGTTAGATCTCTTATTTGTTACCAGATTTCCTTAGACCTCACTGACTTCGATTTCATCCAAATCTGGACTAGGCTAGGAAATCCAAAGTTACTACTCAAAAGTTTTCTGGCCCCAATTCTTTCCCCATTGACTTTTTTCTAACGACGGAAATCAGGTCGTTACAATAATTCACCACTAACAAGATCTTCGTTTGATTTGTATTTGTATATAGCGGTTTGTATTTGTATATGACAGTGATTTCCTTTGGTTTTTCAATTTTATCATCAGATTCATTCAATCTTTTCTATATAACTTTTAAATTTTGTACAAACGTGTAGTTTTAAAAATTTATATAAAATAATTTGTATAACTTTTGTATAATGTAATTTGTATAATATAATTTGTATAACTGTTGAAAGTTTAGATATTTGTGTCTGTATAAATTTGTTATTTCGAGTTTTATCATATTTATATCAAATATGGACGAAAATAACTCAATTATACAAATACTCGCAAATTATACAAACATACCCACGAATTATACAAATGAGGTGCGAATTATACAAACAAGTAAGTTATAGCTACTACCCGTAAATATGCAAACTATAATTAAGGAGCCTAATTAGGTTTATTATAGTGACTATTTGCGAAATTTCCTCTTCTAATATCCTCAATTTCAACCCAACTCGTCCATTTGACACCCCTATAAATGAGCATATATATATATATATATATATATATATATATATATTGATGTTAAAAGTTATTTTTGGAGAAAATGGCCAAATGCCCATGCCCCCTCAATCTATTACCCAATTCTCAACTACACGTCAATCCTTTACGAGGATCCTATAACCCCCTACCCGAAATATTTTAAACTAAAATATTAACACCCTTAAAACGTCACCCCCAAATCTTTGTTGCCTAGTGTAATACAAGTGCCTATTTTTTTCATAATCAAAAAAATAAAAATAAATAATCATTCCAATTTTTCTCCACCCATTCTTGCACTAATCACCATTACCAAATATCATCATCATTCTTCCTCTTCCTAAATCATCTTCTTTTTTTCTTCATTGTTCCCGGATGGCATATCTCCTTTGGTCCACCTTCATCTCCACCACACCACACCACCATACCCACCAACCTTTGCCCTTTTCTAATGTCTTTCAAATCATCTATTTGAACAAAATTCGGTTGTTATTGTTAAATTTGATAAATTTGCTATCATCGTTATCTCTGAAGATAGTTCTTTTCCCGTTGATTCTCAATTGCACTTCTCGATGAATTTGAAGATGAATTTTTTCTTGAGAAATCTCAAATTCTAATACCCACTTTCAATTGCAGTCAAGAAGCTTCGGTTGCTATTGTAAACGAAGAGATGTCTCCGTTGGAAGCTGCAATTTTATCTTTCGAGGTCGAGCTAAAAATATTTTTTGTTGAAGTGAAGAAATTGAAGTGTTCTTTTTTCTTTCATTTACTGTTCTATCTAAATTAGAGGAAGATTTTAAAGGTGTTGCTACTGAAAAGTATTTTGTGAATTAAAAATAAAAATATGAAAATATAAAATTCTTCTTGTAGTGATAGCCATGGCAGTCGACCGAGTTGAAGAGATATTAATTGGTAAAAGAGAGGAGGGTTAGAGATGAGAAAGTGTGTGTGTGTGAGATTTTAGTTGATTAAATTTATTAGTTATTATAGTATCTAATTAAGAATTGACAGTTGTCAAATTAATGAATTTTGACTTGCTTATTTGTCTCACACTTGCCAATAGGAAAGTGAATACACTTGTTATGCTACATCACCATTTAAGGGTGTCAATATCTCCATTTAAAATACTTCAACGGGGTAATAGGACCCATAAAGTATTGGTGTGTAGTTGAGAATCGGGCAATAGATTGACCATTTTCTCTTATTTTTTGTTGTAGAGATGTAAGTTCTACAAAGTGATGGCTAGATTGACTTTGTTGTATAGGGAAGAGTGTTAATCAATCAAGAACTATCGTCTTCAGAAGATGCAAGTTGTAGAAATAAGGATGATATAATGGACATACTAGGAGAGTTAACATGAGGAATGAGGATGTTTGAGACAAGGTAGAAGTGACTTCCATAGTGGACGAGAAATGAGAAGCGTAACTAAAATGATTTGGGTATGTAAAAATGAGATGTACAAATACCTCTGTGAACACGTTTGAGAGGCTCAGATATAGTAGCCAAACTAAAAATAGTCTCCAGAGGTCAGTTATTACAGAAGATTAACCTAAAATTGTGAGGTTGGTATTTTCTGTGGAAGAATGCATTTAAACCACTAGACCATTGATGCTTATTGGTTAAATACTATATTGTTTTAAATATACTCCTTAAAGTTATATTTTTGTGGAAATAAGTTGCAGAAATAAATTCTACAAAGGGATGGCTAGACTCACCTCGGTAGGTTGGTTTTTTGTATTTTTATTTTATTTTTGAAATCAACCTCAAGAAGTCAATTTGAATTTTCTCAATTTTTGACACTGAAAAATTGACCTTCGTAAGGAGGTTTTGTTAAAAAAGATCTTTTTTTCTAGATCTTTTTTTAGGTCAGTTTTAGGCATTTTTTAGTAGGGACATGAGGAAAGGTAGAGATAGGCCGATGAAGTATTGGGTAGAGGTGATAAGGCAGGACATGACAAAACTTCATTTTACTAAGGATATAATCTTAGATAAGAGAGTAGAAGGTCGCAAATAATAATAGAAGATTAGCAGGTAGTTGAGTATTATCTTTCTTTTGGTGGAATTAGGCTTAGAGGTAGACTTGAGCACCATGTTTGTCGTAATGTTAGCCTTATTGATGTGGTTTATTGCTTTTGATATTTGTTACCATCTGTTGTTTATTATGTTTCGATTATCGCACTATTTAGCTATTGTTACTATTCTGCTATGTATTGCGTTCTTTAGTAGGGTCATTTTTTCTTCAATATCACTTTTCTTTTTCATTACTATTTTTATTTGTAGCACTTAAGTTGAGGATTATTTAGAAACAACCTTTCTATCTCCACAAGATAGTATAAGGTTTGCATAAGCTCTACCTCAACAAGATAGAATAAGGTCTACATACACTCTACATTCTCCAAGCCTCACTTGTGAGATTTGATTGAGTATGTTGCCACTAAGGTAAATAAAAGATTTAGCTGCAATAATAAATGTGGGTATTTTAAATCAACTCAATGTATAAAAGCCGCTAAAGGTTGCAGCAACTTTAGATGCAATGACATAAATTAATTACCAGAAAAATATTGTTACGATAATAAGTGAAAATTTTATTATCACTAAATATCCCTTTTGTTATAGTGACTATTGTAAAGCGAAAGGATATACACATTTTATTGTTGGAACTTTCACATGAAATTTCCACGTCAAAAATCGTGCCAAGGACATGAGAAAATAATAACATTTATATTCTTCACTAGTTAATCAAATCGCGCGGTCACATTTTTCTATATTAATTGTTATTAAGAAATTGCTATACTAAAATATATATATATATATATATGAAAAAATCAAATAGAAAATAACATAAAAGAAAAAAAAACAATAGAATTAAATTAGTTTCAAGAAAAATAAGAAGAACATTATAATTTTTCCTTGGAACAGTACAAAGACATATTTCTTTATGCGCCAATTTTATATATGTTGCTATCTCATTTTTGGGTGTTTTAAATTATTTATGTTATTGCACTAATAATTTCCTTTATATAATACTATTTACGTTTATATATTTATTTAACTATATAAATTTAGAGTTCATGCAATTTTTCTTGCTTATAATTTAATTTTTTCACAATTATTACTTTAAAATATGAGCATATCAATTTGTTTAGTTGATAAAATTAATAGCCTAAACTTTTTGTTATAAATCTACACAAAACTTTCAGATGAAAGACATAAAAATTAATATTTCATAAAAAAAAAAATTACATTAAAAATCAGAAATAATAATACACAAGAGAGCTCAAATATCAATTTTGTATAGAAATTGAATAAATTATGTAATTCAGACACTACATAAAGATGAAGAAGTTAAAAGCGAATATCAATGATCTCATATATCATATATGTGGATGAGTTTTGATTTTCAATAAAGAATATGAAAATTTTGGACAATAAATGCTAATAATTGTGACTTTTATTCTTATAAACTAATAAAATAAATAAGAAAATAGGGAAAAAATTATCTTTTTTGGCTAGTGCAATATTTTTTTAATGTCAACTTTAATCATGGGTTCATGAACCGTAATAAATATAAATGGATGTTAGAATTTTTTTTTTCAGAGTTACGCCTTTTCATTTTTGAAATTTATTTAGTGAGCATTATCTTTTTTTTTTAATTGACTAATTACGTAAATATTTTTTAGATTATTGAAAATTAGATAAAAAGAGAAATCTCATAATTAGGAGAGTTAAAGGGATGGTTTAATTTTATTCAAACTATTTGAAATGTTATTTCATTAGACTACTCTATTTTAATAAATTTTCATTCGTTAAGGAGAAAATGAAAGATTTGAGTGATAAATATTTTTGTCTTTAAATTTACAATAAATAATAGGAATAAGTGGAGTAGTAAAATTTGAGGTATTTAAATTCTTATAATAAATAATAGAAATTAATGAAGGAAATAGTAATTGACACATTTTTAAATAGTAATTATAAATAGAAATATAGTGAAAATTACAACAATAAAAAAATAAAAATAAAAAATAAATTTCATTGGCCAAAGAGAGGTGTCAAATCATTTTTTTAATATTTTAGCTTTATATAATATAGGGATAAAAGTCTGAAAAATACCCCAACTTTGGTCGGATTTGTTGTTGCGATACTAAACTTTCATGAGGACCTATTACCTCCCTAGATTATTTAATACCGTATTTTAAACATATATATTTGCCCATGTGGACATAAAAAATAATGCAAAATTATAAATAGTAATGTGTCCATGTGGGCTCATATATACCTTTAAAATACACTATTAAATAGTTCATGGAGTAAAAAATACGGTATTAAATAATCTAGGGAGGTAATAGATCCTTATGAAAGTTTAGCATCGCAACAGCAAATCCGACCAAAGTTGGGTATTTTTCAGACCCTTATCCCTATAATATATATAGATACATATAAATTTTTCATTCTTGGAGAATGAAAGGTTGGAGTTAAATATTTAGGCCTTTAAATCATATATCATATATAAAAGAGAACCTTAGGCCTGCCCATGTGGCGTCACCATAAACATGGATTTTCTTTTAATTTATTTATTTCCAAAACTAGCTTTCATTTCATGAAAAGTTGTGACTTTTATGAAAAGTTGTGACTTTTATGAAAAGATGTGACTTCAATGAAGAGTTGCAACTTTCATGAAAAGTTGTGACTTTTATGAAATGTTGTGACCTTTCCGAAGGGTTGCAACTTTTTCAAATAGTTGTGACCTTTCTGATAAGGCACAACAAACATTTGTTCACACTACCCTTTGTTGTCTATAAATAAAAGAATTTCCTCTCATTTTAAAACAACGAAAATTATGAACTTTTTATTCTTTTTCTTTTTCTTCTTTTTCTTCTGCACAATTAAATATTCGGGTACTTTGCTCCTGTTGAGTTGTTCACTGAAATGGCTTATGATACAAATCCAACTATTTTTTTACTGTCATAAAGTTATGCTTATATTATTAAGAATAAATGATAAGATGTTATAATTTTCATTTTCCTTTACATTATTAATGCTCGTTACTACGTAATCTTGTATGTGAAATAAAATAGTGTTTTACTTTTAATGATTGATAGGTTTTAAGTATTATTTTATAAATTCCGTGATATTAAATTCCCGCGCAAAGCGTGGGAAATTTTACTAGTTTACAATAAAGAATAGGAATAAGTAGAATAATAAATTTTGAGACATTTAAGTTTTTACACTATACTAGAATATGTGCCCGTGCGTTGCGCAAATGATTTAAAATATAACTAAAAATGACTAATAAAATGTATAATGCACTTAAATAATAAATTTAATTTATTGTAATAACAATATAATAATACAAATCATTAACTTGTGTATTTGAGCAATATTAAATTAATATCATTAGTACACAGTTTAATTTATTATATTAAAATATTATATATATATATATATATATATATATATAAATAAATAATTTATTATTTTTATGTAGTTTGAATAAAAAAATTATGTTAATAATTTATCAAGTCTAACCTTCCATATGAAATATTTGATATCATAAGACTAAATAACAGGTTGAAACATTTTATATATGTTTATTCAAATTTAAAAGATTCAAAATATTATTTATTGTATTAATTTGTGTAAAATATAATATAAAATTAAAAAGAATCTTAATTAGTACGATCACTATATTAGATTTAATCAATGTATGTAGATGATATATTAAATTTTAATTTGAATTATACGTATGGATATAAATGAGAGGATGTTTATACACTGTTCCCCTCCCCTTTTACTTGAATGCGATGTACTTGAGCTGAGGGTCTCTCGGAAACAGCCTCTCTATCTCCACGAGGTAGTGGTAAGATCTGCGTACAATCTACCCTCCCCAGACCCCACCTAGTGGGATTTCACTGGGTATGTTGTTGTTGTTGTTGTTGTATCCGATAAAGCTTATTATATGTAATTATAGTTATCTTTGAATTCAAATTTAAAAAGGTAAATATTGAAAATTAAAAGCATATCGTATATTTTAAAATCGCTATTTTCAACATAATTTAATGTTGTTATATAATATTGGGAATAGTCTTAAATTTGCTAAATGACTTATAATAGTGATATTGTTCAAGATAGAATGTAACGCTAGCTAGATCATAAATATTATGTATCTTAAATTCAAAAGTTTAAATTTTATTTCTCATAAATTTATTTTCCAATTTTGAAATTTGATTGTCCTTTAAAAGTAACATTATGAAAACATAATTTAATACCTTCTATGTTTATGATAGTGATAAAGACTATCATTTTAATAATTTTTACTATGATAATTCCTCATGTATCTTGTGCTAAGGTTGAAAATCTGTAAAAATAAATAAATTTATTTATATAAATAAATAAATAATAATAATAATAAACATAGAAGACATTAAATTATGTTTATCATAACATTATACTTGGATTATTATTATTATTAGTTATATTTTTTAGATTATAGGTTATATCTTATTAAATAAAATATTTATTTTAAAATGCAAATAAAAAAACCTGAAATAAAATTTAAAATATTAAATAATATTTAAATGATAAATTTTAAAATAAACTTCCATACGTGGGGTTTTTTAAATAAATAATTTTAATTTAAAAGTTCTTCAATTTGTTTAGAAGTAGGAGTGTAATGGGAGGTTTTAAAATTCCTGATTTAGTTGGGTAATTATTTTTTTTACAAAATAAATATTAAAACACCATATTTTTTTTCCATACGTGCTTTTTTAAAAAAAATAATATAATTTTAATTTAAACGTTTTTCAATTTGGTTAGAAGTGGGAGTGTAATGGGAAGTTTTAAAACATCCTACTTAGTTGGAAAATTATTACTATTTTTTTCAAAATAAGATTAAAATGACATATTTAGTTGGCTGTTTTTTTAAAAAAAAATTAATACATTAATATATTATTATTATTATCATTATTATTAGTTCTTCTTTTTTTTACGTATACATAAAGATAGAACATATAGATTATAGGTTATATTATTAGTTCGATTATATATATAGAACATAGATTATGTTTTATAAGAAAAAAACTGATATAAAAGTTAAAATATTCAATAATATTTAAATATTTAAATGATAAATTTTAAAAGAAACTTCCATACCTAGCTTTTTTAAATAAACAATCTAACAAATATTAATTTAAAAGTTTTTCAATTTGTTTAGAAGTAGAATAAAACATAGAGATTATATGTTGTATTTTCCTTAAAAAAATATTTATTTTAAAATACAAATAACAAAAAAGAAATTGATATAAAACTTCAAAATATTAAATATTATTTAAATGATGAATTTTAAAAGAAACTTATATATGTAGGTTTATAATATGAGGATATCTAATTAGTTTTAATAATTTAAATTAAGATATTTCAAAGGATAATACTTGATAGTTCCATAAAATTAGATAATGCTTGGTAGTTTTATAAAATAATTAGGCTCAAAAACTAAATTTTAGATGCAGAACTTTCATGTGGTTTTTATTTTTATATTTTCAAAGTTAATTTTTTTTATTTTAAACTTGAAAACCAAAAAAATTAGCATTTGTATTTTGAAATTTAATTTAAGTATTTTTGTTTTTTTTAAAAAAAAATCTTTATTTAGGATTCGAAATTTTATAATAGTTACTGCTGTGTAAATTTACACATATACATAAATTTTAAACTAATCCCACTAATTTTGAAATAATTAACTACCAATACACATTTTTTTTTCCAAAGACAATTTTATTATTTTTAAAAAATACTGCTTTTTTCTGGCGATGACATATATAGATTTTAATCCTAAAAGTTACAGAAATATCTTGTATAACGCAAATCATCTCGTTATAGGCATCCCCGTTTTGATAGTCTAAACTTGTATTATCTAAAAAGTCAAAATAAAATCATAAGTATTATTGTTTTAAGCAATCATAAATAATATATACATAAAATTATATAGTTAAAATCCGGAAACAAATTTACATCAATAAATAGTAGAAACTCTTTATAAGAATAAATACTATTAAGGAAGAACCATGTTCCAATAATACGGCTTTAATCTTTCTGTTTCATTGTAAATTTCTTTTGCAACATTTCCTGCGGCATTCCTAGACAATGCTTGCATAAAAATTATATTGATAAAATTAATATTATATAGATTATTGATTTTACATATCTTTAATCTAAGAAAAAACAATTTCATAAGAAAACCTAAAGAGAAAGAAAGAAATACAAAAGCTTATATTTAAGAAAAAGAAGAAGAAAAAGATCGACTATACCTATTTTTTCTTTTTTTGCTGGTCTCATCACAATCCGGTAGTTTTCCTGTTTGGAAAGAGAAGAATGCTCTTTGTTGCCTTTTGTTTGTTTGTTAGAGAAACATCCTATTTATGCTCCTCAAAATGATGCAGTTGTGTTTTTGAAATTTAAAATTATATCTCATTCTAACCGTATAAAAACACTGACATGTGTTTTTTTTTTTTTTAAAAATATTTCTTTTTAAATACTGAAATTTGAAGATTAATTGTGGTGATGACACATATGCCATTTTTCTTTATATATATATATTGATAGATGTGGATGAGATGGTCTATTATCAATAGGTTTCTGTATATAGAAAAAATGGTTCTATTTTTTTTTTTTTTTTATGTAAAATTTATTATGCAGAGGTTTTATTTTCTTCAAATAAATTGGCGGTTTATATTTTTTTGGTATTTGTAATTATGGTGCAGAATGATTTTTTTTTAATTTTCAAATTAATGGCAAATGAATTTGAGTTTATTTTAATATTGTTAAAAGTTATGTCGTAGAAGTTTTTTAAAGTTCCTATTTTTAGTCTTTGAATTATTTTATTTTATTTATTTTATGTATGAAATATAGTCTATTAAAAGAAAAGGAAAAAATCTTTAAAAAACTGCTCATTTTTTAAAGGAATTTAATTTTTAAGTATTTTGTTGTTACTTGCACCTAAAATTTAGCATCATTATCTATATATCATGTATAATTTTAATTTTAGTTTCAATTTTAACTTTTATATTTTTAAAATTTATTTTAAAAAAAGGCAGTTAGAATTTTATTAGGAACAAAAATATTCATTTTATTTAAACAAAAAAAAAGATTACGTTAAAACAGTTTTTAACGTAAACAATTTTTTAAAAACTATTTTTAATTTCTGTTTTTTTTTTAAAAAATGTTTTGTTATTTAAATTGTTATTTATTATTTAATATATCTACAAATTTTGTGGTACTGACACGTGTCACTTTTTCTTCTCCTTTTATATATAGATAGATAATAGAAATAAATGGAGAGAGTAATAATTGACACCATTTGAATAATAATAATAATAAATTAAAATATAGTGAAATTTATCAAAAAAATAAGAAAAAAACAAATAGGATCTTTGCCTTCTTCTTTTTCTTTTCTTTTTTGAAAACGAAAGTATTGCATATAATGTTTATAGTTTCTTTAGTTTTTCATAAGAATTATACAAATACTCAAGTTTGTTGTCAATTTTTTTAGTTCATTGCTTGGATAACATTTTTTCCTTTTTGTAAGTTATCAAATTTCTGCTCTTTAAAATGCTTCTAATCTTATTGTCGCATTTAGGAATGCACTTCGACATACAAATAAACAGTAACATCAAGTACATAATGTTCATTTTAGAATGTTGCAAGAAATTATCATGATAAAAATTCAGAATAACTAACCATAATTTAACCTAATGAATTATGTATGTACAACTATAGTCATATAAAAGAAAAAGATTTTTTTTAAGTTCTTCAATAAAGTACATAAATGATATATTGAGAATAGGAAAGAAAAACTAAAAGATCAAATTACTATAATAATAATTTTATTGTAAGACTCTACATAATCTTCTTACAAAATTAATAATTTTCTCTACTTTTGTATCTTCCTCAACTTTCTTCTTCACCCTACAAGCACAAATAGTATATTAGTATGAAATTGTTAGTTACTCCATGATTTTATTTGGATTGAGTTTATTCAATTTAGTTTCAAAGTTAAGTTAAATTGATTAAACAAAATAAATAACATCACATAAATTATTAAAGTAAAAACTATAATTTAAAAAATTAAAAGAAGCATTTTTACCCATAGATTCTTTACAACTTTATTGAAAGCAACCATATGATGTGATGATTAGCATTTCTTCCTCACCCTAATGTATGATATGGTGATGGAGAAGTGAAAGAATAACTTTGAATGAAATTTTTCTTGCTACAAAATATGAGAAGATTAATATATATATATATATAAGAGAAGGAATACCATAAGGTGTCATAAACTAATAAATTTAATTTTGGGGTTATGAAGATTAAAAAACAAGTTATGAATATTATTAAGATTATAAGTTCAAGAGGTGTGAGTTATTGGTAGTTATTTCTTATTTTATAAAAGATATTAAATATATATTATAGTGGTCGGTCAAAAGTTGAGTAATTGAATGTGAAGACTTTTTGAGATATTAAAAATAAAATAATTAAATAACGAAGGAAAAATGGTAAAAAATGAAAATAGATCAAGAGAAGAGACAAATATGAATGGAGGCCATATAGAGGTGTGAGTTATTGATAATTATTTCTTATTTTATTAAAGATATTAAATATATATTATAGTGATAGGTGAAAAGTTGAGTAATTGAATGTGAAGACTTTTTGAGAGCCCATTCTATTCTATCTATCTCAGAAAGAAAGTCTCAACCCTTTGGTACGAAAGTAGGCCCTTCTTAATAGGACAGCCGTTAAGTTAAACAATGATCCAAATAATCTTTTATGTTTTTAATTAGAAAATGCCGCCAACCAGATTATGTCAACATCATAGCATTAGGGGCACTTTGTATAATCCGATAAACCTACTAAAGAAGAAGTTGAGTATATCATAGCTGACCGCACCATGGGCTAGCCCATACACCCACTGCACGAGTGGAATACTGATATTAAAAATAAAATAATTAAATAATGAAGGAAAAAATGGTAAAAAAAAAAGACAAATATGAATGGAGGCCATAGAGAGGTGTCACATCATCTTCTCTATATTTCTCATATATATATATATATATATATAGAGAGAGAGAGAGAGAGATTCATAGTCATCTTCTTTACTTTAATGTATTATATTATGATTAGCAGAGGTTGTGATGATGTGGTAAGTATTCTTTCATTCTTGATCAAAGGTATCAAATTTGAGTCCATTGGAGCGCTTTACCTAGGACTTCTCGAATTTAGTCGGATCTCTAGCTCCTTAAGGCTTAATTTGACAGTTGACATTATTCTCACAGTATTATATTTTGTACTTGTGATTATCCAATAATATATATATTGATATTAAACATAAACACAATACTGAAAAAATATTTTGGTAATCTAATTAGGGAAATTTATTGAAATTTCACTAGTTTAGGAGTTAATTACTTTGATGCATGTTAGTTTGTAATATTACGAATCTTATCGGATTTTGGTGTATTCAGATACATCCAGTTACGTACCAGATACATATGGTATAATTTATTCTTGATACACTATATTCAACTGGTTTTGCATATATCTGGGATACATAGACAAATCTCTATCATTCCCTCTTATTTCGCTCGCCTCTCTCATATCTCGCTTGCGTATCTGTTATTAAATAATGAGATAAAATATAATTGTTACAAAATATGATGAGAATTAGTAAATATGATAGAAATGTTTGTGTAATTAGATAGTATTTCCATCTTATTAGCTTAACATATCGTAGAATATTTTAGGGAATTTTACACAAATTTCATAGTCTTAAGAGTTAATTACATCTTATCCTTACCCTTTTTCAAATTACAAAAATTCCATAAATTTGGTGAAATTCAGATACATCTCAAAACGTCCCTATATATCTGTCCCGGTTTTGGATATATCCCTCAACGTCTCAATACGTTGCGTCTCGATTTTAGATACACTACTCAATGTTCCGATACATCATGCATCCCGATACATCATGTAAAGTGATGTATCCGATTGATACATCGCGTAAAGTGACGTATTAGAGAATAGGATAGAGTGAGGATTTTTGTAATTTTTTCAAATGGTAGAAAATTTTAGAGAATATGATAAAATCAGTTGCGTATTTAGGTGATTTTTCTAATTTTTTAATTAGATTAACAAACTGTAAATAGTTCTTTGGGTATTCATTGGGAGGCCCGACTTAACCCATAGGCCACAGATCCATTGCTTAGCGCCCCCAATTTCAAAAGGCTTTCTATATATATATATATATAATTAATTTAGCTATAAGAAAACGCCGATTTAAAAAAAAAATCAATTCAACTTTTAAGGAAAAAATCATTTTTTAAGGAGTCACTAAATTTTTTAAAACAAACTAAGAAAACATAGAGTTAACTTCAAAAAAGTTAATCACGAAAATCATTTAAAGTTCCAAAAAAGGACACAGAATTCACATTTCCGTTTCAAGAAGATTTTCAGGGTGCTTGAAACGTCTGCTATCATTTGTCACGACCTGGACCGTCGTGAGTGGCACCCATGTTAACCCTTCGATGGGAGAACCAAAACTATAGCCCAACTAACAATTTTTATGAAAACTAAGGCATTTAAAGATACAGAAACAATTTTAAATGACTATAAAAATGGAGTTCCCATAAACTCCAAGGTTTTAACAAACAACTAACCAAACTAATGTGGAAGAACAACCCCTAGAACCTGAAAGTCAATGTACAAAAACTCTACGAACAACAAGTCTAAGAATAAGGGGTATGACCCCGAAACTAAACAACACCTTAAACAAAAGTCAGAGTCCGGAAAGAGTGGACTTAAACAAGAAAGATCAATGGCAGCCTGACAGAACAGGCTCACCCTTAAATCTGGTCACGCTCAATAGTCACCTAGCTGAGGTTTATCAATAGCTACCTGAAGATGCTATTTACTCAACAAAGAAAGAGAAAGTGCAGTATCAGTACACAAGCACAGTGTACTGGTAGGATCACACGGCTATCCCATTAAGTGAAACATATGCAAGTAACCACAATCATTATAAAACATGCATATACCAAACATATACAATATTAGTCAACTTTTACGAACAACGAACAGTTTCACGATTCTCACATATCACAGTTATACTAATTTAGAGCAACATACCGTCTTCCAATATCAATCATCATTAGATATGAACGAAATCTTCACAAGTAGATACACAACACAATTTAATGGTTCTCTCATGGAAGCCACACCCAAACTGTTAGCATACCAGAACGTGGTATCCGATCCAATATCTATGCCAAAACGTGGTAACTGATCTCATATTTATGCTGGAACGTGGCAACCGATCCCATGTTTATATCGAAACGTGGCAACTGATCCTATGTTTATGCAGGAACATGGCAACAGATCTGAGTTAGTGTGTCGGAACGCAACACCCGATCTATTCAACAAATCACAATCACAATCACAATGCATATTCTCACAATCATACAATAAGAGGTGATTCATGGTATGCAATTATTCAATTATCCTCATTTACGATTAGGGTGATCAATAATGCAACATTCACATACATACATGCATTATAATGAGCAATTACAAACATATATCACACCAACATGAAATCAAAACCATCACCTACCTCGAAACAAGCTTGAAACCCTAAGAAACTTGATCCTTCCTTTTTCGGATTCGTTCCGCTTGTTCTTGGTCTACAAATAATCATAATAACACAGAAATCAATACAAAATCACTAATTACCCAAATTGCTAACCATTCTATGAACCCTAGATCATACTCATGATCCCAAGCACCCAAAATAGGGTTGTTTCCACCATAGAATCTTGATCAACACCCTCTCCCATCGATAATTACCCATTAGATTACGTTATACGGATCGAAAAATGGATTCGGGGAGTGAAAAACTTACATTTAGCCTCAAGAATGGTGGAAAACTGTCAAGAGTCGCCTGGGGTTCGTTACTTTGCTCTAAAAATAAAAAAGTGCAGAATAAAGATGTTTTGGGGTTTATTTACGACCTTAAGTCGCGTCGGAGTTGCCACAACGGTCCTTACCCCGCTATAGCAGACCCGCTGGCGGCAGAAATTCCGCCCCAGTAACTTGCAAGAAACGAGTGAGTTATTTTAATAATTTCAAGACCCCCATTCCACAACACACCTTTAACCAACGACACTCAAAAAATACCTTTCACGCTAAAATTGATTCCAAGAGTTCTACTCACTTGAATTCAATTTCGTAAAGTCGTACAGGTTCCTTAACAACTTATATAACCACTCATGTAATCAAAATCATAAATAAGTCACCTGATTGTTACTAGATTTCTCTACACCTTAACGACTCTGATTTCGTCCAAATCTAGACTATGTTGGAAAATTCCAAGTTACTACTCAAAAGTTTTTTGGCTTCAATTCTTTTCCCATTGGCTTTTCTATAATGACGAAAACAGGTTGTTACAATAAATACCAATTTACCCATCACTCGTCCCCGAGTGACAAACTAGGAGAAAAGGGTTAAAGCAAGAATAGAGTAGTATCTGAATCGTCGAATAACTGGGGATACTTGTCCCACATACTTTTTCTGTCAACTCTAGGCTGCTAGAAGCTTAGATTGGCTACTTCTCACCTTACCCTGAACATGCTTCACCAAATCAACTCTCAAAGGTTTCACATCTTCAACCTCAAACCAACCAATTGAACACCTACACATCCTCCCATACAATGCCTCAATGAAGTCATCTCAATACTCGAGTGATAAATATTGTTGTATGTAAGCTTAACTACAACAAAAGCGATTCCTAACAACCACCAAAGTTGATTGAACACACTTCTACAACATGTTATCAAGGATCTTGACACAATCATCAAGACTAATCCTTTCTCACATAAGCATGATAACATTATAAATCAATACTTGTTGCATTTAGAAGTGAACCTGAACCAACCAACACACACTCATAATATCCAAACAATCATAGTTCTTAACAATATCTCCATCCCATAACATAAATTTCCATTGGCTTAAGTTATAACAAATTTGATCTTTAGAAATCAGATATTCATCGAGGGATATGTCCAAGCATACAACCTCTCCAACAACACTATCGAAATGCTAGATTTAGTAATTGTAGATTACCTCTTAAGAATAGTAGAATAGGACCCAATGATCCCCACATTCAATACATGACCTCGACAACTAGAGGAATATTAAGATTGTCGGAAAACCACAAGTTCGCATGGTAGCTCTTCTATAAATTCTCATAAGCAAGGTGGTACATGTAAAACCACTAAACTACTTTAACAATTCCAAGACAACACCAATTATGTCATTCAAAATAACCCAATCTTCCCAATATTCCCACTCAACCAAGAGAACATCGCAGGATTTGGTACCTCTGATCCATCACTAGGGATTCACCCACAAAAGTGAAAACACACGAGAGCATAGCTAGTGAATCATACTCACAATACTAACAACCATAAAAAACACTCCGACCATTTACCTTATTCTAAACCAACACTTTTTAACTGAAACCTTTCTTAGGTACTTAACAATCAATAGTAGTAAACTTACGACTCAACCCAAGTGTGAGTCCTTTCAAATGCTCAATACCGGATACAATTGATCATTTCTCACCTTACAAATTCATACCTTGACAAAATATATCACCATGAATGTAGACTTCCCATAAAAAATCTGAATTGTATATTCAACTGTATAACACAGTCCTATTATCTATCAACATTAGCTTATACCTTGAAGATTTTTATGAATTCATGGATATTCACTTATCATGGTTCGCATCTCCATCGATCTCACAATATCTTTTGCTAAAAATTTAATCGTACTCATTACTAAACTAAAAAAAAAGAACAAACACTTACCATCACGCTCAAGCTAATGTCTGCACAATCCTTTCTCAAGTCTTTTTCAATAGTGTTTAACCCATTTGATGGTCCCATGACACTATTACCATAGGCACAACAAAATAATGAAATCACACGTCTCTGAACCCAATTATCTACCCCTCTGGAGATATCTCTTTAGCCTTTGCAATCAAGTAAAATATTCTTGCTCTAGCCTCTCTCTAAAGGCAATACTACATTCTACTATATTTTCCTTAATTATAACTCTAGCTCTTTAACATTCTATTCGAGTGGTATCCTACCATCTCTTATAATTTTTCATACAACCATGTTACTCACCAAATATTAGAAAATCATAACCTTAGATACTTGCAAGTCGTAATTACTATACAAAAAATCGCTTAACCAACAATGTTATTATATAGTTGCTTCCTGTCACAATTCATCACGAACTCTTATTACCATTACGCTCAGTCAACCTTGACTATCACCACGAAACCAACCTTTCATCAACACGACACCTCAAACTCAGGTATACTCATCCAATTCAGAGGACTAACCCAATTTATACGCACTTTCTTACTAACATCTTCAATTTACTTCACCCATGTATACTCAATGTGACTTTCTTTATCCATAAGCTGGTCATTCTAATATCAATCCACTCCCTTATGGATTAAGATAAAACCATCAGTCCTCATACTACCCTCATTCTTCTTAACAAACAAGACAAGAGCACCCCACTTGGAAACACTAGGACGGATGAACCCTTTATCAAGAAGCTCTTGGATTCGAGCTTTATGCTTACTCAATTCTGCCAGAGCCATGCGATAAGAAGGAATGAAGATGGGGTGAGTACCAATTTCCAAGTCAATGCAGAAATCTATATCTCTATCTGGAGGCATACTAGACAATTCAGTAGAAAACACTTATTTAAATTCTGATACCACACGAATAGACTCAACAGAGGGAGACTCAACCTTAACATCCCAAACATGAGCCAAAAAAGCCAAACAACCCTGCTCTACCAGTTTCCTATCCCGAAAGGAGGATATGATCTTAGCTAGGTTAGGCTTATACACCCCTTTCCACTCTAATCTTTCCTTACCAGGGATCTCTAAAGTTACCGACTTAGTATTACAATTAAGCATGTTATAATAGGGAGACAACAAAGTCATGCCTAAGATTATATCAAGTCAGTCATATCCAGCATATATAACCAAATCAACCCCAAGTCTGAAATCCAAAAACATAATGGGACAAGCACGACATACAAAGGTGACTATAACTGACTCTTCAACTGTGGTAAAAACATTGATGGGGGTATTAAGTATATCACAAACCACATCAAATCCCAAGGCAATTGAACTGACACATATGAATAAGTAAAACCCGTATTAAACAAAATAATAGCCATTCCGGCACATACAAGAGTAGCTCTTGTGACCACTGCATCACACTCTCAAACTCGATTTTTCCCGAAAAATCATAAAACTGATCATTGTCCTCTTGACGGGTAACTTCCTTTCCTGGCTACACTACTCATCTACCTGCATTACCATTTCCCTGGCCTCCACGGCCTCGCTGATTTCCTCCTCATACGCCCAGGTTCTCCATAATTTTAACACATTTTATAACTTATATTCCATTATTGAACACTGAATTAGATCGTGGGGGCTAGTTTGGGTACGATTCGGGATCCATAATTGTGACTAGGGGAAAACAGGGGAGACATGGCTGAGATTCTGTCTCGCTCTATCCCGCTCTGGTGGGAGAAATCCCACACTAGTAGTCTCGTCGTAGAGGGAATATCCCTCCCCAGCGGCCCTGACGAAAATAAAACCCCTGCTAACCATTTTTTCTGGGGTTCTTTTCTTTCCCAATTTTCCCCAAAGGTTCCCAGCTATAACACATGCATTTTTAGAGTACTCAATCCCTTTAGCTAGGATAATCATTGCCTACCCCGAGTCAACCCAACGATACACACTCCAAAATCCCTTTACGTTACTTCAACACTACAACATCCTCGTCCCCAGGATATACCCAAACTCTCACATGGTTATTAATTTGTCGCAACGCATGTCCAAATTTCTCTCTTACGAACCACATCGTAATTTATCTAGACCCTTGCATTTAATCTCGTGATGACTTTCTTTTCACAACAAGTTTCACAACACTCAAGAGTTACAACTTGAAGATAAGTCTAATTTTTTTAATTAGTTCATTCCATGGACGGTTGTTACTGATCATCTATGCCTTATACGGTCCCTAAGGGCAGATACCAATTAGAACCTTCTTAGTTCCAATTAACTTGTTTGTGTTCCTTCAGCTGGGACTACGACATCTAGCTCACTTCGTTGAGATATCAATTGAAATCGGGAGATACCAATTGGACTCAACTCATACCATAAGCGACAATAGTAGCTAGCGAGCCCCACAAAACTGCTAATTTCAATCATAGAACTTAGTCGAACCCAATTCTTAACCGCCTCAATCTTTAACTGGTGGTAACCAGACCTTAAATCAATCTTAGAGAAAACGAATGCACCTTGCAATTGGTCAAAAAGGTCATTTATCTGAGGCAATGGATATTTGTTCTGATGGTGACCTTATTCAACTGTCGATAGTCTATACACATCCTCTCGTGCTAGTAATGATGTTACCACTTCTGTTGCTCTAGTTCGGACCAAAGAGTGAAGGAGGAAAGATATCAATTTGTATCACCCAGATACCAATTGAATCCAAGTCATAACACGAAGGAGTAGAAATAAGTGACTTTTTCCTAAAGTCCTATAGCCTCTCGAAGAAAAGCACAGAAATCATCGTATCATTTCGCAAGACTCTACTAGACTCATTTTAGTACAATGAGATCAACGAACCTAGGGCTCTGATACCAACTTTGTCACGACCCAGACCGTCGTGAGTGACACCCACACTAACCCTTCAGTGGAAAAACAAAAACTATAGCCCAACTAACAATTTTTATGAAAACTAAGGCATTTAAAAATACGAAAGTAGGTTTAAATGACTATAAAAATGGAGTCCCCATAAACTCCTAGGTTTTAACAAATAACTAACCAAACTAATGCGGACGAACAACCCCTAGAACCTGAAAGTCAATGTACCAAAACTCTACTAACAACAAGTCTAAGAATAAGGGGTACGACCCCGAAACTAAACAACACCTTAAACAAAAGTCAGAGTCCGAAAAGAGTGGACTTAAACAAGAAAGATCTATGGCAGCCTGAAAGAACAGGCTCACCCTTGAATTCGGTCACGCTCAATAGTCACTTAACTGAGGTCTATCAATAGCCACCTGAAGATGTCATGTACTCAGCAAAGAAAGAGCAAGTGCAGTATCAATACACAATCACAATGTACTGGTAGGATCACGCGACTATGCCATTAAGTGAAACATATGCAAGTAACCACAATCATTATAAAATAGGCATTTACCGAACATATACAATATTAGACAACTATTACGGACAACGAACAGTTTCACGATTCTCACATATCACAGTTATATCAATTTAGAGCAGCATACCGTCTTCCAATATCAATCATCATTAGATATAAACGAAATCTTCACAAGTAGATACATAACACAATTTAATGGTCCTCTCATGGAACCCAAACCCAAACTGTTAGCATATCAAAATGTGGTATCTAATTCAATGTTTATGCCGGAACGTGGCAATCGATCCCATGTTTATGCTGGAACGTGGCAACCGATCCCATGTTTATGTCGGAACGTGACAATCGATCTAAGTTAGTATGTCGAAATGCAACACCCGATCCATTCAACAAACCACAATCACAATCACAATGTATATTCTCACAATCATACAACAAGAAGTGATTCATGGCATACAATTATTTAATTATCCTCATTTACGATTAAGGTGATCAATAATGCAGCATTCGAATACATACATGCATTATAATGAGCAATTACAAACATATATCACACCAATATGAAATCACAACCACCACCTACCTCAAAACAAGCTTGAAACCCTAAGAAACTTGATCCTTCCCTTTTTGGATTCGTTCCGCTTGCTCTTGGTCTACAAATAATCATAATAACACGGGAATTTATAAACAATCACTAATTACCCAAATTGCTAACAATTCTATGAACCCTAAATCATACACATGATCCCAAGTACCGAAAATAGGGTTGTTTACACCATAAAATCTAGATAAAAACACTCCCCTATCGATAATTACCCATTACATTACGTTCTACGGATCGAAAAATATATTCAGGGAGTGAAAAGCTTACCTTTAGCCTCAAGAATGGTGGAAAACTGTTAAGAGTCTCCTGGGGTTTGCTCCTTAGCTCTAAATATAAAAAAGTGCAGAATAAAGACGTTTTAGGGTTTATTTACGATCTTAAGTCGCATCGAATCCTCTATAGCGGTCCTCACCCCGCTACAGCGGTCCCGCCCTGGCGGCAGAAATCTCACCCTAGAGGTTTGCACGGAATCAGTGAGCTATTTTAATAATTCCAAGACCCCCATTCCACAACACACCTTTAACCAGCGACGCTCAGAAAATACCGTTCACGCTAAGATCGATTTTGGGAGTTCTACTCACCCGAATTTAATTTTGTAAAGTCGTACAGGTTCCTTAACGACTTATATTACCACTCATGTAATCAAAATCATAAATAAGTCACCCAATTGTTACCAGATTTCCCTACACCTTAACGACTCTGATTTCGTACAAATCTGGACTAGGTTGGAAAATTTCAAGTTACTACTCAAAAGTTTTCTGGCCTCAATTCTTTTCCCATTGGCTTTTCTATAACGACATGAACAGGTCGTTACACATACTGTTATCCAACGATTTAAAATATTTGGCTAATTTTCAAAGAAAGTATAGACATGCAAAATTTATTTAAGGAAGTAATAAATTTTCACACTTTAAATTTTCTTGAAAAGAGCACATTTTGTCCAAAAAGATGACTAGGTAAAGAAAACTTTGAAATTCCTTAGAAGGAATGATAATTTGGAAATATTTTTTTGGAGTTTTTGGCTATGGCTAAAAACATCCTTAAACTATAGTCTTAACTTAAACTACATCCTTAAATTATATTTCTTAACAAAAAACATCCTCCAAGTATTTAAAAGGGATAAGGGTTTGAAAAATACCCCAACTTTGGTCGAATTTGCTGTTGCGATACTAAACTTTCATGAGGACCTATTACCTCCCTAGACTATTTAATACCGTATTTTAAATATATATATTTACCCACGTGGACATAAAAAATAATACAAAATTATAAATAGTAATGTGTCCACGTGGGCACATATATTCCTTTAAAAATACACTATTAAATAGTTCAGGGGGTAAAATAATACGGTATTAAATAGTCTAGAGAGGTAATAGGTCCTTATGAAAGTTTAATATCACAACAGTAAATCCGACCAAAGTTGGGGTATTTTTCAGACCCTTACCCTATTTAAAATTTAACAACTGTTATCCCTCTATTAAAATATGTCAAAAAATTAGTGAATTCCACACAAAAACATATGCAATTCATGCTATTCTCATAAAAAAAATCTAAAATTTTATTACTTGTTGGAAAAAGCTTCCAAAAATTAATTATTTTTTTGAGATCCTTGTTTGTTGTTTAAAAAAAAAGAACAATGTTAGAACAGTGTGAGGCTATGAGAAGACATGATCTGCTCTTTTCCCTTACCAATTGAATGGAGTTGCAGCTTAATTTTACACCATCTTGACCTTACAAAGTCAAAATGTCGTTAGATCAATAATTTTTGGGGCAAACTGATGGTTGAGGTAATCAAGATTCAGCTAATTTTGATCTCTAGTACTCGAGCTTCATTTTCCATTATTAGAAGTAAAAGTCTCCGATCGACACCACTTTTTGCAGATTCAATGAGAAGAAAACATTTCAACTAATACTTTTTTTTATATCAAATCAAAAGTAAATAAAAAAATTGATAATAAAAAGGAAGACAATGCAAAACGTTATTGCTAAAAAAAGATTCACAATATTTTATTTTAGATGTATGTAGAATAAAGAAAAATGGTTTATTGGGGTGATTTAGGGAGTTTTGTTGAGACTAGTGTGAGTTGTACATGTTTTTGTGAAGAATTTGTTTATTTTTGACAAATTTTAACAAAAGGATGAAAGTTGTCAAATTTTAAATAATTGAGAGATGTTTTCTGTTAAGAAAAATAATTTGAGGATGTAGTTTAAGTTAGGGGCATAATTTAAGGATGTTTTTGACCAAAAACTCTATTTTTTTGCAAGTAAGAAATTTAACCATACTTAGATAAAATGGAGAAAGACAAGTGTTTATTTATTTTTATTTTTTTATAAATAAGCCAATCACCAAAATAATTCATCTTTTAGGGAATTTGAATTAAGTTATAACCAAACTAATATCAAATAAAACAAATAATAATTAAATATAGCAAATACAATAAAAGGAAATAAATATTGGGCCCAATTCTTTACTGTCCTAATTTCTAAAATGAACCCTGCTGAAATAAAATTGGGCTTCAACCCCCTTTTTTTCCCTCTTCCTGAATCTGCTGTTTTAGTCTATTTGGACTGCTGCTGCTAAAAAATTGGGCTTTGTCCCACTTTGCCAATGTAATACAATGTATACATATATCTTGTAATTTAGCTTCCCTTTCTCTGTATATTAGCTTCGTTTGGACCTATTCAGCGGCTTTTCAATTCTTTGATGAGGCAGACTCGTAGAAAGGAATGAGTTTGGGCCACCATGGCCAAACTCGAAATGCAACAAGGATGACTCAGCCAAAAATTCATGTGACAAAGTAGAGGAAACATCAAGTTTACGGAAAAATACGAAGACCACTGCCAAGCGTATAAATTTTTTTTTAAAAAAATGGAACTTTAACCGGTATCACATTTATCTAAAATATGCATTCAATAGAGATGATGATATGGATAATTAAAAAGGAACTAAAATGGAGAATTTAATTTAAAGCTATTTATTCTTGGCAAGGACAGGCATACTGATACCAGAAGGAAGGAAGATAACGGCAAAACAAATAGACAGATATTACAAACTAGTTAACATGTTCGCGTTTCGTGCGTTCATAACAACTATTTTTAAGACAAAAATTTCTTATAAATTAGCACATACTAAAAAATAAGAAATATGATCAATACTTCGATCAAAATTTTAAAATGTTTATCATAATTGTTTCAATTTTTAAGATACAGTTTTCTTATTCTTTTGTTGGGGGTGAAAAGAACATGTTTTTTATTTTGAAAAAAAAAATACCAACTTAATTTTCTGGTTAATTTTCTATTTGCCGTTGATCATCAAATAAAACATAAATAATTTGTCTTCCTCATTTTTTAAAAGAAGGATGCTTATTTAAATGAGGAACTACTGAACTTTAGACCTTTTATAATATCATTCCTCACTATGATTTTTTGTTAAAAAAACCATACTTGTTATGTACGATTGTATGTAATCTTTTTTAAAAAGTCTTATTTTTTTAAAAAAAATTGTGCAAGTTAAAATATGAAAATTAACAAAAAAGCATGTCAATAGTAATACAAACGAAAGAACAACTAACTATTTTCTAATCAAATGAAAGATAAATATATCGTAATGATAAAATTGAAAAGCAATTAATATTAATGTTTCAACAAACAACTCTAAACAAAATTATATCGTTATTTTTATTTGTTTTAATTATCAAAGATTAATTATACAAATAATAAATAATGAATATTTTAACTCTTGAGGAGTTACAAAACTCACTAAATATGTAATTATTTAGAGAAAATTAAATGTTAAATTATGACCAAAAAAAAAAAACCAAAAAAAAAGAGAAAAAGAATAAATAGGACTCATAGTATATAAGAGTTTTAGCTAGTGTCTGTTTTTATATCATATTGAAATTATTTATAAAAAAATCTCGTCTTCACACAAATAAAAAATGTTTATATTTATATCTCAATATATTTCACTAAAATAGTACTTCATTTCATTTTAGTATGGATTTTGTATGTTTCGTTGAAAAAGTTAGAAAATAGAAAAATATATTTCATTATTTTAGTACAAACTTTAAAAACCTTGAGTTTTAATAAATAATATATACTCCCTCTATTTTCAAAATAAGTGAATTGTTGAGCCCTTTTTATAGTTCAAAATAAGTGAATTGTTCAAAGTTTAAGAGATATGTTGAACAATTCTTCCATTTTTCCCCCTCATTTACTAAATAATTATAAAAGAAATGACTTTTTGAATACAAAATATGTGCATAGCGTCATCAGGAAAATAAATCATTTATTTTTAAAGTTATTTAGAACGCTCATTTATGTAATAGGTAAATGTCTTAATTTTGAGTCATTTTAATATATGATGTAAGTGAAAGAAAAATGAGAAGAAGTCTTAAAAAGAGAGAAATGTTGTAAAACTTAAGAACAAAAGAACAATATAAAGAGAAAGAGAAGAAGACTATTAGACAAGAAAAACAATATAAGATCACTTTCTTTCTTTCAAGTGTCATTACCATTATTCTCAACACCACTATTTATAGGATTACATTGAGGAATACCAAAGGGTGTCATAAACATTATATTAAACCTTGAGAATTACTACCCATTAAGGAGGAAATAAACCTAGGAGTTATGGTCTTCCAATTAACTATATTATCAACAACAATACTACCAATAAAGGATGAAATTAACCTAGGAGTTATGGTCATCCATTTGACCACATTATCAACAACATTACTACTCATAACGGAGGGAAATTAACCAAGGAGTTGTGGTCATCCATTTAACCACCAAAATGATTTACAATACTCCCCCTTGGATGACCATCGATAGATAATATGCCTCGTTAAAACCTTACTAAGAAAAAACTTTGTGGAAAAAAAAATCTTAGTGAAGGACAAAAGAGTACACAGGAAAATCCATTGGGATAAAACCTAGGTCAAGGGAAAAAGAGTGCAGCGCGTAGTTTACTCTCCCTGTTGCGAACATCATTTAATTTCTTGGAGACAACGCATTCCAATCTTGAATACCAGCTTTTCAAATGTTAAGGTTGGTAATGCTTTAGTGAAAAGATCCGCTAAATTATCAACTGAGCGAATTTGTTGAACATTTATTTCACCTTTCTTCTCAAGATCATGAGTGAAAAAGAATTTTGGTGAAATGTGTTTTGTTCTATCTCCTTTAATATATCCTCCCTTCAGCTGAGCTATACATGCAGCATTGTCTTTGTACAATATAGTTGGAATATCTTTTTCCATAGAAAAACCACATATTTCTTGAATATGTTGAGTCATTGATCCCAACCAAACACATTCCCAACTTGCTTCATGGATGACTATTATTTCTGCATGATTTGAAGAAGTAGCAACTAATGTTTTCTTCATTGAACGCCAAGATATAGATGTGCCTCCATATGTAAATAAATAGCATGTCTGAGATGGAGCTTTATGTGGATCAGATAAATATCCAGCATCTGCATAATCAATCAATTCTGACTTGGATTTATTAGAATAAAATAATCTCATATCAATGGTTCCCTGAAGATATCTTAATATATGTTTGACTCCATTACAATGTCTCTTTGTTGGGGATGAGCTGAATCTTGCCAATAAACTTACTGCAAAACAGATATCTAGTCGAGTATTATTAGCAAGATACATAAGCGCCCCAATGGCACTAAGATATGGAGTTTCATTGCCAAGAAGCTTTTCATCATTTTCTTGCGGTCGAAATGGATCTTTATGTATGTCAAGCGATCTCACAACCATCGGGGTACTCAATGGATGTGATTTATCCATGTAAAATCGCTTTAAAACCTTTTCTGTGTATGTTGATTGATGGACAAAAATTCCATTTTTCAAATGCTCAATCTGTAGTACAAGTCAAAATTTTGTCTTACCAAGATCTTTCATTTCAAATTCTTTCGTTAAACACTCAACAGCTTTTGAAAGCTCTTTAGGAGTGCCAATGATATTTAAATCATCAACATACACAACTATTATAACAAAATCAGATTCAGACCTTTTTATAAAAACACAAGGACAAATAGGGTCATTTTTGTACCCTTCTTTTAGCAAAAATTGGCTAAGATGATTGTACCACATTCGCCCTAATTGTTTCAATCCATATAAGGATTTCTGAAGCCTTATCGAACAATTTTCTTGCGAATTTTTATATGCTTCAGGCACATTGTATGCTTTAGGAACTTTCATGAAAATATCGTGATCTAATGAGCCATATAAATAGGCTGTGACAATATCCATTAGACGCATTTCAAGCTTTTCATGAACTTCCAGATTTATTAGATACCTGAAGGTAATTGCATCTACCACAGGAGAATATGTCTCCACATAATCAATGTCAGGCCTTTGCGAAAAACTTTGTGCCACAAGTCGTGCTTTATATCTTACAACTTCACCTTTTTCATTTCGTTTTCGCACAAAAACCCATTTGTACCCCACTGGCTGGACACCTTCAGGTGTTCGGACTATTGGTCCAAAAACTTCACGTTTTTCAAGTGAAGTCAATTCCGCTTGAATTGCATCTTTCCATTTTGGCCAATCATTTCTCTGTCTGCATTCATTGACAGATTTTGGTTCAACATCCTCACCTTGTTGCATTATTTCAACAGCAACATTATAAGCAAAAATATTGTCTACCATAATATTATTTTGATTCCACCTTTTTCTCATCGAGACATAACGTATTGAGATTTCTTCATTCTCATTATTTTCAGTTATTTGGACCTTCATCTTCTCTTCGCAAAATCGATAAATGGTTAGCCAATTTTTTTTATTCAATTATAAATAACATGTAAAGTATAAAAAGTATAGCCACAATTTAATAATTTTAACATTAGATTATAAATGGATACCTCACAAGAAATGTTCTTCAACTTTGAGACTTCGTGTTGATAACGTGTTGTAAAACTTGAGAACAAAAGAACAATATAAAGAGGAAGAGAAGAAGACTATAAGACAAGAGAAACAATATAAGATCACTTTCTTTCTTTCAAGTGTCATTAACATTATTCTCAACAACACTATTTATAGGATTACATTGAGGAATACCAAAGGGTGTCATAAACATTACATTAAACCTTGAGAATTACTACCCATTAAGGAGGAAATAAACCTAGGAGTTATGGTCATCCAATTAACTATATTATCAACAACAATACTACCAATAAAGGATGAAATTAACCTAGGAGTTATGGTCATCCATTTGACCACATTATCAACAACATTACTACTCATAAAGGAGGGAAATTAACCAAGGAGTTGTGGTCATCCATTTAACCACCAAAATGATTTACAACAAGAAAGAATTAGGTAAAAAGGAATTGAGGAGACATGTTATTTTAGTAAAAAATATAAATAGATAAAGATTTTTGTAAGTCATGAGATGGATCAAAGTTGGAGTATGTCTTGTTACCAAAAGCTTACAACCACAAATAAAGAAAAAAAATATGCATCCGTGAAAATGTTCTACATGTAAATCTTGAATAGCTGATGTGCAAATGATAGACTAAAATTTAAAGCCATCATATGTCGGAAAAACTAAATGTAGAGGTAATGAAGAGAATCATAGAAAGGAGTTGAGGAGATATGTCATTTACGTAGTAAATGTGAATAAATGAAGGTTTTTGTAATTTATGAGTTGTAATTATATGTAATAAATTTTTTATATTTTTTTAATTATCAAACAAATTAATTAATGAAGAGAGTAAACTAATTTTTTTAGTTTCATAATAACTTAAGCAAATATCAATTTTCTCTATGTACAATTATTTTTATACTTTTAGTATTTCTTAACTTAAGAAAATATGTTCATTGTAATTGAATATTTGCAGAACAAACTTGGTTCATTCTGAAAATTTTCATTAAATTAGAAGAATTAAATGTTTTGTGAAAATTGAATCCAACAATCATATATAAAGGCTAATTTTACACAAGTGCTAACAAATACGAAACAAAAATTTAATGGAGGGGATCTCATCTCCTTTTTAGTGAATTCGAATTCCACAAAAGAAAGAAATGTGTTATATCATCCAAATTAGAATGAAAAGAAGCGGATAAAGCTAAACAAAAGATGATGGAATTTTAATCGGAAAATTATGTCATATTAACATGTTATATACATAATATATATCAATAGAGAATATGGATTGTATATGCAAAAGACAAAAAAATATATAATGAAAATATAAAAAAAAATTATTTAAGCATCAAAATAATTTGTTAAAGATCATGTTGCCCTTGATACAAAAAATGTGCTTTGTAATATAATCTTGTTCTTGAAGGGTACACATCTTGATGGATAAATAATTAATTGAAAAATTATGTAAGCAACAATAAGTACATCTATATATTTGTATATTATTGAAACTTGTACTTTTTAAATTTTAATCTGGCCAACTCTTGATGAATCTCCCACCACCATTAAACTTTCTTCTTCATTTTGATGACTTGTAGCAAATTATTTTTTGATCATCTCCTTTGACGAATCTTACACCGCCTTCAAACTTTCTTCTTCATCTTGATAAATTTTTGTATAAAGAATTAATTAAAAAATTATGTAAGCAACAATAAGTACATCTATATATTTGTATATTATTGAAACTTCTACTTTTTTAAATTTTAATCTGGCCAACTCTTGATGAATCTCCCACCACCATTAAACTTTCTTCTTCATTTTGATGACTTGTAGCAAATTATTTTTTGATCATCTCCTTTGACGAATCTTACACCGCCTTCAAACTTTCTTCTTCATCTTGATAAATTTTTGTTTGGCTATTGTAACACAAGAAGAAATTCTAAAACATATATCTATAATCTTCATAAAAGCTGGAAAAAAAATACTAACAATATGAAGTTGGAGAAAATAGAAATGAACATGCAACAACACAATAGAGGATAACATGCAACAACACAATAGAGGATTGATATTTATAGATTATTTAAATCATAAAAGTTAAGTAGAAGGAAGTTGAGGAGACATGTTATTTAATTAGAGAATTCAAATAGGTGGAGGTTTTTTTGTAACTTTCATATGATATAATTTTATGTAATGAATATGATTGAATTTTTTCACTTATTTAATAAATTGATTAATGGAAAAAAATGAATGAAAAAACTCAATAAAGAAGAAAAAAGATAAATAGGTTTCTAGGCCATTGAGAGGTGCCGCATCACCTTGTTTATATCTAGCTTTGTTATATATATAGATTAAGGTGATTAATTAGCCAACATGATAAGATTAAACAGTGAAATAAGAATACATTAACAGGAAGAAATCAACTCGACGTTAACTGCACTTTGTTTGGATGGTTGGTACGTATTGTTTCATAATATATTGTTTTAAGGGAAAAGGATCTGATATACCTTTTAACTTTATCATTTAGAACTGATATACCCCTCGTCAAAGATGTTATGATTTTGCCCTAATTTTCTTACCATATTTGAGTTTTACTTTTCACTCGAAGGAAAGTCAAAACATAATTATAATTGTTTTTAGTTTTCCTTAATGGAAAATATAATTAATTGACTCTTTTCTCCTTTCACTTTCAATCTTCTCCAACTCATAATCTTTCACAAGTACATCCATTCTTCTCAAAAACAATTTGATAGGAGTTTCATACAACACCTATTACTTTGTGGATTCATCTACTATGCTTAGAGATGTCAAATGAGGTACTTGAACTGAATTTGGATGACATCATACCACACAACACCTCTTAAATGGAATTGCAAGAATTATTACACATTGTGGATAATTGCTTTGCCATAGGAATACCGCTATGTCAAGGTTGTCATAATTTAAGCAATTTATTTATTCATACTCATTAAGTATTACGGATAATTTCAGAGACCTCTCCTTAGATTTATTTTTGTAAAACTCATCTCTCTTGTGATTTATAATAGGGAAAACTACATAAATGGGCCATAAAATCCAAAATAATTACAAGTTCATACCCAAATCGAAAGTAATTCCTGAAAGACTCATTCTCTCATACATAATTACAGCCCATACCCCCCATTCACCTCCCATTCATTAAGGCTGATAATTTTCGCTTAACTGATACTAAATCAAATATCGTATATTGTATTGGTATCACTAAAGTTGATTTTCGCTTAACTTATACTAAATTAGTATCATACTATATTGGTATCATTAAGGCTGATAGTTTCACCTAACTTGATACTAAATCAGTATATATTTATTGTACTGGAGTATCAGTAAAGTTTCTTGTTCAAAAATTACTCATTAGTCAATAAGACTATAGGAGTATATATATTTTATGGTATCATTGAAGTTTCTTGTTCAGAAATTACTCATTAGTCAATGATACTATAAGAGTATATCTCTTATAATATCATTGACTAATGAGTAATTTCTGACAAGAAACATTGATGATACCAATACAGTATATATATACTGATTTAGTATCAATTAAGTAAAATTACCAGCCTTAAAGATACCTATACAGTATATGAAACTGATTTAGTATCAGTTAAGCGAAATTATCAGTCTTAATGATGCTAATCCAGTATATGATACTGATTTAGTATCAATTAATTGAAATTAATTTGGGAGTATATAGTGTAATTATTTAGTGGGGTATGAATGTAAAGGGGTATATGTTTATAATTATTTTTCTTTTACGAGGTATTTGTTTAGTTTCCTTACACTTACCTCTCTTATTTTGAGTTTTTGATAAGAATTCATTCAGCTTATTAATTATTAATGTAAAAAAATATGATGTGACTAATTTACCCTTTTTAATATATCCTATTTTGTAAAAAGTTCTTTTAGAAAGAAAAATTGTTATAAAATAAATATTTTCATCTTCCATTAACCAATTCTGCTAAACTTGTTTTAGAGTTGATGCCACCTATTTGTTTGTCTAATTTTATTGAAAATGAAGAATTTTAGGGATAAAGCACAAATGCCCCTAGTCTATGACTAAAATTTCAGATACATATTTACACTTAATTAGGGTCTTCTTATCCCCTTGAACTCATTTTTTTCGTATTTTTGTGTACCTTTGGTACTGACATGACACCTTTACCCGCCCAAGTTGGTTGTGTTTGTACACGTGCGTCTGCCACGTGTGTAAATATTTTTTAAATTTGTAAAAAAAATCTTTATTTTTTTAGAAAAAATATTCGTATTTGCTTTATCTTGTATTTAAATTATATTAATACACATATTTTTTTTTGTCTCGCACCTAAACTGTTTTTTACCTTCATTAATTGTTTTTTCTCTATTATTTCGCTATTGATTTTATTTACTCTTTTTATTTTCTTTGTCTTTCCTTTTGATTTGATTTTAAATTTAATTTCAAATGTCTTATATTTAGAATAAGTTAATTTCGAACGGATATCAAAATAAGTGAAGAAAATCAAATAAAACATAAAAAAAGTAAAACGTTAAAATTAAAGGACACTTTTTAATTACTTTTTTAAATACACATAATTTTTTTAAAATAATTAAAAGTGAAAAGAAAAGAAATTAATAAAAGAAAAAAATAAAAAGTTTAAAGTGAGAAAGAAATTAAAATAAATATTTTACAAAGAAAGAAATGAAAATAACTAATATATGTAAGTTTTAATATCAACAAATATGTGTACTGACCAATTACAAAGTTACCAATTAAAATATTTGTTCACTCTATCACGTCAGCCTTTATGGTGTACTTATTCCATTTTATTAGTTTAGGGGTAATAAAATCCTAATTAAATTTAAATGTGTCTCTGAAATTTCAGTCATAATCTAGGGTACTTGTTTCTTATCCCACTAATCTTATATCAAACTAGTATATGTACCCGCACGTTGCGCGGATGATTTAAAATGTAATAATTTTATAATTAAAAATAATTAATAAAATGTAAAATGCACTTAATGATATATTTAATTTATTATAATAATAATATAATAAGAGAAATCATTAATTTGTGTATTTGAGCAATATTAAATTAATATTATTAGTACACAATTTAATTTATTGTATTAAAATTATATATACATATATATATATATATATATATATATATATATATTCTTTTTATGTCGTTTGAATAAAAAAAGTATTAATAATTTATCAATTCTAAGTTTCTAACCTTCCATATGAAATATTTGATATCATAAAGCACTAAATAACATGTTGAAACATTTTATATATGTTTTATTCAAAATTAAAAGATTCAACATATTATTTATTGTATTAATTTGTGTAAAATATAATAGAAAATTGATATAAATGTAATAATAATCTTAATTAGTACAACACTATATTAGATTTAATCAATGTATGTAGAGGATATATTAAATTTTAATTTGAATTATATTAGAAAACATATGGCTATGAAGGAGAGACTGTTTATTTGAAATTTATCCAATAAAGCATATTATGTGTAATTATAGTTATCTTTGAATTAGATTTTAAAAAGGTAAAAATTAAAAATTAAAAACTTATCGTATAGTTTAAAATCACAATTTCAACTTAATTTAATGTTGTTATATAATATTGTGAATAGTCTTAAATTTGCTAAATGACTTATAATAGTGATATTGTTCAAGATAGAATTTAACGCTAGCTAGATATAGATAAATATTATTTATCTTAAATTCAAAAGTTTAAATTTTATTTCTCATAAAATTATTTTCCAATTTTGAAATTTGATTGTCCTTTAAAAGTAATATTATGAAAACATAACTTAATGCCTTCTATGTTTATGACAGTGATAGAGATTATCATTATATAATTTTTTATATGACAATTCCTCAATTATCTTGTGCTAAGGTTGAAAATCCATAAAAATAAATAAATAAATAAATAAATTAATAATAATAATAATAATAATAATAATAAACATAGAAGACATTAAATTATGTTTATCAAATTTATACTTGGAGTATTATTATTATTATTATTTCTAATTTTTAGATTATAGGTTATATCTTATTAAAAAATATTTATTTAAAAGTGCAAAAAAAAATAATCTGAAATAAAACTTAAAATATTAAATAATATTTAAATGATAAATTTTAAAAGAAACTTCCATGAGTGGGGTTTTTAAAATAAATAATTTTAGTTTAAAAGTTGTTCAATTTGTTTAGAAGTAGGAGTGTAATGGGAAGTTTTAAAACTCCCTATTTAATTGGGTAATTATTATTATTTTCAAAATAAAGATTAAAACACCATTTTTTTTTCCATACGTGGCTTTTTTAAAAATAAATAATTTTAATTTAAAAAATTTTCAAATTTGTTTAGAAGTGGGAGTGTAATGGGAAGTTTTAAAACTTCCTATTTAGTTGGATAATTATTACTATTTTTTCAAAATAAAGATTAAAACGACATATTTAGTTGGCTGTTTTTTTTTTAAAAAATAAAATAAATTAATACATTATTATTATTATTATTATTATTATTATTATTATTATTATTATTATTATTATTATTAGTTTAAGTTAAAAAGAAAGTTATTGTTATTGTTATTGTTATTGTTGTTGTTGTTGTTATTATTATTATTATTATTATTATTATCATTATTATTAGTTCGATTTTTTTTTATATATAAGAAAGATAGAACATATAGATTATCTGTTATATTATTATTTCGATATATATATATATATATATATATATATAAATAGAACATAATAGATTATAGTTTATATTTTATAATAAAAAAACAGATATAAAACTTAAAATATTAATAATATTTAAATGATAAATTTTAAAAGAAACTTCCATACCTAGGTTTTTTAAATAAATAATTTAAATATTTTTAATTTAAAAGTTTTTCAATTTGCTTAGAAGTAGGAGTGTAATGGGAAGTGTTAAAACTCCCATTTAGTTGGAAATTACTTTTCTTTTCAAAATAAAGATTAAAACATCATATTTAGTTGGATGTTTTTTTTTTAAAATTTAATATACTATTATTATTATTATTATTATTATTATTATTATTATTATTATTAATTATTAGTTCAAATATTTTAATCAATAAAGATAGAACATATAGATTATAAGTTGTATTTTCCTTAGAAATATTTATTTTAATTACAAATAACGAAAAAGAAATTGATATAAAACTTCAAAATATTAAATATTATTTAAATGATGAATTTTAAAAGAAACTTATATACGTGGGTTTATAATATGAGGATATCTAATTAGATGTCATTTAGAAATGATAAAATAAAAGTAATATTTAAACGTAATTAGTTTCAATAATTTAAATTAAGATATTTCAAAGGATAATATTTGATAGTTCCACAAAATTAGATAATGCTTGATAGTTTCATAAAATTAGGCTCAAAAACTAAATTTTAGATGCTGAACTTCCGTGTGATTTTTTATTTTTACTTTTATGTTTTCAAAGTTAAAATTTTTTATTTTAAACTTGAAAACCACAAACATTAGCATTTCTATTTTACAATTTCATTTAAATATTTCTGTTTTTTTTTTTTTAATCTTTGTTGGATATTTCTTAAAATTTAATACATTATTATTATTATTAGTTCGATTTTTTTATCAGTAAAGATAGAACCTATAGATTATAGGTTATATTTTATTTAAAAGTTTTTATTTTAAAATTCAAATAAGAAAAAAAAATCTGATATAAACTTAATATATTAAATAATATTTAAATGTTAAGTTTTAAAGAAACATTCATACGTGGGTTTTTTAAATAGGTAGTTTTAGTTTAAAAGTTTTTCAATTTGCTTAGAAGTAGGATTGTTATGAGAAGTTTTAAAACTCCCTACTTAGTTGGATAATTACTTCTTTTTTTCAAAATAAAGATTAAAACACCATGTTTAGTTGGATGTTTTTTTTAAATTTAATATATTATTATTATTATTATTATTATTATTAGTATAGATATAGATTATTATTATTATCATTATCATTATAATTATTATTAATTATTTTTATTATTATTATTATTATTTATTATTATTATTATTATTATATTAATATTATTAGTTTGATTTTTCTTATCAGTAAAGATAGAACAAATAGATTATAACTTGTATTTTCTAAAAAAATAATTATTTTTAAATGCAAATAAAAAAAATTGAGAAAAAATTTCAAAATATTAAATATTATTTAAAATGATGAAGTTTAAAAGAAGCTTTCATTGGTGGGTTTATATATTGAGGATATGGAATTAGATGTTAATTTTAAATAATAAAATTGAATTAATTTTTAAATGTAAAAATAACTGCCATTTCAAATCCAAATTTGAAAAATCTGGACACTGTATAACCGTTGTTATGTGAATTTTTTAATAATCTTATCCTTTTTTATTATATCAGTTTTTTCTCTTTCAAATAAAAATAGGCTCGAATTTTTTTTAACTGATTCGCTTAAATTTTTTTGAACATTTTTACCCTTTTAACTTTAATACCATTTAATTAAAAAATGGAAAAAAGAAAATTTTATTTAAAAACAATGTTAAAACTTTTTAAATTTCTGTCCAAATTTTCTGACCATTTAGCATTATCCTTTTAGGAATTCATTACTGCCATTGATAAGAAAAAACTAAACTAAAAACAACTACATCACTTTAAAGTAATAAAAAGAAAAGAAAAAATCTAACCTCCAAATGTACATAAGCAAATTTTAAAAAGTTAACGAAAAAAGCAAAACAAAGAAACAAAGAAAGTACATCTCCTTTAAACTAATAAAACTCTTTAAATATAATTAGAGTTACTTCAATAACTCAATATTTACATATAGCCTTGTATTCTTCTCACAACCAACATCCTCACTCATAAAACTTATAAACTACTACTTACAATGTGGGTATTATTAACTGTGTCATCTATAGAGTCCAAATAAAACTAAAAGTGTTATGCAATTTTATTCACAATTAAAGTTAGTAGAATGAGAAATCTTAAATAAGAAAAATATGAATCTACCACTAAAATTTATGTGAGAATTTATCAATAAAATCAAATAAATATAAATAAACAAATAAATAATTAAACTTACATGGCTAGAGTTTCTAATGATAGCCTATTGTCGCGGGCTCGCGGCATAACGATTACAGAAGAACTCACAATTTCCAAAATTTTATGTCATGGAAACTGATTTTGATTTCAAGAAACAAAAGGAGTACAGAAGGCTATTACTTATAAGAGATAAAAACCGCTTCAAGTGTGCTTATGTATATTTTTATTTTTTTATTTTTAGAAAAACTTGGGAAGTTACATTTTAAAAAAATAAAAAATCATCTTTACATTTTATTTTCCTTTTTATTTTTAATTTTGTATTTTTTAATTTTAGATAAACGTGGGACGTTATACATTTTATAAAAAAATTGAACTCATAACCTTTTTTTCAGTTTTTTTCCTTTTATGTTTGTAATTTTTTTTTTGGATTTTAAATAATTTAATAATAAATTATTATTATTATTATATTATTATTATTATTATTATTATTATATGCATTTATTTTGCTATAAATAAGGAGGTTGTGAAAAGATAGTTAAAAATATTTTTCCACAAAAAAAGAACCATAAACGTTTGAAATTAAAAGTTAATTTAAAAATCATTTAAAAATAAAACAGTAATTTATTATTATGTAATTAATAATAATTTTTAATTAATATAAAAATCTGTTTTTTGTGGTACTGACACGTAAGCGCTATCACCTTTCCTATATATATATATATATAGATATTGGAACTTAAAAAAGGAGTAACTCAATTTTCATATCGAGTGGAATGCAAACAAATTTATTTATTTATTTTGTTAAGAAAGGATATTTGTATTTATATATAATAATACTTTATCATTACAAACCAGGTGGCTACAATAGGAGCTATCTCCAAGACTAGTGCCCTTGGGCATAACATTAAAATTATTAGTACTACTATTATAAGTGATTTTACAATGAATTACATAAAATTTTAAATTCATTTAAACAAAAGGATTTCAATGGAAGATTAAAATACATCGATTATCAAGGAATTAAAAAATAGTATATTAGAGAGGGAAATTTTTTTAGATTATAATTCTTTATATTAATAATTAAGAAGTGAAATGAATCGTTACCAAAAACTTAAAACAAAGGAGGCAAGTGTAATATTGTAAGCAACAAGAAAAATGAGTATTATTGAGTCAAATCATCTTTAAAAATATTCCTAAGTATTATATTAAAACTTCATTTATTTAAGTAACTAATGTAAATCTTCGAATTCACTTTTGACTACTCATGCATGGTATAGTACTAATACGATAGATAGGTAGAATGAAGATAATACTAAATAGTGTCACACAAACTTTCAGAGTTGATTTAATTAATCACAACTACAAAGACTTCAATTCTCATTTTTGAAACATCAATTAGCTCAAGGAATATACTATCACCACCACTTCCGCAGCCTAGCTAATTTAGTAGACGTTCGGATATGTAATTTAGTTCATCTCGTAATTTGAAATTATGATATGAATTAATGTTTGGATATGTGATTTTATGTCATGATTTTAAATCATAAGATAAAATTCCAAATTCTTCCAAAAGTTTGATTTTGGAGACGTTTGGATATGTAATTTAATTCATCTCATAATTTCAAATTATGAGATGAATTAATGTTTAGATGTGTGATTTCATATCATGATTTCAAATCATGAGATGAAATCCCAAATTCTCTAAAAAGCTAGATTTTTGAGAATTTCATATTATAATTTCACATTTTTCAAAACAGATATTGATCCACAAGTTTATATTTCATATTAAAAACCTACCATTTTATATCTATATATATTTGTGATAATACTAAAGGAGTACTGACTCATTCAAGGTGTCTTAAATCTATTAAAGACATCTAAAATCACTGAGCTATAACAACCTATTATGTAAGAGTGTTCAAAATATGTTATTTAATCACTTCGTATATCATCTTACTTGTATATACGGTATTTTTTTTGGCGATGTGTGTCCGCCCCTATTGACCAATAAATGGCTCGATAAATATATTACCAACTCATTTTTAATTTTACCTATTTATTTAACTAAAGTTCGATAAAAAATGTTGTATTTTTTTTTAGATAACTTTATAATAATGTATTATACTTTTGTTATAACTTTTGCTTATTTGGTATAAGATTGTATGAAGAGTTGAGATAATTTTTGATAACTTTTTACAATTTATGAAGTTTTTGTGTTTATCAAGTAAGAAATACAACCTAAAAATCTAAATCCAAATAGGATTTCAATTTCGTCTCATATGATTTCATCTGACGTGCTAAACAGAAATCCATATATATTATGGTACATTAAAGTCAAGAAAGACAACTATAAAATGGTGAAAAAATTATTATGTCTCTAAAGTCCTTGCACTATTCTTTGACATAGAAATTTCATATGAAAGCTACAAAGCACACACAAATTTGTCCCTTTTCGTTGAATTTTCATTCTGATGCTTACTCATGAAGTGAATGTATGCACCTTTTATATAATTATCAAGCATCATGTGTTAATTATCCACTCAAATCCGTCTAATCTTTTTTTGAACTATATAATAAATAAAGTTTTTACTAAAGATAGTGTAAATTAAATGACGATACAAACAATTAGTTATTGATACATAAATGATTCACATAATACTCTCGAATATATCGAGAAGGGAAATAGAAAGTCTTGTGTAATTCCCGGACGTAAGGTTTTAAGACGTTAAAGTGCATCAACGATGGTTAACCATTTATATCAGCACATAACAATATTATGATCAATCTACTATAAACCTTACAAAAGAAGAAAACTTAAAAAGGGTTTAATAAAAAGAAAGAATTTTTCTAAACAAAAATATATTCCCAGAAAAAAATATTACAAGAAAAAGAATGATTTTAAAAAATCAAAAGATGACAAATGTAAATGTTATAATTGTGGTGAAGAAGGCCATAAAAGTTACGAATGTAACAAAAAAAGAGTAAAAATCTCAAAAATAGATAGAACTGAAATAGATTCAGATTTGGAATCTATAATAAGCATAGGAAGCGAAGACTTGATTGAAGAAATTTATGAAGAATACTCCAGTAGCTCGGAAGATTCTAACTAAATGAATAAAGAAATTCAAGAAAATAATGATTCAGTTCAAAAATTAGAAACTGAAGAAGATCACAGAGGATACGCTTTAAAAGCAACATTTGACGGAGAAACTTTCCGAAAAATTCAAAATTTAAAACTAAACCTAATAAAACAAAAGATAATGCATTAAGTAGAATGCAAAGAATGTTTGCAAGAAATAAAATTTCTTATCATGAATATCAAGAGATCAAAAGGTAATAGAAATTACCCAAACAACGGGAAAACATAAGCTAAACCCACATTAACCAAACCTATGATAGATCAAATTCTTAGGAAAATCCCTGAAAAAAGAGAAAGAAAATGAATTATGTTCATTTAGGAGGAATCCAAATACTAGTCAAATCGACTTTCAAAGAAGGAATAAATTGTCCAATAGTAATTAACCTATCGGATGAAAGATTCATAAATGCCGAGAAGGAAATCTTGGTATAGTAGAAGGAAATTTAGCTTATACAAAGCTCCTTTTCACTTACTACCCAAAATCTTGTATTTCGCTCAAAGATGCAGATTTCAATGAGGCATTAAGCTTGCATTTCCAAATAAAAAGAAAAGATCTTTTTAAACCAGGAAATCATATAATGAGTATATACTACCAAGCTTTGTACACAGTTACAAATTCGAACTATGAAAAAATCTATAAAAACAAAGGAATGATCGAAATAGATCAAGAATGCTCTGGAATAGCTAGAATAGTTGAGGCTGAAGTTCAGCCTCAACTATTCTATTGAGTTGATGCGTTTGTATCTATACAGTAGATCTGAGTATTAATTCTTTTAGCCTTTCTTTGTATGTTATGTGACATACATAGTTGACCAAGTCTATTTTTTAGAAAGCTTATTCTTTGACCAAGAGTATCACCTCTTTTGTCTTCTTTTTTCATATTCTTCTCTAAAATATTTTGCCCAAAACCCAGGCAACTTTTGATAATATTTTTCCAAATATGGTAACATTTCTTTACTACTATCAAATAGTTTGTAATAATATTCTTCGAATTCACAAGTGTATTCTTGAATATAACTCATTTTACAAATTTGTAATTTTTCTAAGCGCTCTCTAGCAATAATTCTTATCATTTCTTTGTTTTCTTTGGCATTTCCTTGTCCTCCAAAGAATTCATTAGCAATAAATTGTTTTAAATTTGTAATTCCTTCTTGTAAGGAATTTTTAATCCTTCTAAGGTGTCATCTTTTATTATTTTTTCGTCTTGGTTAATCCGGAAAACCAATTGTGTACCTTTCCTACGAAAGTATTTATCATAATGATATATTTTTTCTTCATCTCGAATAATTGCCTTTTCCTAGTAGGAAGTATAAGAGCATATTTTGAGCCCATAAATTTAAACTTTCTTCTGGTCTCTTTTACGGTCGAGATCTAGAAACCGAGTTCCAATATCTCTGTTGGAAGCCTATTAGGCATAAATTTTGCTTTATCATTATTATGGAATTGCTTGACAAAATCTTGATTCTTTTTTG
Organism: Solanum commersonii; assembly: GCA_029007595.1. Classification (NCBI taxonomy): domain Eukaryota; kingdom Viridiplantae; phylum Streptophyta; class Magnoliopsida; order Solanales; family Solanaceae; genus Solanum; species Solanum commersonii. The sequence continues at coordinate 272,781 of JAJTWQ010000216.1, forward strand.
CCTTATTTGCAAAGTTTTTATCATTTTTTTCAGGTTCTTGCCATTCTTCTTTTATTGAAGAGGTTGATCCTTCAAATTCTCCTTGGGGTCCTCCTGTTCCCCTTTGTTCATGAATACTTTTAGTTTATTGTTTGAAAGATCTAGATCTTCCATAGCATAAACTAGTTCATCTAGTTCATTCATCTTCTTTAGATTCTGGAATTAGCTTTTGTGATTTCTTCTTCATCAAGTTTTTTATCTTGATCTTCTTTTTAGCTTTTGTTTTTCTAGGAATTTTGGATTAAGATTTCATCCATGAGTTGTAAAGTAGTTCACAACGTTCTTCTTCCCATTTATTTTTCTTAGTGATGATACTCACTATTTTTCTTCTTAGATCTTCATCTAAATTTTTTATTACTGTTAGTATAGTTACTAACGTTTCTTTTTCTATATACCACATATTAGATTAAAATCTAATTCCATTTTAATTTAGCCACCAGGCTCTGATACCATTATTTTTCTGCTGATAAAACAGGGTAGCGGATAATTGATTTAGCATTTCGGCTAGCGATTCGACTATGCAGGTTCATATCATATATGCAATTATGCAGTCCATATTGTATTCCTTTTTAGGATTTTAACAGCATCTTGATATTCAAAATATTCTTGTATTCTATACATTTTCATTTCATGTATGGAAAATATTATAGAGTCGAAAAAAATGGCTAGTATGCATATATACTTGTTCCATTTCAAAGATAGCTTTATCCATATGATATAAAGCTTTTTATGCTTCCAAGCTCTTTTTTATAGCAAGCAAATATTTTTGATATTCTTTCATTTTATTGAAAAAGATATGAAATGCAAAATAGCATGAATTTTTTGTATAAACAAGTGTTCATTATTTTTAATTCCCTATAGGTACTAAGTACTTCCTTTTATGTATAGATATTAACATAATGTATTTATAGTATATTTGTAAACCTGGCTGTTTATAAAATAAAGAGTATGCGTGTATACCTTTCTTCTTTTATGGCGATGAATAGTCCGTATCACTACCGCAGTAGCTCCCCTTCGGAGCTATGAACAAGTTTTCACCTTCACGACCGCCAGTTACAGTTTACTTATTCTTGTTCCTCCCTAAGGTTGAAGATCGCAACCTTCACTTAAGACTATTTATGGTTTTGAAGAAGAGAAGTATAGAAACAACTTTTTATTTCATAATTCACCTTTTTACAAACATATTACACACACCTTACATTAATTCTCACAACATAATAAGAAATACTTTTCCCTGACGGGAGAAGTTACTACTCACAAAGCTCCATACTCTTGGAGGTACCTAACATTTTCTCTAAGTTGTTTTCTCAGGAAAGTGTAGTCTGCCTTCAACGTATGAAGTTCCTCTCCTTTTATAGATGTAAGGAGGGACTTATTACAAATATAAGTTTACTTATTTTCACTTTGGTCCTCCACTAATTGAAGATGCTTTGTCTTCTTTTGTTAATGGCAAACCCGATGTGACTTTTCTTTTTGAAAAAGGAAAGGATTCCTTTTTCTAACTCTTATCTTCATGACGTAAGTGCTTACGTCATTCTTCTTGTCTTTTTTCATATGACGTAAGTGCTTACGTCATTCTCTTTCATATGACGTAAGTGCTTACGTCATTCTTCTTGTCCTCCTTTTTGCTACATCACGGATGATCATGATCTAGCATTTTGCATGCTAGTTTCCATGTTTCTTCTGTTGCTCCTAATCTGTGAAGCTCGATATCTAAGATTCTTTCTCTTAGTTGGAGTGATTTGGATCTTCCTTTTTGTAATTAAGACCCAATCATGGTCTTGTTCTATGACTCTCGCAGTCTTCTTTGTAAAACCGTTAAGGATTGCATATAAGGCTTTTATACCTAAAGCTCTCCTGGTTTGGATCCATTTTTTGTTAAGATGGGGTAGCTTTTGTCTACTCCAGTGGCTTTTTACATTGAAATCTTTAATTTTTCAATCGTAATGTAATTAAGCGTTGGATAGTAGGCTTGAGTATCCTTGCATTCCATAGAAATGCTAAAAATCTGCAATAGACTCCGTTGCCTTGTGCATAATTTTTCACTGCCGAACAGTTTGGATGGTAATTGAGACAATTCCTTTAGATCCGGTTTTGTGTATACCCGATCTAAGTATCCGAACTCGAATAGTTGAGCTGTAAAACTCGGTAATCCGTTTGGAAAGATAGATATCCTTGGAAACAAACTAGTTGTTCCTAGAACACCATAAGTTTCTCCACTTTCTTCTGGGAGATTGTATATGTATCTTGTAAAAGACAAATATTCTTCTTCTTTGGGGTGCTGTTTTCCTACCTGAAAAGAAGAAAATACTTTTGTTCCAGAAGGAACCATGTTAGTTCTGCTTTCGGTTTCCAGTGATATAGTTTTTTCAGCTTTCGCTGAGGATGAGCTTGAAGCTTCATTTTCACGGCTTTTTTCCTCTTCTTTCGATTTGGAAATAGGCATATCCGTGTGTACCTTTGAGATGTTTTGGGCACTAAGTGCTAGTGGGACATCTCCTGCCACTTTGTTGGGATTGATATTCCCTTTCGCATTTGAATTTCGAATTGATGTGTATCTAAATGTTCACACAAGAGTAAAAACTCTCTCATATTTTCACTTGGTAAGTGCCGAAGTTGATTTATTTCGGATTGTAATATCCGAGATTGTTCGAACAATTTTGACAAATCGTCTCGATTTTAAAAGCTTCGGCCTTTTTCATCAATGGACTCATCAACTTGTCTTCATTTTGTCATATACCCCGTTTAACAGATTTTCAATCCCGATTGTCCATATTGGACGTTTCTTGAAATGAAATCTGCAAGAAAATTATCATTTCCTTTAATGTATTCTATCGAAAAAGAATAGAATGATAACAAGACTTGCCACCGATGTAACCTCCTGTATTGTGGTTCTGACGGAAGTTTGTTGAATATTAGTCCTGACACTTGTGTATTATCAGTTCTAATAATAAATTGTTTTGGCAAAAGGAATGCAGAAAATTTTCTTATTCCTCTAACAATGGCTAATAATTCTTTTTCATTCGTAGAATATCTTGTTTCTGCTTCATTGAAGGTGCCACTTGTGTACCTGCAAATCTCATTTAAATCGGTTTGTAATAGTGCTCCCCAATGATAGTCCGATGCATCTGTTTGCAAAACCAGATTATCATTATCTTCTGGTAACCTTAGCTTTGGTAGCTTTGCACATTCTTCTTTTAAACTTTTAATGCACTGAGTGTGCTCTTCTGTCCATCCAAGTCTATTGGATTTTCTGATTAATTTTTGTAGTATATTCCGTTTCTTTGCTAGATCGGGAATAAATTCTCCTGCATAGTTTAAACAACCTAGAAATCTCTGAATTTCTTGTTTTGTTGTTAATTTATCAGGAAATTCTACTATCTTTTTTGAGATATGTGACTGGGCTTTCTTTTGGCTTAACACTATTCCATTTTTCAAACATATTTCTGAAAATTCCTTCAGATGTTTAAGATGTTCTTCAAAAGTTTTTGAACAGATTAGAATGTCATCTATATAGACTATTAAAAATTCTTTTTCTGAAAATATTTTATCCATTTTTCTTTGGAATATTTGTGGTGCGTTTTTTAACCCAAAAGGCATAACTAACCACTCATAATGACCATTAGGAGTACTGAAAGCAGTTAACTGAATAGAGTCTTCTGCTAATTTTATTTGCCAAAATCCACTTTTACAGTCAAATTTTGAGAAATAAGTTTTTCCTTTTGCAAGGTTGATCAAATTATTTTTGTTTGGGATAAAATATCCATCGAATAAACAATTTTTATTAAGCTCTTTATAGTTTATTACCATTCGAGCTTTTCCTCTTTTTAACTCAGCATGATTTCTTACCATAAATGCTGGGCTGCTGTGAGGACTCTTACTCATTCGTATTAATTTTAAATTGAGTAATTCTTTAATTTGAATTCGAAATTCATTTTTATCATCTTCATTATAGAGCATAGGTCTAACTCTAATAATAATACTAGGGTCTTTTAGTGTTAAAACTGCTCTTTCATGGCTATGTTCCCATTTTTTCTAACGGATTTTCTCCATAAGATTTTTGTAAATTTTCCTTGATTTTCTAAATTAAGGCATTTACAAGTGATTTTTCTTAGATTATCTAAGTATTTTCTTTTAAAATTTCCATTATCTTTTTCAAGATTATATGGATTTTGTTTCGGGACTTTGATGAAATGTCCGCAAGGAGTTTTAAGGCTTATCATGTATAAAGTTTGGTGATAGTCCCGGAATTGCTGTAAAAAATCATTTCCCAATAATAAATCTGTTTCCAATTTATCATAGGCAAATAATTTATTTATAGAAACAATTTTTGATCCTAAAATTATTTCTACCTTTTCCTTGGACTTGGAAAGCTTTTCTTTATCTCTGTGATTCCTATCATAGATGTTTCTTTTGGCATTTAAATTTTTTGTATGAAACAGGTTACTCCTTTATATATCATTTCGATGCCTGTTTTTCCTATACTATAGTCTTCTAATTTATTTAGGAATAGATTTCCTAATATTAGATCCTGATCACTTTCGTGATTTGTAATATAACATGGTACTGTTATTCTTATAGTATCTAGTTGTATAGGTAAGTCTACCATATTTTTACAACTAAAATTGTTACCTTCAAAAGTTTGATAGGTGTATTGTTTTCCTTCGTATATATGTATTCCTTCTATTAGAATACCTTTTATATGGTTAGCAGTTGCTCCTGTTTGTATCAAGATTTCTTGATTTTTCCATTCAGAACCATTAAAGATTCTTCCTTTTATTTTAGTAATATTTGAAGGTTCTATGTTTGTTATAGAATATCTGTTTGAAATGGTTTTTCTAATGGAATTTCTTCCGTATTCTATTGAAAGTCTAGGATTGTTACTAGTACTTCCTATTTCTTGGGTTTTTCCAAATTGAATTTCATATTCATCCGGAATATGAGCTAGCCGAACTTCAGCCTCAACTATTCTAGCTATTCGAGCATTCTTGATCTATTTCGATCATTCCTTTGTTTTTATAGATTTTTCCATAGTTCGAATTTGTAAACGTGTACAAAGCTTGGTAGTATATACTCATTATATGATTTCTGGTTTAAAAGATCTTTTCTTTTTTATTTGAAATGTAAGCTTAATGCCTCATTGAAATCTCGCATCTTTGAGCGAAATACGATATTTTGGGTAGTAAGTGAAAAGGAGCTTTGTATAAGCTAAATTTCCTTCTACTATACCAAGATTTCCTTCTCTGGCATTTATGAATCTTTCATCCGATAGGTTAATTACTATTGGACAATTTATTCCTTCTTTGAAAGTCGATTTGACTAGTATTTGGATTCCTCCTAAATGAACATAATTCATTTTCTTTCTTTTTTTCTGGGGATTTTCCTAAGAATTTGATCTATCATAGGTTTGGTTAACGGAGTTTAGCTTATGTTTTCCTGTTGTTTGGGTAATTTCTATTACCTTTTCGATCTCTTGATATTCATGATAAGAAATTTTATTTCTTGCAAACATTCTTTGCATTCTACTTAACAGATTATCTTCTGTTTTTAGGTTTAGTTTTAAATTTTGAATTTTTCGGAAAGTTTCTCCGTCAAATGTTGCTTTTAAAGCGTATCCTCTGTGATCTTCTTCAGTTTCTAATTTTTGAACTGAATCATTATTTTCTTGAATTTCTTTATTCATTTAGTTAGAATCTTCCGAGCTACCGGAGTATTCTTCATAAATTTCTTCAATCAAGTCTTCGCTTCCTATGCTTATTATAGATTCCAAATCTGAATCTATTTCAGTTCTATCTATTTTTGAGATTTTTACTCTTTTTTTGTTACATTCGTAACTTTTATGGCCTTCTTCACCACAATTATAACATTTACATTTGTCATCTTTTGATTTTTTAAAATCATTCTTTTTCTTGTAATATTTTTTTCTGGGAATATATTTTTGTTTAGAAAAATTCTTTCTTTTTATTAAACCCTTTTAAGTTTTCTTCTTTTGTAAGGTTTATTATCACATCCCCATTGAGTTGATGCGTTTGTATCTATACAGTAGATCTGAGTATTAATTCTTTTAGCCTTTCTTTGTATGTTATGTGACATACATAGATGACCAAGTCTATTTTTAAAAGCTTATTCTTTGACCAAGAGTATCACCTCTTTTGTCTTCTTTTTCATATTCTTCTCTAAAATATTTTGCCCAAAACTCGGGCAACTTTTGATAATATTTTTCCAAATATGGTAACATTTCTTTACTACTATCAAATAGTTTGTAATAATATTCTTCGAATTCACAAGTGTATTCTTGAATATAACTCATTTTACAAATTTGTAATTTTTCTAACTGCTCTCTAGCAATAATTCTTATCATTTCTTTGTTTTCTTTGGCATTTCCTTGTCCTCCAAAGAATTCATTAGCAATAAATTGTTTTAAATTTGTAATTCCTTCTTGTAAGGAATTTTTTAATCCTTCTAAGGTGTCATCTTTTATTATTTTTTCTGCGTCTTCAGTTAATCCAGAAAACCAATTGTGTACCTTTCCTACAAAAGTATTTATCATAATGATATATTTTTCTTCATCTGAATAATTGCCTTTTCCTAGTAGGAAGTATAAGAGCATATTTTGAGCCCATAAATTTAAACTTTCTTCTGGGTCTCTTTTTTAATCGAGATCTAGAAACCGAGTTCCAATATCTCCCGTTGGAAGCCTATTAGGCATAAATTTTGCTTTATCATTATTATGGAATTGCTTGACAAAATCTTGATTCTTTTTGCCTTATTTGCAAAGTTTTTATCATTTTTTCGAGTTCTTGCCATTCTTCTTTTATTGAAGAGGTTGATCCTTCAAATTCTCCTTGGGGTCCTCCGTTCCCCTTTGTTCATGAATACTTTTAGTTTATTGTTTGAAAGATCTAGATCTTCCATAGCATAAACTAGTTCATCTAGTTCATTCATCTTCTTTAGATTCTGAATTAGCTTTTGTGATTTCTTCTTCATCAAGTTTTTTATCTTGATCTTCTTTTTTAGCTTTTGTTTTTCTAGGAATTTTTGGATTAAGATTTCATCCATGCTTCCTTTTTGGTAAGTGCTTGTACTTGCAACTTTCTTTGCTAATAAATCTTTAATGTATTTTTGACTTATTTTTCTGTCAATTTTTTCTGTTTTTTCTATGATATTTGTTATTCTTCCTGGAAGATTTTCTTTTATAGATGTAATTTCTATTTCTATCATTTTTAACCTTAGAGTTAAATGTTTTTGACTTTCTATTAAGTCTTTCAAAAGTTCTGAGATTTCTTTTAGACTCATTCTGAAAAGTAATAATCAGAAATATCCATATCATATTTATCATCAAAATCAAAATTGCAGTTGTAAAGTAGTTCACAACGTTCTTCTTCCCATTTATTTTTCTTAGTGATGATACTCACTATTTTTCTTCTTAGATCTTCATCTAAATTTTTTATTACTGTTAGTATAGTTACTAACGTTTCTTTTTCTATATACCACATATTAGATTAAAATCTAATTCCATTTTAATTTAGCCACCAGGCTCTGATACCATTATTTTTCTGCTGATAAAACAGGGTAGCGGATAATTGATTTAGCATTTCGGCTAAGCAGTTACTGACTATGCAGTTCATATCATATATGCAATTATGCAGTCCATATTGTATTCCTTTTTAGGATTTTAACAGCATCTTGATATTCAAAATATTCTTGTATTCTATACATTTTCATTTCATGTATGGAAAATATTATAGAGTCGAAAAATGGCTAGTATGCATATATACTTGTTCCATTTCAAAGATAGCTTTATCCATATGATATAAAAGCTTTTTATGCTTCCAAGCTCTTTTTTTATAGCAAGCAAATATTTTTGATATTCTTTCATTTTATTGAAAAAAGATATGAAATGCAAAATAGCATGAATTTTTTGTATAAACAAGTGTTCATTATTTTTAATTCCCTATAGGTACTAAGTACTTCCTTTTATGTATAGATATTAACATAATCTGTGTTATAGTATATTTGTAAACCGGGCTGTTTATAAAATAAAGAGTATGCGTGTATACCTTTCTTTTTATGGCGATGAATAGTCCGTATCACTACCGCAAAGAGCTAGCCCTTTCGAGCTATGAACAGTTTTCACCGACGATAGTCACTGTTTACTTGTTATTCTTGTTCCTCCCTAAGGTTGAAGATCGCAACCTTCACTTAAGACTATTTATGGTTTTGAAGAAGAGAAGTATAGAAACAACTTTTTATTTCATAATTCACTTTTTCTAACTCTTATCTTCATGACGTAAGTGCTTACGTCATTCTTCTTGTCTTTTTTCATATGACGTAAGTGCTTACGTCATTCTCTTTCATATGACGTAAGTGCTTACGTCATTCTTCTTGTCCTCTTTTTTGCTACATCACGGATGATCATGATCTAGCATTTTGCATGCTAGTTTCCATGTTTCTTCTGTTGCTCCTAATCTGTGAAGCTCGATATCTAAGATTCTTTCTCTTAGTTCTGGTGATTTGGATCTTCCTTTTGTAATTAAGACCCAATCATGGTCTTGTTCTATGACTCTGCAGTCTTCTTTGTAAAACCTGTTAAGGATTGCATATAAGGCTTTTATACCTAAAGCTCTCCTGGTTTGGATCCATTTTTTGTTAAGATGGGGTAGCTTTTTGTCTACTCCAGTGGCTTTTACATTGAAATCTTTAATTTTTTCAATCGTAATGTAATTAAGCGTTGGATAGTAGGCTTGAGTATCCTTGCATTCCATAGAAATGCTAAAAAATCTGCAATAGACTCCGTTGCCTTGTGCATAATTTTTCACTGCTTCGAACAGTTTGGATGGTAATTGAGACAATTCCTTTAGATCTCGGTTTTGTGTATACCCGATCTAAGTATCCGAACTCGAATAGTTGAGCTGTAAAACTCGGTAATCCGTTTGGAAAGATAGATATCCTTTGGAAACAAACTAGTTGTTCCTGAACACCATAAGTTTCTCCACTTTCTTCTGGGAGATTGTATATGTATCTTGTAAAAGACAAATATTCTTCTTCTTTGGGGTGCTGTTTTCCTACCTGAAAAGAAGAAAATACTTTTGTTCCAGAAGGAACCATGTTAGTTCTGCTTTCTGGTTTCCCAGATATAGTTTTTTCAGCTTTCGCTGAGGATGAGCTTGAAGCTTCATTTTCACGGCTTTTTTCCTCTTCTTTCGATTTGGAAATAGGCATATCCGTGTGTACCTTTGAGATGTTTTGGGCACTAGGTGCTAGTGGGACATCTCCTGCCACTTTGTTGGGATTGATATTCCCTTTCAGATTTGAATTCTGAATTGGATGTGTATCTAAATGTTCACACAAGAGTAAAAACTCTCTCATATTTTCAGCCTGGTAAGTGCTGAGTTGATTTATTTCGGATTGTAATATCCGAGATTGTTCAGACAATTTTGACAAATCGTCTCTGATTTTAAAAAGCTTCTGGCCTTTTTCATCAATGGACTCATCCACTGTCTTCATTTTGTCATATACCCTGTGTTTAACAGATTTTCGTCCGATTGTCCATATTGGACGTTTCTTGAAATGAAATCTGCAAGAAAATTATCATTTCCTTTAATGTATTCTATCGAAAAAGAATAGAATGATAACAAGACTTGCCACCGATGTAACCTCCTGTATTGTGGTTCTGACGGAAGTTTGTTGAATATTAGTCCTGACACTTGTGTATTATCAGTTCTAATAATAAATTGTTTTGGCAAAAGGAATGCAGAAAAATTTTCTTATTCCTCTAACAATGGCTAATAATTCTTTTTCATTCGTAGAATATCTTGTTTCTTCATTGAAGGTGCCACTTGTGTACCTGCAAATCTCATTTAAATCGGTTTGTAATAGTGCTCCCAATGATAGTCCGATGCATGTTTGCAAAACCAGATTATCATTATCTTCCAGTAACCTTAGCTTTGGTAGCTTTGCACATTCTTCTTTTTTAAACTTTTAATGCTTCGAGTGTGCTCTTCTGTCCATCCAAGTCTATTGATTTTGATTAATTTTTGTAGTATATTCCGTTTCTTTTTGCTAGATCGGAATAAATTCTCCTGCATAGTTTAAACAACCTAGAAATCTCGAATTTCTTGTTTTGTTGTTAATTTATCAGAAATTCTACTATCTTTTTGAGATATGTGACTCGGAGTTCTATTCCATTTTGAAATAATCATTCCTAAGAATTCTATTTCATTTTTGTTAATGTCGGCTTTCTTTTGGCTTAACACTATTCCATTTTTCAAACATATTTCTGAAAATTCCTTCGATGTTTAAGATGTTCTTCAAAAGTTTTTGAGCAGTTAGAATGTCATCTATATAGACTATTAAAAATTCTTTTTAGAAAATATTTTATCCATTTTTCTTTGGAATATTTGTGGTGCGTTTTTTAACCCAAAAGGCATAACTAACCACTCATAATGACCATTAGAGTAAAGCGATTAACCGAATAGAGTCTCTCTGCTAATTTTATTTGCCAAAATCCACTTTTACAGTCAAATTTTGAGAAATAAGTTTTCCTTTTGCAAGGTTGATCAAATTATTTTTGTTTGGGATAAAATATCCATCGAATAAACAATTTTTATTAAGCTCTTTATAGTTTATTACCATTCGAGCTTTTCCTCTTTTTAACTCAGCATGATTTCTTACCATAAATGCTGGGCTGCAGTGAGGACTCTTACTCATTCGTATTAATTTTAAATTGAGTAATTCTTTAATTTGAATTCGAAATTCATTTTTATCATCTTCATTATAGAGCATAGGTCTAACTCTAATAATAATACTAGGGTCTTTTAGTGTTAAAACTTGCTCTTTCATGGCTATGTTCCCATTTTTCTAACGGATTTTCTCCATAAGATTTCTCGTAAATTTTCCTTGATTTTTTCTAAATTAAGGCATTTACAAGTGATTTTTCTTAGATTATCTAAGTATTTTCTTTTAAAATTTCCATTATCTTTTCAAGATTATATGGATTTTGTTTAAAGGGACTTTGATGAAATGTCCGCAAGGAGTTTTAAGGCTTATCATGTATAAAGTTTGGTGATAGTCCTGGAATTCTTTGTAGAAAATCATTTCCCAATAATAAATCCGTTTCCAGTTTATCATAGGCAAATAACTTATTTATAGAAACAATTTTTGATCCTAAAATTATTTCTACCTTTTCCTTGGACTTGGAAAGCTTTTCTTTATCTCCCTCTGATTCCTATCATAGAGATATTATTTTTATTATCCTCCCAATCTTTTATTAGGAAAGATTTTGCAAGGCTTGCTTCGGATCCATTGTCTATTTGACAACAGGTGGTTATTTTTGTATCATAGAGGGTTATTTCTATGAAGACAGAAACTTTGAAATTAGTTTCTTTTGGCATTTAAATTTTTTGTATGAAGCAGGTTTCTCCTTTATATATCATTTCGATGCCATTTTTTCCTATACTATAGTCTTCTAATTTATTTAGGAATAGATTTCCTAATATTAGATCTTTGATCACTTTTCGTGATTTGTAATATAACATGGTACTTGTTATTCTTATAGTATCTAGTTGTATAGGTAAGTCTACCATATTTTTACAACTAAAATTGTTACCTTCAAAAGTTTGATAGGTGTATTGTTTTCCTTCGTATATATGTATTCCTTCTATTAGAATACCTTTTTATATGGTTAGTGATTGCTCCTGTTTGTATCAAGATTTCTTGATTTTTCCATTAGTAACCATTAAAGATTCTTCCTTTTATTTTAGTAATATTTGAAGGTTCTATGTTTGTTATAGAATATCTGTTTGAAATGGTTTTTCTAATGGAATTTCTTCCGTATTCTATTGAAAGTCTAGGATTGTTACTAGTACTTCCTATTTCTTGGGTTTTTCCAAATTGAATTTCATATTCATCTGGAATATGAGCTTGCTGAACTTCAGCCTCAACTATTCTAGCTATTCCAGAGCATTCTTGATCTATTTCGATCATTCCTTTGTTTTTATAGATTTTTCCATAGTTCGAATTTGTAACTGTGTACAAAGCTTGGTAGTATATACTCATTATATGATTTCTGGTTTTAAAAGATCTTTTCTTTTTATTTGGAAATGCAAGCTTAATGCCTCATTGAAATCTGCATCTTTGAGCGAAATACGTATTTTGGGTAGTAAGTGAAAAGGAGCTTTGTATAAGCTAAATTTCCTTCTACTATACCAAGATTTCCTTCTTCGGCATTTATGAATCTTTCATCCGATAGGTTAATTACTATTGGACAATTTATTCCTTCTTTTGAAAGTCGATTTGACTAGTATTTGGATTCCTCCTAAATGAACATAATTCATTTTCTTTCTTTTTCTCAGGGATTTTCCTAAGAATTTGATCTATCATAGGTTTGGTTAACGGAGTTTAGCTTATGTTTTCCCCGTTGTTTGGGTAATTTCTATATTTTTTAAAATCATTCTTTTTCTTGTAATATTTTTTTCTGGGAATATATTTTTGTTTAGAAAAATTCTTTCTTTTTATTAAACCCTTTTTAAGTTTTCTTCTTTTGTAAGGTTTATTATCACATCCCCATTGAGTTGATGCGTTTGTATCTATACAGTAGATCTGAGTATTAATTCTTTTAGCCTTTCTTTGTATGTTATGTGACATACATAGTTGACCAAGTCTATTTTTTAGAAAGCTTATTCTTTGACCAAGAGTATCACCTCTTTGTCTTCTTTTCATATTCTTCTCTAAAATATTTTGCCCAAAACCCGGGCAACTTTTGATAATATTTTTCCAAATATGGTAACATTTCTTTACTACTATCAAATAGTTTGTAATAATATTCTTCGAATTCACAAGTGTATTCTTTGAATATAACTCATTTTACAAATTTGTAATTTTTCTAACCGCTCTCTAGCAATAATTCTTATCATTTCTTTGTTTTCTTTGGCATTTCCTTGTCCTCCAAAGAATTCATTAGCAATAAATTGTTTTAAATTTGTAATTCCTTCTTGTAAGGAATTTTTTAATCCTTCTAAGGTGTCATCTTTTATTATTTTTTCTGCGTCTTCAGTTAATCCAGAAAACCAATTGTGTACCTTTCCTACGAAAGTATTTATCATAATGATATATTTTTCTTCATCTGAATAATTGCCTTTTCCTAGTAGGAAGTATAAGAGCATATTTTGAGCCCATAAATTTAAACTTTCTTTTCGGGTCTCTTTTACGGTCGAGATCTAGAAACCGAGTTCCAATATCTCCATTGGAAGCCTATTAGGCATAAATTTTGCTTTATCATTATTATGGAATTGCTTGACAAAATCTTGATTCTTTTTTGCCTTATTTGCAAAGTTTTTATCATTTTTTTCAGGTTCTTGCCATTCTTCTTTTATTGAAGAGGTTGATCCTTCAAATTCTCCTTGGGGTCCTCCTGTTTCCCCTTTGTTCATGAATACTTTTAGTTTATTGTTTGAAAGATCTAGATCTTCCATAGCATAAACTAGTTCATCTAGTTCATTCATCTTCTTTAGATTCTGAATTAGCTTTTGTGATTTTTTCTTCATCAAGTTTTTATCTTGATCTTCTTTTAGCTTTTGTTTTTCTAGGAATTTTTGGATTAAGATTTCATCCATGCTTCCTTTTTGGTAAGTGCTTGTACTTGCAACTTTCTTTGCTAATAAATCTTTAATGTATTTTTGACTTATTTTTCTGTCAATTTTTTCTGTTTTTTCTATGATATTTGTTATTCTTCCTGGAAGATTTTCTTTTATAGATGTAATTTCTATTTCTATCATTTTTAACCTTAGAGTTAAATGTTTTTGACTTTCTATTAAGTCTTTCAAAAGTTCTGAGATTTCTTTTAGACTCATTCTGAAAAGTAATAATCAGAAATATCCATATCATATTTATCATCAAAATCAAAATTGCAGTTGTAAAGTAGTTCACAACGTTCTTCTTCCCATTTATTTTTCTTAGTGATGATACTCACTATTTTTCTTCTTAGATCTTCATCTAAATTTTTTATTACTGTTAGTATAGTTACTAACGTTTCTTTTTCTATATACCACATATTAGATTAAAATCTAATTCCATTTTAATTTAGCCACCAGGCTGCTCGATACCATTATTTTTCTCGCCGATAAAACAGGGTAGCGGATAATTGATTTAGCATTTCGGCTGCTATTCATCGACTATGCAAAGTTCATATCATATATGCAATTATGCAGTCCATATTGTATTCCTTTTTAGGATTTTAACAGCATCTTGATATTCAAAATATTCTTGTATTCTATACATTTTCATTTCATGTATGGAAAATATTATAGAGTCGAAAAAATGGCTAGTATGCATATATACTTGTTCCATTTCAAAAATGGCTAGTATGCATATCTTAGATCTTCATCTAAATTTTTTATTACTGTTAGTATAGTTACTAACGTTTCTTTTTCTATATACCACATAGATTTTATTAGATTAAAATCTAATTCCATTTTAATTTAGCCACCAGGCTCTGATACCATTATTTTTATTAAAATAATGGTATCAATATAGTGAGTATCATCACTAAGAAAAATAAATGGGAAGAAGAACGTTGTGAACTACTTTACAACTGCAATTTTGATTTTGATGATAAATATGATATGGATATTTCTGATTATTACTTTCAGAATGAGTCTAAAAGAAATCTCAGAACTTTTGAAAGACTTAATAGAAAGTCAAAAACATTTAACTCTAAGGTTAAAAATGATAGAAATAGAAATTACATCTATAAAAGAAAATCTTCCAGGAAGAATAACAAATATCATAGAAAAAACAGAAAAAATTGACAGAAAAATAAGTCAAAAATACATTAAAGATTTATTAGCAAAGAAAGTTGCAAGTACAAGCACTTACCAAAAAGGAAGCATGGATGAAATCTTAATCCAAAAATTCCTAGAAAAACAAAAGCTAAAAGAAGATCAAGATAAAAAACTTGATGAAGAAGAAATCACAAAAGCTAATTCAGAATCTAAAGAAGATGAATGAACTAGATGAACTAGTTTATGCTATGGAAGATCTAGATCTTTCAAACAATAAACTAAAAGTATTCATGAACAAAGGGGATACAGCAGGACCCTAAGGAGAATTTGAAGGATCAACCTCTTCAATAAAAGAAGAATGGCAAGAACCTGAAAAAAATGATAAAAACTTTGCAAATAAGGCAAAAAAGAATCAAGATTTTGTCAAGCAATTCCATAATAATGATAAAGCAAAATTTATGCCTAATAGGCTTCCAACAGGAGATATTGGAACTCAGTTTCTAGATCTCGACTGTAAAAGAGACCCAGAAGAAAGTTTAAATTTATGGGCTCAAAATATGCTCTTATACTTCCTACTAGGAAAAGGCAATTATTCAGATGAAGAAAAATATATCATTATGATAAATACTTTCGTAGGAAAGGTACACAATTGGTTTTCTGGATTAACTGAAGACGCAGAAAAAATAATAAAAGATGACACCTTAGAAGGATTAAAAAATCCTTACAAGAAGGAATTACAAATTTAAAACAATTTATTGCTAATGAATTCTTTGGAGGACAAGGAAATGCCAAAGAAAACAAAGAAATGATAAGAATTATTGCTAGAGAGAGTTAGAAAAATTACAAATTTGTAAAATGAGTTATATTCAAGAATACACTTGTGAATTCGAAGAATATTATTACAAACTATTTGATAGTAGTAAAGAAATGTTACCATATTTGGAAAAATATTATCAAAAGTTGCCTGGGTTTGGGCAAAATATTTTAGAGAAGAATATGAAAAAGAAGACAAAAGAGGTGATACTCTTGGTCAAAGAATAAGCTTTCTAAAAAATAGACTTGGTCAACTATGTATGTCACATAACATACAAAGAAAGGCTAAAAGAATTAATACTCAGATCTACTGTATAGATACAAACGCATCAACTCAATGGGGATGTGATAATAAACCTTACAAAAGAAGAAAACTTAAAAAGGGTTTAATAAAAAGAAAGAATTTTTCTAAACAAAAATATATTCCCAGAAAAAAATATTACAAGAAAAAGAATGATTTTAAAAAATCAAAAGATGACAAATGTAAATGTTATAATTGTGGTGAAGAAGGCCATAAAAGTTACGAATGTAACAAAAAAAGAGTAAAAATCTCAAAAATAGATAGAACTGAAATAGATTCAGATTTGGAATCTATAATAAGCATAGGAAGCGAAGACTTGATTGAAGAAATTTATGAAGAATACCCAAAGAGCTCGGAAGATTCTAACTAAATGAATAAAGAAATTCAAGAAAATAATGATTCAGTTCAAAAATTAGAAACTGAAGAAGATCACAGAGGATACGCTTTAAAAGCAACATTTGACGGAGAAACTTTCCGAAAAATTCAAAATTTAAAACTAAACCTAAAAACAGAAGATAATCTGTTAAGTAGAATGCAAAGAATGTTTGCAAGAAATAAAATTTCTTATCATGAATATCAAGAGATCGAAAAGGTAATAGAAATTACCCAAACAACAGGAAAACATAAGCTAAACCTGTTAACCAAACCTATGATAGATCAAATTCTTAGGAAAATCCCTGAGAAAAAGAGAAAGAAAATGAATTATGTTCATTTAGGAGGAATCCAAATACTAGTCAAATCGACTTTCAAAGAAGGAATAAATTGTCCAATAGTAATTAACCTATCGGATGAAAGATTCATAAATGCCAGAGAAGGAAATCTTGGTATAGTAGAAGGAAATTTAGCTTATACAAAGCTCCTTTTCACTTACTACCCAAAATACTGTATTTCGCTCAAAGATGCAGATTTCAATGAGGCATTAAGCTTGCATTTCCAAATAAAAAGAAAAGATCTTTTTAAACCAGGAAATCATATAATGAGTATATACTACCAAGCTTTGTACACAGTTACAAATTCGAACTATGGAAAAATCTATAAAAACAAAGGAATGATCGAAATAGATCAAGAATGCTCTGGAATAGCTAGAATAGTTGAGCTGAAGTTCAGCTAGCTCATATTCCAGATGAATATGAAATTCAATTTGGAAAAACCCAAGAAATAGGAAGTACTAGTAACAATCCTAGACTTTCAATAGAATACGGAAGAAATTCCATTAGAAAAACCATTTCAAACAGATATTCTATAACAAACATAGAACCTTCAAATATTACTAAAATAAAAGGAAGAATCTTTAATGGTTCTGAATGGAAAAATCAAGAAATCTTGATACAAACAAGAGCAACAGCTAACCATATAAAAGGTATTCTAATAGAAGGAATACATATATACGAAGGAAAACAATACACCTATCAAACTTTTGAAGGTAACAATTTTAGTTGTAAAAATATGGTAGACTTACCTATACAACTAGATACTATAAGAATAACAGTACCATGTTATATTACAAATCACGAAAGTGATCAGGATCTAATATTAGGAAATCTATTCCTAAATAAATTAGAAGACTATAGTATAGGAAAAAATGGCATCGAAATGATATATAAAGGAGAAACCTGCTTCATACAAAAAATTTAAATGCCAAAAGAAACTAATTTCAAAGTTTCTGTCTTCATAGAAATAACCCTCTATGATACAAAAATAACCACCGTTGTCAAATAGACAATGGATCCGCTAAAGCCTTTGCAAAATCTTTCCTAATAAAAGATTGGGAGGATAATAAAATAATATCTCTATGATAGGAATCACAGGAGATAAAGAAAAACTTTCCAAATCCAAGGAAAAGGTAGAAATAATTTTAGGATCAAAAATTGTTTCTATAAATAAGTTATTTGCCTATGATAAACTGGAAACGGATTTATTATTGGGAAATGATTTTCTACAGCAATTCCAGGACTATCACCAAACTTTATACATGATAAGCCTTAAAACTCCTTGCGGACATTTCATCAAAGTCCCGCGGAAACAAAATCCATATAATCTTGAAAAAGATAATGGAAATTTTAAAAGAAAATACTTAGATAATCTAAGAAAAATCACTTGTAAATGCCTTAATTTAGAAAAAATCAAGGAAAATTTACAGAAATCTTATGGAGAAAATCCGTTAGAAAAATGGGAACATAGCCATGAAAGAGCAGTTTTAACACTAAAAGACCCTAGTATTATTATTAGAGTTAGACCTATGCTCTATAATGAAGATGATAAAAATGAATTTCGAATTCAAATTAAAGAATTACTCAATTTAAAATTAATACGAATGAGTAAGAGTCCTCACAGACCCAAGCATTTATGGTAAGAAATCATGCCGAGTTAAAAAGAGGAAAAGCTCGAATGGTAATAAACTATAAAGAGCTTAATAAAAATTGTTTATTCGATGGATATTTTATCCCAAACAAAAATAATTTGATCAACCTTGCAAAAGGAAAAACTTATTTCTCAAAATTTGACTGTAAAAGTGGATTTTGGCAAATAAAATTAGCGAAGACTCTATTCGGTTAATTTGCAAGATTCTAATGGTCATTATGAGTGGTTAGTTATGCCTTTGGGTTAAAAAACGCACCACAAATATTCCAAAGAAAAATGGATAAAATATTTTCAGAGAAAAAGAATTTTTAATAGTCTATATAGATGACATTCTAACTGCTCAAAAACTTTTGAAGAACATCTTAAACATCTCAAGGAATTTTCAGAAATATGTTTGAAAAATGGAATAGTGTTAAGCCAAAAGAAAGTCGACATTAACAAAAATGAAATAGAATTCTTAGGAATGATTATTTCAAAAATGGAATAGAACTCCAGTCACATATCTCAAAAAGATAGTAGAATTTCCCGATAAATTAACAACAAAACAAGAAATTCGAGAGATTTCTAGGTTGTTTAAACTATGCGGGGAGAATTTATTCCGATCTAGCAAAGAAACGGAATATACTACAAAAATTAATCAGAAAATCCAATAGACTTGGATGGATGTAAGAGCACACTCGGTGCATTAAAAGTTTAAAAGAAGAATGTGCAAAGCTACCAAAGCTAAGGTTACCGTAAGATAATGATAATCTGTTTTGCAAACAGATGCATCGGACTATCATTGGGGAGCACTATTACAAACCGATTTAAATGAGATTTGCAGGTGTACACAAGTGGCACCTTCAATGAAGCAGAAACAAGATATTCTACGAATGAAAAAGAATTATTAGCCATTGTTAGAGGAATAAGAAAATTTTCTCGCATTCCTTTTGCCAAAACAATTTATTATTAGAACCGATAATACACAAGTGTCAGACTAATATTCAACAAACTTCCGTCAGAACCACAATACAGGAGGTTACATCGGTGGCAAGTCTTGTTATCGTTCTATTCTTTTTCGATAGAATACATTAAAGGAAATGATAATTTTCTTGCAGATTTCATTTCAAGAAACGTCCAATATGGACAATCAGACGAAAATCCTGTTAAACAGGGTATATGACAAAATGAAGACAGTGGATGAGTCCATTGATGAAAAAGGCCAGAAGCTTTTTAAAATCAGAGACGATTTGTCAAAATTGTTGAACAATCTCGGATATTACAATCCGAAATAAATCAACTCAGCACTTACCAGGCTGAAAATATGAGAGAGTTTTTACTCTTGTGTGAACATTTAGATACACATCCAATTCAGAATTCAAATCTGAAAGGGAATATCAATCCCAACAAAGTGGCAGGAGATGTCCCACTAGCACCTAGTGCCCAAAACATCTCAAAGGTACACACGGATATGCCTATTTCCAAATCGAAAGAAGAGGAAAAAAGCCGTGAAAATGAAGCTTCAAGCTCATCCTCAGCGAAAGCTGAAAAACTATATCTGGGAAACCAGAAAGCAGAACTAACATGGTTCCTTCGAACAAAAGTATTTTCTTCTTTTTCGGGTAGGAAAACAAAGACCCCAAAGAAGAAGAATATTTGTCTTTTACAAGATACATATACAATCTCCCAGAAGAAAGTGGAGAAACTTATGGTGTTCTAGGAACAACTAGTTTGTTTCCAAGGATATCTATCTTTCCAAACGGATTACCGAGTTTTACAGCTCAACTATTCGAGTTCGGATACTTAGATCGGGTATACACAAAACCAGATCTAAAGGAATTGTCTCAATTACCATCCAAACTGTTCGAAGCAGTGAAAAATTATGCACAAGGCAACGGAGTCTATTGCAGATTTTTTAGCATTTCTATGGAATGCAAGGATACTCAAGCCTACTATCCAACGCTTAATTACATTACGATTGAAAAAAAATTAAAGATTTCAATGTAAAAGCCACTGGAGTAGACAAAAAGCTACCCCATCTTAACAAAAAATGGATCCAAACCAGGAGAGCTTTAGGTATAAAAGCCTTATATGCAATCCTTAACAGGTTTTACAAAGAAGACTGCAGAGTCATAGAACAAGACCATGATTGGGTCTTAATTACAAAAGGAAGATCCAAATCACCAGAACTAAGAGAAAGAATCTTAGATATCGAGCTTCACAGATTAGGAGCAACAGAAGAAACATGGAAACTAGCATGCAAAATGCTAGATCATGATCATCCGTGATGTAGCAAAAAGGAGGACAAGAAGAATGACGTAAGCACTTACGTCATATGAAAGAGAATGACGTAAGCACTTACGTCATATGAAAGAAGACAAGAAGAATGACGTAAGCACTTACGTCATGAAGATAAGAGTTAGAAAAAGGAATCCTTTCCTTTTTCAAAAAGAAAAGTCACATCGGGTTTGCCATTAACAAAAGAAGACAAAGCATCTTCAATTAGTGGAGGACCAAAGTGAAAATAAGTAAACTTATATTTGTAATAAGTCCCTCCTTACATCTATAAAAGGAGAGGAACTTCATACGTTGAAGCACTACACTTTCCTGAGAAAACAACTTAGAGAAAATGTTAGGTACCTCCAAGAGTATGGAGCTTTGTGAGTAGTAACTTCTCCCGTCAGGGAAAAGTATTTCTTATTATGTTGTGAGAATTAATGTAAGGTGTGTGTAATATGTTTGTAAAAAGGTGAATTATGAAATAAAAAGTTGTTTCTATACTTCTCTTCTTCAAAACCATAAATAGTCTTAAGTGAAGGTTGCGATCTTCAACCTTAGGGAGGAACAGTAACAAGTAACCCCTGAAAGGGGAGCTACTGCGGTAGTGATACGGACTATTCATCGCCATAAAAGAAGAAAGGTATACACGCATACTCTTTATTTTATAAACAGCCAGTTTACAAATATACTATAACACAGATTATGTTAATATCTATACATAAAAGGAAGTACTTAGTACCTATAGGGAATTAAAAATAATGAACACTTGTTTATACAAAAAATTCATGCTATTTTGCATTTCATATCTTTTTTCAATAAAATGAAAGAATATCAAAAATATTTGCTTGCTATAAAAAAAAGAGCTTGGAAGCATAAAAAAGCTTTATATCATATGGATAAAGCTATCTTTGAAATGGAACAAGTATATATGCATACTAGCCATTTTTTCGACTCTATAATATTTTCCATACATGAAATGAAAATGTATAGAATACAAGAATATTTTGAATATCAAGATGCTGTTAAAATCCTAAAAAGGAATACAATATGGACTGCATAATTGCATATATGATATGAACTGCATAGTCAGTAACTGCTTAGCCGAAATGCTAAATCAATTATCCGCTACCCTGTTTTATCAGCAGAAAAATATATATTACTTCTACTACATCTTCTACTTTAAGTCTAAGCCTTGTATTACTTCTAGACGCAACTTTTCCAATGAAACCTATACACATTAGTAGATTAGATCCACTACTCATTTGTTCATAGCCTTTAGTTTGTATTCCTATTTTTATATGTTTTCCGAATTCTCTTAAATTAATCATAAAATCTGGGCTAATATAGAAAATCCCTCCATTATTAGTCATATCTACTTCTGTTAATCCTATGATGGATTTCTTTAAGTCAGACCATCTATCATCGTATATTACTTAATACTTTAGTTCCTAGATTTTTTCTAGTTAATCCCTTTAATCCCACTACTATTAAACCCATATGCATTAATGTTAATTTGTTATGTACTATTCCTCGTAGGGATTCTTGATTTACTATATTCATAGTAGCTATTTCTTTTCCTATAGCTGGAATTTGTTCTTCTCTATAATGTCTATATAACTGATTAGTTTTTGCAAA
Organism: Solanum commersonii; assembly: GCA_029007595.1. Taxonomy (NCBI): domain Eukaryota; kingdom Viridiplantae; phylum Streptophyta; class Magnoliopsida; order Solanales; family Solanaceae; genus Solanum; species Solanum commersonii. The sequence continues at coordinate 294,969 of JAJTWQ010000216.1, forward strand.
ATATCCTGTATCATATAATATCTTTGGGTTAAGTAAGTTCAATTGATTCTGTTGGAATATTCTAAGGTCTTTATCTACATCTATCACTTGGTTTAACTCCTGGATTTGTTTATCTTCTTGTTTATTGCGTGTTAATATCCTGGATATAAGACTATTTCCTATTCGATTTTCTGAAAAACTTACTCGTGGTCTTTCTTCGACTGTTGTTCTTCTACCTAAAAGAAAGTCCATTTTTGAGATTTTCTAACTATTGTAGGTCTTTCTTTAGGCGGAGTAATTTCAATATTTTTTAACTGAGTTATTAATTCCTCTATTTAAGAATGTTTTGGTTCTTCTCGTATAACCTCTTTTTCTCTAATTAGCTTATCTAGTTTTTTTACTTAATTCTATCAGTAGTGCTATTATAATGTTATTTTGTTTAATAACTATTTGATCTGATTTACTAGCAGATTGGTGATCAGACAATCCTTGTGGATCTGGTAGTATGCTTGCTGTAAATTTTAAAGCTTTAGTGTATGATGGTTCTTGGCATAAGTCGTTCATGAAATGATTTTATCTTCTAGTTGTTGTATTATCTTTTTTAATTCACGAACCTCTGTAGTTACTATGTCTACCTGTTTAGTAATTTTTTCAATTAATTCAGTTGTTTTTATTTCTAATTCTTTAGGCTTTTCTGTTATGGTTTTTATTAGCTTTCCTATTTCAACCTTTGTAGGTATTTGTTCTATATTAAACTTATGGTTTAAGTGTTGGATTTTTCTATCTATTTCTTGTTCTTGAGATTTTAAGAAATCAAAATTTTGTTCTAACCTTTCTATTATATTTTTATGTTTATTTTGAGTTTGTTCTATTGTTTCTAATAATCTTACTATACTCTTTTCTTTTTCTTGTGTTGTTTCACTAAAGTTTATTATAAGATCTACTATAGTATTATATTGCTTATCTTCTGAATGTAAAAGGTGTTCTCCTTGACTAAAATTGCACCTTATTACTGAATTTTCTTTTAATATTCTGTATTTCTTTTCAGGATAAATTCTTAGATTTAGACATATATTTATTTTATACAGACTTATTAATTAATTTCCAGACTTATTAATTAATTTTATACAGACTTATTAATTAATTTCCAGACTTATAAATTAATTAATTTGGTATCAGAGCGAGAAGTTTTTGGGAAATACAAGTTAATGAGAAGACCTCTACGCAGTACTCAGATACATCTAGAAACAAAAAGAAAGTTGGAAAGCTTATACTTAGAATATAAGAGACTAAATCGTACTAAAGAAGATAATATTAGATTAGACTATTTAATAGAAATAATATCTAGACTAGAATATAAGTTCATTACGCAGTTAAAATCAAGACAACGATAATATATGAAAAAGCACCCTTTTGCTAACCAACTACGACTACAATATTGGTATTTATACAGAGAAATACAAATAAAATCAGAGTGGTTAAAACTAAAACAAGCATTAAGTTTATACTTAAAAGTATTAGAAACAAGAGACTTAGTAGATAGACTCGGCAATCACGGAGGCTTATACTCATTAAATAGACCTACACTAGTCAACCCAGAATTATTAAGTGCTCTAAGGTGGGAATTACAAAGCATAGATAGTGATATCCAATCCGCAAATAATAGAATAAAATTTCAAATGAAAAGTATTAGTAAAATAGATATCCCTTTAGGCTAAAATAGATCAATTAAAATCATTAGAATACTTAGATTTAAGAATATAGATGTATTATAAATATTTTAAAATTTAAAGTATATTATGATTGTTTGGTAAGAAATTGACACAATATATTATAAGCGTATTAAAATGTGTGTGTATTATCAATGAATATAACTTGTATTATATTTATTTTATAATTAAATTGTTCTCTATAATATAGGGAAAATAATCAGAAAAATATTTCAACTTTGGCCGAAATTGTTGTTATGATACCAAACTTTATGGAGGACCTTTTACCCCCTGCACTATTTAATAGTGTATTTTAAAGGTATATATGTTTCCACATGGACACATTACTATTTATAATGATGCAATATTTATGATGTCCATGTAGACACATATATACCTTTAAAATACACTATTAAATAGTGCAGGGGTAAAAGGTCTTTTCCAAAGTTCGGTATTGTTACAACAATTTCGATCAAAGTTCAGATATATTTCAGACCTTTTTCCCTATAATTTATATATATATATATATATATATATTAAAACAGTATTATAATTTCAAAAGAACACTACTAACTCACAATAGTCTAATTAGTTACAATTTGATATTACTCTCTTTGGGTGACTCCTAGTCAAGAAAGACATCTATGAATAGAAAAATGTGGTTAGTTTTTTTTGTCAAAGTCCCTACAGGAGTTTTGACGAAGAAATTTCAAATGAAAAGGATAACATGCACATAAATGTATATATATTTTCCCTTTGAATTTTCAATTTGATGTTTACTCATTAAGTGAACGTCTTAAATGGGCACTGATATATACACTCATTAAAATCTCATAAGCCGAATTTGAAAACAGTAAAGTGTACATAATTTTAACTCTACTTTATAAGGATAGAGAGAATATTGAATTCGATAGACACTCGGCTCTGTTGGGCTATTGCTCATGTTCCAGTCAGAGGCTCATGGCCTAATCCTACTTGAAAAAGGATTGAAATTATTCTCTTTATTTGGTTTCCAATTCTATTAGGAATAGGATTGGAATAGTAATCCTATTTGGAGTTGGTTTTGGCTTTATAAGGAAAAGCACAACTCTATAATTAGAGGATGGTCTTGAGAGAATAATTCAGATTGCTCATTAGTATTGTCTTTGAAAGATATTAGGACATAAGAGAAGTTTTTGATAGAGCTTTCAACAAGAGATAAGAGAGAAGAAAAAAGAGTTTTTTTGCTGCAGTCTTTTATTTCGATCAGCAACCTTTAGATCGTGTTTTCCGATTAACTAACTGTTGGATCGGGCTGAAATTTATACTGAGTGTTCCTGACATCTTGGCGGTTGATTTGAACGGTGGAGATCGAATTCGGAAGTCAGCAAGATCCTGCTTTAGGTCCCAAACAATAGCTGGGTTTGAGTGGTGTTTCTTTCTATTTATCTTTTGTTGGTGTAGCTATTGTTTGTTCTCTTTTAGCACTTGTTGTGTAGCCATTAGAAGAATAATTGTAACTCTCTTATTGTTATAGTGAAGCAATTCGGATCTTGTCGATCCCGTGGTGGTTACCTTCGTTTTGAAGGATTTTTCCACGTTAAACTTGGTGTTCTTTATTTTAGATTTTCGTTTTCATCTTTTCGTCACAACAGGCTCAAGTAAAAGAAAAATTATATTTCATATTAAGTGAATTGCTGAAACTTTTTTCATAGTTTTAAATAAGTGATTTTTCGAAGTTCAAGAGAATTGTTGGAACCCTTTTCATATTAATCCTTCTTTTTAATGATGAAGTTCTTAACTACTCTAGGAGAATAGTTTGAAAATAATCAAAGGGTAATAGTGGAAAGTGTACATTAGTTTATGTCCTTAAATATTTTGCTTAAAGAGTATGTCATACTCCAACAATTAACTTAATATGTGCTAGAGGGAGTATTAAATTTGAAGAGCGGAGTGTCAAAAACAAGCATAAATTAATCCCCCTTCTTGAGTTTCATACTTGTACTATTTGGAGTTTGAGTTTCATACCTAAACTATTACTCATTAGTTTGAAAAACACACATAAGTGGTATGTGTAAACTAAAGTATTACCCCAATTAAATAAACTATTAGCATTAGTTAAAAGTTAAAGATTAAAGTATCATTATCCCAAAAAATGAAATTGATAAAATAAAATTTAAAATATTTTTCTTACCCCGCTCCACAACCTTCTCCCCCCATACCCCCTCCCCCACAAACCACCCGCTCCTTTTCAAAAAAATTAGATATTATTTTATTTTTTAAAAAAGAAAAATTCTACCTCATTCCTTCTAATACCCCTTTTCTAATAAATTTTTATTTTACATTTTTCTCGTTTTGTATTAGATATATACATATATTTTGAGAAAAATATTTTTTTCTTGCATATCGAATATAACATAAATGAAAATTTATTTATTTTTAAATCTTGCGACAAGTAGAAAATACTTTTCTAAAAATATATGTATAAAAATGAAAAATAAAATAAAATTGGGAGAGGTGGGGTAGGAATGTTTTAAAACATATCTAAAAAAAAATTGGAAGGAGATATGAAGTAAGATTTTTTTTTCAAAAATAAATAAATTAGGTGGTAGAGTGAGGTAAGCAAAATATTGAAATTTTATTTTTTAAAAAAGAATTCTTTTTCTTGGATAATGATACTTTAATCTTTAATTTTTAAGTAATACTAATAATTTATTTAATTTTTGTCAAGGAAGAATATTTTGCCTATATGAAGTGTCGTGTGATAATTCTTTAAAATAAAAGAGAAAGTATAGTGCACACACCATCAAGAGAGTGTAATAAAATAATTAAGAAATATCTTTCTTAAACTAATAAGTGATAATTTAAGTATGAAATTTACACTCTCAAAAATAAAGAAGATAATTTAAATGTGTTCCACTTCACTCAATTTAAAAAGAAATATTTAATAGAAACTAGAGAGTACAATAATTTTTTAGGACCATTGCAATAATTGGAAAATAAAAATGTTTTTAGGCAAATGTAATATCCTCTTACACCAGTAACTTTTATTATTCCAATATTTATGTTTTCCATTCTCCTTTATGTTATTCTTATTCTCTATTATCATTGAATATTATTGTTGTCTACTTGTAAAAAGATATTAAAAAAAAATACTGTGTCTTCGTTAAGATATTGAAACAACACAACATTATTTTAATATAATATGTCAACTTATCATATTTTTAAGCAAAATTTTATAATTCTAATTTTATATTATATTTTTTTTTGTTGATTTTTTTATTTTATTGATATGCTTACTTCATATGACTATCTTCTTTCCTTATAAAGGAAAAGTTAGAACAAATCGATTATGAAATGATAATTAATGCTTCACGTCTTAAAATAAAAACTAGAAAACCCTTCATGTTGTAAAACTAAAGTAAAATAAGACAAGAAATATAGAAGATAAAAACAATAAAAATAGGGAGACAAGATATGAGAGCTTTTCTTATTATTCCAAGTCTTCAAGTGTATACAATATGAACCCTTATGCCTCTATTTATAGTGTAACATAGAGGCATACAAAAGGTTAGTCATAAACATGACATTAACATGAATATAATGGGGAGGTTATGGAAGTGAAAGGTTACAAGAATAATGGTTATAAAGGTGGAGGTTATGGTTATCTTCATTATGGAGGAAAGTAATGGAGTAACTTCTTGATGTAGTGGACATCCACAATATATTATTTTATAACACTCCCCCTTGGATGTCCATAGATAATATGCCTCGTTAAAACCTTACTAGAAAAAAATTCCTTGGGAAAAAATCCTAGTGAAGGAAAAAGAGTACACATATCTTTTAATACGCTTTGAATGTTGCCTCGTTGAAAATCTTACCAGGAAAACCCAATTGGGATAAAACCATGGTTAAGGAAAAGAGTACAACGCGTATTTTTCTCCCCTTGATAAAAACTTTACTTGATATCTCGGAGACGATGCATTCCAATCTTATATCACAACTTTTCAAATATTGATGTTGCCAATCCTTAGTGAATAAGTTTACAAGATTATCACTTGAAGAGTCTTTAAATGTCTATCTCACAATTTTGTTGAAGATCATGTGTGAAAAATACTTTTGGTGAAATATGCTTTGTCCGACCTCCTTTGATTGTATTCTCCCTTCAATTGAGCTATATATTATTTCTGTATATGGTGGTTAGGATATCCTTTGCCAATCCCTTCAATTGAGCTATATATTATTTCCGTATATGGTGGTTAGGATATCCTTTGTCAATCCCTTCAATTGAGCTATATATTGTTTCCGTAAATGGTGGTTAGGATATCCTTTGCCAAAGGAAAATCACATATTTTTTGAATATGATAGATCATGATTCCAACCATACACACTCCCGACTTACTTCATAGATCAATATTATTTCTGTATGATTTGAAGAAGTGGTTCCCAATGTTTGATTCTTTGAATGCCAAGATATTGTTGTGCCTCCATATGTAAACAAATAGCTCATTTGCGATCGAGTTTTATGCAGATCAAATAAGTATTCTGCATCTACATAATCAAATTATTTCTAACTCAGAGATTGGTCATTTTAATTTTATACGTTGTTCGTCTTTTCTTCTCAAAGAAAATCACACATCTTCTATGTGTTGAGTCACTTGCTTTGTTAGTTTCTTGGCATAACTTGAATGATAATATTACAATCCCCTCACATAACTTTATCTATCTCTGTCTCTCTCTCTCTCTCTCTCTATATATATATATATATATATCAAATAATCTTCTAGCATTTGCATAACCAACAATCTGTAAGTGCACCAATTGCACTAATACATGACATTTTTAATCATTTTCATGAGGTTGAAATGATTCTTTCTCTGTGTTAAACAATCTTAGAACCATTGGGTACTCAATGGAATTGTTTTAAGACCTTTTAAATCCTTCAAGAATTTTCATATAACCTTCATCGTCTAGTTAGACATGATAATCAGTCATTATACATATTCAAATATTTCATCTATTGCCAGACTGGAATAAGTCTCATTGCATCCACCACTGGAGAATATATCTCCATTTAATAATGTCAGGACTTCTGTGAAAAGCCTTTAGGACCCGAGGCACAAACAATACTTTATATCTTACGGTTATACTTTCGCACAATGATTCATTTGTACTCCACTGACATATATTTTGATCTATGAACTATAAGTTCAAACACATCACTTTACTAAGTGAAATAAAATATACTTGAATAGTGCATTTTATTTGGCCAATCATTTATTTGTCCACATTATATGACATATTAGAATTTAAGATCCTCGTAACCACTTATAGCATTGAGTGTTACTTCATATCAAAGATACCGTCGACGGTCATTTGACTCGATTCTAATACGACATAACTTATCGAGATCTCTTCATTTTTCATCAATTTTAGGTACCTAAACCTTTGCCAAGGTTTTATGAAGTGTTCTGTCATAGTGCTTTTTCAAAGCACTTACCTCATTATCATGACCATTTTGATAATTTGTTCATCTCCTTCCTCAAGGAGTTTTACGTTTGGAATCGATTGGTCTATCACGCTCCTGGCGTACCATAGACTTTGTCCTTCAAGCACTATTTATTGGAGCATTTGCAGCTTAATTAAAATATTAGGTCAGCAAATACATCTGGCAAATTATTTGCAACATTTTGCAAATGAATTATCTCTTGAACTTCAAGTTCACATTTTTTTAACGAGGATCTAGATAATTCGCCCCCCACATAATTTCAACTGCTAAACATATCTCCCCCTAATGTTAGGAAATCTAACATTCACCCCCAACCTCATTTGGGGATCCATCTTTATGCATGGTGGAGCTATAAAATCATATGTACACACATCAAATTTTTAGATGGAAATTATTTGGTTCCTGATCCTGAACCAATTGTGATGGGAGAACCTTGTTGGCTTGATGCATACACATTAAATAAACTCATCTCATACCAAATTTTATTTGAGAGGTTTGTTCTCATAATCACTGGTCTAGCTATAATTGGAGGCATACAATTTCTGCTAAACCAACCAACATTATCAACATAAATTTATAGTTTGGAATTGTGCTTTTAATTTAAAAATTCGAGCAATCAACCTTACAAAAACCAATTTGTAAGTTGACACAAATGCACATGTGACCATACCATGCATCTATTAAATCATAATAGTGAACGGTCCACATGGCAGGTGAACGGGCCCATATTCATCTTTCTATATGCTCCAAATAATTTCAGGAGATACAATCCCAACCTTAGTTGATATAGTTATCATTTTGCCATGAGAACAAGCAACAAAAGAGAATCTTAAAAAATCTTTTATTTCTTCAAACATATAGCCACATGAATTCTCAACTTCTTTTGCATCACTCTGAACCGGAATGGCCAACTGGTTATGCCAACTGATATTTATTCTAGTAAACATTTAGTTTACTTTTGCATGTGATTCCTTCATCATGCTCATATTTTTATTCAACAAACAAGAAAAAGGCGGGTAACCTTTTATGTAAATATTCATAACCCGCTTTGATTGTAATAATCTGAAGATATTTAATCTTTCAATAATTTACAGTCTCAATATAATAATTTTTAATTCCTCCGAAACTTAAAAAGTTTCTTTTGAGACTTACTACAATCCCAATATTATAAACAATTTCATTCCGGATAGTAACAAATCAGCTCTTTCGGAACTCTCAATTAATTTTGTGTACTACCATAAATTTCACAACACCATTTTTATGGTGACCAGATCCTTCAAGGAGAAAATTATTTTTATTGTCATGGTTAAAACTATTACATGCAAGACTTATTTCTTGACAACCAATGACAAATTTGTGTTGCCACACAACAACATTTATTTTGATCATGGCCACAACCTTTATAGAAAGGATTTATTTCTTTCTTTTGTCGTTCAATAGTTCATAATAAAACATACCACAATATTTGTGTAGTACTCAAAGTATATGACCAAAATGACCATTTATGCAAAATATTTCCTTTCAATCTCTCAAATTTCCCGTAGAGGTGAGATGTGACATTCATCCAACAATATTACATGAACATGTTCTTTTCCATACGAACACAATTCACATTTTCTTCAAGAAATGGACTATAACCATTTGTACATTCTCCATAAGTTTTTATTAGAAACTCATTGTCATGCTTTGGCATTATCAAATTTATGTGACTCACCTCCACATCACTTTAAGAGATCAAATGTACCAATTGTACTACCACTTTGTGTTCCTTTATTTTGATGGAGGATTTACAAAACTTTTCAAATTGGGTTGCATCAACAACAATGTGCCCAATAACTTCTCATACCACTTTGATGGATAAAAATTACCTTTAACAATTACCTTCACATTTGAAGGACCATCTTAAGAAACAATGTGTCCAATAACCTTTTATACCACTTTAATGGATAAAATTATCTTTACATTTGAAGAAAACATCTTAAGAACCCATAATGTTCTTCCTTTTAATTATCACAATGATGACCATTAACATTTTACCACACCCATATTTATACATTCAACCACTTGTCATTTTTCAGACATATTATGCATTGCTATCACATTCACATAAGAGAATGGAGCAAATCAATTGGGCGAATTTCCTAACTTTTATCCAGAGCATATCAATTTGCTCAGTCATCATTACATCATCATTATATTATGTTGGGACTTGAACCCAACATCTTACCCATAAAAAGGCATTTTAGGTTATTATTTGTTGGGACCCAACCCAACATTTTATTATCATGATGCATTAGGACTCTCACCCGATTACCCTCTTGGTGCGATAGGACTTGAATCCTTCGTCTTACCCTCAATCAATGACATAAATGCCAAATATAATAGGACTCACCATTGAGCCTTAAAAAAATATTACCACTTTGTGATTAACATGTACAAATAAATATAGAACAAGATTGTCACTTTGTGATTAACATGCATAATAAAATATAAAACAAAAAAAAAACAATAAAAATATTCTCAACAAAGTATGTTCTAATATCTTAAACTTGTCAAAACAGAGAGTTACATATAACATTATATCAAAGAATCAATTGCACACTAAAAAAAAATAAATTCCAATTACACTAAAATAAAATTGCTCACTACCATCACCCCTTTTTCAATTTCCATGTGAACCCAAAATATTTCACACACAAAATAAAATAAATTAAAAGCTTATGTAATAACCAAAACAGTGAGCATAATCACAAATAAAATATAAAATAAGTTTCACATACAAAAGAAAGTATATATAGCCATAGGTGAAAAAAAATGCACAATAACAATAATACTAATCATTCACCTTGTTCACAAGTAAAATATAAAATAGATTCCACAATAATTTACCTTGTTCCCGAGAGAAAAATAAACACAATTATTTTACCTTCTTTTGTTTACTTTGCTTCAATCATGCAATTGATAGAACATTCGTGCTAATAACGTGTTGTAAAACTAAAGCAAAATAAGACAAGAAATATAGAAGATAAAAGCAATAGAAATAGGGAGACAAGAGATGAGAGCTTTTCTTATTATTCCAAGTCTTTAAGTAGTGTATAAAATATGAACCCTTATGCCTCTACTTATAGTGTAACATAAAGGCATACAAAAGATTAGTCATAAACATGACATTAACATGAATATAATGGGGAGGTTATGGAAGTGAAAGGTTACAAGAATAATGGCTATAAAGGTGGAGGTTATGGAGGTTATGGTTATCTTCATAATGGAGGAAAGTAATGGAGTAACTTCTTGATGTAGTGGACATCCACAATATATTATTTTATAACATTCCATTGTTAATCTTGGGGTTGATATTAAAGGCACGTAAGTAGAGTAATTAAAAGGAATTAAAGAATAAATAAGTAAAAATATCTTGTTTATTTATGATTTTTTAAGGGAAGGATGGAGAGGAAATTGAACAAGTAATTATAAGATGGAGGGAGTACAATTTTTCTTACAACAAAAAGTTTAACTTTGTGAGATAACAATTACTACGATTACTTGACTAAGCAGGTTTTTTTCTTCTTCCTCTATTTAATCTCTTCCTAGGAGCTTGTATCTTTTTTGCTTCCTTAATGACTCAAGTGCCTCACAATCTTAAACTGAAAGTGAACACGACTTACCATCAAAATAACTTCCTCTTGTGATTTAAGTGACCATTCAACTTCCCCAAACATAACCAACCAAACTAAAAACCACAATACAACTTTAATTTCATATTCCCAAATGTGAAATGGAATACAACCAACTAAATCTAATTTTAACGAGTTCATCCAAATTTATAATTTGTGACACACAAAACATATATATTCCATTGAATTCAAACCTAAAAAATTTAAGAATTGAATCCGTTAAATTTAAATTTTGAATTTAGCTCAATACGATATTGTGAGAGCATTCCAAGAAATTATAAATATTGACTAAAGCATGTTGTGGTTTTGATGAAAGTAGGAATTTTGTTTTTCCAACAGTCATAGTAGGTTGGCTACTAGGTCCCACATATAGGGCATTATATATACACAAAACTATATTCTTCATTCACAGATTAACACTTCCCTTTTCTAATTTCAGTGGGAGACTAAAAGGTCTCTTTTCAATTTTGAGGTATTTCTTTGTAATCTGTTAAAATGTACTTTTCTTCTATCGTATATGATCTCCACTGCCTAATAGTAAAATATTTACTTGTTTTGGTTTAAGATATTTTAAAACATTTACTTTCCTTTCATATTTAGAATATACAAATATTCTCTTTTTTAATTTAGGATCTATAAGAAAAAAGACATATTTCTTTTAGTTACTTATAAATAATAATATACTCTTCTATATTGATCCAATATAAGAAATAATGCAATTAAATAATACAATGAATTTATCATTTGTTTCTCTTTGGTTTCCATGCGCCCTAGTTTGATTTCTCTGATTTTTCACATGATATAATTAACAAATTCACTCTCTACAATAATCAAATATGATTTGTTTCAAATATATTTTGTGTTAATTCCCCAACAAATGAAGCAAGCTTTCTAGGGAATAAAATCGACGACCTTGATTGTAATCACTTATTAGGATTAAGCATTTAACTTCATTCCATAATTGAATTGCAGATTCAAGATTGAAGAGGGAGGAGAACAAAATGGGAGGTGGTGGTAATATGTCTTCTATGACAACTAAAAATGAACAGAAGAAAAATCCTCTTGAAAGAGTGCCATCTTCAAAGCCACCTTTTACACTTGGTGACGTCAAGAAGGCCATCCCTCCCCATTGCTTTCAACGATCTCTTATTCGTTCGTTCTCCTATCTTATTCAAGATCTCATACTTGTCTCCATCTTTTATTAGATTGCCACCACTTACATTCACCTTCTTCCATCACCATTAATCTATTTGGCATGGACTACTTATTGGATTGCTCAAGGTTGTGTTTGCACCGGAATATGGGTCATTGACCATGAATGTGGTCACCATGGCTTTAGTGATTACCAATGGGTAGATGACACCGTTGGTCTTATCCTCCACTCTACACTTCTAACACCATACTTTGCATGGAAACATAGTCATCGTCGTCACCATGCAAACATAGATTCCCTTGAGAATGATGAAGTTTACATACCAAGACTTAAATCAAAACTAAGATGGTACTACAAATACTTGAACAATCCATTAGGACGAGTATTCGTACTTGCCTTCACTCTAACTTTTGCTTGGCCTTTATACTTGATCTTCAATATCTCTGGCAAAAAATATGATCGTTTTGCATGTCATTATGATCCATATAGCCCAATATATTCTAATCGTGAAAGGCTACAGATCTACATTTCAGATGCAGGTGTGATTGCAGTTACTTATTTATTATATCGTGTTACTTTGACACAAGGGCTAACTTGGCTTGTATGCATCTATGGAGTACCCCTCCTATTGTGAACGGATTCATAGTGTTGATCACGTTTTTGCACCATACACACTCTTCATTGCCACATTACGATTCACACGAGTGGAATTGGCTACGAGGAGCTCTAGCAACGGTAGATAGAGACTATGGTGTGTTAAATAAGGTGTTTCACAATGTGACAGATATGCATGTTTTGCATCATATATTCTCATATATATCACATTACCATGCAATGGAGGCAACAAAAGCTATCAAACCATTGTTAGGAGAATACTATAAATTTGATGATACACCAATTTTAAAGGCAATGTGGAGGGATACAAAGGAGTGTATCTTTGTGGAGAAAGATAAAGATAAAGGAGTTTATTGGTACAAAAACAAGCTTTGAAAGTTCATCAAGAAAAAATAGTCATTTGGAATTGGTCAAGTGTTAAAACCTAAGTAGTATTTGTATTATGAATTGTGTTTTTTTTTTTTTGTATTGTACTAGTCAAATGTTTGTCAACATGAGGAATAATATAATGTCTCACACAATGTATCATCCTATGATGAATATAAATTTTAATATAAAATGTTTACTATTAATTATAAAGATTACAAATAGAAAACATTTATATTCATCAAGAACATCTGTGGAGAGAAGAATCAGGGGATTACAAATCTTTTTAAGAGATTTTATAAAGATTGTAACCTTTGCATTAATTCAAATACAAATATTATTGTTTGCTTGCTATTTTTCTTTTCTTGTTTACTGTATTTCAGGATTGAAAGTTTAGACGCTTACAAATTGGCACGCCCAGTGGGACAATCTTTACCTCTCATCTCTTCTCTTCAAGACAACCAAAGTTCAAAAACACCGAGATGACTTTCAAGAAGATCAACTCGAAATCCGCATCTACATCCAAATCTGGATCTACATCCGTATCCGCATCTGGATCAAAATCTTTATCTGCATCAAAATCCGCATCTGTATCTGCATTCGCATCTGCATTTGCAAAAAACTGATGGATCCAAGTTCTGCATTAATGTCAAAAACATCCTCGATGTTACTGCGGGAATCATGGGACTTATCACAAGGAACCAAGTCAAATTGCTGGGAACACAAGCCTCACAAGTGTCGTCTGAATCTTCTACTGTCTTTGGTTTGTCTCCAAAACATGTGAAGTCTCCTACAAAAGCTGCAAAGGAAAACATCGTCGAAATGGTCGAGAGGGTTCTTGCCCAATTGAGCCCATCTACATATGAGAAGTCCTTCGCTTCGGCTAACAATGATGTTTTAAGCACGAGATCTACCCCACATAACATGTTTGCATCTTATGTTAAGGAAAATCAACGCTACTCTCCGCCACCTACTATGGTAATGCACGCGATGGTGACTAACGCTTCATCCGTAGAAGAACAACTTGTGAGCTTGACAAGAGCTATTAAAGGTTGACCAAGTATGTTCAAGATCAAGATGCTCGAATTGTTAAGCTAACTGATAGGGTGGAGGGCATGATGGATAAAGAATCAAGTCAAGCACCTGGAAAATGTTTGCAAGTCCAAGATACGGTCGATCGCCCTAGAAAGCAAGTTGAATATGCTAAAGAGATCTAAGTTTCTACGGAAGGAACGATCCCGATCAACCAAATCAGGGAGTTCATCAAAGGTACCATTAAAGACAAGTACGAGGTTGCTAGAAAATCCTCCTTGACATATGCAAGGTCATACACTGCAAGGATTGATAGTTTGAAAATGCCTGCCAGTTATCAACCTCTTAAGTTTCAATAGTTCGATGGTAAGGGAAGCCCAAAGCAACATGTGGCGCACTTCATTAAAACCTGCAACAATGCTGGAACATACGACGATTACCTCGTTAAACAATTTGTCCGCACCTTTAAGGGCAATTCCATTGATAGTTGGGAACAAATGGAGCAAGAATTTCTCAACGGCTTCTCTAGCACAAGACGTACTGTAAGCATGGTGGAACTTACAAACACACATCAACGAAATGAAGAACTAGTCTTTGACTTCATCAACCGATGGAGGCATGCAAGTCTAAACTGTAAAGGTAGACTTAGTGAAGCTTCGGGCATAAAGATGTGCATTCAAGGTATGCATTGGGGTCTCCACTATATTTTGCAAGGCATAAAGCCTAAAACTTTTGAAGAGTTGGCCATTCGTGCTCATGATATGGAGCTGAGCATGTCGTCGGTCGGAACTGAAGCACCACCTGTCCACGAACTCTGCAAAGTCAAAGAAAGGCAAGAATTCAAGAAAGTGGGAAAATATTTGCCAAAGACTGAAAACAAAGAATCCATGAACGTCAATGCCTCTCATGTGAAATTCACCACAAGGGTGCGCAATACGCAGAGCGCAAAAGTGAATTATTTTGAAGAAAGGACAAATCAAAAGCTCACCTTGAAGGAAATGCAGCGGAAGGACTACCCATTTCTTGACTCAGATGTTTCCGCAATCTTTAATGAACTCCTTGAGATGAAACTTTTTGAGTTACCAAAAATGAAACGACTAGATGAAGCAGGGAGGAGTGATGATCCAAAATACTGCAAATATCATCGGCTGGTTGGACACCCTATCAAAAAATGCTTTGTCTTCAAGGATAAAATCATGGACTTAGCTTGCAAAGGGAAGATTGAACTTGAAGATGAGAAATTGAGTTCAAACCAAGTCAGTGTCGCTTCATACTTACCCAATCTGGTCATGACCTGCAATTTTGTTGAAGGAAATATAGAGCAAGACATTCCAAACACCAATCAGACAAAAATGATTAAGTTTGGAGACTTCGAGCCCATTGAAGTAAATAATTTGTTATCTCTTCCTATACTAAGTGATGTGGCTTCTATAGGAGAGGGATCGACAAGACAAGATGAAGACCTAGTAGATGATCTTGATGATTGGGGCTAGACTCTTGTGACTCACCGTAGACGCAGAAAAGTGAGTTCGTATAAGAAGTCAACAAAGCAACACGTCAGGGAAAAGATGGTAAGGAGACCCAAAACCAAAACTTTGATCGTGCATTCAAAGAAGAAGGAAATAAAAGTGCACCACTACCAAGAGTTGCGGAGACCCATTACATTAGGAGAATATTTTCCAAATTGGTGTTACACCAAGTTCACATGCGATGGCACAAAAGCTCTATATTGTAATGTCGATGAAAAGGAAGCGAAAGATGAAACTCCATTATGTCCATCACCAAAAGATGCTCCAAAGTTGTCTCCTGAAGTTGAAAATCCATCATGTCTATCACCAAAAGATGCTCCACAGTCATCTCCTGGAGTCAAAAATGCATGTATAGCCAAAATCACATTCTCTGACGATGATCTTTTGTTTGGTGACACATTTCATAATCGCCCTTTATTCATGGTTGGTTTTACACGTGAGAAAAGGGTGAATAGAATCTTAGTCGATGGAGGATCTGGAATCAACATCCTTCTAATTCGCACAATGAAAGAACTTGGGATATCAACAGCAGATCTTACTGATAGTCGCTTGATGATCCAAGGATTCAATCAAGGAGGACAAAGGTCCACAGGGACCATCAAAATAGACCTTACCATTGGAGAGTTCCAATCAAGCGTGTGGTTACATGTAATTGATGCAAAGACTTCATATAACATTTTTCTTGGTAGGCCGTGGGTACATGAGAACAAAGTAATCCCATCTACCTACCACCAATGTTTGAAGTATTATGAGGATGGAGTTGCAAAAAGGATTATTTCGGATGATAATCCAGTCACTGAAGCTAATGCTCACTTTGCTAACGCAAAGTTTTACATAAAGAAATATTCCATAAAAATTGATGTCATTGCATCCGGAGATGTCGGACTCCTTAACAATATGGCTAAGGTAGCGGTCAGTAAGGAAAAAGTCACAAACAATGAAGATTCAAAGCTTGGAAATCCAAATAAGATGCCTAACATGATTGGTTCCTTTTCAAGTAAAAAGGTCACACCCATTCTTCGTTATGTCCCAAAGGCAAAGGAGGACAGAGGACACTCTCTCAAGTTGCAAGAAAATGCGCTGGAAAGGTTGACCCTTCCTGTAAGGCGAATTGATACGGTGAAGTCATCCACAAAATTACTTGGGAAGTCTGTGGCTCCTAAGTCATTACTTCACGAAAAATTTGTGGCCCCTAAGTCAGCCCTATATAAAGCATTCCCAATGAAGCATACATAAGAAGGCTTTGATCTTAATTCTTACAGGCTGCTAGCAAAAGCTGGATTCGATCCAAACGAACCATCAAAATTGGGGATGCTTCCATCAGAACCTGCTATGAGGCAACAACATGAAGGGTTGGACTACAAACAACCTCCACCTATCTGCATCTCCATAAAAAGGGTAAGCAACAACTACATAATTGTGGAAGATGAGTCTACTAATTCTAACAAAAGGCCTTCTGTCTTTAATCGACTTGGAAGCTCAACGAAGAGGATTTCTGTATTTGAGAGGTTAGGGCCATTCAGGAAGAAAAATAAGGTTTGGAGAAATAGTAAGAGTATGCAAGCATCTGCTTTACCAAAATCTCAAAATGCCTCTAAAGACTTTCAAAGTCTAATCCCTTCTAGAATGAGGCGACAAACGAACATTGTGGTCTCATGTGGAGAAGTACTAAAGGCAAAGTCGCATGTTGTGGTCTACACCAAGCAACATGGTGAAGATGAAGAAAGTATTGGCTCTGCATATTATGTCGCTACACAAGATGAAAGACATATTTTTCTCCAATTAAAATTGATGGAGAGTTGGAGAATGTTTCACGGTGTTACCATATATCTTTCAACGATGGAGAACCTAAAGAAGATGAAGATGCTAAAGATGCACCACCCGAACTTGAAGAAGTAAAGGTGACAGTTGATGCATTATAAAAATCAACCTCGGAACTGATGAAGATCCAAAATCCACTTATGTGAATGCTTCACTGGCGAGTGATGAGGAAAAGGACTACGTTGACTTACTCAAAGAGTATAAAGATGTATTTGCCTGGAGTTACAAAGAAATGCCTGGATTAGACCCGAAGGTAGCAGTCCATCATCTTGCTGTGAAAAGCGGTGCATGTCCCATCAAGCAAGCTCAACGGCATTTTAGGCCTGAATTGGTTCTCGTGATCGAAACTGAAGTTAACAAGCTTATTGAGGCTGGCTTTATCCGTGAAGTTAAGTACCTCACATGGGTTTCAAGTATTGTCCCCGTGAGGTAAAAAAAATGGACAAATTCGAGTTTGCGTTGACTTTAGAGATCTCAATAATGCATGTCCCAAAGATGAATTTCCACTTTTTATCCCTGAGCTTATAATTGATGTCACTACTGGGTATGAGGCGATGTTTTTTTATGGATGGTTCATCCGGCTACAAGATCCGCATATCGCCAAAGGATGAAAAGTTGACTGCATTCCGCACTCCTAAGGGCATTTATTGCTACAAAGTAATGCCTTTTGGTTTAAAGACCGCTGGAGCAACATACCAAAGAGCTATGCAAAACATCTTTGATAACATTCTTCACAAAAATGTTAAATGTTATGTTGATGATTTATTAGTGAAATCAAGAAAAAAGTGTGATCAATTGCAAGACTTGAGAATGGTGTTTGATGTACTACAAAGGTATCAACTTAGAATGAATCCTTTGAAATGTGTGTTTGGAGTTACCTCTGGAAAATTCCTTGGCTTCATTGTACGACATCGAGGAATAGAAATTGATAAAGTAAAAGTAGATGCAATTCTGAAGATGGTAGAGCCAAGAAACATCCATGAATTGAAGAGTTTGCAAGAGAAACTAGCATATTTTAGGAGATTCATCTCGAATCTAGTAGGAAAGTGCCAACCATTCAACCGCCTTATGAAAAAGGGCACTCTTTTCGAATGGGACCAATCTTGTAGTAATGCCTTTGAGAGCATCAAGTCTTACTTGATAAAACCACCAGTTTTAGCAACTCATGTTTCTGGAAAGTCATTGATACTTTACATATTAGCTCAAGAAAGATCAGTGGGAGCACTCTTAGCCCAAGAGAACGGCAAAGGAAAAGAAAATTCCCTTTACTACTTGAGTAGGATGATGACACCAAATGAGTTGAAGTACTCGCCAATCGAAAAGCTATGTTTGGCCTTAGTCTTCTCAATTCAGAAGATGAAACACTACTTTCAAGCTCACATCGTCCGTCTTATTTCTAAAGCCAACACCATCAAATTTGTGATGTCAAAACCTGTCCTCAATGATCGACTAGCAAGATCGTATCTCCAGTTTCAATAATTTGAAATTGTGTATGTTTCTCAAAAGGCTATAAAAGGGAAAGCATTGGCAGACTTCTTAGCAGACCACCCGATACCTGATGATTGGGAACTTACTAATGAATTACTTGATGAAGATGCAATGGTTGTTGAAGTTCAACCGCCTTGGAAGATGTATTTTGATGGGGCCTCACATCGCGAAGGAGCTGGCGCTGGGGTCATATTTGTCACTTCTCGAGAGGAGATCTTGCCGTATTCCTTCACCTTAACGCAATGTTGCTCCAATAATGTTGCAGAATATCAAGCCTTAATACTCGGGCTTGAAATAACGGTTGATATGAAGCAATTGCAATTACAAGTTTTTGGAGACTCTGAATTAATGATCAATCAATTGTTGGGTAGCTATGAAGTCAAAAATCCAGAATTGCGTCTCTATCATGACTATGCACAACAATTGATTAGATGGCTCGGAGATGTAACTCTTCAACATGTTCCAAGAAAGGAGAATAAGAAAGTTGATGCTTTAGCCGCTTTGGCTACAACTTTAACTCTGCCTGATCAAGCGCAAATCACTATCTGCCAAAAAAGGATAGTACCACTGGATGTGGATGAAGAAAACAAATTTGAACATCTTGTAGCTGTCTCACAAGCTGAGATAGTCGATTGGAGACATGCTCTGATTGATTACTTGTGTTATAATATACTTCCAGAAGATTCAAAGAGAAAGACCAAAATTTGTCGTCGTGCTCCTAGGTTTCTTTACTACAAAGATACTCTATATCGAAGATCATTCGAGGGAGTCCTCTTGCGTTGTTTGGGGGAAGAAGAGGCTATTCAAGTTATGCAAGAAGCACATTCTGGAGTTTGTGGATCACATCAATCTGGGCCCAAATTACACTTTCATATAAAAAGAATGGGGTATTATTGGCCAACAATGGTAAAAGATTGTTTGGATTATGCTCGAAGATGTCAAGCATGCCAATTTCATGGAAACTTTATGCACCAACCCCCAAATGTATTACATCCGACTGTTGCATCTTGGCCATTTGATGCTTGGGGGCTAGACATGGTTGGACCACTACCTAAATCTTCTGGTGGTCACTTGTACATCTTGGCTGCGATAAATTACTTCTTAAAATGGGCTGAGGCTGTAGCCCTCAAAGAAGTAAAGAAGGAAAATGTTGCAAACTTCATCAGGGTGAACATCATCTATCGTTTTGGCATTCCTAGTTATATGTTAACAGATAATAGAAATCCATTCACCAATAAATTGATAGATAAGATCTGCAACCTTTTTGGCTTCAAGCAACGTAATTCATCAATGTATTATGCTGTTGCAAATGGATTAGCTGAAGCATTTAACAAGACTTTGTGGAACTTGTTAAAGAAGGTCGTCTCCAAATAAAGGGATTGACATGATAGAATGGAAGAAGCTCTTTGGGCATACCGGATGACTCATCACACGCCGACTCAAGCAACTCCTTATTCTCTTGTTTTTGGAACTGAAGCAGTCCTTCCACTTGAACAACAACTACCGTCATTGAGGCTTGCCATCCAAGAGGGACTTATTGAAGAAGAAAATGCTTGTCTGCGCCTTGAAGAGTTAGAATCTCTCAATGAGAAAAGATTGGAAGCTCAACAAAGTCTTGAGTGCTATCAAGCTTGTCTTTCTCGTGCTTTCAATAAAAAGGTTCGCCTAAGGTCTTTCCAATTCGGTGATCAAGTCCTTGCAGTAAGAAGACCAATTATCATATCTCATAAATCGAAAAGCAAGTTCACATCAAAATGGGACGGACCATATGTCATTTAAGAAGTCTATTCAAGTGGAGCTTACAAAATTGTGGATGCAGAGGGCTTGCGGATTGGTCCCATCAATGGAAAATTCTTGAAGAAGTACTATCCTTGAAGCGGCATCATACTCCTGGCCGCAAGAGTATAAACTGTGTACGACTCCCCAAAAAAAAAAATGTCCGCTAGGTGAAAATCTTGAAAGATACGGCCTAGGCAAAAGTTAGGACACAAAAATAATAATTAAAAAAAATCACTCTCTGAACTACGT
This sequence comes from Solanum commersonii, assembly GCA_029007595.1. Lineage (NCBI taxonomy): Eukaryota > Viridiplantae > Streptophyta > Magnoliopsida > Solanales > Solanaceae > Solanum > Solanum commersonii. The sequence continues at coordinate 315,851 of JAJTWQ010000216.1, forward strand.
AATGACTTGATCCTCTTCACTGAGGTACGTAGGCAGCTTAGAGTATTATTACTCTAGGTTCAGTCATAAAAAAAAAAAAAAAAAATTTGTCATGTGAATATCATTCTAATTCTTTCAAATGAAAATTCAATCACCTAGATTTTGAGTTGACTTTGAAGACCAATCTGTATTAATCCGTATATCCAATAGACGTGATTTTTATATGGATTCAAGATCTCGAAGTCGTCTTTCCAACAAAAAAAAAGAAACTCATTATTTCGGCGCTCCTACTCGACGTTATAAATTTTCTTCCACATGTGCGCAAAGCTGAAGGAAGCTGAAACTTCAAGCACCCAGATTTTGAGCTGACTTTGAAGACGAATCTGTATTAATCCGTAAATCCAATAGACGTGATTTTAATATGGACTCAAGATCTCAAAGTCATCTTTCCAGAAAAAAACGAAGCACATTATTCCGGCGCTCCTACTCCACGTTATGAATTTTCTTCCACATGTGCGCAAGGCTGAAGGAAGCTGAAACTTCAAGCACCTAGATTTTGAGCTGACTTTGAAGACGAATCTGTATTAATCCGTAAATCCAATAGACGTGATTTTTATATGGATTCAAGATCTCAAAGTCATCTTTCCAAAAAAAATGAAGCTCATTATTCCGGCGCTCCTACTCCACGTTATGAATTTTCTTCCACATGTGCGCAAAGCTGAAAATTCAAGCACCCAGATTTTGAGCTGACTTTGAAGAAAAATCTGTATTAATCCGTAAATCCTATAGATGCGATTTTTATATGGATTGAAGATCTCGAAGTCCTCTTTCCAGCAACAAAAGAAGCTCATTATTCCGGCGCTTCTACTCCACGTTATGAATTTTCTTCCTCATGTGCGCAAAGCTGAAGAAAGCTGAAAATTCAAGCACGTGGATTTCGAACTGACTTTGGAGACAAATCTGTATTAATCCATAAATCCTATGGACGTGATTTTTATATAGATTGAAGATCTCAAAGTTATATTTCCGACAAAAAAAGAAGCTCATTATTCCGGTGCTCCTACTCCACGTTATGAATTTTCTTCCTCATGTGCACAACGCTGTAGAAAGCTGAAAAGTTAACATTTTGTTACTATCCTCATATAAATTCTAGCTTATGGAGTCTTTTTTTTTTTAATAAGGAAAGGGGGCTCGTGGAAAGAAACAATCAAAATTCAAGAGGAGAAAATTCTTATTGAAATATAAGTCACTATTTTATTGCTTCAAAAAAAGAACCACTACACCATAATGAGCGACTTAGAAAATCCTAAAGTATCATACTCTGCGTACGACTTGAAGAAATTCTCGACAAGATCCTCCAAAGAAGAGATATCAAGTGTGACTCGTCGTCGAAGCCGCAACTGCAAAAAAGAAGAAGGATATTTCATGTGTGATTCTTCATCAAAGCCACAACTCTAAAAGAAGATTCTCTGCGCCGCAATTGTAGAAGAAAATGTACTCAGTGTGGTTCATCGCTAAAGTTGTAATTGGAAAAGAAGAGGCACCAAGTCTGGTTCATCATCAAAGTTGAAACTACAAAAGAAGAGATATCAAGTGTGGTTCGTCGTCAACTGCAAAAGAAGAGGCACCAAGTGTGGTTCATCATCAAAGTTGAAACTACAAAAGAAGAGATATCAAGTGTGGTTCTTCGTCGAAGCCTCTGCAAAAAAAAAAAAGGATATTTCATGTGTGGTTCTTCATCAAGGCCACAACTCTAAAAGAAGATACTCCACGCCGCAATTGTAGAAGAAGATGTACTAAGAGTGGTTCATCGCTAAAGCCACAATTGCAAAAGAAGAGGCACCAAGCATGGTTCATCATCAAAGTAGAAAGTACAAAAGTAGATGCATCGTGTGTGGCCGCAAATGTAAAATTAAATGCACCAAGTGTGGTTCGTTGTCAAAGCCACAGTTACAAAAGAAGATGCACGAAGTGTGGTTCATCTCCACTAAAACGACAATCTCTAAAATATTACACCAAGTATGATTTGTCGTCAAAATCGCAACTACAAACAAAGATGCATCAAGTGGTTCCTCGTCAATTATGGATTACCCCTCATTTTTTTATGGTATGATATTCAGGCTATTTTTGATCCATCATAAACCTACAAAAAAAAAAAAAAGGAAAATGATGTGTCTCACAATGCAAATTGCACGAAGCTTCAAATCGGCATGGGGAAAATTGTGGCATATGCTCTCGCAATCGTCATGATGAATGTGGTCATATATATTGACTTTAACAATTTTTTGTTCTTTCTCCATGTAGATGATGACAAAATTCTCAATCAATACGGAAATCAATATGCGGCTCTTCGGCAAAGATGCAGAGAAGTAAACTCATGAAGACTTAAGAGTCTATTTTCTATAGAATCAAGTTGCTCTCCATTCGAGATCTCCTACGCCAAAATACAAACGTTTTGGTGAGACTCCATAAATCTGCAAAACAATAATGACAGAATTGAAGACCAATTTCAAAAATTAATTCTCGTCAATCCATGAAGAGTTTTACCTTGATTGTTGGATATGTCGTAGACTTTGATGTCTAGTTTCTATAGAATCAAGTTGTTTGTCATTTAGAATCTTCTGCACCAAGATAGAGACGTTTTGGCGAGACTGCATAGAGCTATAAAAAAAAGACAGATTTGATAGCAAACTTCAAAAAATTAATTCCCATCAATTCAGAAGGGTTTTGATTTTGAATTTCGGATATGTCGTAGTCCTCTGAGTCTAGTTTCTGGAATATCAAATGAATCATGATTTCGACATTTCCACAGCAGGTTATGAATTTTCTAGCGCAGATCTGTTGTACTGAAAAATAGCGACGAAAATTGAGTTTGATATGTGTCAAGTTGACAATCAACCATTGTTAGAGCATGTGTATTTATAGAAATCAAAAGTACATAAATTGTGTTCCTACAAATTATGGAAAAACCATATTTGAAACAAAACTATGGTAAATTTTCCTAGGAACCAAATTATGGTAAGTTTCTATAGGAATCAAGTTGTGGAAAATTCCATTGGAATAGTTATGAAAAATTCCATTGGAATCAAATATGGAATGTTTTGAAAGACTCCAAAAAAAAATAAAAATAAAAATAAATATATATATATATATATATATATATATATATAGGTTTGACAAGTTGGACACTGCAACAAGCCTCAAAGCAGGGGGCATTTGTAGACAGTGAAATTTTATTGATAAATCCATACTAAATTTGGATTAAATCTTAAATTCATGATACGTTAACCAAGTCAAATTACTGATTAATAAAGTCGGATTAATATTTAAGTCAAAATTATATGACTTAAATCAAGTCCAAATTACATTTGGATCAGTCCATTAAGTTGACAAGATGAGCCCAACTCATGTTCTTCAAGCCCAGGGGTCAAAATTGCTCTGACCAAAATACCCCTAAAGCCCTAGCTCAAGCCTATATAAAAAGGTTTTCATAAGACCAGGAGAGACACATACATACACACAAAAATATATAGTTGCTCTTCATTGGTGATTTGCAAGTCTTTCGCATACAAAGAAATCTTCGCTCCAAGTATTCCGCCAAATTAAGAATATCTGTGGAGAGAAGAATCAGGGGATTGCATATCTTTTTAGATTTTATAAAGATTGTAACCTTCGCATTAATTTAAATACAAATATTATTATTTGCTTGCTATTTTTCTTTTCCTGCTTACTGTATTTCAGGATTAAACTTTAGACGCTTACAATAATCACGTTATAAATGATCTCATAGTGTTATTAAAAAAAAATTGTGTTATAAAAGTTATACTCAAGAAAAAGAACTTGCTTGACTTCTGCCCAAAAGTATTAGATTCTCTAATATAATATATTGGAGTTTGTTTGTCTCATATATGTTTTTAAAATATTCTTATTTTTATTCAGTGTGTTTATTTGACTCATCCAACATAAATTTTTCGAAAAATAAGTCATTGGGGTTTTAAAATGGAGGATGTGAGATGAATTTCTTAAATTTCAACTTTTTTTCAAAAAAAAAAAAAAACGCGGAGAGGGAAATAGGGGCTTAAATGAAATTCATTTTGATTTGTAGATCTTCATAGTAACTATTTTGAAAAAGATCGTGCAATGCAATTAAGAAATTTCAGGATTTCAACTTGGAATTGTTAATTTCAAAACATCTCTTTTAAAATATTCTTAGAACTTTTTTTAAAAAATGTGTCAAGTCAACATAGGTCAAGTAATATAAAATAGAATGAGTAACTTTAAAAAATCTCTTTTATTCTTAATCACGTAAACGTTGTTTAAATTTCAAAAATCTTCATTCCCTTTTAATTATTTGATATAATCAAATAGTATGACGTAAATTAGACAGAAAAATTAATTCTAATTGAGATAAGTGTAGCAGGAGTCCCGTGACTCATGTCGGCTCGAAGACGGAAAATCACAAGGTGAAAACGTTTAAGTTTTGTAAATAATTTATTATTAGAAAGCGTTATTAGAATTTTAATGGGTCTTTATCACTTATGTTACGAATTCAAGTTAATTAGGAATTTATAATTAGTGCAATTTAACTTGCTATTTAAAGTTACTTATCTTATTTTTAGGTTATTAATCTATTTAACTAATTCTTTAGATACTTGAGCAAGAAATATAATACAGATAATTACTTATAATCACGTTATAAATGATCTCATAGTGTTATTAAAAAAAATCAAATTGTGTTATAAAAGTTATACTCAAGAAAAAGAACTTTGCTTGACTTCTGCCCAAAAGTATTAGATTCTCTAATATAATAATGTAGTTTGTTTGTCTCATGTATGTTTTTAAAATATTCTTATTTTTATTCGGTGTGCTTATTTGACTCAACCAATATAAATTTTTCGAAAAATAAGTCATTGGGGTTTTAAAAATGGAAGATGTGAGTGTGATATGAATTTCTTAAATTTCAACTTTTTGTTAAAAAAAAAAAAAAAAAAACGTAGAGGGAAATAGGGATTTAAATGAAATTCATTTTGATTTGTAGGCCGATGCATCGAGGTTAATATATGAGTCTTTTTAATTTAATTTTATCTGCAAAGTCCATGTCTATATGACAAAAAAATCAATTTATTCTGCCATGTCATATTTATTTTATGAAGAATTTGTCTGAGTGATTTTACCTGATAAAAATTCTAAGTTCAGTAATTTTATTAATACAATATATAATTGATGATTTTACATAATATTTTACAATTGAATGATATTTTAACATACTTACAAAACATTCGAAACAACGTACATTACTTATAACTAGTCAACATCTTCATAGTAACTAATTTGAAAAAGATCGTGCAATGCAATTAAGAAATTTCAGGATTTCAACTTTGGAATTGTTAATTTCAAAACATCTCTTTTAAAATGTTCGTAAAATTTATTTTAAGGAATGTGTCAAGTTAACATAGGTCAACTAATATAAAACGGAATCAGTAACTTTAAAAAATTTCTTTTTACTCTTAATCGCGTTGTTTAAACTTCCAAAGTCTTCATTCATCTTTTGATTCTTTGTCTAATCAAATAGTATCACGTAAATTAGACAGAAAAATTAGTTCTAATTGAGATACAAGTGTAGGAGGAGTCCCGTGACTCATATCGGCTCGAAGACGGAAAATCACAAGGTGAAAACTGAAAAGTCAGGATTTGGGGGGTGGGGTGGGGGTGGGAGTGGGTGGTGGGGATATTGGAAAATTGGGATAAATAGAATTATTTTAATTTTGATTAAGAGTTTCGAGTTTAAGTTTTGTAAATAATTTATTATTAGAAAGCGTTATTAGAATTTTAATGGGTCTTATCACTTATGTTACGAATTCAAGCTAACTAGGACTTCAAGGACATTGAATGAACAAAAAATAATTAAAAAGATTATTTATTGTCAGTCTTATTTCTAGTATTTCTTTTGTTTCAATTTGTTTATTTCATTTTCATTTTAGTACATTTAAAAAGAATAATTTTTTGATAATTTTTTAATTTTAACTTTCGATATGACATATTTAAATCATACGATTAAAAGGTATTTTTTAATACATCGACACATGTTTCAATATTTTATTTTTAAAAAAAATATATCATATTAAAATAAGATATAAATTGAGACGGAGGAAGTAGCTAATATATGTCCAAGTTACCCATATTAATTGTAAGATTAAGAAGTAAAATATGGGGAAAGACTTGTCTACTTTGGAGTATACATATGGGCATTGATAGACTTAGATATGAATGGAGACTATGGAAAAGTCTTGAGGGTTGAAAAATGTCAAAAGCAACTTTAGCTAAAAGAAAGTTCTGTTTTTTCCTTGTGTGGGTTAGGTTGGGGCCTTTTGTGTGGATAGCCACATGTATTTTAGCGGTGTCGATCGATATTCTCTAGTTAAATTTTGATTTCGTCATTGAATTTGAGCTGTATCAATTGATATTTCTTAGTTAAATTTTAATTCTCCTACTGAATGGGGGAGATAGTTGTGAAACTAGTGTAAACATGAGGAAGATATGGGGCACATTTTCTTATTTTCTGTAACATCCGACAAATTTAAAACGATTAGGAAGAAGCTTGACATTGGAAATAACTTTTTTTGGAAAATTTTAAAAATCTGGAAATTTGGCTATGGGAAAAAGTGAGTTTTTGGCCAACTTTGAACAATCATAACTCCTAGCTCAGAATGAGTTAGGAGTAGTTCCAGTTATGGTTACGAAGCTCGTAGAATGATCTCTCCAACGCCACTGATTTTACTCGATTCTGAGTTCGCCTGAGTGATTTATGCCCATTGGAAGTTGGGCAGTTGGCAGGAATTTTGTCCGAAATTTTAAGGGCATTTTGGTCTTTTTCCCTAATTAATTCTTTGAGCTATTTTGGGTATTGTTGGACTGATTTTGATCAGTTTTATTTCCCTTTTCAAAGAGTAAAAGGTTAGGGCTTGAAAGAAGAGAAGAAGAAGAAGAAGAAGAGAAAGGGAAGATCAAGCAAGAGGAATCGTTGTGGTTTTTGCCGGGGGTGATCCCTACCAAGGTATGTGAGTCTTAGTGATGGGTGATTTTCCCCCCCACACACCAATCCCTTTTATTTTTGAAGAGAAGTTGTTCATGTTGTTGATATTATTGGTTGGTGTTGTGACTGTTGTTGATAGAGTTGTTGGAAACTTTAATGAGTTTAGTACATGACTTGAATTATGTTTTGGGGCTGAAATCTAGTGTATATTGAAGGGATTAATGAGTCTAAAAGTTATGATCATATGAAAGGATCCATCGACAAGTTTCAGTAATTTGGCAGTCGTTCCCGTATACGGTCTGACCTACGGACCGTGGATCAATTGACGGTTCGTACTGGTCAACTGTCGATTGGGACAGAAGCTTACCCTTTTGGGGAATCGATCTACGGACTCGACCTACGGTTCATAAGTTGACCTACGGACCGTAAGTCTCGACCGTAGGTCAACACTTAACCAATTCTTCAGACTAAGTTCTTAGGGGAAAAGTCTCTGTCATGAACGACGGACCTGCAGTACGGACCGTAAGTACATCTACGGTCCGTCGATGGCCTCCGTAAGTGGCACTTGTGTCATCAGAAGTTTGAAATCTCAGCCAAGTTCCCCCATTCTTTTATCACTTTCTCATGCAAGTTCCTAGGTATTATACTTATGTTTCATAGCTATTTCCGACACTTCAAGGTACGTCTAAGCATTCAAGAATCCCTCCATAATGTGTGATCAAACACCTTGAATTCATAATTCCAATTCAAGGAAAGTCAGTTTCCAAGTCAAGTGAAGTTAGACGTCAAGTGAAAGAGTATAGAGTTTCAAGTCGAGTTAAGTCAAGAGTTCAAAGTTGAGTTCTTTTCTCAAAAGCTATTAGGGAACTAAGTATTCCCAAAGAAGTTTGTAAATGTTTTTACATTTGAGTAAGAGGGGAAACATGATTTCCAAAAGAGCCTTTGGGCTAAGTTTTGAGTAATTATCTCAACTAAAGAAAGAAGTTTGTTTTAAAACACTTATGAGCCAAAGTATTTTGGGAGTAGTATTGAGCACCGAATTGGAGACACGAGTTCATATAACTCAACTCTCCATAAGAACCATGCGCCAACATGGGATTTCTCGGATCATACTTTTTAGATGATCACGAAAGTTAAGCTAGTGGATCCACTAAGTAAAGTAAGCTTCCTATATCACGGCAAGGTATAGGATGGTCCTTGGCAACGCGAGGTAAGGCGTTGTATCATCACTAAGGGCTCATAGTGGTGGTTGTCGGTTAAAGAATCTCCCACTAAAGTTATATTACTTTTATATAAGTAAAGTTGCTTTTGTTATTGTTTTATCATTAACTAGCTGAGTTGTTTATACTGTTTTACAAGCCTTATATATATATTGCATGTGTTTTATTGCTTTATATATATATTAAGTTCAGTCATTCATGAATCGAGCAGAGCCAAGGTAAGAGTTCCTTTCTACTCTTTTCAAGCTTAAGTGTTGTGGTTTAGCTTTCCGGCTCGCATACTCGTACATTCCCTGTATTGATGCCAGTTGGCCTGCATCGTCTTATGATGCAGTTACAGGTACCCCGGATCAGTATCCTGTGCATCGTTGATTCAGTTGAGCACTCCAGAGTCAGTGGTGAGCCTCCTTGCATTCCGGAGGACTCAAGTATTTTGTGTTCTGAGTTTTATTTTTATTAGGATGTTGCGAGGTCTGTCCCAACATCCATCTTAGTATGTTTAGAGGCTTCATAGACAGTCAGTCAGTTAGTTTTGAGTCTCTCTCTTCTGTATATATATATAAAAAGTATTCTATTTTGAGACTTGAGTTGCCCTTTGTGGCCAGATTTCATCAGTTGGTTTTGTTTTAACCTTTTAGTTCTTTGAGTTAAGTTTCCGCTGAGTTAAGAAAGTCAGGCCAAGGGTTCGCTTAGGGCCAGCAATGGTCTCCGAGTGCCGGTCTCGCCCAGGGTGTAGGCTCGGGGCGTGACATTTTCTACCTCATCTTAATATAAAGTCTTTTTAAATTGTAATTTATTAAGAAATAAGATAGAGGGTTCATGGTTTAATTAAACACCAATCCAAATCAATTCTTTTGCTTGCTTCCAGACAACAAAATCGATAAATGTCTATTATAATTTGTTTGGTTTTAATTTTAATAATTTAAAAATAAATTATATTGATTCGATTTTGATTTTAATAAAAATCATTCAAATCAAAATTCAAACCGTGAACACTCTAACAGGAGGTAACAATATACTAAATCACACCAAGTATTACGATACATTTTCGCTCGCTTCGATAATCCGAATTACAATATAGTAGTAACTTAACACAAGCATTTTATTAATTTCTGTAACATGTCCATTTCTTGTTAAACTTCATGAGCTAATTCTTGCTAGAGTGATGAGAAAACAGGGACACCTGGTAAGCTAGCTCCACCATCGACGATGAAAACATTACCCGTTACATATTCAGAAGAATCATGAATTAAGTATCGAATCAGAGATGTTAAGCCCGGATCTGTCGTTCCAAGATATCTAGTAGGAAGAGTTTTATAAAGAAACTTATGAAACCATTTCTGTTCAACTAAGCTCTCTGTTATCTCTGATTTGAAAACTCCTGGCGATATCGAATTCAATCTGATATTCTCTCCTCCCAATTCAATCGCCATAATCTGTCATTTAAAATGCAATCAATCAATTAATTTATCATAAGTAACAATTTACTTGTTCAATTTAACGAACGTACCTTAGTAACCATATCTAGAGCCATCTTTGAAGTAGCGTAAGCAATAGTCCCTGGTACTGCTACACGATTTAAACCAGCCATTGAAGTGATGTTAATAACAGACCCTCCGCCCTGTTTAGCATCGATCATATGCTTACAAACATATTTCGAAACCATCCATGCCCCTCTTAGATTTGTGTTATATGTATTGTTCCATTCCTCTTCTGTCAATTCCACTGAAGAGCTCACACTTCCTATACAATATGATATTACACAAAAATTAATTCTAGTGACTATACAGTAGGCTTAGAATTTTCTAATTATGTTTCCACTCAACAGGGCAACTCAATAGAATAGGAGGTCTAAAAGCCAAATTATAATCAGAGGCTTAAAATCAAGTACCTCTAACGCCGGCGTTGTTAACCAAGGCATCGATACGTTCAAAAGCATCCCAAGCTATTTGTACAGCGGACTCAATTGTAGCACCATCAGCAGCAACGTCAAGTTCGATGGCGATTGCTCGAGGGGATCCTTCTGAATTACTGTTAATTTGGTCACAGAGAGATTTCAGTTTGTCAACACGACGAGCAGCAGCGATGATTCTGCAACCGGCTTTGGCTAAATCGAGACAGAACTCTAGCCCGATTCCTGACGATGCTCCGGTCACCATCACTACTTTTCCGCTCAGGTCTTTCCATGGATCCATTTTACAATTTACAATTAAGTTTAGTTATGTAAAATGAAGTTAGGAATGTAATACTAGTATATATGCAGAGAGTAAATGTAATGAAAGTAGGTTAAAATTTTAGTATATAATAGTATGGACAGGGGAGGAGTTCAAATGAAGCCAATTCGAAAAATTATATTATTATTTATATATAATTAAAATCTTTTTTTTTAAGATATGTATAATAGATATTAAAAAAAATTAACTTTTTTTTATATTTGTTTACTTTTCATAATAGTCCACCTAAAAATATTAGGGCCGCCATTGTTGAAATTCCAGGGGATGTGGACTAAGAATATGGCCGAACTCATTTGTTGAGATTGTGGGACCCTGTGTTCATTACTTCTTTATGTTTAAGCAATTTACATCCCTTTAAACGGATGGGAAAAGGCTAAAAATATCATCAAACTTAGTGAAAAGATTTATTTATGTTATTCGTTAGAAGTTTAATTATTTATGTCATTTTCATTGAGAAAAGATTTATTTATGCTGTTATTTGTTAATTAAAATGATATAGATTAGTTAAATTTTAAGCACATTTCACTTATATATTGTGAAATATTAAAGTTATCTTCATTTTAATTGATATATTTAAGTGATTAGAAAACTATTTAATTAAAAATATGTAATTCAATAGTGGAGTGGATATTTTAAGAGAAATCAAAATATGAATAAATATAAGAATCAGTCAAATAAATTCAATGTATAATATATTCATAAATAAAAAATATGTTATATAATGAAATTTTTTAATGAAAAATATAAAACAACTAGTAGTGAATGTGGTATTAAAAATTATTTGAATATACATGTATTTAAAAGTGATGTATAAAAGAGGGTTTAAGGGGATACTTTTGTTGTTGAGTTTGCTTTTAGTTACCGTATACTAATATCATTTTAAAATAATAAGTTACCTAGTTTTAGGATGAATTTGATTTTTAAATAATTGTTAGGTCGTTTTAACAATTGAGATTATTTAGTCTTTTCGATTTTTTGTTATGCGAGTTTCGTGATTATGTTATCAAGTTGGCTATTTAAAGCCCTCCTATTATGCTTAATAAAATATTGACGAGATATTTTCAAAATATCTTGCCCCATTTTTTAAAAAAATACCAACATTTGTTATTTTACAATTTTATCCTATAATTAGTTATCCGGGATTAGTATTCAATCCACAAGCAAGGATAACTTATCTCAATCATAATTATTAATCGTAGGATAAGTTATCTCACACTTTGCAATCAAACATAGATTTAAGGGGTACTAAAAATTTATCCCATGATTATTTTTCCTTATCTATCACACCAAACGCCCCTTATAGTTCCAAATCAATGACGCACTTGTACTTGTGTCTTCAGTTCTTGGGGGTTGTACATATAATCGTTTATGTTGAAGTTATGCTTCAAATTCTAGATTTACCAATGTTTTACTTTAAATTTCACATTTTCTACTTGGACAAAACGCTATAGTGTTAAGTTGATTTACGATCGATAGGACTGAAATATATGTCATCAATATCCCAAATTTTAGGTCATGATATAACCAAAAGAGAAATCCTTTCATTAATTCTCATTTGAATTTATTCCAACGAAAGCTTCAACTGCTTGAATTTCTATACTACATCCTTTTTCATCAAGAGTGAGAGATTCATCTAAGAACAATAGGGCGAAGGGGAGCCTCAAAGATCTTACATTTTTGGAAAAAGAGAGGTCAAACAAAGTTGTTACAAGGATAGATAATGTTGTGAACACGGCAGGCCAAGCTATTGGGCCTGAGGATAAACCACAAAGAGGCCCAATAATTACACAACTCAATACTAGTTTTGCTTGAGAATTAGGTTGAGTAGAGTTTGAATGGTTGTCATCTCGGTTTTGGGGAATTATACATATTGTAAAGAAATTGTATGTTCCTCTCATCTTCTTTCTAGAGTCTAAACTTCTCATCCCATTCTTATATGTATCCTTAGTTACTTGTTATTTTCATTGTAATTCAAGAGTTTAAGTGTTGCCGTTGTAACTTGTAATTTGACTATCTTATTATATAATGTTTGAGTATTTGTGTTGAGAATTTGAATTTGTTTCAGATAAAGAAAACTTTTACCTTGTGATTGTGTCTCTTGATTGCTATTGCTTTGGATTTGCATCATTTTTTTCCGATGACCTAAGTTGATTCTGTCTGTGATTGTCATTGCTCCGCTTTGTTGGCTTGTTGTTTGTATTTTGTGATTTTCAAAGGAGTAGCTAAATTATATACGTGTGTATTTGATTTTTTTAAATCGTTATTGTATCTAGGAATCTAGTGATTTTTGAAGTTGTATTTAGAATTTTTTTGAATTGTATCGATTATTTTGCAAAATTGAGAAAGTGTATCCAGTAAAATTAGTGCTATGTTAATCCTTCCATATGGATGTTGTATCTAAAACTATTTTTGGCTAGTAGTGTATCCAATAAAAATCGACTAAGTGTATCCAATCAATTAAGTACTTTTGTTAATTCCTCAAAACGAATGTTGTATCTAATAGGGAAACTTTCGCAAATAGCCACTATAATAAGAAGCATAATTAAGTTTATTTCAGAAATTAGTAAATCAGCACCAAAGTGTATCCTCATTTACACTATGGACTCAATTCAATAAAACAAATACAGTATGGACTCAAACACACGCAAATTTCAGTATAGTATAATAAACAAATACAGTATGGACTCAATTCAATAAAACAAAGTGTATCCTCATTTACACTATCTTCTGGTATATATATATATATATATATATATATATATATATTTGGCTATTAAAGTAGATAATAACTTAATGAAAAAACATCAAAAACAAAACTTGATTTCAACTGATATTAGTGCGGCTAAAGCCAAAATCAAATGAAGGCCTTAAACTTTAAAAAATTATTAATAACTGGTATAGAATTGATTTATTCTAATGTCTTTCTTTTAATCATAATATAATTAATACATATTCTTTCGAGACATAAACAGTACTTTAAATATATCAAATTGCTTTTAATAATTCTTTCATTTTATATATACAGTTTACAGTTTTTACAAATAGTACTCAATGTTGTTTATTTTATAAAATTTTATAATCTATTGTTAAAAGGCAAAAAAGGCTCAAATATACCATCAAACTTTGAGAAAAGGCTCGTCTATGTCACCCATTAAAAGTTTTGTTCATTCATGTCATTTCGTTTGAGAAAGAGTTCATCCATGCCATTATTTGTTTACTAAAATGGCATAGATGAGCAAAACTTTTAACGAATGACATAGATGCAACTTTTCTCAAAGTTCGATGGCGTATTGAGCCTTTTCCCTTTAAAAAAATGATTCAATTAATGGTGTGACCGAGACCACATGTAAAAAATGGTTTGCAAACCCAAAACTGTTTTCAGTTAACAAATAATGGCATGAATGAGATTTTTTCTCAAACGAAATAGGCATAGATGAGCCAAACTTGTTAAGGGATGACATAAATGAGTTTTTCTCAAGTTTATGGCATATTTGAGTCCTTTCTGTTAAAAAATGGGACCCCTCGAATTTGGGGCCTGAGGCCTATGCCCATTTCCTCAATACTGATTACCAAACACAACCAAGTTGTGCATTGATTTTTCAGTGATCAAATTGTGCATTAATTTTTCAATGACCAAAATGTGCATTGATTTTTCAATGGTGCCAGCCATTATATGATTGAGATCTCTAGACCCTTTCCATTAGAGCTCTTTCAGAAGCTAAAAAAGTTAGTAAGTATTAGGCATGGCTTTGATATGGCCAACACTAGTTGTTATTTTTATTGTGTATGCCTTTTATGAGCTGCTAAACAACATCCAGAATAGGAAAAGGCATCCTCGAGGACCAAAAGGCCTTCCCATTATAGGACATCTTCACTTATTAGGAAAAATCCACACCACGATTTCCTAAAACTAGCAAAAACACATGGTCCCCTTATGTATGTTAGACTGGGACTAGTACCTACAATCGTTGTCTCGTCTGCAGACACAGCGGAGAAGTTCCTCAAGACATATGATCATATCTTTGCTAGTAGGCCTCATAACGAGGCAGCTCAGTATTTGGCATATGGACAGAAGAATCTGATATCCGGAAAGTATGGACCATATTGGCGCAACATGCGCAAATTGTGCACTCAGCACCTTTTGAGTAACCAAAAGATCAATTCATTTCAATCCATGAGAAGGCAACAAGTTGAGCTTATGATCAAATCACTTAAAAATGAAGCTTGTGATCATCGCGTTGTTGTTGATCTTAGTGCAAAGATTTCGTCTTTGAGTGCTGACTTGACTTGCTTGATGGTGTTTGGAAAGAAGTACACGGATGAGGATTTGGACAAGAGGGGATTCAAAGCTGTTGTTAATGATGTTGAGCATTAAGCAGCAACGCCAAATCTTGGAGATTTTTTCCCCTTCCTTGGTGTAATTGATCTTCAGGGACTCACTCGCCAGCTCAAGGATCTTTCAAAGGTGTTTGATGAGTTTCTTGAGAAGATTATCGACGAACATGTCCAGTCTCGTGACCAGAAGCAATCCAAAGACTTTGTTGACACTATGTTGGATATTATGCAATCAGGAGAAGCAGAATTTCAGTTTGATCGTAGACATATAAAAGCTATCCTCTTCGTACGTTATTTCATCCCATTTATATACTTCTATTATTAGGTTTGTTTGTACTAATTTCCCTGTTTCACTTTCTATAACAGGATATGTTAATTGCTGCAATGGGCACTTCAGCAACAGCTATAGAATGGATACTAACGGAGCTTCTTCGGCACCCTCATGTGATGAAGAAACTCCAAAAAGAGTTAGAAGAAGTGGTAGGCCTTGAAAGAATGGTAAAACAATCAGACTTGGAGAAGTTGAACTACTTAGACATGGTTGTAAAGGAGGGCCTGAGGCTGCATGCCGTAGCACCACTAGTGCCTCACGAGGCCATGGAAGATTGTGTAGCCAATATCTTCCACATACAAAAAGGATCCCGGATCTTGATTAACTTTTATGCTGTTCAAAGGGATCCAGATATTTGGTCTGAACCTGAAAAGTTTTTACCCGAGAGGTTTGTTGGGAGTAGTATAGACATTCGTGGACGTGACTTCCAACTTTTACCATTTGGCTCAGGCAGAAGAAGTTGCCCTGGAATGCAGTTGGGGATCATCATTGTCCAACTTATAGTAGCACAACTGGTGCATTGCTTTGATTGGGAGCTTCCAAAAGGTATGCAGCCTTGTGAATTGGATGTTGAGGAGAACTTTGGGTTAGCAACAAGCAGAGAAAATCCTTTAGTGGCTATTCCTACTTATAGACTAAATAATGCTTAATCTCAAACGATACAATATGATAAGGTCTACATATATTCTACCTTCCCCAGACAGACTCTATTTGTGGTATTTCACGGGGTATGTTGTAGTTGTTGATTATCTGTTCACAAATAATAGACTTGGCTGAAATAGTTGGCCTTAATCAAATAAGACTTGTTCCATGAAAACAATTTATTCTCTAAAACATTGATTTTACCATTGGTTCTTTTTAACAACTTCATTCACTGAAACATTTCTACAATCTTGAAGTAAAGTTAGAAAGTAGCCATAAAAATATCACAGTTTAAATCAAGAACATAACATAAGTTACATATTATAGGATTGTGCATTCTTTTGTTCATTCTGGTCTAAATTCGATTCCTTGAACAATAAGGCCACCTTTTCCATTAAGATGCTTAATCTCCATCAACCGCACTTGAACATCTGCATCATCTCCTGTGTTATTCATAAAATTTCCCAGTTCTATTTCCATCCATCCATCAACTCTATTTTGTGGATGTTTCACATTGCGTCTCTTAACATTTTCTCCGACTAAACTCACCCTGCTAGCTCGTTCCTCTGCTTCTTTGTTGTTCACACGATTCACAAATCTAACAAATGCATTAGCAATTTCTAGTCCCCAATGTCCCTCTGCCAATTTGAACACTAAATAAACAATATATTTGGTTCTTTTGGACAACATTTGTGTTCCAATCGTGCCTCGTATGTCTAGCCAAAATACTCTGTGGAGATGAGCCACTTCTGAAAATCTGCAAAATAAAATGTATTGTCTCATCAACACCTGTATTTAACGAGTATAAGCTAATATATAGCTTCGCTAGTTAATGGCGAAGGCAAAATTTTCACTAGGAAAATCCAAAAAAAATTCACTAGGAAGAGTATGTGTTACCTTTTATTAAATAATTTTGTTTAATTAAATTATAACATATGAAGAGTATATGTTACCTTTTATTAAAACATTACATGGAGAATCAAATTTTGGTTACCTTCCATTTAAAATAATTATGGTTAACAAATAAAATTTTACGGACATTTATTAACATACATATGAAGAGTATATAATACCTTTTATAAAATATTTTTGGTTAATAATTTTAAAAAATAATTATGAAATAATTATGACAAGACGCTAATATATATGACGTGGATATGACATGTCATTTATTTAAAGGAGAGTGGGCTACACACATGGTTGGAGGGGTTTAAAAGTCTCATTTTAATTGAGTCTAAGAGTTCAGTTGACAAATAATTAAGTAAAAGGATCCAGAATACAAACGGATACAAGTATAGGGGTCCATTAGACCATTTCGCCATGTTTATATCAAGAAAACATAAGTTACATATTTTATAGGATTGTTCAATTTTTTCTTCATTCTGGTCTAAATTCAATTCCTTGAACAATAAGGCCACGTTTTCCATGAAGCTGCGTAATCTCCATCAATCGCGCTTCAACATCTTCATCATCTCCTGTATCATTGATAAAATTTCCCAGTTCTATTTCCATCCATCCATCAACTCTTCTTTGTGGACATTTCAAGTTGCGTCTCCTAGCATTTTCTCCGACTAAACTCACCCTGCTAGCTTGTTCCTCTGCTTCTTTGTTGCTCACGCGATTCACAAACCTAACAAATGCATTAGCAATTTCTAGTCCCCAATGTTCCTCTGCCAATTTGAACACTAAATAAACAACATATCTGGTTCTTTTTGACAACATTTGTGTTCCCATCGTGCCTCGTATGTCTAGCCAAAATACAGTGTGGAGATGAGCCACTTCTGAAAATCTGCAAAATAAAATGTATTGTCTCATCAATATCTGTATTTAACGAGTATATGATATATATAGCTTCGCTAGTTAGTGGCAAAGGCAAAATTTTCACTAGGAAAATAACAAAAGCAACCAGCAATAAAGCTTAGGAAATTCAACATCTAACATACATACATACATATGACCTTTCATATGCACTTTTTTATGGACGGATAGCTCATGCCAACAATATATAATTAACTTAAACTCGTTTTACCAAAAAAAATCGTGAAAATGAAGAGAGTAAAATAGAAGAAAGAGTCAGGGTGAGCAATCCATTCCCAATACCATGGTGTATCAACTCCCCATACAATAGCAAGTTCTCTTGCTGATATCATGAAACATTTCTTCCCTGTTTTCTTATCAAGTGAAAAACTCTGTTTTCAAAAATAAAATAAAGTCTCAGATACATAGCACATTAGAAAATTAGCTTGCAATTTCATTCTTGTATTCATAAAAGTTATTCTCATTATCATTGATGTATAAACTATTTAATTTTGCATTATTGAGTGAAAAGCTATGTTTTCAAAACTATTTAAATCAAGCCTTCAAGTTCTTGCTCCACCTGGTTGTATTTATACCACTAGATAGTGCGTCTGACGGCCTTTTAATAATAATTCAACTAATTAATGAGCCAAAAGAGGCTTCCCATTTCCCAATTTACACCTAAAATGAAATTTCAGAAATGGAATACATACCAATTTGCCTCCATCCATTAGAACAGGGGAGTCACAGAGACTAAAGTAAAGCTCTTTTTTCGACGAACAAATCCGTGGAGAGACATATCTCGAGCTAATGTTTTCGTAATCCTCCGGTAAAAACTTTTCCCAAAGAAGGTCCGATTCAGCAGCCGAGTTGAATCCTCGGGAAATTGCAGACGAAATCGCAGCGTCCTTCGGGGAAGTGAAGGAGAGGATATCAGAAACACAACCCTCCGGCAGCAATCGGAAAAGGTCCATCGGAAAATTGAATTTGATGCTTTGTTTACTCTGTCAATTCTGAGTTTTATTATACTTCATGTCTTAACAGCTAAGTATTAGTAATTCTTAACAACCATACATGGTTGTTGCCAATTGTATTGTATTGTTACTTTAAATATAATGTTACTTAAATTTTATTATATTGTATTGTTTAACTTCATTTTTAACTAACGATAAAAAGACTTATCTTAGTTTTTTTTTGACATAATACATAAATGTGCCATTTAATTTGGTCTTAACTAACATATATGTTCTCTAACTTTGGTTGTACATAAGTAGACACTTCAACTTGTATAGAATTGAACAAGTAGACACATGAGTTATATGTGGTATAATACACATAGGACATCATGTAAGACATTTGTGTCTATTTGTTCAACTTTATACAAGTTTAAACGTCTATTTATGTACACCAAAAATTGAAGAACATAAATATAAAATGAAATCAAGTTAAAAGGCATATTTATGTATAATGTCTTTTAAAATTTACCTCACTCATTTTTTAACACCTCTAGACCCAACCCAATTAAAAAAGTTCAATCCCTCTTTTATTCATATGCGACCCAAACTCATTTTATAACTGGCGGACTGAGTTATGGGCAAGACAATTTTTTAAAACCACATGACCTTTTCAAATTAAATTTGTTAACAAGAAAAAGAAAATATGCATTATTTATTAAATGAAATTAATATATATGCATCATTTCTTCAACGAGTCATATTCACTCTTAATTTTAAAATTGAGGGTCAATTTTCTGGATGGACACATTCACTAGTAGTACATTAAATTCAACAATGGCAACTATGAAAATAGAAATGGAAATGTTATTGTTTTCTAAAGTCGTTGACACGAAATTTACATGGAAATTTCATATGAAAGCTACAACACACAAATATGTCCTTTTGCTTTGAATTTTCATCCTAATGTTTACTCATTAAGTGAACATACATACCTTTACTTAAAAAAAAAAAAAAAGTCAAAGCATCGTCTATTAATTATATCCACTCAAATAGTCCTACGAATTTTCATCCTAATGTTTACTCATTAAGTGAACATACATACCTTTACTACAAAAAAAAAAGTCAAAGCATCGTCTGTTAATTATATCCACTCAAATAGTCCTACGTAAAATTTTGTTAGACATAATATTTTACGGGACAATAACAATATATTTAGTGAAATTTCACTGCAGATCAAAAGAGATTTGCATATTAATTAGTATCATATCGATCACATTCATATAGACATGTAAGGAAAATCTTAGAACCAAACCAAATTGGAAGCTATATGATAGAATAAATTTTTTAGATTAGCTTGTACAAGACTTAATTTCAAACAATCACATTTATTAAGATGTAAAGAGTTATATGGTGAATTACTAATTATCAAATGAAAGATCTTAAAAGTCTAATTTTCATCGCTTCAAAATTTCTCTTATTAAATTTGGACTTTTATACATAAAGTTAAGGACTCATTCCTAGAGAAATTAGAATAAAAACTGGCCTAGACTTCTGTCACTTCTTGAATTATTAAGAAAATTCTCAAATTTACATAATTGCATCATTTTTTTTCTTTGGATTTCTTCATCTTTATATCGTTTTTGTCCTACATACTAAAATATGTATATAATATTAAATATAAGGTGATATAGTTCGTACACTAATAAGATAAAAATATAAAGTTATATGTCAAATAATAGTTAAATATATGCATTTTAGATCGGACATCAACATTCCTCGCTCTCTCACTTCACACCTCGGAACTCATCTATGTTCAATCAATAATGTATCAATCAAAATATAATTAATTAATTTATAAATTAGTGATGAATTTCTGAAAATTAAGAGGCATTAAAAACATAGAAATTGAATTTATATTGGGTCCCACATATATGCATTATATATACACGAAACAATCTTCACAAAGTGAGAAATTAACATTCAAAAGACTCTCTTCTCCATAAAGAAGAGAGAAAAAATTGCACCTTTAATTTTAGGTAAGATACTCTTCTTTTTTTTTTTCTATTTATATATGTCATCACTCTATAATTGAAGTGAATGAGGTCTTTATTTTTATTAAACCCCGGGATAACCCGCAGTTGCTACGACCTCTGCCCTTCGGGTGAGCACTCTATGGTGAACACTTTGTGCGCACTAGGTAAACCTCCCACTATGTAATAGCCTGCAAACCACACAGGGGATGTAAACCGCACTAGGCAAGCCCTATGCGACAGGCTCGACTTAGAAGGCATTGAGGGGGGATCGATCCTAGGTCATCCGTGTGGATAACCACCCTCCAAACCAACTGAGCCATCCCGAAGGATGATGAGGTCTTTATTGTTAATGTTAAAGTGAAAAAGAAAAAATTGTCTTAGAACTTCTACCACGACAAATAATTTGAAACAACATTTTTTTCTAAAAATCACAACAAATAATTTGAAACAGATGGAGTATTTATGAAGGATTTATTTTATTACATTATTTTCTTATTATTTATATATGTATTGAAAATCTAGCTTCAACTACTATTACTTTACATAGTTATTTGATGATAAGTGTAAGAAATTAAAATAATATATTTCTCTTGATTTGATAAAATGAACAAATAAAGAGGAAAATCTATTTTTAGTATAAGTTTCAAGTTAAATAGAACAGAGAAAATATAAAAAGAAATAAGTAAACTACTATACTTAAGACTCATTTGATTGAAAACAAGTTATCATGAGATTAGTTAATATTTTAGGATTGTTATCTCACAGTTCAAAATTTGAAGAAGCAGGAGAACAAAAATGGTAAGAATTTGAAGAAGCAGGAGAACAAAAATGGAAAGTGATGGTAATATGTTTGCTCCAACAACTAAAACTGAACAAAAGATAAATCCTCTACAAAGAATGCCATCTTCAAAGACACCTTTTACCATTGGTGACATTCAGACATAAAAGTATTAAATTTTTTACTATGAGGATTATTTGGTTTCAATTTTGATCATAAATTCAGGTATAAAAGTATTAAATTTTTTGAAATAAAATATATATATTTAAAAATTGCTTAAAATTAAAGTACAAACTCTTAATTAAATCAATAATTTTCTATCACTCCACAATTGGTGACATATATGCATTATATATATACGAAACAATCTTCAGAAAGTGAGAAATTAACATTCAAAAGACTCATTTGCACCTTTAATTTTAGGCATACGTTAGTAAAACTATAGACTTATATTTGATTTGTGTATCAATTAGTAAAATTATACATTTATCCTATTTGTAACATCAGTTTATATATTTATTTTTTTTATTTGAAATGTATCAATTTTGTATTTAATTGGTATATCAGTAAAGTTTCGTAAGTTCTCTTTAGCTTCAGCTAATTCCATTGAGTGTATTCCTTTGCCTTGCATGCATTCGCACAGGAAGCACAAAATATAAGTGCTGCTGCTAAATGATAGTCAAAATATGTATTTTTAGCTTTATTGAATTTTTCTTCTCAAGAAAAATAACAATAACAACATATTCGGTCATCCCACAAAAGTGAAATTTAAAAAGGGTAAAAGTGTACGCAAACCTTATCACTATCATGAAGATAGATATGTTGTTTCTAATAGACCTCTAGCTT
The DNA here is from genome assembly GCA_029007595.1 of Solanum commersonii. Lineage (NCBI taxonomy): Eukaryota > Viridiplantae > Streptophyta > Magnoliopsida > Solanales > Solanaceae > Solanum > Solanum commersonii. The sequence goes on from JAJTWQ010000216.1 coordinate 338,035, forward strand.
AAGGAAAATACAGACTAAAGCATAAGCGAAACCATGCTCAACTATCTAACTAACCTCCTATCCTAATGTGTATCCTCCGTAACCTTGTATCTAAGGGCATGTTCTCAAAAAAAAAAAACATGTGCAAAATGTGAAAGAAATCAAATATTCAATAGTATTTGGTTAGTGTCCTACACAAAAAGCAAACTCACAAGAGAAATTATATATGTATTAGTTTCCTTCCCTAAATATTAGTAAATATGGTACAATACATCATCATGCCACAGTACTAGGGAACCAATGAATTAACCTCATTTGATTGCTCACTATATACTGGGACACAAAAAAGAATTTTACAAATGAGTTAAAGAAGAAAATCTGTAAGTGTCCTACTAACCCTCTAATTTCTGTTAGAGTAATTGAAAGGGGAAAAAAAGAAGTTAGTAAAAAAGAAAATCAACCTTTACACAAGTTACACTTTCTTTTTCTGCAGTCTCCCTTTCAACTGTCGAATTTTCGCGTCTACTCTGGCTGTGAAACCAATCTTGGTCTTCTGTCTTGCTTTAGATCCCTCTCTCTTCCACATATGACGATCTTCAACGTCTTTCCTATAATATTTGATTTCTTGAATGATGTGATGATCCAACGGATTAAACGATCTTTGAAATGCAATGTGAGCTAAGTATGGCAGAGTGCACATCAAAGTTACTAAAAAAGTAGTGCACCAGTAGATTGGAGCAGGAGCTAGAGCTTCCTCCAGTATTCTGAACGCGTACTTAGAATAGATTGGTGCTATCCTTCCGTAGATCAAGAGGACTATGTACCAAGTAGCAATGCTTCCCCAAATAAGAATATGTTGTATCCATGTGAAATGGCTCATTGTAAGTGCAATCTGGCAGTTGATAGCCCATATGACACACGTAAACATTGTAGTGCCCAGAGCAGTCAAGTCAGCTGTCTGACCATCAGAACGGAAGGCTTGATCGTAAAAGAGGATAATGTTGAGGAAGAAAATGATGAGGGACGTGTAGATACCATTGCCAAGCCACCCGAGTATTCTATGCCAGTCGAAGAACAAGTTTTTGGGACCTTGTTGGTACAGAGCTGGAAACTGCAGAACAATTTAGCAGACATGAACTCTTTTCGGAGGGAACGAGGATGGGAGATGTCTGTGTAAAAAGTCATTTTTTTAGAAACTAAGAGGAGAAGATATTCACCTTTAAACAAACATCAGAAGGCACATCCTGCTCGAATACTCCAAGTGCAATTACAGGCAATGACGTAAGAATGACGTTGAACAGCATCATATATGAATCATCATAGACAGACTGCCCCGAAAAGCCAGCAAAAGCCTCAAAGTAAAAGAGTGTGAGGCCAAAGCAGATGTTTTTGTAGAAGAAATAGCATATCTGAAAATGCACAAGATTACGGCGCAAATCAGAAAATATATGTGCAAGATCCAGCTAGAATCACAAAAATAATTATATTTGAATCTGCTTTAGTGCATTTGATGTTACCAGCCACATATATTTCATCATCTATCTATAAAATGAAACAGATGTATAATCATTACCATCTGAGCTATTCGTTTGTAGCACCAATGCCCATGTACAACAAGAAGTCTCTCCAGGTACCGGAACTGAGCAATAGAAAAGTCACTCGCCATCACAGCCTGCAACGAAGCTGACTATTATATAAAGCCCAATTACAGTATCAAAGAGGAACTGAAACAAGACCTGTTTTCCAAGCAGGAATTTAGTGTGCTTCATTTCCTAGCTGATGTTTTATGATATGTATTTTTACTTCTGTCATTCTGTTTATATTATTAAGGCCCAAATGCCACTTAAATGCACCACCAACCTGCATTCCTTCTGCACCACTGATACCAACACCGATGTCCGCTTCTTGAATCATCCCAACATCATTTGCACCATCACCAATTCCTAAGGTGATCTTTCCAGTTCCCTCTTTTACTAACCTAGTAACCTGATCCAAACCGATTGCAAATAAATGTTACTATGACCAATTAAATGGCTGAATAACCAAGAACTGCAAAAGTCAATCCGGCATATCTTACCAAGGCCTTCTGCTTAGGAGATACACGACAGCAGATGACAGAAGCACATTTAACCGCTAAACTCAAAAATTGATGCTTCATATCATTCTCCAACGCGTAAGCTAAAGTTTTCCCATCGATAATCAAGGCAAATGCAGCATGAGGATCCTTTTCATGTTTGATCATTTGAGAAGCATTCATGATTTGCTTCAAAATGTTCTCCCTCATAGCCTAACCAGTAAAAAAATAAAGCAATGGAGACGCCATCAACTACAATAAATTTCCTAAGGAATATATTAGTATGCTTGTTTTAGAATTACCTACCAGTTTAGAATCTTGGGCCACTGAGTCTGCATTCATCGTCGTTATGCATATCTGTTTCATTCCTTGTCGAAGCAAACTACATGCATAGCTGTAAGGAAACAAGAATTATACTTTAGCAGTTAAAAACCAAATGACTAAATAAGAATGAATGGTGGAAGGCATTTCTCTTTTTAGGAGACAGACCCAATGTTGATGGCTGTTTCCATCTTATCACCTGTCAGTACCCAGATTTTGAGACCAGCTTGCGCTAGTTTATCTATGCACTGAGGAACCTGGTCAAAGGAAAAAGACTGAATTAGCTAGAAACAACAGACATTATGTGCAAGAAATTATATTTTGAATTTTGTAACAGCATAAGTTACATACTCCCTTCTGTAGTTTATCCTCCACAGCAGTTGCACCAACAAGGATCAAGTCCCGTTCCATCGCATCAGATACCTTTTCAAGCATGGTATCTCTGTCACCGCCAATGGTAGATTTTGCTTTAGAAAACTCCTCATTCCAAGCTGAATACTCTGCCTCGTCAAGCTTTTTGTAGGCAAGCACAAGTGTACGCAATCCTGCTTCACCATATTCATTTAAATGTTTTGTCATAGCTTCCTCAAACTTCCTTCCATTCTTTGATAATCTCTCATAGATGATGCTGCATAATCCAAAAATACGTTGAAGTTATATATTAAAAAAAATTCATAGACCATTTGCATAAGCTTTAAGAAATAGCCAAGAAGAGAGATTCTCATAACTTTTACTCCCTCCATTTCGATTTGTTTGTCTTAATTTCCTATTTAGTCCATTTCAAAAAGAATGTCTCTTTCCTTTTGGGCAACTCTTTGATTTCAACTTTCCACGTGGCATGCACAAGATTAAAGGACATTTTGGTACATTTTACATGTATTTAGTTTTAAGATCACAAAATTCAAAAGTCTTCTTTACTTTCTCAAACTCCGTGAAAAGTCAAAAATCAGACAAACAAATCAAAATGGAGGGAATAAACATATTGTAATTTACAGACAATGTAACAGCTATTTCATAGCAAAATAGTCACTTAGAGCACCTACTTTAAAGGGATGAAGGAGCAGACGCAAAGTTCATAATAACAAAAAGGACATAGGAGGAAAAACCTGTCTGCTCCTTTACAGAAGAGAAGAATCTGGCCACTCTCATCCCGAACTATAACAGACATTCTCTTCCGCTTGCTGGTGAACTCCAACAGATTGAGAACTTTGAATTCCCTAAATTAACAGTAACACTACGTAAAGTTAGAAAATAGTATCATACTACAAGCAGTATTCAATTGTTGAGAGCAAGTTATGAGTACTCAAGACTGTTTCACCGTTCAATTGGCTCTTGAAAAGAAGGATATCTCTCCCGTACAAAAATGCTTGATTGAGTTCTTCTACAAAACTCAAAGCCAAATTCCCTTGCCGCAACAAGAAATGCTGCTTCATCAGGTGATTCTGCTTCATAGTTAAAGTTTCCAGTCTCCTCGTTTAGCTCGGGAATAGCAGAATGACAAACTGAAAGTATCCTAAAAAATAACAAGATGTCATTTACATTTGGCTCATTCATCCAATGTCCATCCGTAAGGCGATCATCCTCAAAGCTGAAACCCTTAATTGCAGGTTTAAAATCATCTTTAGAAGTGACGACAGACTCTAATTCAATTTCTGATTCACCAAAGTCATTCTCATTTTCAGGTCTCGGCGATCCAATATAATGCCCACCAATGTCCTCAGCCATCTGCTTTGCAGCTGCAAGTTCTACATCACTGGCACGCATTCCATATGCAGTACCAGCAATTGAGCATTTTAAGAAATCCATTTGGTTGCATGTCAAAGTACCAGTTTTGTCTGAGAGGATGGTATCAATCTGCCCCAACTCCTCATTTAAGTTTGATGTCCGTGCTTGAGCAGGAGTTCCAGACTCATCATCGTACATAAGTATATCCTGGTTTATGAACAATGCCTGTAGAACCTTGACAACTTCAATGGAAACATAGAGGGATATTGGAATCAGATACCCGTATAATATAAGTGCAGTGATCAGATGCAAAATGCCTGACACCTCAGGCTTCTTTGGATCAACCACATTATTCACTTTGTTCATAGGTTGCAAATACCACCAGTTTGGCAATTCGAATTTTGCATCAACGGCAAAGCCAATTGAACTGGCAAATGAGATTGCGAGAAGGACAAAGAAAAGTAGGTAGATAATCTTGTCCATCTGTAGTTCAATCCTACTCCTTTTAGAAGGAGAATTTGTCGAATTCTGCATAACCTTGCTATCATGACCGGTAAATACAGCAACTCCATAGACATAAGCTGTATTCCTGAGCTTTGAATCCCTGAGGAGAATCTGACTAGGATCGAGAGGATAAACCTGACGATCATATTCAAGATTTCCCACAAAAGTGTAAAGGCTAGGATTAGGATCTTCACATTTTATGGTTGCACTGAAATGCTTGAAAGCCTCATCATCCTCTAAAAGTAGAGTAACCTCCAATGCTCTTTTTACTTTCAAGTTTGTCTCTCCATCTAAGTTCATAGTTTCCACATAACAGATTCCATCTTCATAACTGGACGATAAAAGAAGTAAATCAGCCGGGAAAAAATGATCCTTCTCCACTTTCACTATGTCTCCAACCTGAATCTTCATCCAAGGCTTAGGACCAAACACACCACCTTCCTTATGTACACCAACTTTCCTATGATTGACCTTCATATCCTGTACAAACCTCCGTGAGTCTTCCAACGCCTCCTTCGCCATACTCAACCCAACCACAAAGACCAAAGGAGCTACCATACTAAAAGCTGAAAATGGTGAAAGGTTTGTTGTGGCTGATACAATTGCAGCCATGAGAAAATACAAGTTAGCAACACGCCTGAATTGCTCGAATAACGCCTTTGGTAGGAATGTAATGATGTTATACTTTGTGGTGGTTACGTAATTGGTGCAATACTTGAGAGGTTTCTTCTCATGGAGATAAGGCTCATTGCAATGTACTTCTCTTGAAAATCCAGGGCCTAATTGATGAGGGCTGCCATCTTCTGTGGTACGCGATCGATAACAAGCAAATGTATGCAAACTGCTCCTTCTGATCTTTGCCCTTATCCTGCCTCGCGCCATTCTTGTTTTCCCTCTCAAGCAAAGCCTTAATCAGTTGCATCACCACATGATAAAACTTTCCAAAAACCAAAAAAAAAAAAAAAAAAATGAATTTTTGGGATACCCAGAGTAGTAGTAATTAGGCCATCCTCATGCAAGCATCCTGTTTTTTTTTTGTTTTTTTTTTTTTAATTTTGGGATACCCCAGAGGAATTAGGCCATGCCTGTAACAGAAAAGGTGATACAAATTAACCACAGCTCATCTAATTACTAACATCAAGATTATAACTTTTTTTCTTGAACAAATTTGAGTCTGCCTAAGCATATTAAGCACTAAATTCCATCAAGATTTAATTTTTACTGCATATTTTGCCAGCAGTTTGAACATAACAAACATAAGAACCAGAAAAACAAGAAACAGGGTACAAAGACATTTCTTCAATATCTTCAATTAAGAACATGTTTCCTCAATAACTATTCATTTCCCTCACAACCCATTTCAAGAAAAGGTAGAAAAAGCTTAAATTTTTATTGCATATTAAACTTTCTTTGAAATATTTCAGCTATTTTGCCAGCATTTTGCACATAAAAAACAGAAAAAAACAAGAAACAGGGTATAAAGGCATTTCTTCAATATCTTCCATTAACAACCTATTTCCTCAATAACTATTCATTTCCATGAAAACCCATTTCAAGAAAAGGTAGAAAAAGGTTACCTGAAAAAGGAAAGGCTGAAAGAAATGTAGAAGAGAGAAGAATGTTTCTTGAGATCAAAACGATACAGAGAGAGAAAGAAAGAAAGAGAGAAAAGGACAATGAGGGAGGAAGGGAAAGAGTCTGTTTCTCTCTCTCTCTCTCTATCCCAAAGTCCAAAGCAATGCCAGTATTTTAGGAGAAGCAGAATAGCTTTAACATTTAATTAAACATACAGGCCACAGCTTCTTGTTTCTTCTTCTTCTTCTTGGTATGGACATGGAAATCACTGCTTTTTTTTCGGAACTTTTAGTTGGATTTGTTTTGTTTTTATTATATGCTCTCTGTCTCTGCATCTATGTGGCATTTTTGGACTCAACACATAAAATTATGCCGACTATATTGGATAAACCAATGCTAAATCTTAAAAGCTAGTTTTTGGCTATAGATTCTCAAATATTTTTGTCAACTTATTTTAGTGAAATTTTTCCGTCATAAATTTTGAATGAAATATTTGACATTTCAAAAAAATATGATATGTATTATCATTTTATAATGAATATATTTCATAAAAAATCACGTTATCAAACATACCTAATATGAATCTGGAAAAAAAAATCATTGATTTGTATATGTAAAATTGATATTATATCTTATAATTGGAAGTGACTTTGGCGATCCGACTCAGATAAAAATTGTACAAATTATGTACAAAATAATGAGTGATTTTATGAAATATAAATTTTTGAGATAATTTTTAATTTAAAAAAAAATCATAAAATTTAGCTCAAATACTTGTTTTTTTTAGTATTTAAAGATTTGAATTATTTGTTAAAAGTATTTACCAAATAATATTTGCTTTAAGTTTTTTCAAATATATTTGAAAATATCGATGGCCAAATGGGTTATGGACGGTTGTGCTATCAGCCAAATGCCAATACCAGTGCTCCTCAAAAAAAAATCTTGTTATTTTCCTAGTCTTATTTTATGTGGTATTATTTAATTTAGTATTGTATTTTAAAAAATAAATATTTTATGTGATATTATTTAATTTAGCATTGTATTTTAAAAAATGAAATGTGCAGTTTATAATAATCTTTAAATATATGAGTGTATATAATTTTATTAAAAGTAGAAAGAGAGTTTTAAAATTAAATTAACTTTAGTTGTAATAAAGTAACATTATTTTTTAATGTTACGATCCAGACTGTCGAGATTGACACCCACACTAACCCTTTGGTGGAAAAATCACTACCACAACCCGATTAAGCAATTTAAAGAAACTAAACCATTAAAAGTTACGGAAGCAGATTTAACTGATGAATTAAGTACTGAGTTCCCATAAACTCATAAGGTTTAACAAAAGCAACCAAACATAAACCTAGCGGAAATTCAACCCTTAGACCTGAAAGTCATTGTACCAAAACTTTACTAATCAACAAATCTAAGAAAAAGGGGGTGCAACTCCGAAAACTAAACATAAGTAAAAGTCTGAATATGTATAGTCTGAGTCCGAAAGGAATGGACATAACTAATGATGGATCCATGGCAGCCTGAAAGAACTGGCTCACCCTCGAATCCGATCTCGGTCAATGATCTCCTAGCTGAGGTCTGTCAGTAGCCGCTTGAAGATGCCTTGTACTCAACAAAGAAAGAGCAAGTGCAGTATCAGTACACGAAATAGCGATGTACATGGCTATTCCAATAAGCGAATTTTAATTATAATAAAGTGACATTATTTTTTGAATCTTTTAAAAAAAAAAAGATATTATGCGTAAAATAAGACGGAAGGAGTATCTATTATTTTTTATTTTGATTATTGTAATTTTTTGTTTTGTTATATGTTCACTTTCCTTCCTTCTTTTCTTATTAGACTACTTTAGATTGTTTTTTCAAGACACTATTAAATATAGTATCGTTTCCTTTAAAATAGGATAAGATCTATTTACGTTATACTTTCTTAAAAACTCATTTTATAAGACTATGTTAAATACTTTTTGTTGTGTAGAGTCTTCAGCTAAAGAGTGATCTATTGGATCAGATCTATTTTGATCCTATAAATATAACTCTTAAAGCATTTTTTGTTTTTTTTTTTTAATTTACTAAAGTATAGTACGTTTGGTTTAATTAATAGAATGCACTTAAAAGTTGATAGTGACTATCACTATTAAAATCACGGCCAAAATTGATTAATCAATTAAAGAATCGACACACTTGATCGATTTGATTCCAATTTTTTTTAATATAACAAAACGAAAATTTTCAATCAAATTTTCTGTACAAATATTAATCAAATTAAATAGTCTGATTTTTAAAAAATAAAAAATAAACAACTAGGCTTGATTGATCGATTTTGATAGTACTTTTAATTATATTTTATGATATCGTCGTTAGAAATTAAATTCTTTATATTAATTAGATCAAAGGTACTTTATTTTTATTTATTTTTAAAAAGGTCCTTTATTTTAGCAAATTTAAATTTAAATTTAATGATGTTCAAAGTTTATTTCAAAAGATAAAGTAAACTTTACTCCAATATATATGGGACAATTTTAACTGAAAAAAACCATACTTTATATTGGGTCCCTTTAATTAATGAGTTACTTTTTTGAAAACATGATGAATTATTATAAGTGACTTAAGTCTTAAGGTTTATAGATTCGAGAATGCAAAAAACTATTACATCATCAAGTAGCGTGCAAAAAAAATAACTTTCACTTTTTAAAGTTGTGATTTTTTTCAATTATTAACGTAAATGTTACTTATATTTTAACTAGCATTTTTTTAAAGTAATTTTGTTAGGTTATTTATATATTTTATTATAATTTTTGTTAATTGTTTTATTAATTTATCTATTTTTAAAATGATGATAAAATATGCATACACTCTATCGTCATCAGACCTAATTTTATGGGACTACAGTGAATATATTTTTAATATTATTGTATTCTTGATAATAATTACTTGGTGGTCTATTTGTTCTGTTTTCTTGTCCAATAAAATAAATAATAGTAGTTTACTTTAGCAAATTAAGAAAGAATTGATGAGAAAGAATTATATATATATAGATCTTCTTTGATTTTTTAAATATTATATTCAATCATATATCATAATAAGGTTACTTGTTAGTATATCATTTTCAAGTATTTTTTTCATTTCATACTATTTAGCCCATATTAGTTTGACATAATTTTTAAGGAATTTTTTTTATTAAAGATATAGTATTTTATTAATAATATTTTAAAATTTTAAGTTTAATTATTATATTTTATGTAATATTTAATATTAAAAATAATATAATAAAAACTCTTAAATTTATTAAAATAGATAAGTGAAAATAAAATATATTACTCCCTCTGTCTTATATTAGTTGATCATTATACTAAATCAAGAAAATATTAATTAATTTTTTCTGTATTACTCTTGCAATGAATTTTTTTTGAACGTATTCATATTTGTTTGTCAAACTTTCAAAAAGATTTTTTCAAGGAGTGAATTAGTAAAATTTATCTTCTTATTTACGATTTTTTAGGTATAATATATAGGGAAAATCCTTTTGGCCAGAATGATATTTTACCTATGTTATTTTACCTTACCTTTTAACTTTAATACATTTTAACTAAAAAAATGAAAAAAAATTAGTTCATTTTTAAATTAAAAAATATTGTTGTTGTAAAATAAAAGCAAAATATAACAATACTAAACAATATAGGGAGACAAATGGTGATGGAAAGCATAAATCTCTTCGAATGTGTATTTTACAAGGGTGAAGGCTACCCTTTTATAGGATGTGCAAACCATCCTTTACAGCATTTGACAATACGTTACTATAATATTAATTAATACAATAAATGGATACATTACGTTAGGATAGATCGATTAAGAGAAACATCCACACAATTAAGTGGATTTGTAACACTCCCCCTTGGATGTTTATAGATAGTGTGCTTTGTTAAAACTTTACTAGAAAAACCCCAATGGGAAAAAGCCTAGTGAAAGAAAAAGAGTACACACATCTTGTAATACGCCTTGAGTGTTGCCTCATTAAAAACCTTACCAGGAAAACCCAATGGGACAAAACCTTGGTTAAGGGAGAAAGAGTACAACGTGTATTTTACTCCCCCTGATGAAAACTTTATTTGATATCTCGGAAACGACGCATTCCAATCTTATATCTTAGCTTCTCAAATGTAGACGTTGGCAATGCCTTAGTGAATAAATCTGCAAGATTATCACTTGAACGAATCTGTTGAACATTTATCTCACCATTTTGTTGAAGATCATGCGTGAAAAAGAACTTAGGTGAAATATGCTTTGTTCGATCTCCTTTGATATATCCTCTCTTTAATTGAGCTATGCAACTAGCATTATCTTCATATAATATTGTCGGAATCTTCATTTGCACAGGAAGATCACATAATTGCAAAATGTGTTGAGTTATTGATCTCAACCATACACACTCTTGACTGGCTTTATGAATGTCTATTACCTCTGCATGATTTGAAGAAGTAGCAACTATTGTTTGCTTCATCAAACGCCATGATATAGTTGTACCTCCATATGTGAATAAATAGCCTGCCTGAGATCGGGCCTTATGTGGGTCAGACAAATATCCTGCATCTGCATAACCTATTGATTCTGGCTTGGATGCATTACAATACAACAATCCCATATAATTGTTCCTTGAAGATATTTGAATATATGCTTAACACATTTTCAATGTCTTATTGTTGGACATGAATTGAATCTTGCCAATAAACTTACTACGAAACAAATATATGGTTGGGTATTGTTGGCAAGGTACATCAGTGCTCCAATAGCACTGAGATATGGTGTTTCATCACCAAGAATCTCTTCATCCTTTTCTTAAGGTCGGAATGGATCTTTATTTATGTCAAGAGATTTCACAACCATCGGGGTACTCAATGGATGTGATTTATCTATGTAAAATTTCTTCAAAACCTCTTCAATATATGTTGATTGATGGATAAATATTCCATTTGTCAAATGTTCAATCTGAATGCCAAGACAAAATTTTGTCTTACCAAGATCTTTCATTTCAAATTCTTTCTTCAAACACTCAACGACTTTTGAAAGCTCTTCAGGAGTTCTAATGATGTTCAAGTCACCAACATAAACAGATATTATTACAAATTCATATTTTGACCTTCGTATAAAAATACAAGGACAAATGGGGTCATTCTTATACCCATTCTTTAGCAAGTATTCGCTAAGACGATTATACCACATTTGCCCTGATTGTTTCAATCCATATAAGGATTTCTGAAGCTTTATTGAACAACTTTCCTTTGAATTTTTATATGCTTCAGGCACTTTAAGTGCTTCAGAGATTTTCATAAAAATATTGTGGTCTAGTGAGCCATATAAATAGGCTGTGGCAACGTCCATTAGATGCATTTCAAGTTTTTCATGAACTGTCATATTTATCAGATACCTGAAGGTAATTGCATCTACCATAAGAGAATATGTCTCCTCATAATCAATGTCAGGCCTTTGCAAAAATCCTTATCCCACAAGTCGTGCTTTATATCTTACGACTTTACCATTTTCATTGCAATTTCGCACAAAAATTCATTTGTACCCAATGGTTTGACACCTTCAGATGCTCGGACTATTAGTCCGAAAACTTCACATTTTTTCAGTGAAGCCAATTCTGTTTGAATTGCTTCCTTCCATTTTGACCAATTATCTCTCTGTCTATATTCATTGACAGATCTTGATTCCAAATTCTCATCTTGTTGCATTATTTCAACTGCAACATTATAGGAAAAAATATTATCCACTACAATATTATTTTGATTCCACCTTTTTCTCGAAAAGACATAATTTATTGAGATTTCATCATTCTCATTAATTTTAGGTACATGGACCTCCTCAGTGGTGTCATCATTTATTATGTCTCGGAGCTCTTCATTTGCAATTGCCTCCATACTATGATCATCTTGATCATTTATTCCTTTTCTTTTTCGAGGATTTTTACCTTGGAACCAATTGATCTACCATGTTTTAAGCGTGGTCCAGACTCATTTATCTTAATATTTTATCCTATCGGAACATCAACTCAAACTTGAGCATTAACAGCTGGGATATATGATTTAGTAACCCGTGGTAGGTTAGTAAATGCATCTGGCAGTTGATTTGCAATATTCTGCAAATAAATTATCTTTTGAACTTCTTGCTCACATTGATTTATCCGAGGATCTAAATGAGACAATGAAAGTGAATTCCAATCTATCTCATTTTCCAACTGTTTTTGTTCTCTCCCTAATATTGAGTATACTTATTCATCAAAATGACAATCAACAAACCTTGTCGTAAATACATCTTCAGTTCTAGGTTCCAAATATTTTATAATAGAACGAGATTAATACCGCAATATATATCCCTAACCTATTTTGGGAACTCATCTTTATGCGTTGTAATGGAGCAATTAGAACATATACCGCACAATCAAAGATTCTAAGATGGGAAATGTTTGGCTCCTGACCAAAAATCAATAGCAATGGGGAGATGTAATGATAACTGTTTGGCCTTATGCGCACAAGTGTCGCTGCATGCAAAATATCATGCCCTCAAACTGTAATAGGCAACTTTGTCATCGTCAACAATGGTCTAGCTATCAATTGAAGATGTTTAATCAATGACTCTGCTAAACCATTTTGAATATGAGCATGTGCAACAAGATGTTCAACTGTTATTCCAGTGGACAAACAATAATCATTAAATGCCTGAGATGTAAACTCACCGGCATTATCAAAATGAATTGTTTTTATTGCATAATCTGAAAATTGTGCTTTTAACTTTATTAATTGAGCCAACAACCTCGCAAAAGTCATTTTGCGAGTTGATAATAAGCATACATGAGACCATCTTGTAAATGCATCTATCAAGACCATATAATATTTAAATGGTCTGCATGAAGGGTGAATAGGATCACATATATCACCATGTATCCGTTCCAGAAATGCAGTGGATTTCACCCCAATATTAGCCACTGATGGTTTGATAACCAACCTTTCTTGAGAACAAGCAGCATAAGAGAATTTTTTTTATTAAAGAACATTTTGGTTCTTCTATGTATGCCCATATGAATTCTCAATTATTTTGCGCATCATATTATAACCAGGATGTCCCAACTGGTCATGCCAAATGATAAAATCATTGGAATCAGTAAACCTTTTGTTTACTACGGCATATGATTCAACCGTACCAATGTTTGTATGGTACAACCCAGAAGAAAGTGCAGACAATTTTTCATGCACAATTTTCTTTTCTACATTTATTGTAGTAATACAAAGGTATTCAACCTTTTCTTCATGCGCAGTCTCAACATGATTGCTATTTTGGCAAATAACCTTGAAACTTAACAAGTTTATATGAGACTTACTACAATACAATACATTATCAATTACCAATAATATTCCTCTGAGTAGTAACAAGGCCTCTCTTCCAGAGCCTTTCATCAATTTTGTACTACCGAATATTGTATTAACATATGCCTTTTTCATAATCAAATAAGAGAAATATTTCTTTTCTCTTAGTATTGTATGAGTTGTGACACTGTCCAGAAGGCACATATCTCCATTATTCATCTTTGATCCAACTGAAGACTGTGAATTTTATTTATCTTCATAAAAATAAAAATACATAATAAGAAGTACGAAACAAAGAAAATTTGAGTACATGAACTTTAAGTAATACATTAAAAATACATAACAACATTATTCATTTCCCAGTTCAATTATCAATCTTCAATTGCAATCCCCAAAGAAGTCTTCAGCTTCCAGATGAAAAATATCATCGAGCCTATCAAAAACATCATCTTTCAATGCTAAATTCGCCTCAACATTCTCATCATATTTTTTAGAAGACTCTGTCTGAGCATCATCTTTGAGAGTCAAATGTAACTCCACCCTGGCATTAGAAGATGAGGAACCGCCTTTATTTTCTTTCCTTTTAAGGGAATTTTGATACAACCTGACAAAATGCTCAGGTCCCTGACATTCATTTTTCCAGTGACCTTTAAGGCCACAATGATGACAGCGATCGCCTTTGCCTTTTGAAGGATTATTTTGAGAGCCCATATTGATTTCCCTTTGTTATGACCACCACCTCGACTATTATTATATTGTTTTTTGCCTTTGCCACGTCCGCGCACATTATCATGTCCCCGATTATTTTGTCTTATTTCAGACTAGTCGTTTGCTTCTACCATGTGTGCCTTCGGTAATTGTAACATCTCGCTAATTGAAAGGACTAGAAAAAAGTTAAAAATTGGAAATAGTCATTTTTGGAAAGAATAAAAATCTGGAAAATTGGTTAAGTTAATTTTGAATTTTTGGTTAACTTAACGACCATAAATCCTAGATCAAGATGATTTAGGTGTGTTTCCAGATATCTTAGAAAATATCTTGGAATAATCTTTCCAACGCCGCCAAGTTTGTGCGATTCCGAGTTCGTATGAGGGAGATATGCCCATTGGAAGTTAGGTTGTTCAAATAAAAAAATGTCCAATCCGGATTTTGGAGGGGTATTATGGTCTTTTTCTTACCCAGTTATTTTATTTATTTTTTGGGTAATTAATTGGGGTCTAAACTGATCTTAGTCAGTTTACACTTTTGGAAAAAAAGAGTTAGGGTTTTGAGAAAAAAGAAATGAAAAGGAGAAAAGAGGAAAGGAAGCAAGAATCGTCAAGATCTTCACGAATCGCTTGTGAATTTCATCAAGGGGTGACCTCTACGAGGTATGTGAGTTCACACAGCATTGGGTTCGATCACCCACGCGTCAAACATGTTTTATTCAGTGTAATTTTGTCCTAAAAAGATTGAGAATTTGATGCTCTTGAGTTGTATTCTTGAATTGCTTTCGTTCTTGAATTTGGGATGAGATTCCGGAGTTCTTGAGAGTTTAAGATTGATTATTAGAGTTGTTTTGAGTTAGATTCTTCTGTATATATTGTGGGTACCTGAATCTAAAGAGATATCGAGAAAAAAAATCGAAATTTGGCGAATTGGGGCTAGAAAATGAAGAAGAGAAATGTCAGGCAAATCTAGAGCCCCAGGCTGCATCGCAGACCTGCCCCACAATTTCACAAAATTCTTCCTTGCGTTGTGGAGCTATCACGAACCGCTCTGCCTCAAAAAGTATTTTCATGACCAAAATTTAAATACATCTCTGCATCGCGGACCAGCTTTCAGACAGTGAATTCTGGATATTTTCTCATGTTTAGCTATCTGAAGTCACTCCTAAACATTATGAGATCTTTTCTATCACAATCCTTGAATCCATGATTGAATTCAAGGAAAGTTAAGAGTCAAGTCAAGAGAAGTTAAGAGTCAAGTCAAAAGAAGTTAAGAGCTAAGTTAAGAGAAGTTCATAGAGTCTTCCAAAAGTCTTTTACAAATGATTTAACCTTTTTTTAAGACTTGAGTTTTGAGTTCAGTAAAGAGTAAAGTTGAAGTTCATTTCTTCAAATGTATATGGGGACTATGTATTCCCAAAAAGTTTAAAATGTTTTCACATTTAAACAAGTAAGGAAACTTTGATTTCCAAAAGAGCCTTTGAGCTAGTTTCAATTAAGGAGTAAATGTTTTCACATTTGAGCAAGAAAGGAAACTTTGTTTTCCAAAAAGCCTTTGAGTTATTTTTCAGAAAAGAGTAAATGCTTGAAAGGAAACTGAGATTTTCAAGATAACCTTTGAGTTAAGTTTTGAGCAACTATCTCAAACCACGGAAAGAAGTTATGCTTTTTTAAAACAGAAAGAGCTAGTATCATATTTTGGGAGTAGTATTGAACACTGATATGGGGAAGAGTTTAGAGAACTCCGAGCCGCCATAAACCATGTAGCCATCTGTCACGACCCGATTTATCAAGTCATGATGGCACCTACTATAACCCACCAGCAGGTAAGCCAACCCGTAACCCGGAACAACAAGTAATGGGTCTGAGGGTAGAAATTAAACAAAAGTAGGAAAATAACAATATAAACAGGCGGAACCAACCCAAAACATATATACAAATAAAGATCCCTTCTTAACCCGGAAGTCACCAGTCACAGAGCTACTACAAAATGAGTACAAGTCCCAAAACTAGACAACGCAAAACTGGACTGTCTCGAAAGGAAAGAGACAAGTCTATATATACGAGATGGAGACCGAAATAGTACAAAACGCCGTGTGCTCACCCCCGTCTCCGGATAAGTCTACTCCAAGCTCTATCAACGCCGGCTACTAGTGCTCGGACCTACATTATAAAATAGATGCGAGCGTAGCATGAGTACCAAAACAACAGTACCCAAAAGAGGGCATCATAGGCCGACCGAGCAAGATAAGCAAAAATAAATGAAATGCAAATAAAGGGTCACATCAAGTGCAAAGAGTAGTAAATGGGGGTATGTACACGAGCGTACGGCAACAAAGACAAGTAATCTAACTAACTCCGCCGGGCTCCCATAAACCCGACGGTACGCCGTGCACAATAAAAGAAACCACCTGCACGGACCCCCATAAGCCCAAGAGATGCATCGCAGATAAAGTAAAATAATGGAACTAGAAGGTCTATCACAATATTACTAATTTAGGACTTTTAACCGAACCGTTCCCAATCATATTCCAGATCTCATTACGTCTCGGACTTTAATCTAATCTCTCCAACCTCCAAAACCTCATCCTAGAGATAAGAATAATCAAGACTAACTGAAGCTTTAGTGAGGAATGGGAATACACCACGTGCAAGCCGGACCACGGACTCGAACCAAGGTACTATAGCTAATGAGTCAACCTATACGGACCGGACCACGGACTCGAACCGGGTGTTGTGAGCCAAAGGTCGGGCACGGGTGGGCCGGACCACGGACTCTAACCGGGTACTATACCCAAAACCAGATCTCAGGCAAGCTGGACCAGGGACTCGAACCTGCACGTAGCTAAGCCCGGACATAAGTGTTCGGACCACCGGACTCTAACCGGGCATCGTAGCTAATAGAAAAGCAGGGCATTATGGATACAAGGTCATGAGTTGAGTTACCGACCATCGACTCAAGTCCGCTATATCGCCTACAAGGAGCCGACCGTCCGAAACGGCGTCGGAAAAAGTTCTACCGCCCAACGACATCCGAAATCTCGCAAGTCTATGGCAACACTAGTCTAAGCCTAGACTAAGGCCAAACATACTTCAAATCAATATTATCATATACACCACAAGATATGGATATTCAATAATATCAAGAGACATGTTGTCATAATCCAACACTTTCCCGAAATAAGGTCTAAGGCAGGAACTATAGAAATTTAGCATGCTCAACACCCAAACCCCTCCATACTCAAGCAAATCAATAAACAAATGCCTAAAAATGTTCAATCTCATGAGAGAAAGCCATAGCCTACCTGAAAGCCGACCACGCGTGCTCCAACTCACGGTACCAGATCTTTTCCCCTTCGAACGATTTCCGAATGCTTCCCCACTAACAAAAGGTTAATCACCTCGTCATTACGAATATATTGACACTAAAATTGTATTTTTCGAAGACGGACCCAAAATCGGGTCTAAAACGGAATTGTGGGGCCCACAATTGGAATCTCAAAATCGAATCCGTGGAAACGTTCCAAATACCTTACTAAACTAATACCCCAAAATTTTAGCACAAACAGATACCTAAAACACAGTAAATCAGCCACAATAATTAAAATGGGCAGCCCATTAATCACCAATTTCTGGAAAAACGAGACCCTTTCAACCCAAACAGATTATACCACGACGATCCTTGCGAAAAACTCTACAAGTTAGCCTCAAGAATGACTCAAAACGGACCTAAGATGATCAAGATCTCACATTTCAAAATTCAACAACAATTCAATCCGAAAGTCATCCTAGCAGTGGCTAAATTCGATTCCTTACCTCAAACGAAGCCTCCTCTCGCTTTTCCGAGATCACCGCTAAATTCCCCACGAAATTCTCTTGAAGTTAGCCTCTTGAAGCACCTAATTTGGACTCAAAATGAAGGAGAAATCTTATGTTGAAGTTGAGGAAAAAAACTTGGACGAACTTGTTCTTAAATCTGGAATTCCAGCCGCTGCCACGTGGCGTCACGTGGCTCTGCCACGTCACCGCCGCGTCAAAATTCTACAACCCTTCAAACTTAAATTTCGATGTTTCGGACTCGTTCGGAATCGGAAAAATACAAACCATATATGGAATCTAATTGGAAACGATATTTCGGACTCAACGGTGAAGGCGGAATTTCCATTTGGAGATTGCTTCGATGAAAAGTGGGTCCCACACCCGCATCGTTTGTTTGAGCAGATTCCACAAATGTCATTTAAAGCCTCGGGAAGCGAACGAAGGGTCGTTCTACACCAAAATCGATCTTCCGAAGCTAACCTAGCTGTCGAATTTTCATCCGAGCACGACTCCCAAGAAGGTTGACCAAAGTCAACTTTTCAAGTTATAAAAATCTCCAAAACAGGGAAACGGGCCTAAAACCCAAACGAACGACAACAGGACCGAACGGTCAGTGCCAGCAAGTCATAAATGACTTGGGGTCGCTACAGGAATGCTCTATACGAGGGAAAGAATTCTTTAATTTAAAAAGTGACCTGAAGGGTCATTACACCATCATGGGTAGAAAAGAGTTATACTTTTTAGATGATTCATTTAGTCTTTTTAGCATAGACTAGTGGTTCCACTTAGTAGTTTAGGATCTATACCACTGGCAAGGTATAGGATAGCCCCGGAAGCGTAAGGCAAAATTATGTATCATCACGATAACTCTTAAGTGATGGTTGTCGGTTAGAGAAACTCCCACAGTAGTACTTTGTATTTTTATATACATCAGAAATATTTGTATTTTCATATACGAACAGAGTTCATATTGTATCTTTGCATACATACGGAGTTATTATTGTATTTCTAAATATACAGAGTTGAAAACCATGTTTTAAAGATTTTCTTTATACTGCATTTATTTACATTACTTTATATTGAAATCAGTTCAATTGAGTTGAGTTGAGCCAGGTAAGTTCTTCAGTTCCATTCAAGCTTATGTCTTGTTTTAGATTTTCTTTCGCATACTCGTACAATCAATGTACTAATGCCATTTGACCTGCATCTTATTATGATGCAGACACAGGTAACCAGGATCAACATCCAGTGCATCGTTGATCCAGTTGAGCACTCAGAGTTAGTTGGTGAGCCTCTTTGTTTTTCGGAGGATTTCTTTAGTTACGTTTTGCTTTATTGCTTGCTTATTTTTTCAATTGTTAGGATGATCGGGGGTTTTGTCCCGACATCCCTCAGAGTTTAGAGGCTTCATAGATAGAGTTAGTGATGTTAGTTCATGAGTCTTTACTTTTCCTTTTCAGTTAAATTAAGACTTGAGTTGCCACTTTGGCAGTGAATGTTATTATAATATATTCTAAGTTATATTTTGAGCAGTTCAGTTTACTTGTTTTAAAAGTATTTATCGTGAGTAAAGTCTTTCGTTGAGTAAGTAAGTCAGGCCAAGGATTCTCTTGGGGCCAGCAATGGTTCTCGAGTGTCGGCCAAGTCTAGGGTGTAGGCTCAGGGCATGACAGTAATGGAGTATTTCCAGCGGGGAGGACTTCATGATTTTTCATTAAAAAGTCATTATGTTGCTCAGCCACCAGAAGGCATGAGATTAATTCAGAGTATTTTTTAAAACTCTTTTCACGGTATTGTTGTTGTAATATCATTTTGGAGGCATGAAAGTAGTTAGTGTCTTTTTCAGCATGTCCTCATCTTTTATAACTTCCCCACATAATTTTAATTAGGAAGTGACTCTAAATACAATAGAATTATACTCAATTACAGTTTTATAATCTTGAAACCGTAAGTGCATCCATTCATAACGAGCCCTTAGCAATATTGTTGCCTTGAGGTGGTCATACCTCCCTTTCAAACATATCCACAATTCAAGTGGATCTCTCACTGTTAAGTATTCAACCTTCAGGCTTTCATCAAGATGATGACAAAGGAAAATCATAGCTTTCGATTTATCCTGACTTGATGTTGTATTTCCTTCGATTATACTATCACCAAGACCCTTACACTCTGTTTGGATCATTGTTACCCATTGTATTGTATTGTATCGTTACTATACCTACAATGTTTGTTTTGATTGTTACTTAAAATATTTTGTATTGTATTGTTAAATTTCGTTGTTACGTAACAATAAAAACCCCTATTTTATGGAACAACCGATTTGGTGTGTTCACATTGTTACTTAATTTCTTTTTCCAATTATATCTTTACATAATATTTCAAACTACTATTTTACCATTTACCTTATATTATTTAATTCTAGTCAAACCTCTTACCCTAGAATAATTAAGAATATTTTAGTAAATTTATAAATTACAATACAGTACAATACAATCAATCCAAACAATCAAAATGTTATTAAACAACAACAAACAATATAGTTGTCACGACCTGAGTCTACACCCTGGACGTGACCGGCACTCAAGAACCATTGTTGGTCCCCAAGCGAACCCTCATCCTGGGTGACTACAAGCGGAAGAATAACTTAAGCATACAAAAGCTTAAAACTGAAATAAAAAGTCATAAAACTTAAATACAAACTTTAAGTCCAAAGAAAACTCTGTATAATAAAATATATACAACTCGCCATAAAAAGGCAACTCTAGTCTTTAAAACATTTAATAAAATAAATGATACAGACTTCTCAACTATATTGACTATCTATGAAGCCTCTAATTGATAAAAATGGAAGTCGGGACAAGACCCATGACATCCTAACAACTGATATAACTGAAAGATAAATGAAATCCTTCGGAAGCAAGGAGGCTCACCATAGCTAACTCGAACTCTCGAATGTATCAACGAAACTCCTGTTGATTATCCTGAATACCTATGTCTGCATCATGAAAAGATGCAAGCCAAATGGCTCAGTACGTGAAATGTACGAGCATGTAAGAGGAATTCTAAAGCATAAACATAAGCTTGAAACTTGATAAAAAGGAAACATACTTACCTCTTTTCAATCTTACTCAACTTAAGGAATACTCCAAACTACTCAAAACTACTCAAACTTACTAAAATCAGAAGTACTCAAGGATAAGATATTCAACTCAGAGATTAGATACTCAACTCAAGGATATGATATTCGACATAGAGATATGATATTCGACTATGGATACTCAACTCCAGATACTCAACTTTGAATACTTAACTCAATATGAATGAACTTATTTCAATATAAAGCAATTTAAAACAATTGCAATATAAAGAAACAAACTATTTAAAAATATGTTGTCAACTCTGTGTGTATGCAAGGATACAAAAAAATTCTGAAATGTATGTAAAAATACAAATAATTGTGTATATAAGAATACAATAACTTTTGTGGGAGTTTCTATAACCGACAACCATCACTTAAGAGCGATAGTGATAATGCAACACTTTACTTTAACTTAACTTAGTGGATCCACTAGTCTATTGTGAAAAGGATTCATCTAAAAAGTATGACCCTTTTCTACCCATGGTGGCTACATAGTTTTATGGAGACGTAAGTTATCTTAACTCATGCTCGTCCCCAATTCAATGTTCAATACTACTCCCAAAATATACTAGCTCTTATGTTTTTAAAAACTTACTACTTCAGTGATTTGAGATTAGTGCTCAAAAACTTAGCTCAAAGGCTATTTTGGAAATCTCAGTTTCTTCTTTTGCTTTACTTAGAAAGCGATTACTCTTTTCTGAAAACTAGCCCAAAAGCTCTTTGGAAATCCCAGTTTCCGTTCTTATTTAAATGTGAAAAACATTTATAAACTCTTTGGGAATACTTAGTTCCCTAATAACTTTTGAGAAGTGAACTCAACTCTCAACTATTTACTCTTTACTTTACTCAAAACTTAAGTCTTAAAACAAAGTAAAAATGTTTGTAAACGACTTCTTAAAATATGGTTCATGTCGAATGATGGATATGAACAACTCAATGCAAGGTTTTTAATAACCATAGATAGAACTCAAATACTTGGAACTCAAGAACTTTAATGATACTACTCATTTCAAGAATGCTCAACTCAGAGGGTTCATGTGGAATTATGAGCATGAACGACTCAACTCAAGGACTCAGAGATACTTCTCTTCTCAAGACTGCTCGACTTATAGGATTCATGTGGAATTATGGGTATGAACAACTCAACTCAAAGACTTTATGGTTAATATGTAATAGTCCCATGCTTAGAAATATAATATCAAAGGGGATTAGGAACTCAATACTCAAGACAGAGAACTTGAAGATACTGCTCATATCAATGATACTCAATTTAAGGAGTTCATGCGGAATTATGGGCATGAACGACTCAACTCAAAGGTCTTCATAACTACATGGAACTCATGTATATAACTCTTCTCATTCTCTTACTTACTTACTCAAAACTTAACTCAAATTAATGATGGATCTCAAAGGTTTCACAATTGAACTCAAAGGCTTTCTTGAACTCTACTCTTAACTCTCTCTTGAATGTGAATTATGAATTCAAGAGTTATGTTTCATGATATGAAGAATATCGTGATGACAAAGTAGACTCATGAATACATTCTCATACTCACTTGCTCGAGTCGTGAAACAAGTTACTAGAAGTTGTAGAAAACTCCACAAAACGACTTAAAGGGACTCTCTTAGAATGTTCGAAAGAGTTCTCAAAACTTAACTCTTAGCTCTACCTTGAATTTGAATTATGAATTCAAGATTATGATCATGTTATGAATGATTTCTAAGAGTTTAGACGTAGCTTAGAGTATTTATAATCGAAAGGGAGTGAAGGTGCACTTTAAATGAACTCAAACGGAGCAACCGAAGACAAACTGGATAGGGCAGACGACCCTGGTGCTCTGGGTATAACATCCAGCAATGTGAAATAACTATGAAGAGGCTTAGAATTGGAATTAATTATTTTTGGAAGAAATTTAAAAATCTGGAAAATTTTATATAAGTATGGGACAAAAAGTGAGTTTTTGGCCAACTTTGAACAGTCATAAATCCTAGCTCAGGATGATTTCGGTGTAGTTTCAGTTATGTTTGTGAAGCTTGTGGAACGGTCTTTCCAACGCCACCGATTTTACTCGATTCTGAGTTCGTATGAGTGAATTATGCCCTTTGGAAGTTGGGGAGTGGCAGGGAAATCCGTCCGGAAATTTAAGGGCATTTTGGTCTTTTCCCTAATCAATTCTTTTGGTTATATTTGAGTGTTGGACTGATTTTTGGATCAGTTTGTCCCATTTTAACAAAGTGAGAGTGAGAGTTTTGAGTGAAAAGGAGAAGAAGAGGAGAAAGAAGAGAAGAAAGAGGAGATCAAGAAAATTTCCATCAAAGATCATCGTGGATATCGTCGAGAGTGATCCCTACTAGGTATGTGAGTTCATAGTGTTGGGTTGATCCTCTCCCCCACATGCCAAACTCGTTTTATTTTTGAGAAAAAATTGGCTATGTCGTTGAAGTTGTTGGGTTGGGTTATTGATGTTGTTGATTGCGTTGCTAAAGTTCCTTGTTGATTTGGGACATGTTTCCAGTTGTGATTTTGAGTTGAATCTATTGTATCTTAAGGTCTTTATGATTCTAAGTGTTTGCTGTTTGAACCTTTGAAGTTAAGGGGTTTAGAGTTGGAAAAACAAGGGAAAAAAGATCAGATTTTTGGGGGAAATGGGTTGGGGTGTCGCGCCAGCCAGCGCACCCCAAAAAAAGGGATGTTGAACTTTCCCCTTGGGGCAAAGCGCCTGGCAAAACGCCCAGCAGGCCCCTCTGAAGTTTGAGGGCTGGCACCCCGCGCCTCTTAGAGCACCAAGGACACCACTCCTTCCATTTACCTTTCATTCCCCACTTTCTCATGCATGTTCCTTGGTATTGTACCTATGTTTCATAGTTGTTTTCAACGCTCCAAGGTACATCTAAACGTCAAGAACTCGTCCATAACATGTGATCAAACAGCTTGAATCCATAATTCCAATTCAAGGAAAGTTAGTTTCCAAGTCAAATGAAGTTAAGAGTTAAGTCTAGAAGTTAAAGAAGTGAGTCAAAGCAAGTCTTTAAAGTTGTTCAAGATTCTTTATTGAATGTTTTAACTTCATTTTAAGGCTCAAGTTTCAAGTCAAGTAAAGAGTAAAGAGTCAAGAGTTTCAAGTTGAGTAAAGAGTATAGAGTTGAGTTCATTTCTCAAAAGTTATTAGGGAACTATGTATTTCCCAAAGAAGTTTCTAAATGTTTTTACATTTAAGTAAGAAAGGAACATCGATTCCAAGAGAGCCTTTGGGCTAGATTTTGAGTAATTATCTTAAACTAAAGAAAGATGTGTTTAAAACACTTATGAGCTAAAGTATATTTTTGGGAGTAGTCTTGAGCACTGAGTTGAGGACATGAGTTCATATTAACTCAATTCTCCATAAGAACCATGCGGCCAACATGGGATTTAACGGGTCATACTTTTTAGATGATCTCATAAGTTAAGCTAGTGGATCCATTTAGTAAAGATAGCTTCCTATATCACGGCCAGGTATAAGATGGTCATTGGGTAACGTAAGGTAAAATGTTGTATCATCACTAGGGCTCATAGTGGTGGTTGTCGGTTAAAGATTCTCCCACTAAAGTTATATTACTTTATATAAGTAAAGTTGAGTTTGTTATTGTTTTATCCTTAACAAACTAGTTGTTTACACTATTTTACAAGCTTTATATATTACATGTGTCTTATTGTTTTATATATTGAGTTCAGTTATTCATGAGTTGAACAGAGCCAAGGTAAGTGTTTTCATGTATTCCTTTCAAGCTTAAGTTGTGGTTTAGCTTTCTAGCTCGCATACTCGTACATTTCATGTACTGATGCCAGTTTGCCTGCATCTTATTATGATGCAAACGCAGGTACCTAGGATCAGTATCCAGTACGTCGTTGATCCAACTGAGCACTCCAGAGTCAGTGGTGAGCCTCCTTGCATTCTGGAGGACTCAATTATATTGTGTTCTTAGTTTTGTTTTATTAGGGTGTTGCGGGGTCTGTCCCAACATCCATCTCAGAGTTATTTTGTGGGTTAGGTTTTCGCTGAGTTAAGAAAGCCAGGCCAAGGGTTCACTTGGGGCCAGAAATGGTCTCCGGGTGCCAATCCTCCCCAGGATGTAGGCTCGGGGCGTGACAAACTTGGTATTAGAGCCCAGAGTTCAAGAGTCCTAGGAAGTCTAAGAAGCCGTGTCTATAGAGTCCTAGTTATCGGTGTAAAGCGCGCCACATCTATAAGTGGGAGGCTACAACATTTAGGAAGATTTCTCATTTCGTTCACACTCAACTCGTGCGTTAGAGTTTATCTCTAAAGTGTTTTTTTCTAATTCATGCTTGCGCGTGTTTCAGATAGTCATACCACCATGAAGAGTTGGTAGAGGGTGTCTTCCTAGACGTTATGTTGATGAGCAAGAGTTATCTTATGCCCAGGGAGTGCAAGATCAAGGGGAAGTTTCTAATATCGAGTTCGGAGAGTCAATTAGAATCTGAGTCAAGCTATAACTAATCAAATTGGTCAGCAAAGAGGAGCTCAACATGAAGGAGCTGACACTTCAAGGATTCGTGAGTTTTTGGGGATGAATCCTCTGAGTTTCACGGGTTCAAGCACTACTGAGAATCCAAAGAACTTTATTGAGGAGCTGAAAAAGATTTTTGATGTGATGCGTGTGTCAGATACTGAGCGAGTTGAACTAGCTGCGTATCAATTGAAGGATGTTGCTAGAACTTGGTTTGACCAGTTGAAAGGGAGTAGAGTTGAGGATGCACCACCTGCGAGTTGGGCCTGCTTTGAAGAAGCTTTCTTGGGGCATTTCTTTCCTTGAGAATTGAAAGAGGCCAAGGTACGTGAGTTCCTCACACTTAAGCAGAAGTCTTTGAGTGTTCATGAGTACAATCTGAAGTTCACACAACTATTCCGCTATGCTCCGAAGATGGTGGCAGACATGAGAAATAGAATGAGTTTGTTCATAGCTGGACTGTCTCAATTGTCGAGTAAGAAAGGTAGGGCTGCAATGCTTATTGGGGACATGGACATATCAAAGTTAATGGTCTATGTACAGCAAGTTGAGGAAGAGAAGTTGAGGGACAGGGAAGAGTTCAGAAGTAAGAGAGCGGAGTACGGGCAGTAGAAAGGTAATGTGAATCATCCGTCCTTCCAACAAAGGCAAAAGGGACCTGCTCCATCATCTGCTAGAGCACCTGCACCCCGATACATAGGGGAATTTAATGACCAGAATTCGAAGGACTTTAAGGCTAGACCAGCACAGTCTTCAGGTAGTATGGCACAAAGAGGTAGCTTGTTTCCTACATGTGCTAGGTGTGGTAAAGTTGTAACGACCCTAAAAATGAACTAGTGAAACTAGAGCCTCACATGTGAGTTTGGAGCTTAGAACTTGATGAAACGATGAGAAATGACCGTGACGTCCGGAAACTAGTCATTTGAACTAGTGAGTTGTAAGGGTCAACTTTAAATGGTCATATCTTTTAGCTCAAAATGAATTAGGCGAACCTTTACTTATCCAATTAAAGGTCTCTGAGTCCTCTTTCCAACGCCACCGAGTTTGCCCAATTCCAACCTTGGAGTAAAAAGTTAGGCCCGAAATATTGAAGCACTGTCAGGTTGAAGAAAAGGGCGAACTAAGACAGGAAGGGGCAGAATTTTTAAGTTAAGACTTTATGGGTCCTTAGTCCTTTTCCAAAATTGACCCTATGCTATTTTATTCCTATCCTAGCAACTATAAGACCTTTTTATGACTTAATTCCTTTCATTTAAGTCACTCCTCTTAGAATTAAAAAGAAACTCATCTCCTTTCATATATTTCTTTCAAGTTCAAGGAAGAAGAAGGGTGAAGAACTAGGGTTTCAAATTGGAGGCTTCTTTTATCGATTTTTGTGGGCTTTCTCAATATTAAGGTATGGGGACTCTCTATCTTTGATTCCTTTTTCAATCAAAGAGCCAATTCAAAGTATTTTCAAAGTTCTTCAAAAACCCTAAAGTCCTAATTTCGATTCTAGCATGGGTTCTTGCATAAAAAGGGTTTTAAATGATGATTTATATTGTTATTAATGATTATTAATGGTTTTTAGAAAGAAATCCCCATGAACCCATGTTTTCTCAAATTCTCTAAATTTCGCCATAAAGTGGGTGTATTGATTTTGAGTAGATGATTATAAGAATTGTGTTTAGTATGGTATGGTTTGTTCATAAATGGTATTATATATGTGAATTATTAAGAATTTTTATTGAATTGAAGGATGTGGGATGTTGGCCTTGAAGGACAAAAAAAATTGTGAATTTATCTTCATGTTGATTATGGGCTTATGCTTAGCTTAAATGGTATAGTTGAATACCATGATTACCTATGCTTTCTATTGTGAATTGTTTGATCATGAGAATGGTGAAGGTGGCTTGGAAAGGATGGTAAGTTGACCTACTTTATGAATAATGTTGAATTAGTAGGGAATTGAGTAATGTTGGTTATGGCTTTGGAGAATGGTAAGATGACTTAATCTCTTAGTATTTGATATAATTGTTATTGATTGGTTTGATCCACCTTTGGTGGAGGTGGTTATTTGTTGTATTATTGTGAATTGAGGCCATAAAGGGCCTTATATAAATGTTATTATATTGTTGTATTATTATACACATATGAGGCTATATGTAAAGCTTTATGTGAAGCTATATGTGAAGGTATGATGTAAATGAGTTTTTGTGAAGCTATATGTGAAGGTATGATGTAAATGAGTTTTTGTGAAGCTATATGTGAAGGTATGATGTAAATGAGTTTTTGTGAAGCTATATGTGAAGGTATGATATGAATGAGTTTTATGTGATCTTGTGATGATCCTATGTAAAGTGGATAGCATTGTGAGTTAAAGTATGATTTCTCATGATGGATATATGAAATGATGTTGGATTATGAAGTATCCTTAGATGATAATGATGTGAGTTGGTTGATAGACTAAGGTGTCTCTCCTTGTTACTTAAAGTCTTGAATGCATGAATGTGTGAAGTGGGCGTAACTAAGAAATGGTGCCCTTTCTATAAATGCTAAAAGAGGAATTCTAGGCCAAGACTTGAATGTGGCGTAACTAAGAAATGGTGCCTTTTCATAAGTCTAGCTTTCCTAAGTAAATGTATAACCTTGAAGGATGGGCCTTAGGGCGATGTTCCCTTCTTGAGTGAAATGATAGACTTAGAGATGGATGGAGCCGGAATGGCATGAAAATCCTTATCTAAGAAAGTTAAATGAGCTATCCTTATGAACCTTGATTGGCTATGACTAAGAAATGGGGCCTTTCTTGGGAAGAGGTACTATGAGTTGGTTAAACTAGAAAAGGAACCCTCTCTAGTACATATGTTATTGAATATTCTATGGGAAAACAAGGCTAGCACCGAGTGAATGTGGTTAGGAAGGTGGCCTAGTTGAGTATGAGATTAGGCACAATGAACTTCCTTGGACATCCCCTAAACCATGTGCCTACATGGGTTGCTTACTAGTTCTACCTTTGGCAAGTAGAACAACCTCCACGGAGTAGGATAGACTCCGAATTCCATAACTAGCTAGTATGGTCTATGTCGGTTATGCCTATTCCCATCATGTGGGATGTGCACTCTAGTTATTGGATAGGTTCTACAACGTGTAGGTAGTAGTATGGAATGCTATCTACACATAGCACGAGTAGGCTTTGAAGATACTAAAGTGAGTTCCCTAAGTCTAACGACTATTATGTGAAAGTCCCCTTATGTGCTTGAATGTATCCAAAATGGTTTCTTAAAGAATGTTGGTCTATTGATGTTATGTTGTAAAGGAAATGTCTTTATCTAAGGTAATCTTGGGGAACACTTAAGTGTGCTTGAAGAGGTTGTATGGGCGGTCACTTCTTGTCTCACTCAAGTGTGTTTTAAGGTTATATTAGGTAGAAGTCCTATGGTAATGAAATGACATGTGTTCTTTTAAAGTTAAGGATGGGTTGTATATGGACATATGTTGAGTATATGTATGGTTGGCTATGGTCTTATATGTTAATGTTGACTTGTATTATGTCTCTTATACTTGTAATGGAAAGGTTTTATCAAATGATATGAAAGCATTTTACTTCCTTGAAAATGTCCTTTTTGGCATGTTTTTGCATGGTCTCCATACTTAGTACTTAATTGTGCTAACCCCTTTCTTTCCTTTTGGACTAAAGTGTAGGGATTTGGAGATGATGACATGTCATGGCTATTTGATAGGTTTCTAAGTGTTGAAGAAGAAGACTTGGTGAGTCCTCATATATTCGAGGACAATACCCAATATGTTCTTTTATATATTTTTAGTATTGTTTAAATTGTGTATGGGATTAGTCCTGAATTTTGTACTCTAAAGTATTAGATGGTTTTGAGACATCATGTATAAAGTCTAGAAAGTCTTCCGCTTGTTATATTTTTTTTTTATGAAATGTTTTTTTGGTAAAGAAAGTTTTTAATTCCTTATGGTTTTAGTGTCTATGCGATGAATGAATGCTAAGAGGCTTGTATTAGACCTCGTCGAGGTCAAGTACGCCGGTTACGACTAGGGGGTGCTCCCGGGTCGTGACAAGAGTCCATCCAAGGAAGTGTCATCAGTGTTAGACAGGTTGCTTTAAGTGTGGACAAGAGGATCACTTCATAAAGGAGTGCCCTAAGAATAAGCAAAGTAGTGGAAATTTGGGCAGTAAGGCCCAATCTTCTTCAGTTGCTCCCCCAAACAGGACGACACCTAGAGGAGCTACTTCTATTACAGGCGAAGGAGCGAACCGCCTTTATACAATCACCAGTCGCCATGAGCAAGAGAATTCTCCAAATATTGTCACTGGTATGATCAAGGTCTTCGCTTTTAATGTGTATGCTTTGTTAGAGCTAGGAGCAAGTCTATTTTTGTAACTCCTTATGTTGCAAATAAGTTTGAGATTCTTCCTGAAAGACTTTGTGAACCCTTTTGTGTTTCTACACCTGTTGGGGAATCTATTCTAGCAGAAAGAGTCTATCGTGATTGCCCTGTTTCCATTAATCACAAGAGCACCATGGCTGATTTGGTTAAGTTAGACATGGTAGATTACGATGTCATTTTAGGTATGGATTGGCTTCATCCTTGTTATGCATCGATAGATTGTAGAACTCGAGCAGTCAAGTTTCAATTTCTAAACGAGCCAGTCTTAGAGTTGAGTTGTAGTTCAGCAGTGCCTAAGGGTCGTTTCATTTCGTATCTTAAGGCAAGAAAGTTAGTTTTGATGGGTTGTATCTATCACT
Organism: Solanum commersonii; assembly: GCA_029007595.1. Lineage (NCBI taxonomy): Eukaryota > Viridiplantae > Streptophyta > Magnoliopsida > Solanales > Solanaceae > Solanum > Solanum commersonii. The sequence continues at coordinate 368,511 of JAJTWQ010000216.1, forward strand.
TAGTCCAATTTCATGACTTTATTGTTGAGATGCCTCCTTTTCAGTCAGTTCCTATAGTAAGAGAGTTTCCAAAAGTTTTTCCTGATGATCTACCCGGAGTTCCTCCTGAGAGAGAAATAGATTTCGACATAGATCTCATTCCAGATACTCATCTTATCTCTATTCCGCCATATAGAATGGCACCAGCAGATTTGAAAGAGTTGAAAGAGCAGTTGAAAGATCTCCTAGAAAAGAGTTTCATTTGACTGAGTATCTCACCTTGGGGTGCTCCGATCTTGTTTGTTAGAAAGAAAGATGATTCCCTTAGGATGTGTATAGATTACCACCAGTTAAATAAGGTTACCATAAAGAATAAGTACCCTCTTCAGAGGATTGATGATCTTTTCGATCAGCTTTAGGGTGCCACTTATTTTTCGAAGATTGACCTCAGATCGGCTATCACCAGTTAAGAGTAAGGGATTGTGATATTCCAAAGATAGCTTTCAGAACCAGATATGGTCATTTTGAGTTTTTAGTCATGTCCTTTGATTTGACCAATGCACCTGCAGCTTTCATGGACTTGATGAAACGAGTCTTCAAACCTTATTTGGATACGTTTGTTATCGTCTTCATTGATGACATACTAGTCTATTCAAGGAATAAAGAAGATCATGCTAGTCATTTCAGAACAGTTCTTTAGACTTTGAAAGACAAGGAGTTGTATGTCAAGTTCTCTAAGTGTGAGTTTTTGCTTAGGTCTATGGCATTCCTAGGCCACATTGTGTCCGGTGATGGAATTAAAGTTGATACTCAGAAAATTGAGGCAGTACAGAATTGGCCTAGACCCATATCTCCAACTGAAATTAGGAGTTTCTTGGATTTAGCTGCCTATTATAGAAGGTTTGTTGAGGGGTTCTCGTCTATTGCATCTGCTTTGACCAAGTTGACTCAGAAGACAGTGAAATTTCAATGGTCTGAAGCTTGTGAGAACAGCTTTCAAGAATTGAAAAAGAGGTTGATTGCAGCTCCAGTTTTGACGTTACCAGAAGGTACTCAAGGTTTTGCGGTGTATTGTGATGCATCTAGAGTTGGTTTGGGTTGTGTCTTAATGCAGAATGGCAAGGTTATAGCTTATACCTCCAGACAGTTGAAGGTTCATGAGAAGAACTACCCAACCCATGACTTAGAGTTGGCTGCTGTAGTATTTGCTTAGAAGATATGGCGCCATTACTTGTATGGTGTGCATTCGACATATTCACTGATCACAAAAGCCTTCAATATGTGCTTACTCAGAAAGAGCTTAATCTCAGACAGCGGAGGTGGTTAGAGTTACTCAAGGATTATGACCTGAGTATTACTTACCACCCAGTTAAGGCTAATGTTGTTGTTGATTCTTTAAGCAGGTTGTCTATGGGTAGCACTGCCCATATTGAAGAAAGAAGAAGAGAGATAGCAAAAGATGTGCACAGACTGGCGTGCTTGGGAGTCAGACTTACAGATTCTGCAGAAGGAGGAATAGAAGTGATGAGCAGGGCCGAGTCATCATTAGTGTCAGAAGTGAAAAAGAAATAAGATCAAGATCCTATTTTGCTTGAGTTGAAGACAAATGTTCAAAAGCAAAGAGTATTAGCTTTTGAACAAGGGGGAGATGGTGTATTGAAATATCAAGGTAGATTGTGTGTACTTATGGTAGATGGACTCCAAGAGAGGATTATGGAGGAAGCTCACAACTCCAGATATTCTATTCATCCGGGTTCCACCAAGATGTATCGTGACTTGCGAGAAGTTTATTGGTGGAATGGCATGAAGAAGGGCATTGCAAAGTTTGTTGCTAAGTGTCCAAATTGCCAACAAGTGAAAGTTGAGCACCAAAGGCCCGATGGTTTGGCTCAGAGAATAGAACTTCCAGAATGGAAGTGGGAGATGATTAATATGGATTTCATCACAGGGTTGCCAAAGTCTCGAACACAACATAATTCTATTTGGGGGTGATTGTCGACAGAATGACAAAGTCAGCTCATTTTCTACCGGTAAAGACTACCTTTTCAAAAGAAGATTATGCCAAGTTATATATACACAAGATAGTGAGACTTCATGGAGTCCCAATCTCCATTATTTCAGATAGAGGTGCATAGTTTACTGCACAATTCTGGAAATCTTTTCAGAAAGGCTTGGGTTCGAAGGTAAACTTAAGTACTGCCTTTCATCCTCAGACTGATGGGCAAGCAGAACGTACTATTCAAACTTTAGAAGATATGTTGAGGGCTTGTGTGATCGATTTCAAAGGTAATTGGGATGATCAGCTACCTCTCATTGAGTTTGCCTACAACAACAGTTATCACTCTAACATCCAGATGGTTCCTTACGAAGCTCTTTATGGGAGAAGATGTAGATCTCCTATTTGATGGTTTAAAGTTGGCGAAGCAGGGTTGATAGGACCAAATTTAGTTCACCAAGCTATGGAGAGGGTGAAAGTGATTCAAGAGAGGTTGAAAACGGCACAAAGTCGCTAGAAATCCTATACTGATGTTAGGAAAGGGGCGTTAGAGTTTGAAAAAGATGATTTGGTATATTTGAAAGTTTCACCCATGAAAGGGGTTATGAGGTTTGGTAAGAAGGGAAAACTTAGTCCCCGGTATATTGGACCTTACAGCATAGCCAAGAGAATTGGCAATGTTGCTTATGAGTTGGAGTTACCACAGGAACTAGCAGTGGTTCATCCGGTATTTCATATCTCTATGTTGAAGAAGTGCATAGGCGATCCTTCATTGATCCTGCCGACTGAAAGTGTTGGGATCAAAGATAGCTTATCTTATGAGGAGGTTCCTACTCAGATTCTAGATCGTCAAGCTCGTAGGTTGAGAACGAAAGATGTAGCATCATTCAAGGTCCTTTGGAGGAACCAGTTTGTTAAGGAATGTACTTGGGAAGCCGAAGAGGACATGAAGAAGAGATATTCATATCTCTTTGAATTCGGAGGAATTGTAGATCAAGGTACTAATTTCCTTCTTAGTGCTCTTTAAAATTTTAATGAGCATGTTGTTGTTGTTGTATTTGCATGATTGCTTGTTGGGTGTTTGAATTGAAGTTACACCCTTAGCCTTGTAAGAGTAAGCTCATTCGAGGACGAATGTTCTCAAGGGGGAGATATTGTAACATCTGGCAATGTGAATTAACTATGAAGAGGCTTAGAATTGGAATTAATTATTTTTGGAAGGAATTTAAAAATCTGGAAAAATTTGGTTAAGGATGGGGAAAAAAGTGAGTTTTTGGCCAACTTTGAATAGTCATAAATCCTAGCTCAGGATGATTTAGGTGTACTTTCAGTTACGTTTGTGAAGCTTGTGGAACGATCTTTCCAACGCCACTAATTTTACTCGATTCCGAGTTCGTATGAGTGAGTTATGCCCTTTGGAAGTTGGGCAGTGGAAGGGAAATCCGTCCGGAAATTTAAGGGCATTTTGGTCTTTTTCCTAATCAATTCTTTTGGTTATATTTGAGTGTTGGACTGATTTTTAGATCAGTTTGTCCCATTTTAAAAGAGTGAGAGTGAGGGTTTTGAGTGAAGAGGAAAAGAAGAGGAGAAAGAAGATGAGAAAGAGGAGATCAAGCAAGTTTCCGTCAAAGATCGTCGTGATATCATCGGGGGTGATCCCTACTAGGTATGTGAGTTCATAATGTTGGGTTGATCCTTTCCCCCACACGGCAAACTCGTTTTATTTTTGAGAAAAGATTAGTTATGTTGTTGAAGTTGTTGGGTTGTGTTGTTGATGTTGTTGATTGCGTTGCTAAAGTTCCTTCTTGATTTGGGACATGTTTCCAGTTATGATTTTGAGTTGAATCTATTGTATCTTAAGGATCTTTATGATTCTAAGTGTTTGCTGCTGGAACCTTTGAAGTTAAGGGGTTTAGAGTTGGAAAAACAAGGGGGGGAAAAGTCGGATTTTTTGGGAAAAGGGTTGGGGTGTCGCGCCAGCCAGCGCACCCCAAAAAAAGAGATGCTGAACTTTCCCCTTGGGGTAAAGCGCCTGGCAGAATGCCCAGCAGGCCCCTCTGAAGTTTGAGGGCTGGCACCCCGCGCCTCTTAGAGCACCAAGGACGCCACTCCTTCCCTTTACCTTTCATTCCCCACTTTCTCATGCATGTTCCTTGGTATTGTACCAATGTTTCATAGTTGTTTTCAATGCTCTAAGGTACATCTAAATGTCAAGAACTCTTCCACAACATGTGATCAAACAGCTTGAATCCATAATTCCAATTCAAGAAAGTTAGTTTCCAAGTCAATGAAGTTAAGAGTTAAGTCTAGAAGTTAAAGAAGTGAGTCAAAGCAAGTCTTTAAAGTTGTTCAAGATTCTTTATTGAATGTTTTAACTTCATTTTAAGGTTAAACTTTCAAGTCAAGTAAAGAGTAAAGAGTCCAGAGTTTCAAGTTGAGTAAAGAGTATAGAGTTGAGTTCACTTCTCAAAAGTTATTAGGGAACTATGTATTTCCCAAAGAAGTTTTTAACTGTTTTTACATTTAAGTAAGAAAGGAACATCGATTCCAAGAGAGCCTTTGGGCTAGATTTTGAGTAATTATCTCAAACTAAAGAAAGATGTGTTTAAAACACTTATGAGCTAAAGTATATTTTTGGGAGTAGTCTTGAGCACCGAGTTGGGGACACGAGTTCATATTAACTCAACTCTCCATAAGAACCATGCGGCCAACATGGGATTTAACGGGTCATACTTTTTAGATGATCTCGTAAGTTAAGCTAGTGGATCCACTTAGTAAAGATAGCTTCCTATATCACGGCTAGGTATAGGATAGTCCTTGGGCAACGTGAGGTAAAACATTGTATCATCACTAGGGCTCATAGTGGTGGTTGTCGGTTAAAGAATCTCCCACTAAAGTTATATTACTTTATATAAGTAAAGTTGAGTTTGTTATCGTTTTATTCTTAACGAACTAAGTTGTTTACACTATTTTACAAGCTTTATATATTGCATGTGTCTTATTGCTTTATATTTTGAGTTCAGTTATTCATGAGTTGAACAGAGCCAAGGTAAGTGTTTTCATGTATTCCTTTCAAGCTTAAGTTGTGGTTTAGCTTTCCAACTCACATACTCATACTGATGCCAGTTGGCCTGCATCTTATTATGATGCAGACGTATGTACCAGGTCAGCATCCAGTACGCTGTTGATCCAACTGAGAACTCCAGAGTCAGTGGTGAGCCTGCTTGCATTTCGGAGGACTCAATTATTTTGTGTTCATAGTTTTGTTTTATTAGGGTGTTGTGGGGTCTGTCTCAACATCCATCTCAGTATTATAGAGGCTTCATAGACAGTTAGTCAGTTAGTTTTGAGTTTCTCATCTATGCATATATGTAAATATTCTATTTTGAGATTCGAGTTGCCATTGTGGCCAGATTGTATAAGTTAAGTTGTTTTGTAACCTTGCATTTGCATTGAGTTATTCTGTGGGTTAGATTTCCGCTGAGTTAAGAAAGCCAGGCCAAGGGTTCTCTTGGGGCCAAAAATGATCTCCGGGTGCCGGTCCCACCCAGGGTGTAGGCTCGGGGCGTGACACTAGGTGGCGCGGGGCGCCAGCCCCTAAACTTCAAAGGAGGGTTTTTGGGGCGCGCCAGGCCCCAAACCAAAAAACACGACGAATTGCTTTGCTCGTTATCTCACCTTAACTCGCCTAGAATCAAACGGTTTCTTCCCCAATCACTTAGAATTAATTACTTAACATAAGTACACTATAATCTACTCAATACAGCCCTTAAAACACTCACTTTGATCTCAAGAAATCATCAAGAACCGAACACAACAAGATTTAGAATGAACTTCAAGAACACCTATCAAGAATTCATTAAGAACTCAAATCTTTCAACTTCAAGAATGAAATTTGCGCTGAAAATAATATGTTTGGCATATGGGTGAACAAACCCAACACTATGGAAGCTTACATACCTCTTAGGGATCAAACCCATGGCGAAAATCCGCTACAACACGCAAGAATCTCGACGAATGCTTGATCCTCTACTCTTTTCTCCTCTTTTCTCTTCTTTTCTCTTCTTGAACTCTCAACTAAAACCCTAGGTGCAAACTAGGATTATAAAACTGAATCAAATCATATTATTCCTCTAAAATATTACTAAAAATGAATTAAATCTATTTTGGTAAGGAAAAGATGAAAATATCCCTTACTATTTTCAGCTAACTTTCCTTAACTGGTCAGCCTAACTTCGAAAGGTCATATCTAACTCATCCAACCTCAAAACTTAGCAAACTCGGCGGCGTTGGAAAGATAATTCAAAGATTTTTCCTACAGTATTTGGTAGCACACCTAACTCATCCTGAACTAGGAGTTATAGTCGTTTGAAGTCAATCCAAAACTCATACTTAAGCATAACTTGCAAAATTTCAGATTTTGCTATTTCCAATTTAATTCTTTTTCGAACTCAAGATGCTACATCTAGTGAACTTAACACTTAAGAAATTTTTAATTCCTCAGTAAAATCCTACTCACAACGAAGGATGGTTCAAGTCTTAGCTCAAAAGATTTATGGGGTGTTACAACAGTCTAGCCAAATTTTGTATCTACCATACAATACAGTACAATAGAGTATAATACAATACATTACGAAACAATGAGTAACAATGATCCAAACAGAGTGTTAGCGGTAAGGTGAATTTCAGCATCAAGTACCCATGACAAATAGATCTTTCCAGAAATGTCAAGTGCCACAAATTCAAGTTTTGACAAATTCGACATGATGAAAACTATCATAAAATAATTGAGTTAATATTATGATGTTGGTTTCTTTATAATGAATGGTTAATTAATGTTCAAATGATAAAGTATAATATGATTATAAAATATATTATATGTTATATGCATGCACATTGAATGTCTCAAAAACATATAAACTAATGACGCATTGAAATAGTAGATTTAATATGTAATTTTAATTGTTCTACAATATTTATTATTAGTTTCAATAGATATTAACGCCAAATTTTTTGTAAGAGTTTCAAGTTATATTTAATACAATAATATTCTTCTTTTATGACACACCAATATACTTATCATAATGTATGAAAATACTTACGACTTATTTTAACTAGCATTCTATCATATTACTTAGTAATTAATTTAGAGTTATAAGTTAGTAGCATATAAAAAACATAACAATAAAAACCTGAAACGTATTGATTATTATGCTTAGTAATGTATCATAATAATAGCTAAATCAAGTTATATATGCAGTAATTAAATTATCGATCAAAGATTTATGCAAGTCCTATTAGAGGGTTATAAACATATAATTGTATACATGACTCTAAACGAAAATTGATTAACTTTTTGGGGAAAAAAAGATAATCTCAAATTAAATATGTCTCAATTGGTTAGAGACTCGTGTTGATAACGTATTGTAAAATAAGAGCAAAATATAATAATACTAAACAATATAGGGAGACAAATGGTGATGGAAAGCATAAATCTCTTCAAGTGTGTATGAAGACTACCTTTTTATAGGATGTTCAAACCATCCTTTTACAGCATTTGACAATACGTTACTATAATATTAATTAATACAATAAATGAATACATTACGTTAGGATAGATTAAGAGAAACATCCACACAATTAAGTGAATTTGTAACAATTATAATTCTTTTAAATTTCTAGCCTAATTCTGATCAAATTTTCTTGTCATTTAGCATTACCCTCGATTAATATCAAACAGACAAAGTAATATAGAGATCAAACTACAATGAATGCGGAACCTAATATAGACAAAGGAAACCTATGACAGTCTTCATAAAAAGTTGAAACATGCGAAAATCTATTACATTGATTTCCTAAAGGAAACTTTCCTTTTCTCCTTTTTCTTTCACTTCTTATACTGATCAGTACACTCTCCGTTTCAAAACAAATATATCCATGAATTGTTTTAAATGGTAAGCAGATATTTTCCATTATATTTTTTGAATATTAGTGCTCTGTCATTTAAAAACTAGAGCATATATACTCTTTATACTAACAGACATACACGTGTTATAATCTTATCCACCGACCCGACATTTATTAAATATCGGATCAACGAATAAAATTGTGTCACGTGTCCCTATTTAGTCTTCCGTTAAAGTGAAGGGCATATATGCTCTAGTTTTGGACGGCAGGAGCATCAGTGTCCCAAAAATATGACGAAGGGTATCTGCATACAATTTACGTTAGTTCGAAGTATATTTATCCTTTTTCCCTATTTTCAATTCTCAAATAATAATTTTTTATTTCTCCAAATTATGGATAAGTTATTATTTTGATATTTATTATACTTGACTTTTACTTTCTAATTAACTGAAATCTACTTATGTTTTAGTCCACTTATGTGAAAAAGAAAATGTTATATGTAGATTATTTCCTTCAATATGATGTAACAATAGAAGTTAAACATAATACATAAGTAATTAAATAACAAATCTATTAATAGTTCAAGAAATTTGTAATCATTCACAAACAAACGAATTAAACATGCATACTTTAAATTATTCTTATTTTTATTTGGTATTTGATATTCATATTAAATCCAATTAATTTAAATGTGTCAATAGGACCCATTCGAAGGATAATGCTTGTTACTAAGAATTTTTCAATATTCAAAATTTGAACTTGAACTTCTAATTAAGTGAGGAATAATCTCATCCACCACACAATATCGTGTTGTTTTAAATAATTAAAAGTGAGAGTGTAGTTAAAAAGTTATTTGGAAGGTCATGACTCATGAGTTAAGTGGTGTCTATTGGACATTGGCTAATGAGAAAAGTGTATCTGTTTACATATTGAGTGATATTATATATTATATTTATCTTTAAATCTCACGCATAAATTCAATTATACCTTCTTTTTTAAATAAACATTAACATTTCTCTATCATATTTTCTGTGAGATTCAATAACAAATGTTATTGAGTTATATATTTAATAATGATAGCTTATACCCTTAAAAAGTTTCTACTCCAAAATATATTTTTTCTAAGTAGAATTTTAGGACTATTCATTTCTAAACAGGCTTATTAGATAGTCATTTGTAAATATATTCTAATTGTTGCATGTTTTTAAAAATTTCCCATAATATTCGGAAGTTAATTTAATTTTTGACACCATTAAAAAAAGTTATACAAATATAGATATTCGTCATAATTTCTCTTTCTCTAATGCTAGGTGTTTTGTCAAAATTTGATTATCTTACTTAAAATTAAGGTAAGTTTCACGGCGATTTACTAGAATTTTGCTTCACAATCTAGATTATTTTTAGCAAAAGATCATATTTGTGCAAATCATCCACAATCTAGATTATTTTTAGCAAAAGATCATATTTGTGCAAATCATCCATTTTTCTTATTAACCAAGACAAACAAGCTCTAAGACAAGGGGTGTGTTTGATATGAAAGAAAATATTTTTAGAATTTTTCCATATTTTGATTAGTAAGAATATTTTGAAATTTTCATTTTTTTAGGAAAACAAAATCATTAAAAATGAGGAAAATAATGCTCCTAATAGAATTAGGAAAACAAATTTCATAAGTCGTTTTTAAATTTATTGTTACCTTCCGACCTACTCAACGTCCCAAACTAGCCCCATTTCTTGACCATTCAACCCCCGAACTCCCACTCGCCACCCAATACTACCCTCATATAATACTGTCAGCTTACATATAAACACTCTTTGTGATATTGTTTCTTTTACTTATCTACCAAATACTAAAAAAAATATGTAAGACACTTACTTGCCTTCCAAAAAAATATAGGAAAAGTTACAGAAATCCCACATTTTAGATTACTTATTACCATTATCCCCTATAAGTTTTACAAATTTTCAAAATCCCTCATTTTCGCGCATCAGATTAGTGTATCTCACGCATCAGATTAATGTATCAACGCTTATATTATTGTATCTCGCGCATCATATTAGTGTATCATGTATAAAATGTACATCAGATTAGTGTATCATGTATAAAATGTAATGTATCTTAATTAACGATTAATGTATCTCGCGCATTAGATTAATGTATCAGCGCTTATATTATTGTATCCGTTTGAGGGTTTTCTGTAATTATAAACTTTTAAGGGATAGGTTGTAATTTTGTCTTAAAAGTATGTGATTTCTGTAATTTGCCCAAAAATATTTTCCATGAAAAACATTTTCCGTCATACCAAACACATCCAGATTAGTGAAAATGAAGTGGGCTTGATCCATGTAACGAAAAATAGCCCATTTATGCCTTACTAAAAATACTCTTCCAACCCAACAGTTAAGCTTCCAAATCAAGAACGAACAACAATTTCTGTAAATCACTTGTTCCATCAATGGCGTTTCCTCTCCATTACGTATGTCTTCTTCCTTCTTTTATGTTTTCTAGTTTCATTTCCCCTAAAAAAATTTAAAAAATTTCAATGGTGTTCAATTCTCACAAGATCTAATTTCTATTGATTTATCGATCACAATGCCCAATTCTTGAAAATTCTCTGTTCGTTCGTTTTATGTATCATTAATTAGGATTTTACTAATATGGGGTTGATTAATCTTCAAAAAAGAGTGGAAAAAATTGAATCTTGGAGAAGTTTAGCTGATCTAGCTCATCATTGCATATTTCAGATCTCAATGTAGATATAGTAGCTTCTTTATATTGTAGTATTTATTATGACGTGTCATTTAGCTGATCAAATCTTGTGTTAGTTGATTTCACTATGAATTTATGAAAACAAGTGTGAACTTGGTATAAATATATACTCCATGTGTTTCAATTTGTTTGTCTTACTTTCATTTTTCGTGGATATTTCAAAAAGAATGCATCTTTCCTTTTCTGACAGCTCTTTAATTTTCAGCTTTACACATAACATGTTTAAGACCGAGATTAAATGATATTTTGGTAGTTCTTTGATTTCTTGAACTCCATGATAAGTCAAAACCAGGCAACAAACACATTGAAACAGGCGGAGTATGTTCAAGTAGAAAAGTAGGGGGTGCAGCTGCCCTGTGTTAACTTGGATCTGTCACTATAATTTAGTTTACTAGAAATGCGTGCTGAAAAGAATGTAAATTGTTGAAGTTGGAATGTGAGTAAAATGGGTGAATGATTACTCATGGTAGAATGATCATATTATTGTGTGTAGGGTTCTTGCCCTGTGGTAAAGAATATACTTCTTTTGGATTCCGAAGGAAAACGTGTAGCAGTAAAATACTACTGTGATGACTGGCCAACATACAGTGCCAAGCTTGCATTTGAGAAGTCTATATTTACCAAGACTCAAAAGACAAATGCTCGAACTGAAGGTATTGCTCACCCTTTTAGTTTCTTTTTTATTTTTATGGCTGTGTTTTATATTGCTCACCCTTTTAGTTTCTTTTTTATTTTTATGGCTGTGTTTTATATGCTTCTGGAAAGTCATTGCTTTTGTTCTATTATCAAGTGATATGGTGCTCGAATTGTATTAACCTAAACTTTTTTTAATCATGGATGAGGTTTTAAGTTAACTGGATATTTTTTTCGCGGGGTTTTTTAGTTACTTTGTAAATAAGGAATAAAACTGTTCTTCATATTTATCCGTGTACAGTGGATCTCATTTTTATAGGATTCCCTACTTCTTATCCTTTTTCCTTACTTTTAATTGATCTGCAGCTGAGATAGCAATGTTTGACAGTAACATTGTCGTTTATAAGTTTGTTCAAGATCTTCACTTCTTTGTGACGGGAGGTGATGATGAAAATGAACTAATTCTAGCCACTGTTCTCCAGGGCTTCTATGATGCAGTTACCCTTTTACTCAGGTACCCATAAGACAAATCTTTATTCATGTATTTTGATCTCTTCATATATTGTGTACATGCTGTCTAACCGATTATGCATTGTTGCAGGAGTAATGTTGAACAGAGGGAAGCTCTTGAAAACTTGGATTTGATTCTTCTGTGCTTGGATGAGATTGTGGATGGAGGGTAAGCTACGCAGTTCTCTAATGGTGTAGTAACAGCACGTTACAGTTTTGTTCTGTCATCCTGCTGTAGAAACTCTTACATGTCATCCTTTAGCAATTCACTTGAGCAATTTTGTTGTCATCTCGTGCTGCTTAAGCATTGCATCCTCTGGGAATAAGTCATTGCTTTAAAAGTTGTGTTGCTGTATCCAGGATTGGGTTGAACAACCAGTACAATAGACTATTGATAACTAGCTTCCATACTTTAGAATTTGTGTGGAAATGATTCCCTACCTTTAGCAGTAATTTGTTCCGTACGTGAGGTTACTTTTCAACTTTTGAGGGTACCTACCATACTCTTGTTCAACACCCCTTCTTCCATGGCTCTGTTGGGATGCAGATCCCCGAGAGGTCTTCTGTTGGATACTAGATGATGGTTAATGGTTCAAAATATGTTTATAAGCCAGTGGAAGACAGTGTTCTCGCAATATCCTGTGCTTTGGAGAAACTAAAAGTACATGTCAGAATTATAGTTAAAGCATTTAGGGTCGTCAATGATCCTCTGCCTGATGAGAAATTTTCCTGTAGTATTTTTGATAGAGGTGTAGTTCTCTTGTTAGATAAAGCTTGTATATGTGAATAATTAACATTTCGTTTTTCTACTAAGTGCGTATTCTATGAATCCTGTAAAGCTACTACCTCTTTTTCACAGAAAAACTCTTTGCTTGGGTAAACTTTTACCTTGAAATTTTTGGGTGTTTTTGAATAATTGGCAGGATGATTCTTGAAACAGATGGTAGTGTCATTGCCGGCAAAGTTGCCAGTCATAATATGGATGATGGGTCACCCATTTCCGAGCAGGTAAACAACACTTCCATAATATTTTCTGAATCATATTTTAGACAGTATTCAACCTTTAGGAAAGATGAAGGTTTCTTGCTAGTTGGGCAATGGTTCAAAACAGCTGATTCACTGTGCTTAGCTAGAACGTCTTGGGGTTATTTTAGAACTTTCCGAAATCATGCCAACTTTATGAGTCGTATTCATAACTCTAAGCACTAGAATAAAGAAAAGTGAGATAGTTCTTTAGGTTATATTCATTCAATCAATCAACTATGCCTTAGTCCGGAACTGAGATTGTATTTTGTCATCAAATCTTTATAGGGAGAGTTATCTAACTTGATTAAACGAATTCCAATGCAAAGTTTTCTTTATTTTGAATTGGCAACTTTGTAGCTATTGACCTACATTTGGTGTGTTAAATAAATTTTCAGACAATCAGTCAAGCTTTGGCAACGGCTCGTGAACATTTGACAAAATCACTTCTCAGATGAAGCATCTCAACGCTTGTGAAAAGAGATGAATCGAGCTTCATTCTTCAGATGTATCGTCCCCAAATCATTTTAGATGTTTTTTTCCTTTAGGATGGAAATGCTGTCCATCCTTGATCAAGTCTATTCGCGTTATTAATTCATAGAATGTCCTCTTTCTGTTAATTTTAATTCTTTGACTCCAAACATTGTTTAGCCATTACACAAGTTGGATTTTACAAGTATATTACACATTGACTTTGTTATAGAGGTTTTGACAATTCAATACATTTTTGTACTTGTTACTGTGTTACTGAGGATTTCTTTAACCGCGTCTTTGTTCTTGTGATAGATAGAACATGCTATCTAACGCAAGCAGATGAATCGTCTTGTGTAACACGAGCAGGTTACGATGAATCCAGAAGTTAGATGACAAGAAAGTTCCTAGTATTTGTTGATGTAATCTGAATTCTGTGAACTCATCATACTCTTCTTATAGCAGAAACAGGCTCATGAGCCACTGAGTGATATTTGGTTCAGTATATATGTACTTGGTCCTTGTGCACACCGCCCGCACACCCTGAGGTATTGGTCCACCTGAACCATCGGACCAATGATCAGCCATGACTGATCATTTTGGTAGTCTTATAAGTTGCTTTTTCATTTTTTTCGATAATTTAAATCATATTGAAGAAAAAAGATGTGGGTAGTGTCAAGTTTCTCGAACTTCAAAAGATCTTTCATTCAAACTCTATATTTGTGGTTAAAAATTCACTTAATATGTATAAATAACTTATCAAGAATCCAGTAAATTGCATTTTTTAGTATTCAGAACCCATAAACTAAAAATTCCTAACTCCGTCTGTAGTGAGTAGCGTATATCTTGTTTTCCATGTTAAGTTCTTTCTTGTCTAACAAACTTTAATAGCATTCGAGAGTCAAACAAACTTTTTTTATGCAAATTTTTCATATGTATTTTAAATATCTTCAATTGTTATTTATCGTGACTTATTCTATTTTTTTTATAAAAAAAAATTCATATCTGAATTCAAATTTGACTTTCAAGATTTGAATTATACCATATAAATTGGTAAATAAACATTCTCATTTTAATTTATGACTTGACCATAATAAACTAGTATAGTTTGATGTAAACATCGTGTGCAAAAAAAGTTTACATAGGGTCCAAGTAGGAATGATTTAGGGTTCCAATAAATTTATAATTCAGATTTATTAAGGCATGAAGCTGGAATAGCTCAGTTGGTTAGAGCGTGTGGCTGTTAACCACAAGGTCGGAGGTTCAAGCCCTCCTTCTAGCGCTTTTCATTTCTTTTTTGCTTTCATTCTATCTAGCCTTGACTAATGTCTTGGCGTGTTCGGTATAAAAGAAATATGATTTTCTAGAAATATTCACTTTTTAGATTTTGTATGTTTCGAACTTCGATAAAATTGTCTAAGCTTAGTAGTAGAGTGCGTGACTTTTAACAACATAGTCATGGATTTGTGATTCGATTCTATCAGTGACTGATTCATAATTTTCACTGTGTGGATTTAAGATATAAAAAATAAATAGACAAAGAAGTAAGCAAAACAAAGTTTAATTAGTTAACATAGACTATTACAATTCTATTTTACGAGTTTTCATTTCTTAAAACCTATTCATAATACTCTCATAAGAAATAGTATTAAACATTCTTTTCTCCACATAAGGCACCATACAACAACTCATGAAATCACCATCCATTCACAATTCACTCTTGATCAACTTCATTATCGAGAAAGCTCTTTCAACTATAGCAGTAAAAGTCGACATGAGCAACACAAATTTTATAAGGAGAAACACAAGAGAATAAATTAAATGCTTCTTTGTCTTATCTAGCTATTAAGAAAGATCACCAATCCCAGATTGGAGAACCTTTTATCTATATCAGGGACATCAACAATATAAGTCTTTGACTGATTCCTTAGAGTAACCATTAGATTTTCACCAAAATCATCAGAATATAATTAAGTCATTCTCAACATTTTCTTGATGTCAAAACTAGAAGATGAGTCAACTGGACTCAAACAAGCAACTCCAATAAGCAAATCTTTTTTAACCTCATTGTTGACACCCAATTTTGGCCCTCCACAATTTAATTAATTTTCAAGCTTCTTAAATTTCAAACAAATTAAAGTAATTATTTTGAAAAAAAAAATCAAAATTACTTTTGAAATCATTTTCAAGGCAATATTTCTTATCATTAAATTAGTTTGGATTACCCCATTTGTCCGTATGCTTTAAGCAAGGATTAATGTCTCTTTTATACTCTTCAAGTTAATTCTCATAATCATGAAGATTGTTAGCATGTTCTTGCCTCCTTATTGACCTTTATCTGATTCAAATCCTCTTACTAGTTCATAGTAGGACTGATTTATAAATTTGTAATCGCTCTCAATGAAGTCGAGCTTGCTTTGTATTTGAGTTTGAGTATCCTGTTTAAGTAGCTATTGCATTGATCATAGAATCTTTTATTTTGGTGAGTGAATCATGAACTGGTGTTAGTTTGATTTCAAGAAGTCTTAAACCTTTAAGCGTTGCGTTAGAGATCCTTTAGATTGTTTTGACTGAAATTTCAATCAGAAAGCTCCAAAATTTAGTTTTGTTTACCTTCTTTCCCCGAGTTACTGATTGATAGGTTTCTTCAACATGTTTAAATATGGCAGTCTCTATTGTTTTGAATTGAATTCATACTAATGTCAGTCTGCTTTCCTAAACAGTGATAAATAATTATAGTTGATTGTTTAATAAAATTTCAGCAGAGATAAACATGTCATTAAGAGTTTTAAGCTTAAGTTGATATCATCCTAATGTTGTTAATCTTTTTCCTCTTTTCTTGGCATGAACTCTCTCGTTTGAGTCCAATTGGACTCCTCCTCTTGCATTTTCCTCTCCGTGTCGACTCTCCTTTAATCCAATTGAAGGGGAAGTTAATATCATTGGGTTGAAACCCAAGTAATACCAACGGATCAGTGGCAGCAACCAGCAGCAACAACAGCTCTAAAGAGCTAAAATGAGGAGCAAAATTGGGTTAAAACCTCCAAAAGACAGCAGCAGCAGTAGCCTTGAAAAGGCTGAAATTTGATAATTTTTGGACTCTCGAAAGTCCACTAAGTGCAGCAGATTTGCAGCAGCCTCAAAGGGCTGGAAATAGCATTTTTCGGACTTTAAAAAAGTTCAAAAGCAGCTCTAGCAGCAACAAATAAGAAGCAGCAAGAGGACTTAAAGTTGTCCCAATTCTATTCGCACTTTGTCTCCATCATATTGTGATTTTGTGATATTTGTTTTTAACTTCTAACATTTATTTTATTTTATCTAACTTGGATGAATCCTTGGAAGTTTTTAAGTAACTCTTCTATTTCGTTAATTGTTTATTTTAAGTATTTAAATTTTCAAAATTCTTTCAAGTTAGGCAACTTAAGCTCTTAGACTAACTTGAGAATTATCCATGTTCTTTCATTGTTAGTAATTAGCTTTGAATTCATGTTTATGAGTTTGAATTAACTATTTAGTTCAAATTTTGATTAGGATAGAGTTGTTAAGTTTTCTTAAACTAAATTAGTTCTCTTTTAAAATAACTTAAGACTTTGTATGAATAACTTAAGGATTTTTTATATCCTTTCATAGTTGTTAAATAAGGTACCTTGATCCATGTTGGTGAGTTAGAATTAATCGTATGGTTCAAAACTTGACTATGGATAAAAGTTTCAGGTTAGGATTATTTTTGAAATTTTAACAAGCATCAAAAGATATTTTATCTAAGTTTCAAACAAGATTTTTTTATAAGTAATTCTTTTATTTTACAAAATTAGCCAAATTTTTAAATCCGGCGGTCAATCGCGTGTTAGTGGATTCTCTAAGATGCCTAAACCCTTCCTTAGAGAATTAATTGAACCCTTACCCGACTCTGGTTTATTCAAATGTTTTCTTTTAAAAATTATCCTTTTTAATGGTTTTCTTAATTTTTCCTAAAAAATTAAGTAGCGACTTCCAAATTATAAATTTTTCCAAAACTTAACAAAAATTGCCAAAGTTGCGAAATTGGTTTCGAAACCTTAGTTTTCGAAATCGGGTCGTAACACTCATTAAAACGATCATTGAGTTCTTGAAACTGCCAATTGATAATCTTAAAAAATACCTCCACATGATAATGATGTGAAATAGTATAGTCAATAACTTTACGTCGAGATCTTTCAAAATTAACATAGAACTCATCAAAATTAGGTATCAAAATATTTTACTTAACACAAAATGCAGACACATTCTCGTTAAGTGGATCACAACCTTCATCCTTTAAATCTTGCAATTGTTTATTCATCACTTTAATAAGTAGAATAACATTTGCAATATCTTGTTCTTTTATTTGTAACGATTCATTAAGCTCATTTGTGACCGTCAAAATATCTCTCATTAAATGCAATATGAAAGCAATCTCAAATGCTTGACAAACTTTGAGATATTTTGTTGTCTTAGCTTTTTCTTCAACAGATTCAGAATCAACAACAAAATTATCAAGAAAATCAGTTATAGAGTCAAATTTACTAATGAAGTTCTTAAAATATTTATAATGTGAACCCCATCGAGTATTGACAGCTCTAGCAACACCAAGTTATTGATTCAATTCCTTACCACTTTCAATCTCACCCATATCAAGTGCCTCTTGAACTTTTTCTACTTGAGATTCTCGAAGTTCATTCAAGTATTTAAAAGAACCTCCCGCTACATTTAAGATATTAAAAATCAATACAAGTTCACTACATCAAATATGTATTTTTAGCGGCAATTAGCACTCTTTGTATATGTCCCTAAAGCCTTTAGCGACATTGGTTCTAATGGCACTTAACTAATGCCGGTAAAGACTTTAGCACTCTTTATTAATGTCAATACTTATTGCCGCTAAAAGTTATTTTTGTTGTAATGGTTCTCCAACTTGAAGACATTTTTTGAATATTCCAACGAGAGTTAACAAAAGTAAATGAGCAAAACAATGAATTGAATGAGACAGTCTTTTTTCTTGTTAAATCAAAAAATTTAGGCAACTTAAACACCCTTGCATATTGCTAGCTCTATCGTAGAATTGTCCCCATATAGAAGATAAACTCAAAGAATATTGCTCGAGATAGTTAACAATTGCTTCTTTCAAACATAAAGCACTAGTATCACAAACATGAATAATTCATATGAATTGTTCCACCTCAAACCTCTTTCTCAACATAACACAAAACAATCATCATCATTTGCTTCTAACGTGACACATCACCAGATTTGTTAACTAGTAATGAGAAATAATCACCATTTAGTTTCTTCATAATAACTTTAATTATTTCAAGCTTGCATGTAGTGACAATATATTTTTTAATTTTACGAGAAGTCAACTGGTCAGTTTTTGAGCCTTTTCAACACAAGTTCATTAATTTTATCACACCCCTTCACATACCATGAAAGAATTTCAAGAAGGTTACATTTGTTTAGTGATGATTCATCTTCACGATGTCCGCGAAATGTCAATCCTTGATTCAAGAGAAGTCTCACCACTATAACTGAAGCCTATTAACGAATTGTGTGCTCAAGTTGATTTGATTGGATAGCTTAACAAATGCAACTTGAATTGATTGCTCTTGTCGCATTAGATTATCATACTTCTTTTTTGCATGATTGTGAGCACTGTTTAACTTACAACTATGCATATATAATCATTTCATTTCGTTCCAACTCCTGAACCCTATACTTGAAAATTGTTAGAATTCAGAGCAAAAACGACGTAGTTATACACCTTTGGGCTTATGTGGCACTCTATGACTCCACGTAGTTCGGTATTGGTTTTTAATATTGGGTCATTGGGTAAATCGATAACCATTAAGACTATAGTAATTTACTACTTTTACCTATACATAAATAATAAATATTAATCTCAATATCTTACTAGTTATGTCTTTATCATTTAGCCTTCAATTCATACTTATTGTGACTTTGAATTCACAACTCCACATAATACAAACCATCAAAACTCAAAATCTAAAGTAAGAACCACATTCCTCTTAATTTCTCTTTGTGTTACACATGTATAGTTCTTTTCATTTTTGTTATAATTGTTTCTATTTTATGATCATTTGTAAGTTACATTATTGTCTTGTCACGAAAAATTTATTAGAGAAGTCATCTATTTATTTGATAAACATTTTCTTATTGGTTAAACCGAAAATCTAACCGTTAAGAACCAAAACTGATTAATCAAAAACCGATAAAAAATATCTTATTGGTTTAGTGTATTTAAAAATTGAAAATCGATAAACCGAACCAATAATACATAAATTCAAACCAAATCGATCGATGCACACTCCTACGCTTAAGAGGTGTTTAGATGTCACGTAAGCCAAAAAGGTGTACAAAATTACAAAAAAAAATAGGCTCGAAAGGGTAGTAGGATTTTAATTTAGTTAATGTGTCTCTGAAATTTTAGTGATAGTATATGGGGTACTTGTGCCTTATCCCTTTTTATTAGAAGGAACTCAAAAATGAAATTTAAGCTCTTCCATATAAATTACAAAATCACAAAAATTATCACATCTCATTAATACAGTATATATTTTTCATCAGTACCTTAGTTTTTTTAAAGACAAAATTGGTGGCAAACAAGAAAAACATTGGAGGACCCTCTTAGTTTATCCCACAACTAAGTTACTTGGGCATCACAAGACATCCTAAAAACATAAGAACTTGCTGCCACAGAATATTAGAGACTGCCTACAAACATGACTTGCTTCCCAATGTAGATCCAAAATCTAGATTTTGAAATGAATATGTATTTGTTTTTCGCGCATATATGTAGAGTTTGACCCCAAATCATTGGATTCTGTCAAACAAGCGAACCCATTGTTTATCCGTCACTCTTTACATCATTTTGTCATCCTCGTTATCATTCCCCTTTGATGCAGGAGTAAGATTATGTTGAGGTGCAGCGTTCGTCTTCCTTTGTCCTGCCTCTGCCAGTCGTCTAAGAAGATTGGTGACTGTAGGAATGAACTTTGTTGCTAAAGAGAGAAATCCAGGAAGCTGTCAACACATGTATACAAGATCAGGTAACAAAAATATTTTAACTTTAAAAGCTTTCCACATTGTGATGTAAGAAATGGAAGTGCACCAATCACGGTTTTGTATCAAGTCCATTTCGTCCAAATCTAAACAATTAACTCTAAAAAATGTTGCAGAACAGGAAGGAAGTTACAAACGCGTCTCGTTATGTAAGATTACAACTAATTTGTATTGGCAATTGTAGTTTTGCATGAAAACAGAAGTCTAGAAAGTCAGCTGCAACAGTAAATGATATGAAGTATCATACTTTATGACAATGGAGGAAGTTTACAATGATAATACTCTATGTGATCAGCAAAGATAGAGAGCTCGTACCAGCTACTTGGTCAAACTGCTTCTAATACAACAAAACTGAACTTTTTAACGAATCAGATTCAATACTTACAGCACCATTGCGAAATTCACCAGAGATGTCCAGTTGTACCCAGAGGGCTTTCACTAGTAGAAAGGCAACAAATATGACTCCCAAATACAAAGGATTCCTGGAAAGAGTAAAACCAACATGAGCTATGGGATCACGGTGGGTACACCCCATCATCGAGAGGATATAAAAGTCTCTACTCGTCAAACTAAGTGGTATCATGACTAAGAGTGTCAATATTAGTCCAAATTTCTTAACCCACCCAAAATTCACAGGTTAAGATAAATCCGTCTTTGAATTTGATATGGGCTAAAAGAGTAGATCCTAACAAGTTAATCTCAACCTCCATTTCAAGGCCTATACTAAAAGTACTGAATAAATTACTCAATTCACTAGATAGAGAAGGAAGAGAAAATAGAGAAACTTCTACCTTAATTCTAACATTAGATTTAGAGGTGGTCTTAAGTTGGGCAGGTTGGGTTATGATCTGCTATCGAATAAACATGTGACCAAACTAATGTGTACCCGAGCAAATTCAACTGTACTTCTTACTCATGATCCACAAGTAAGAAATGGTACCTCAACAGTGTCATGAATTCATTGAACCCCAGAATAAGCAGCGCGACAACTGCCCATGGAGGTGGTAACCAATTGTTGTTCCTCTTGCTGGCCTCCTGAAAGTTTAAAAATAGACAATCAGAAGTTAAGCACAAAGGAGTCTAATAATATTACAACCCTGAAGAGAAAATTATATCTTGATGAAAATATCAAATAGAGACGTCATAACACATGCTAAGAAGAACTGCTATGTTAACATACAATTGACAGGCTCAGAGAATCGTTCGAATTGAATTAAAGGCAACAGGGTAACATGAGTCAAAGCTAAAACTTTTCTTAAGCCAGTGATAAAACATTCAAAATTGTTTGATTCAAATGTACAGAAAAGTGTTGTCAAATGTGAAAATGATAAAGAAGAGACTTTAAATGCAAAGTGCAATTACCATGATCGCTTTAGTTAAAAGGTGCAAAATGAATAATATATAAAATATTAAATGTATGTGTGTATATATGCACATTCATACGTTAACTGATGCAAGAAAAATAAGTAGAATCAAACAACAATTATGTGAGTAGAGCAACTGCAAGATTTTCAATTAAGTGAAATACTGAAATACTCCATATGATATAAAAACATCAAATTTGGAAAACCATCCATTATTTCTGATGCAAATTTAAAATTTCTAAATATAGATTAAGTACCTAGTTTCTTTATATTTTCTAAATTATTGCTCTTAATCACTGGTATAGTTATCCAAAACATTCTCCTCCTTGTAAATTGGTCGAATGACTCATAGGTACATATACCAAACCCTTTTTATTTGATTTATTTCCTTAAAATATATCATTTTGATGGACATTGTATGTGATTCAGTGTTACAATTGTCAAGACTGCATCACCTATTTATCGTTCTCGCTCGGGAGCCAAAACGAACACGCCTGCTACCTACTATATTGGACCTTTGACAAGGCATTCTATCTTTGTCGAATCGGAACCAACACCACTTCATTGCGCTCGAACAGTTGAGCAACTTCCGTGCACAGATATAGATTCATTCCTCGTACCTGGTCCAGCCTCACAACCCTTCGCGGGTTCGTAAGAAGTCAGTCTTGAATTAAGAAAGAAACATTAGTTGGTTTGTCATTGTTAAGGTGCATGCCTTGGTGCCTCCCACGGCAGGCACCTATCTTTCCAAAGCGCTATAACTGTTCTATGCCTCATTTCAGGGCTTAGGCATGCCTCAAGATCACTTCCCCTGAACTGAAAATCAACTAAAGGTAGTGTTAAGCTATGCAACTTGGGCATAACTCAACCCCAAAAGCTAACTCATGAAGGGAATAATTGTCAAGTCTATTAAAGAAACCACTCAGTCCTTTAAGAGAATGTGGGACTCTTCACACACACAAACCCTCATGCCCAGGGTTGGACATCTAGAGTGTGGACAATTTATTATGGGACCAACATCGGAAATGAGAATTGGGATGGGTCCTACTCAGATACCATTTAAGCTATGACATTTGGGCGTAACTCAACCAAAAGGTAGCTTATGAGGGAGGATTGCCCAAGTCATATTAAAGAGACCACCCATCCCTTAAAGGGCCACTGTGGGATTTTCAGTTAGGTTTACTCCAGCTTATCACCACTCAAAACTAGCACTTCTACTCAAAAGGTAGCTAATTGCCCAAGTCATATTAAAGAGACCACCCATCCCTTAAAGGGCCAACAGGTAATCATCACCACTCAAAACTAGCACTTCTACTAAAAAAGGTAATACTCAAAAAGGTACTCACCCCCTCAAATTCTTTGGTACATAATTATCAAATCTCTGAAGTTTAATGTACAAAATTGCATCAAATTTATTCCTAATAACACTCTGTAGCATGTTTCCAGCCACCATTCTAGTTATTTGGAGTTTTAGAATCTGCCATAATGACAAAGAAATTAAGTATACAAAGAGTGAAGTCCTAAAAGCACATAAATGAGTGCAAGATGTAGGATAACGTGCCTGAGCAGCAATGGCTTGTGTAACAATATATTCAGTCTCAGTGTTAAATTGCTTCCACAATGATTTGCATTGGATAGGCGTGATCAAAGTTTTTGATGCAGAGACCTGCAATCAAAAGTTAACCAGAAGATGATATTTGATAGGTCAAATATGGATAAAAGAAAGATTACTCAATAGAAGTGTAATTTCAAGAGATAAACATTTGCATGCATCTTTCTGATCTTGCAGGTCTAAGTACCAAAATGAGAAAGGTAAACAAATGAAAATGTCGGACCAAGCTGCAAGGTTTGCATAGAAGGGTATATAAAGTACTGCACTGTTACGTCACAAAAAATAGTACTGCACTGATAAAAATTGACAATTTAGTTGATGTTTCAAAGCAAATATTCAAATTGTTTGAACTCTATGAAGTCACTTAGACCATAACTTGAATAATCTTGCTCTCTTCTTGTAAATAACTTCTAAGGAAAACCAAATTATCGACTAAGCAAGTTACCTCATTCCAAGTGCTAGAGGCCAGAGGATCAAGCGATTCAGTGCCTTTTTTGGTTGAAGCACCTGGCTTTCCATCCCCAAGTGCAACAGTCAGTGTATTCTCTATGCTATCACGTTCATCTTCCAGACGAATTGCAGCCATAACTGACATGAGCTTCAAAGACTGAGGATAGAATTAAAAGAACAGAGATTTATGTGATATTCAAACCTTAAACGACACCAGAGAAAAGAAAGATATATTCAGTCAGTCTTACAGCTGATCTGGCAGTTTTGGTAATAGCTCGAATATTTTCCTTTCCAGTCCAAATACGTGGCATTGAATCAGAATCATAGCTAAATAACATTGAAAACCTGTCATAATTTTCAAGTCAGTAGCATATATTTTGTATGAAGGTATTCAATGTCAGAACTCCAGAACAAGACGATCAAATATCAGTACCTATCCTTCATACGAATCAAAACCCTTCCAGCTTCTTCCTTTGTCTTTGCTTCAACTACTCCACGTGCATAATCCTTCAATCTCAAAACCATACTATCCTTTGTTTGTTCATCCATTTCAAAACCAGAAAGTGCAGCCGAAAAACCAGTGAGTGCTGTGCCAGTCTCACGTTGAAGCAGTTTTCTCATTGTTGGCCATGTATCGTCACCAGCTCCATCTAAAAGACCCTCAACAGGTCCAGCTAATGCGTCATTTAGTTTTGTCTAGACAAAAACTCTCATTCAGTGCCAGCATAACTACATCTAAAGATACAGTTGATCTCAAAAGTCTTCCCTCCGTTCACTTTTACTTGTCCACTATTCCAAAAATAGATTTTCACTTTTACTTGTCACTTTTAACATATCAAGAAAAGACAGTTATTTTTTTCCAATTTTACCCTCAACATTAATTACTTATTTCCAAGATCGAAGACTATTCATCAATTAATATGGGTAATGTGGTAAAATATTAATCATTGTTTCTTAAGGGACGTGTAAAGTTCAAAGTGGACAAGTAAAAGTGAATGGAGGGAGTATCATCTAAGATCCAGTTGCAACAAAGTAGTAATGTTGTAAGAGCCATTCAGATATCAGATGGAAATGTATTGTCATATTAAACTTCTTTTTCCAGGCAAATGTCAAATTACTTGGATCTAAACATCCCAGTATCAAACATTAGCAACGGATTCAATCCCGACATTTAGTAAATTTTGAGATGTAGCACAAGGACTAAAATATAAAGGTTATTAAACTTCATACCTCATAGAGAGTAGTAACTTCAGCCAGCTTGGCAGTACGAGCTTCAGCGATATGAGCATCTATATCACGCTTGAGCTTATCCCTAACTCTGGACGAGTCCCATTTCGCTTGGTCAATAACAGCATCTGCAAAATATTGTATCAGTAGACTTATTTCAAAAAACAATCTGCTGGGACTAAGGTCAACATATTACGGCTAGGCAAATATATCAGCCACCCATGTTTGTCTTTGTTCACTTTGATACCTACAAGCTCAGCTAGGTGTTCGCTAATGAGTGATCAATACTGACAGATAAGATGATCGCGTCTTTGGAACAGATTAAATAGAGTGGGGTTACAGCAATATACAGGTTATTCCTGTACCTGCACATTCTTCATCAAACTGGGACATAAAAGTCCCAGTGCACTCACGAGCAGCCATTGCGAACCCTATACCTCCCTTCAATTCCTTATCAAATGCTTCTTTGAATCTTTGCAAAGTATCAGATCGTATGCGTCCCAGCATAGATTGGTAGGCTGGTTGGATGAGCTACAAACAAAAAAAGAATGAATCATGAGGTTGGTTAAAGAAAATGTTTTTTTCTTGATTAGAGAAGATGTCCATCTGAGTGGGAGCATGATGTATGCAGCATTCCCTGCATCAAGTTGCATATTTCTGCAATCATCAGCATAGTTGCATGAGAATCTTTATTGTATAGGTATAATGAGATTAGTTGATACATCACTCCAAGGAACAAACTGGAGCTACTTTGTTAGCAAAAGGTTTGCTTCCACCATACCAAGTGACAATTTGAATTATTTTAATAAGCAAAAGGATATTTCCATTTCAAAATTTCATATCCACACATAGTGACATCTGAATGTAGGAGTGATGGAAAATTGTTAGGAATGCAGATGAAACTCATGGAAGAGTTTCTGAACTTCAATGTGAAATTTTCTCTGTCAAACTAACTTTCATCCATTGTTTAAATAAGTTTTCCACTTCCACTTATCGAACACACTATCTTAAACTTGCCTAGTAAAACTCTATCATATAGACTGAAATGAAGGGAGTATAATTTTTTCTAGTGGGGATGGAAAATGCAATGCCATCAGCAGTTCATGAACTGTTACATTAGAATTGAAAGTCGTTAGGTATATTTAGTCCTAGTAGCTGTCATCAAACAAAAGAAATCCGCCAAGTTTTGAACAGTGAAACAAGTTTAGGGGAGAGAAATGTGTAGCACCACTACCTGAAGCAATTTCTCTTCCAACTGCTTCCTCTTTGAAGATCTCACTCCTTCGTCAAAGAATGTTGCCTCTGCATCATATCTGAAAAGGAAAAAAATCTTATACTCTACTACGTGCTTATTATTGTCAATATGCATACAAGTTCGTAACATGTGTATCAAAGAAGATGAGTACAGAATTATGCATATATGAAACATGATTCTGCACAATTCCAGAATGATTCACAGGTTCAACTTTGCTTATAGCTTTAAACTGTCAGTCTTTCCTTTGTCCTAAACTCTCTTTCACATTACAACTTCCTTCATGTGTTTTTAAAAGTATTACCAGGTATGCATCCAGGCTCTTTATATTGAACTATACCAGGCAAACCCAAAACTAAGACGTATCAATAACACAATACCATAGCCTTAGTAACAGTGCAGTGATCAAACATAATTTTGTGGTCCCCTCTCACAACAAGAGTGCTCGAATGCATCCTTCTCGAAGGAAAGAAAGAGAACATTAAGAAACATCACCATATAGATATGCTTCCCTCAGACATAAAGATACTCCTTCCGATCATCATTTGGTATCTGAAACGTAGTACAGCTACTTTGGTGTGAATGAGAAAGGCAAGAAACTCATTTCGACGTATGAAAATATACATGCATAGAGTTATAAAGAACGCTAAATGAGATAGTGTTCTTACTCAGATAAACAAGTGTTCAAGATTGAGCTAAGCTTCTTCCCAAAGCCCCCAACAGGATGAGATTGCACGGCCTCTTTTAATTGACACCATTCCTAAAACAAAAGATAAATCATTACATGTGAGTACCGATGTTCCAATTGATTGATGAAACAATGTGCAGTTCACTAAATATTTAATACAATTCAAATACCTCATTTTTCATGAAGGAGTCATATTTTTCATTGGAAATTTCATCACAGCGCACTGTAGCTACCATAACCTGTATTTAGTTTAAATCAAGCACATCAACAAGGATATAATGATCAGCTGAAACTTCAATTGAGCAGATTCAGGGTACATAACCTTATGGGCAGGGAGGTCAAGGTCCCTATTCTCTTTTATAACCTCCCACATATGCTGCGCACTAAATGAAAAGCCTGAAGCAGGAACAACTCCCCGTCTATCTCCAGCAAGACCTCCAGGTGCAATAGAATGAAAGAATCGCTGTCTTAGACTAGCCACCTTTACAAGGATAACAAGGATAAACATAATCTAATAACCCAAAAGCTCAAACAAAAGAATTGGTAATCTGAGTATGTCGGCAAATACTATATGCCCAACCAAACAGATTCAAAATAGAGTAATGAAGACGGGGGAATCAACTAATTTCCAGTAATTGATTTGTGTCTACCTGCTCTGTAAATTGCTCTTCCTTCTCTTCATAACTAGAAAGAGCAACAACCTCAACCTGGACATTTAATCAATTTCATTACATACATATGCATCAGAGAAAATCATGCAACAAGAAATTTATGAGAGATCTTAACTGAAGAGACTCACGTTAAAAAATTCACTTAAAGGTGTTTCCTCGTGAGCTTGCGGTTTTGGGACGGAATCCCATATCTACATCAAATAGAAACAAATAAGAATCAACAATTGAGTCCACAATAATACGTATACTATGAAACATGGATATGATACCTTCTGAATATCTTCCCTTAAAACAGGCTCCAAATTTTCAAGCGGAGTCTACAAATACAATGGAAAAATCAACTGGTTAAACAATCACCGGATACAATTAATGTAGGAATATCTTCAACTGAAAAATCACCCATGAGTGAAGAAGGAACCTACCCTTGTTTTATCACGTATAACAAACAGCAGTGTCGTTTTTCGAGGACTAAATAACCGCATCATAACCTGTTAACGTTAATTGGTAAATCAGTGAATCAAA
Organism: Solanum commersonii; assembly: GCA_029007595.1. Classification (NCBI taxonomy): domain Eukaryota; kingdom Viridiplantae; phylum Streptophyta; class Magnoliopsida; order Solanales; family Solanaceae; genus Solanum; species Solanum commersonii. The sequence continues at coordinate 396,681 of JAJTWQ010000216.1, forward strand.
ATATTCATACAAGGTACCACCTTGTACTATACCTGAAAAACAGTCTTCAAAAGAGGTTTATTTGCAGCTTGTTCACGGCCAATATCATGGCACCACCTGAATTTGAAACTTATAAACAACTTGTCCATTTGGATATTCTTTTTTCAGGTTTTAATTTATCTCAAGTGCATGTAATTCACACACTAAAAGAAAACTTACATATTGATTAGCACAATATCAGAAACAGCTAGCGCAAATAGGGCACTTTGCTTCTCAAATGTAGTGTCATCCTACACAACACATAAAGTCTGAATGAGATATATAGAGAGCATTCAATGAGCATTGATAGAGGAAACTTGGTGGCTACAAATCAATCATAGAAATTTGAAAATTACCAATATAATATGGAGTAGCTAACAGTGGATATATAGACAGTTTAACACAGAAATGAGTACTTTGACCAAGAGATGAGGGAAGTCGAATTTAAAAGATCTCATAAACCAGCAAATCCATGGAAATTGTTCCAACAAAAACATCTTGTTGAAGATTGTTCTCAATTATCTCAGTGAAGCATTGTTGAACGCAGCAAAAAGGAAGATGTGAAGATTGTGGATTCCGAATTGGAATAAACCACTTCATACTGGAAAGGTAGTAGGACAAGGCAGAAAAAGGACAAACAGTGTCCATATTAGGATGCAATAACTATACATATGCAGCCACACAATAGGGTACAACACTTCGGGAGAAATACAAATGGTGTTTTATATATAAACAGTCATAGGAGCTACATTGAAAGCCAAGCATGGGAAAAAAAGAATGTGGGAAACTAAATCATCATCGAGAAAGTCAGTTCGACGAACCTCTCCACGCTCTCTCCCATCAGTGCCCTCTAAATCCATAACAAGGGTGCACGGCTCAATCCCAACACATCGACCCATCCAGATACCCTTTGTGGTTTGTGATCTGAAAGAATATTAATAATTCTCACTTTTATAGGATACACCGAATTACTATGAAAAGCTAAATGACTAGCCCATACCTTCCTTTATAAGCATCCATCTCTCTAAAGTTAGTACCAAATAGATGATTTAACAGTGTACTTTTCCCTGGAATGATCTCATTCGAAGTTAGCGAGAGGAATGAAAATTGAGTCAATTAAGAATACGGACAGACAGTCCAACAAGATAAATTTACATTAGTAGATTACAAACTGAAAAATGGAAGATAACAATTATGTTCATCTAGAAAGAATCAATACCGCTACTTTGTGGGCCCATGATGGATACTATAGCATATGAAAGACCACATTCTGCCAATTTAACTTCCTTTATGAAACTTTCAACTCCAGTAACATTGAAGACTCCATCCCCATCAATGAGGTGGGTGGAACAACATTCATCATTTTTATCTGAAAGCACATGTTATAAAGTCAACAAGAACCCAACTTTAAAAAAGCCTTAGATTGAACCAGCATCCATTGTTTGGAAACAAATAAAATCCACAAGGTATCACAAATTCATAATTCTATATAGTAAGATAGAAAAGAGAAAGAGTTCACATTTCATCCCACCTGAAGGCTACAGAGTCAAGCTCTAAGTAAGAAGATACATCATATCAACCCATAAATAGGATTACAAAAATTGTGCTATTCTCTATTAGTTCAAAATTTTATAAACTAAAACATATACATGTATACTAATTATTAAAACCAATCCTTTTGGTATTGAAGTCCTTGCATAACAACATTTGTATTACTACTATTTAAGTGCATAACAGTCCGTATATTATCACCCCAAGGTAACTAATTCGCAAAGCATATCTTCCGTACTCTGGCTGTCTGGCACATAAATATCAAAAATAAAACAATAACATAACCAGTGTAATTCCACAAGTAGAGTATGGGGAGGGTGGTGTATACACAGCCTTACTCCTACCTAGAAAAGTTGTTTCCAATACACCCTCGACTTGAGTAAAGCATAATAAAATCATTAATGAAAAGGAAAAAAAGAAAAACATTTCCCAGAATTACACTTATTACATTGCCAGGGGAAAATTAACATGCAGAAGATGCAATGCATTTTTACATTTGGCACAATATATTCAATAGCGGAAGGAAACCCACCAATTAAATAATCCAAAATACCCAAAAGAAGAAATAAAAATCCAATCTTTACACATGAAATACATTGAAGAAATAGTGGATTGTAAATGGAACAGAGCATGAATTGAAGGCATACCCATATCAGATCAATGCTTGTCGATTGCAAAATTACTATTTACAATAAATGAGATTTCTAGGACAAAAAATTGAGCTCCATAACCAAATGATGCAATCTTTAACCCTACACAATTTCCGTCTCAGAAGAATACTGCGAAACTTTTGAAAAGGTCGTGCATGGATCCCGCTCCCACGTCGTCGTATCGAATGCAATACCCTTCATGCCATTTGTAATTTTTTCATATATATATATATACTAGATATGGGACCCCGTGCTAGCACAGGGCCCAATAAATGTTACCATTTCTATTCAATTTATGTGGTACATATAAAATTTGAAGTTAATCAATTTTTTAGTATGTTTTTATATATTTTAAGTTGCTAATTATTTTTATTTAGAGTATGTTTTACGTAAATATATTATAAATCACAATAATTAACAAGTTAATATAAAAAGAAACTTATATAAAATTCATTGACTTTTGAAATTTCATTTGTATCACATAAATCAGGACAAAGCGAGTAATATATATGAAAATTACATAAAATGTACTATAACTCACAATAATTAGCAACTTAAAATATCTATATATCTATATATCTATATTTCTCCCAATTTATGTGGTATGGATGAAATTTTGAAAGTTAACAAAAACTTTTTATATGTTTTAAACTATTTTAAGCTATTAATTATTATGATTTATAATACTTTTTACATAAAAAAATTATTTATATAAAGTATAAAAGAAAAAAATTTGAAAATGAAAACATAAATGTCAATACGAGTCTAATCTATGTTAATTTCTATGTTTTAATTATTGTAATACCGATTGAATTTGGAGAGCCAACTAAATTTTTTTAAAGGATTTTTTTTTATAATTTTTAAGTTGTTAATTATTATAATTTAAAATATTTTATTTATTTTAAACCAATATATGTTTTCCTCTGTTTCAATTACATGACACATATGGAATTTGGAGAGTCAACTAAAATTTTAAAATATGTTAAGTTGTTAATTATTATACCTTATAGTACTATTACGTCATTTTCAAATAAAATAAGTAATATTTTAATTTCAATTTATGTGTCATTGATATAATTACATATATTAAGTAATAAAGAATTAATGTCTAAATTATGTGACACCTATGAATTTCGGAGTGTAAATCAAATTAGTTATATGATTTTTAAAAAATAAAGTTGTTAATTATTACAATTTATAATATTTTTTATATATTTTTTATATTTTTTAAATGATATATATATATATATATATATATATATGATAGTGATATTAGTATTATAATAAATTAAATTTTATTATTTTTAAATTTATGATCTTAATTGTTAGCCTATGCCACATTATAAAATGTTCCAAAGTAGATATCAGAATTACAAAAAAGTCGATACCAACTAAAGTAATAAAATAACATCTAAGGGCATGAACCTATATATATATAAAGCTGAATATAGACAATATGACGTGGCACCTTTCTATGACCAGCATTTCTATTCATCTTTTTTCTCCTTTTTTTGACATTTTATCTTTGTTTTGTATTTTTTATTTGTATTGTAAAAAAAAAATGAAAGTATGTCATACATAATTAATTATGCCCTTTATAACATCCATTACACTAATATAGATTTAAGTAAATGGAAATGAAAGATGAAAAGATAAAAACTATTCATTTTTCATAACTGTTTATAATTATGTAGCCTATAAAATAAAATAAAAAATAGTTGAGCATTTGTAACAAATAAGAACAAATTTCTTCACTTTGGCTCTTCTTTTCGACGATGTTGACGAATATATGGTATCAACTTATGTCGCTAAGATGTCCATCAAATTTCTAGGTCATGTGACTTTTTTAACGAAAGAGAAAGAGAGAATATCTCATGATTCTTGTGAAGACATTGATGTAAAGAACGAAATCATGTAACAAAAGTTTCTCTTCAAAATAAAAGACTTTTGAAAAAAATTATTCCTTCTACAAGGAGAGAAAATTCATTGTGGTCGAGAAATTTACAAGAAGGCAGATTAGTGTTTCAAAGGGTAAGAAAAATTATTTGGAGAAAAAATCATTCTATTTATGGAATTCGTATCAAATTAGGAGGAGAACAAGCAAAAATTTATTTTGTGATTTGAAAAGAGAGAAAATTAGATATTATTTCTTTCAACCTCATTATTCTCCTAATTTCTTTCTTCTTTTATTTTGCCTTGAATTTTTGTATCTTTAATTAAAGTTTTTTTTCCTTATTTATCTTTAATTAAAGTTTATATATATATTCTTAAAAAAGAATAAAAAAAGATGATCATATTTAGTTCCTTTCCCCATCAATGCTATTAATCTCATAATTAGTGTTATTTATATTATTTTCTTAATTAATATTTTTTCTTTCTTTTAATTATTTATTTGAAGAAATTAGTTATTATAACTTTATAAGAATTACACATGTATTTTTACATAATTGATTTGTCATTGTTAAATTTTTTGGATCATTCTTCATCTTAAAGTTTCTATCTATATGTAATAATAAAGCTAAAATAGAAAATGTGAGGTGACACCTTGTTAGCAATAGTTATTTATTTATTCTTATCAATGTTTCTGACATTTTTTGTTATTTTTTCGTTCAAATAATTGTTGCCTCGATTTTTAGTTTTAGTTTGTTTTTTTTTTAGCATTTTCTAATTTTAAAAGACTGAAAAATTTATATTGAAAATTTATAAAATACAAAAAATGATTTATTTAACTCCTATCATCATCAATATTATTATTAATTTCTTTTACTTCTTTCCTTAATCTTCATTTCATCATTAATGTAATTTATATCATTTTCTTATATATATATATATATATATATATGTATGTATGACATTTCTTAGAATTTAGGATTACTATCTATTTAATTTTTAAAAAAATTGAATTCTTTTGTCATACTAAATACAACATGTTTTATTATAATTACATTCAATATATTAATCAATATGTTGTCCGAATGAAAATAAAATTATCATTTCACAAAAACAAAGGTTAAAATATAATTTATTATGATTAAGGAAAGATAAAATTATTATTTCAATATCCATAACCATATTTAATACATTAAAAATTAATTGAAAGCAGTAAATGGAAAAGGAATCACCATTTAAGGAATCATTGTTTTTAAATTTTTGGATCATTTCTTCTTCTAAAAGTTTCTATCCATATGTAACAATAAAGTTAAAATAGAAAATGTAGTGACACCATTCTTAGTAATAATAGATACTTATTTATTCTTATCAATTATTTTTGACAATTTTGATTATATTTTTCTTTAAAATAATTATTGCCTCGATTTTTATTTTTATTTTTAACATTTATTTTTAATTTTAAAAGATTGGAAATTTTATGTTAAAAATTTAAATAATAGAAACAATGATTTATTTAACTTTTATCATCATCAATACTACTACTTTATTTGACGTTCTTTCTTAATCTTCATCTCATCATTAATATTATTTATATAATTTTGTTAAATCACTTATTTTTTCTTTTTTAACTCTTTTATATATATATATATATATATATAAAGTTGGATATGTAAATGATGATGTGACATTTCTTAGAAGCCAAGATTACTATTTATCTAATTTCTAAAAATTTTGAGTTCTTTTATCATACTAAATACAATATGTTTTATTATAATTACATTCAATATAGTAAACAATAGGTTCTAGGAATTAAAACAAAACTATCATTTCAAAAAAATAAATGTTAAATTATAATTTTACTATGATTCAGGAAAGATAAAGATATTATTTCAATATCCCATAACCACATTCAATACATTAGAAATTAATTGGATATAACTGTAAATGAAAAATGAATCACCATTTAAGGAAAATAAATGTTTGCAATACCATAATAATTAAGGAGAGAGTAAGATATCATTTTAATATCCTAATTCGGAACTTTTAATCTACTACTCAATTAAAAAGAAAATGCATTTAATAACATTAAAAAGTTATTAGTTTAATATTTTTTTCTCATTCTACTAATTCAATTCAATCAAACTTAATTTTAAAGATAAAATAACAGCTCCATTTTAATTGTTATCAATATATTTCAAAAAATTATCGTGAAAAGGCTTTTCTTGCACCTTATTTTAATTTTCATATACTATTATTATTTTTTCTGTCATTTTTCAATGATATTTTATTTCGATTTAAAATTTAATGTTTATTTTTAAAACTCTGATGGTTCAAATTAAGGTGGAGTAAAATATAATAAATGATGATTCTTTCTATACTAAATAAGAAGATATAACAAAATTGAAAGGGTGAAGTATTTTTTTTTTAAAAAATAGATAGGAAATTCTATTAAGGTATCATTACGTGATTATTCAATATATTTTTAATATAAATTTCATTTGCTGATGCATTTGTTTAGTACTCCTTCTGTCCCTAATTACTTGTTCACTTTTCCTTTTATAGTTATCCCTAATTACTTGTCCATTTTGACAAATCAAGAAAGAACATTTTTTTTACCTATTATACCCTCAATTAAATCACTAATTACTTTGAAAATTGCAGAACTTTTCATCTACTTCATAATTAATAGGGGTAAAATGATAAATTCACTATGTGATTAATTGATTTCTTAATAAATCTGTCAATTTAAAAGTGGACAAGTAATTAGGGACAGAGGGAGTATTACAGTGTTATTTCACATTATGAGATATTTCTTAGACATTTAAGGAGAATGGTACACCGAAATATATATTATATATTAAAGGATCAACTTCATGCAATGGAAAAATTTGTTATTAGCCAATATATTTTAACTTATTTGATAAAAAAATATATTCTTCCTCATTTAATAGATGTAAAATTTGAAAAGCTTTATTTTTTTCACAATCTTCATAGTACTAAAACAAACAATAATATTACGATTAAACAACAGAGTAAATATAAAATTAATCAAAAATATTTAATTGTTAATGATCGCGCGAAGTGCTACCAAAATCTGTAGTTTAAAACAAAAAGGTAAAATTTAAATGGGTCTACGATAGAATTCCTAGAAATCCAACTTGCAAAATTATGTTAAAAATGGAAAATAAAAAGTGAAATCAATTTAATTGAGAGTTATCCTTCGTCTGTCCCATTTTATGTGACATTTTTTATTTCTTGAGAATCAAATAGTTTAAGTTTGATCATAAATTTGCGTATGGTATCTTCAATTTTTTTAAAATAAAATTTATATATTTGTAAACTACGTAAAAATCAAAATATTATAAATCATAATAATTAATAATTCAAAATATTTTAAAGATGTATGAAAAATTTAAGATCAAAGATAAACTAAAGAGAGTAAAAGGGGAGAATGGGAAGTAGAAAAAAAAGGAAAAAAACGAATATATAGGGAGAGAAAATGAGGAAAAAAAGTTAGAAAAGTAATTATTCATGCGGGTTGTTGTATATGTAGAAAGAGACGTGAACAATTAATGAGCGACAATGAATTTTATAGTACAATTTGAAATGCTTTGTGTACAACTTTGTAGTGCTGTGTTCATCCTCTAAAGTCTCACTTCTAATAAGGAGTAATATAAATAAGAAGTATAAAATAAAGTTGAATAATTTTACAATATAATTTCTCAAAGTTGGATGATCTTTTGAGATATTTACTCGAAAATTAAGAGAAATTTAACAATTTTGGAATTATAAGACTGTAAGAGGAAAATGGATCAATCCATAGATAATATAAAAAACATATATGTGTTATACATAGTACATGTGTCTTTGTGATATGAGTGGGGTAAGCTTAAGAAAATTACATATTTGTCCTTGTTGGTCCTTCCTAACTCGCTACATAGTACATGTGTTTAGATATGAGTGGGGAGCAGTACTTGTTTAATGAGGTGGCCCCCAATACAGTACAACTTGTATTACCTTTGGTATATCTATTTGATGCTGTGTTAGTCCTTCTAACTGTCACTTCTAAACTTGATATTTTGAGATATTTACTCGAAAATTAAGAGAAATTTAACGATTTTGGAATTATAAGACTGTAAGAGGAAAATGGATCAATCCATAGATAATATAAAAAGCATCTATGTGTTATACATAGTACATGAAAATAAAAATAAAAATTGAGGCAATAATAATTTTAAAGAAAAATATAACCAAATTTGTTAGAAAAAATTGATAAGAATAAATAAATATCTATTACTAAGAATAGTGTCACTACATTTTCTATTTTAACTTTATTGTTACATATGGATAGAAAATTTTAGGAAGAAATGATCCAAAAATTTAGAAATAATGATTCCTTAAATGGTGATTCCTTTTCCATTTACAACTTTTCAATTAATTTTTAATGTATTAAATATGGTTCTGGATATTGGAATAATATTTTTTATCTTTCCTTAATCATAATAAATTATATTTTAACCTTTGTTTTTGTGAAATGATAATTTTCTTTTCATGCGTACAACATATTGATTAGTATATTGAATGTAATTATAATAAAACATGTTGTATTTAGTATGACAAAAGAATTCAAAATTTTTAGAAATTAAATAAATAGTAATCCTCACTTCTAAGAAATGCTCAAGTATAATATATAATATTCAATGACTCTCCAAATTTCATTTGTGTCACATAAATTGAGAAAAAAAAATAAAATATATATATATATATTGGGTCCATTTTAATATATTTGTCTTATTATTATTATTATTATTATTATTTTATATTTAAAAATTGCGTAACGTAGGAAAAAAAAAGATATTAGGTCTTATTCGGATGCAAAGAAATCCTCCTTTTTTTCGTCAAATCTATTGCTCTGAGGAACAAATTGTTATGGTGGCAGATTTTTTCGCATGAAATTAGCGGATTCAACAAAGATTCTCATTTCCTTCTTCATTTGTTCCTCACAGTTTCTTTTTTATTTTTTCCCACTTTATTTCTTCCTTGAAAATTTAACATTTTGAAATTTAATTACTTCATTTATTATATTTTAGCTACAAAATATATTGGAAAGAAATTAAATTTTCTAAAAAGATTTAGTTGATTCTTAAAATTCTATCATTGTCACATGAATTTAAATAAATAGAATAAAATGTATTATTAAAAATTACATAAGAAATACTATAAATTAAATGCTAGTGCAATGCTTATTGAATAAAGTGGGCCCTAACATAGTACAAATTAAGTTACATTTGGAACAACTTTTTGGAGCTATGTTGGTCCTTCACAACTCCCTCTTCTAAATAAGGGTAATATATATATATAGTTTGTCAAAATATATAAAATTTATTTCAAAAAAGTTTTTAAAAATTTTATTGAGAACATTTGAGGTGTCTATTTTTGTTTATTGGTCAAAATATATTTAATTTTAAAAGTAAATTAAAGGAGGAAAACAACTTTTATCTGTTATAAATTAATATTTAGGGATCGTTTGGTAACTGGATAGAGTTATGCAAATATTATGCAGTGTTTAGTTACGTAGAGATTAACAATATGTTAGTGAGCTAATTTTTATTTCTTTAACTTCAAAAGTAATTAGTAAGCTAATATTTATTATAATCATTAAAATAACCAATTATATAAATAATACATTAAAAATAAAGAAATACCAATAGACAAAAATAACAAAGTAAATAACAAATAACAAAAAATAATTAAATAATTTGTATTCAATATGATTAAGCAATTAAGTAATATGTAATTTAAAATAAAATAAATAATAGATAACTAAAAAAAATTGTATTTTTAACTAAAAAGAAAAAAAATTAACAAGAATTTAAGCAAAGAAATTGGAAGTAATTAAGCAATTAACAAGACAAAAAACTTAAAAGAATAAAATTGGTAGTGCTTTTTTAACATGTATTAATTATTTAATTTGTTGTAAATTAATATATATATATATATATATATATATATATGGTGAATGTGTAATTTAGCATTTTAATACATGTATAACTAATACCCACATAACTTATTCCGCCTTCTATCCCGCATAAATTATATATAGATTATCTCATAAGTTATACAAGTATTAATTATGTAGGATTAAACGCAATCAAATATCGTATAAAAATAACACATGAATAACTTTTATACAACAGTTGAAAATCTGTCAACCAAACACTGGATAAAGTTAATACATGAATAACTCTTATCCTATTTGCAATCCAAACATGGTATAAAATTAATGCATGAATAATCAAGTTATTCATGTATTAGCTTTGACCTATCTAGCTACCAAACAACCCCTTACTTAATTGGGACTAAGTTTGAAGCGTCTAAATATGAATGTTTATTGGAGAGAGTTATTCAACATTCCTTGGTCCATGGGGACGGCCCAATCCAATTAGTCATTAGAATAGGGTTGTAATAGGATTTCTCAAGCTCATTTAAAATTAGGGTTTATAAGTCTAGCTCATACAAGCCCTTGTCCATTAAAGTTTGATCGGGGTTGGTCCATGGGTCAAACTATTTATTTAAGGGTAACTTACAAAAATCGCAATATATATGAGTTAATTACTTAGATGTACGTTATGTTGTAATATTGTGAATCTTACTAGATTTTGATGTGTCTAGATGTAATTTGTTCTAGATACACTCTATCCAATAGGATATATAGACAAATCTTACGCCCTTGCCTCCTTCCTATCTCGCTCCCCACTCTCTTATCACGCTTGCGTATATGGGATGCATCACATTAGATACATATATCTCGCGCATCTAGTATCCTAGATACATATTAATCAATTAGATTTTTGCTAGTGTTATTGAAACAACCCCATTGTTTGTCATATTTGATTTGAAAATTCTCTCATTTTCTTGATGTTATAGAATTTTAAATTTGAAAAGAAAAAAAATAGCTAGCCCGCCCTATCCCGCAACCCTACTAGGTCTAGTTGAGTTGAGTACTTTCAAGCCTTTCCAAATGAAGGACCCGCCCTAGCCCCATCAAATTTCTTGGCCCACGCGGCTTGAGTCGGGTGGAGCTGGGTGACCCTTTTTTGACAACTCTAATTATGGGTAAAATCCATTTTCTTTTAATATTAATTAACTTGAATAAGAAAACATTTAATTAACAAAATAAAATAAAGAAAAGATTAATATAGTAGTAGTAGTTATCAAAAAGGGTGAAGCATGGAATTTGTATAAAGCTTTCTCCTGATATCACACTTGTCGTTTTCGGCTCTCTGTGCAGGGAAGCATGGAATTCCACATGGATCGACGAAGATTATGCCGTCTCACCACCAGCTTCTTCATCTCCTTCTTCTTCCTCATCTCCTTTACACATTCCTTCTATCTTCCTGGTGTTGCTCCTCGAGATTTTCAAACTGTACACCACCCTTTTCCCCTCTTGATTTGTTTTTTTAACCAAAAAGAATGGTTTTGGGATCAGCTAGTAAATTTGGGTGTCCACTAATTTCAACCAATAATCATTTCTTAGATGATTGAGATGTTTTTCAGTTTTGGGTGTCTATTAATATCTACCCATAATCATTTCTTGAGTGATTCAGACATTTTTCTAGTTTTGGGTGTCAAGTAATTCATACCCATGATCATTTTCTTGAATGATTGTGACATTTTTAGTTTTTGGGCTTCCAGCAATTTCTACCCATAACCATTTTCTTGAATAATTCAGAGATTTTTTTAATTTTGGGTGTCCAATAATGTCCATCCATAATCATTTCTTGAATAATTTGATTTTCACCAACTGTTGAAGCTTTGATATAGTATGCCATGTTTTTAACATGGGGTTCTGATGTGATATGTGATTGTAGTAATGGACGTGAATTCATATGGTGGCTTAATTGAGTGGTTGATTGTAGTAATGGACGTGATAATTTATATCATATGTTGATGGACTAATCCTAGAAAAAAAGTCACTTTTGATTAATTTTGCTGAAGTTGAGCTCAAGTTGTCTGCTGGATAGGCATCTTATATGATATCATCACAACTCTTTGTTACAATGAAGGCAGTTTTCACCTGCTACATATATATTTTTGTATCCTCTATATATAGACCGCGTAGAGACAGTGAATGTGTATGCCCCTACTAAATGGTTTGCTTGAATGACTGCCTTTGGCAGAATACATTCAACTCATAGCAAATGTGTGATAAGATTAAAAAAGAAAAGGTGACTAATTCAGTGTGAACTCAATGGAGAAATGTGGTATATTCTAAAGCTCTGAGATCTCCTTTCCAAAGTGGAAGAGACCCTTTTGACGTTTCTTTTTATTGAATCTGTTTCTCTGGAGGTCTTAATATGTTTGTCTATTGAAAATCCTATCCAAGAAATATTTGTCATTGCAGTGATTTTATACTAGTTGTGGGGTAGAAACATCTGAGAGAAGATCACTCAAAAGATACCATTTTGCTTTGTTTGGACTTTGGGTGTTGCTATATGTTATGTGATATGTGTTATGCTTTCTGTTTGATTCTTCCCACTTCTAGCGGAAAAGAACAAACTTCTGTAAAAAGGGACAACTCTTTGCTGCTTTCTCTGCTATGTATGATTGTGTAAAGAAGCTGTGCTTATCTATGTTCTTACAGGGTGATCCACTTAATATCAAAGTAAACAAGCTGTCATCTACTAAGACACAACTACCATATGACTATTACTTCTTGAAGTATTGCAAACCTACTGAAATTTTGAATAGTGCGGAGAATTTGGGGGAGGTTCTTCGAGGGGACCGAATAGAGAATTCAGTTTATACTGTAAGGATATGCTGTTTCCGTCTAGTTTGAAAATGGCACTAAAAATGTCTGTTCATGTACTTTCTAGTGAATTGGCTGCGTTGGTTATATCTTGTAAATTGATTCACAGTTTGAAATGAGACAAGAACAGCCATGTCAAGTGGTTTGTCGACAAAAACTTGTTGCTGAATATGCAAAGAACTTCAAGGAAAAGATTGATGATGAGTACAGAGTCAATATGTACGATAAATTTAGTTTAATTTTTCTTTTCCAGTTCAGTCCCACCATGCTCACGATTTTGCACCACCATAAAAAAATTAACTTTGATCATTCAAATAAATTATGCAGGATTCTGGATAACCTTCCTGTTGCTGTTCTTAGACAAAGGCGAGATGGGAGTCAGTCAACTACTTACGAGCATGGTTTCCGTGTTGGGTTCAAGGGAAATTATGCTGGGGTTAGTGCAATCACTGGATTAATATAGAATGATGACATAATACTTGCTAAGTAATCTAACCGTTAATGCATTCACTTGCTTCTGCCAGAGTAAAGAGGGGAAGTATTTTATCAACAACCACTTAAGCTTTCGAGTCATGTACCATAAGGATCTTGATACTGATACAGCTCGTATTGTTGGGTTTGAAGTCACTCCAAATAGGTTTAGATGCAAACCTGTTCCTTTCTGTTTGTATTCAATTTTTTCATTCTTGGGGGAAGGTATAATTATTCCTGGATGTTCTTCTCTTACTTTATTTTTCTTGACAGCATTAAGCATGAGTACAAGGAGTGGAATGACAAGAACCCTCAAGTGACGACGTGCAACCAGAATACAAGAAATTTAATTCTAGGTGGTGTTATACCCCAAGAAGTAGATACAGATAAGGAAGTTGTATTTTCTTATGATGTTTCCTTCAAGGTATTCTACTTATTGAACTGTTATCTGTGTCCTGCTTCAGGCACAAAACAACTATTTATGGTTTGTTGATTTTCTTTTAACTGTTTTTCTGCAGGAGAGTGAGATAAGGTGGGCTTCTCGTTGGGATACATACCTTCTCATGAATGATGATCAGATTCACTGGTTTTCCATCATAAACTCTCTTATGATTGTCCTCTTCCTTTCTGGTATGGTCGCGATGATCATGATGAGAACTTTGTACAGAGATATTGCTAACTATAATCAACTGGAAACACAAGATGAAGCTCAGGAAGAAACAGGATGGAAACTTGTTCATGGAGACGTTTTCCGCCCTCCTACTAATTGTGGATTATTGTGTGTTTATGTTGGGACTGGTGTCCAGATATTTGCGATGACACTAGTGACAATGATGTTTGCTGTGCTGGGTTTCTTGTCGCCTTCTAACCGTGGTGGACTTATGACTGCCATGGTTCTGCTCTGGGTCTTCATGGGGTTGTTTGCTGGTTTTTCTTCTGCACGTCTTTACCGAACATTCAGGGGAACACATTGGAAGAGGATTACCTTGAGAACTGCTTTTATGTTCCCTGGTATACTTTTTGCTGTCTTCTTTGTGCTGAATGCTCTCATCTGGGGAGAGAAATCTTCTGGAGCAGTGCCTTTTGGAACTATGTTTGCTCTTGTGTGCTTATGGTTTGGTATCTCAGTGCCTTTAGTGTTTGTTGGCGGATACATGGGCAATAAAAAAGTGGTCACTGAAGAGCCGGTTAAGACAAACAAAATACCTAGACAAATACCGGAGCAACCATGGTACATGGCACCTGCATTTTCGATTCTTATCGGTGGTATTCTTCCATTTGGGGCTGTTTTCATTGAGTTGTTCTTCATTTTGACTTCCATATGGCTGAACCAGTTCTACTACATCTTTGGCTTCCTTTTTATAGTCTTTCTGATCTTGATAATCACGTGTGCGGAGATAACAATGGTCCTCTGCTACTTCCAGTTGTGCAGTGAAGATTATTATTGGTGGTGGAGAGCTTATCTGACTGCTGGATCCTCATCATTGTACTTCTTTCTCTATTCAGTTTTCTATTTCTTCAGCAAGTTGGAAATCACAAAGCTGGTTTCAGGAATCTTGTATTTCGGTTACATGTTGATTGCATCCTACGCCTTCTTTGTGTTAACGGGAACAATTGGTTTCTATGCTTGCTTCTGGTTTGTTCGGAGGATCTACTCCTCTGTGAAGATTGACTGATCAAGAGATTTCAAAATTTAGGAAGTGGTCATGTTGATTGCATCATATGCCTCCTTGGTGATATACTTGCTTGTGCTTTGTCCAGAAAATATACTCCTTGGTGAAGATTGAGTACTGACCATATCTCATAGTATGTAGTGGTATAGTGAAAATGGTCTTACTTTTGCTGACTTTGATACATAGAAAGAGTTGCAAAGTTTTTTGTTTTCGTTACTTCATAGGACAAAGGCTGAAATTTCCTGCCTGCTAACGACCATTTCGATTCCAGTTCACAGGCTTGGTTTGTTTCTTATCATTCTAGTTTATTTTGTTGGTTACATTGTTGACACATTTTTTGTAGCTTTTAGCAATACATTTGGATACCTTATACACTCCCTAGAGGTATGCAAGTATTTTTGGGTTTTAAGCTTCTTTTGTTCTACCTTTTGTAATGTTTGGAAAAGAATAAAAGAATATTTCTAAGAACGTACTTTTAGATCAAATAAGTACGTACTTATCAAAATAAGCTAAAAATCAAAAGTTGGATATTCCCAACTTATGACCTTTGGTTTTGAGCTTATAAGCTATTTTGTAAATGTCAATCCAAACACTCTCTTAAGTCAAGCCTATAGGTAAACAAACTCCAAATGACATCAAATTTGACAAGAGGAATGGGCCCTTCACCCAAAATCCCAAAATTACAACTAACTTGAGGAGAAGTATTGAAAAATGGCTTAAATTCCATTTTTTTCGACCAAACACACTCAAAGTGGGGGACATGGGACCAGCCATGTCTCCGAGGTGTGTTTAATAGGCCTATTTTCAACAATATTAATAGGTTAGTCACATGGGCAGTGGCGGAGCCAAAAATTTTAATTAGGGGTTCAAAGTCTGAAGAAATAGACACACGAAGTAGCCTAACGGGGTTCAATATCTACTATATATACATAAAAAATTATTTTAACCATGTAAAAATAATATAATTTTTCGCCGAAGGGGGTCGGATGACCCTCCTAAAGATAGCGCATGGGTCGGAGCCACCTTATACGAAAGGTGTGATCTGCTGCACACCTATGTTGGAAAACTATGTGATGTACAAATATTAAATGTGTAGTTACAAATATTAAATGTATAGTTATTATAAGTGTATATTTAATTATGAACACCCCTAACACAACTGGGGAAGAAAATTTGCACACCCTCGACCAAATTTGTTGAACGTTATGCTACATTTCTTTCTGAATGTGCTTTAAAAAGCATTTTCATATTTAGTTTGTCCACTTGCATAGCTGATAGCTGTCAAGAAACAACACTTTTGACAGACATGATGAAACATCCAATATCTTAACAGACAACACATGTTGAGGAACAAGAGTGAGAAAGCATAGTAATTGAAAGAGCTTGATGGTACTACAACATAGTAAAAAGCATTTCTCTATGTGCAAAGCAATGAATTATTGCTTTCTTACATACATGATGATTGTACCATGTTGAAGTTCATGGAAGCAAAATGCTTTCCAAGTCTCTCACCCTAACACAAACAAAATTTGCACATCGGCTCATCAAGAATCGTCTTGATGTGTAATTAGACGAAACCTCACATGTACAGAATCTTTCGCCAATCATCTTCGTAATCAGGTGAGCTTTGATCAAAGAGGTGTGTTGCTGAACTGTACAACTTCAACCCCAACAGAGCCAAAAAAATGGAAGTGTGGATTTATGGATGTCTAGTAGCTCGTTCGAAAAATGTTTATAGGAGTGGTTAAGTATTTTTATCACTTGTATACTCCGGATCATCAACTACAAATGGCTTCCACAGAGAGTTTCTTTAGAACATTTCGACAAGGATCGCCTCCAAAATTCTCTGGTGTTACCTGTACTGAGCAAGACTCTTTCCCAACACAATTCTGCAAGTATAGTAATAATAACCAATTTAAGATGCAAATAAATCAGTCTAGCTCAGAGATTGTTAGGAAAAGATGCTATATTGACCAATCAGTTTCTCATGTCAACTCATTAAATTATGATTCATAAATACCTTTTTGAAAGCATCATATGAGTGCGGAGCATGGCAGCTTCCCTGCAGGAAGCTTCCACAAACTCCCCCTGGTGTTCCAAAGCTTGCAAATTTGATTGAAGAAATCTTCTGACCAGGTGCACACTTGAGATGGGCTTTAGGCCTGAGAGGTCTGTCAAATTTACCAGATACTAGCCTCTGCCAATTCAACAACTGTGGTTGCCACTCATACATATCAGCACAAACACTTGCTATTTCTCTTTTGACTAAAGTGATTCCGTAAGGATCTCCTCCCCATTCCTCGAATACAACTAACAAATTTCCAGTAGGATACAGCCAAGACCGGGGTACATGGTACCTGAATTTATGATTCTCAGTTAAGTTGGAGCTTCTTGTTACTGTTAAATCAGAGTAAAATTCACTAAGGTTTGTCATTACTTACCATCTTTGTGAGCCCTCACCACAGTTAGTTAGGCACTTTTTTTCATCAAACCAGCCAGTATAGTTACAGACACTACAACTTCCAGATGATTTATATGCAGGCCAGTGGCGTCCAAGGCTCTGACCATTTATCCATACTTGACCTTTGCCCATGGTATTCATATCTAAAGCCAAAGGCTCATTTCCATCTGGAGCATTGAATGTAGTCTGTAAACACAGCAAAGGGATTTAGTGGGATTTTCCTCAGATCTTTTGAAGAAATGATCCGTGTTACAGTAAATGCTAGCACTGCTCCATAAAGCGTAATCCTTTAAGTAATATTACTTTCTTATTGAAGGATAACTTTTACTTTTAATAACTAAAATGGTAGAGAAGATATGAGTTATGCACCTTATACCAACTGAGTGGCTGCTTCTGAGCCACTAAAGAGCCTTCCACCCACTCCACGGATGGGCTACCACTGAGTGAATGAAGACTCAGGGCTTCTCCTTTTAGACCAACCTGGTGAAACAAATAAAAAAGTCAGGTAGACAGGCATTATAAGCAAACAATTTTGTTTGAACATCTAAAAAGACAAACCTTGTAGAACCATTTCTGCCATGTTAAATCTCTTGTTCCCTCGTTAAGTCCATTAAGTGAAACTGGTCCAAGAACGCCAGCATTCCATGTCTCAAAATGAGGGCCAACGTTCTACACTCAAGCACATGTAAAAGCAAGACACGTGATGAGCATATTTTGGAAATACTGAAGTATAACTCTCAAAATCAGTTTCACTTTAGTGCAATGCGTAGAACAAAGCAACTGCCATGAGGCGATAACCAGGCATATGTATGACCATATGCACGTGCAATAGAGAAAGAGAGGGTGGGGAGAGAGGGACATACCGGAAGACCAACAGCAATGCTTAGCAAAGAAATCTTGTTCACACCAGCTCTCAGATTTATACCATTGCTGAAAGTTAGTTTTGGGTCCTCTAAACTTCCGTACACAGTTCCTGCAAAAAGTTTGGATGAACGGAAAATCAAATAACAATGTGCTGCTTGACTGGGACATCAGTTTTTTTTCTTACGCCAAATTGTTTCCTCGGACGTAAATTGCAAGCAATCAAAAGCCTCAAACCTCCGATATAAAACAACAAAATAAAAAGAGATTCAAACTACAATTGTATGTAACAAAAGACGTCAGACCTGCTAATTGACCATTCACAAATACATGCAATGCATGGCCAGCAGAGAAGACCGTAAGCCAAGGCCAATTTCCACTATTCAAAAATCCTTCTGTTGGATCAATCTGAATGCTGCGGGTAAACATTATTAATTATAAGCATGTGAGCAATATAAAGTAGTTCAAGTGTAATTAACTTCCTTATTTTGTTTGTGAAGCAATACTAGAAGCTACAGAAGCACTTACTCAGTCATATACCACAAGTAATCAGATACATCTCTTGTGATATTTATCTGCTCCAATAACCCAACAACTGTGAAACTATCGTCTTCATGCAATCCTGCGTCTTCATTGTATGACTCCCATGAGAATCCTCTACTGACTGGAGTCATCTTCATCTGAGCACTTTGAGCACCAACCTTTACATTGAATTAAGAGTGTGCTGTCAGACTTCTGACTGTGGAGTTACGTATAAGGCATTCTCTCAAGAAAGTAAAATATTAGAAAATTGTGAGATATTCATGGTTATGTACTAATAACACAAGTACTTCAGGAGAAGAGTTTTTTTCTCACCCTTGCAGTATTATAGACAGTGTTCTTGCAGTCAGGAAGAATGCTGATAGACCAGGGTGGCAAGTTATAATGCATGTTCCCAAATGCCACTTTAGCAAAAGAGTGTTGGTTGTAATTTGCTAGGAAGGCAGCACAGGCCCCAGACTCCGACTTAAAAACACGTGCCTGTAAGAGAAAATGAAAGTTTGCTGTCACTTCAATTCTGGTAATGATGATTAGTTTAAGAAGAACCCAAATAAATGTCACCTCTTGATAGCTTCCTAAGGATGTCACAGTTGGATCTGCAGATACTAAAGCTGGCTCACAGAGCTTTATTGCTCTATGTAGATCTTTCAGATGACCCCATTTAGGTTGCCGTAATGACCCTGAAGATCAAAGGGAAAAAAGTTCACTTAGGCAAAACGATTATTTCCACCTCAGTTGCTCTTTTTTTCCATCTTTTACATCTTCTTCCTAGTTCTAATCCTGGACTTGGCTGTAAAGAAACCTCATAAGTTTTTCTCGATAGCAGTAGACTAACTGAACAACAACATAGTATGATGTAAGTTTTTATCAACAACCATAGATTAACTGAGAAACATAATTCATTTATGATGAAGAACAGGACTCCAAGTAATTAATTTAATGGAACTGCTAGCATCAGTAAAGCTACCAAAAGTGGTCGAACTTATTCTATCAAACTTGCGAAATTCATCAAGTTTTAGGAGAAGCAGTAGACATTGCTTTAAATGCAGCTTGCATGCCTACTACAACAGGTACATGGCAATCTGAACTAGAATGACTTGAAATTAGTGATCAAAGCATTCAGCCCTATATACAGCAATGATTTGTTTTCAAGTAAGTAAAGGTGTACAACATGGAAAACTAACATTCCATCCAAACAGAAGCACAGATAATTTGGTCAAGGAGTCAGAAATGGAAGCGCTGACCCTCCCTCACACATGAGTGAAAAAACTTATGGAAAGCAGTGTACTAATGTAAACAGGAATAACAGGAAAAGAAAAAAGAGTTCACAAAAAAAAAATCCCTTTTCCCTATACAAATGGTATGGAACAAAACAGGAAACAGGATTTTGATCCTTAACCATCTCCTTACATTAAAGATGTTCAATCCAAACATAGATTTTAAGAAAGAACATACCAAATTCATCTAGGGGTGCATCATAGTCATAACTAGTAGCAATAAATGGGCCACCAGATGTCCTTCCAAAGTTTGTTCCTCCATGATACTGGCCAAATAAGAGGAAAAATAGGATCATAGAACAATGTATATTTCTTGGATTCAGAAGATACATACATCTAAATGTTAAAGTCCAATGAATTACCATATAGTAATTGATGAAGGAGCCTCCCGTTTGTATAAATCTTGCGACAGCAAATGCCATATCCTCTGCAGGACGGTAAGGAACTGGACCTCCAAATTCAGTAAACCTGCCAGCATTATCAAAACAGAAAATCATCCCGTCATGAACTCTAGCAAAGATGTAAAATAAGATATTGTTCACCTATTGCTTATGAGAGATGAATACGCAGTTTACCAGGCTGTCCAGGCTTCAGTCCACATCTTGGGTTTATTAGCCTTATTTGGTGTGAAGTAGTCACAGTAGAAACCATTGCAGGTATTAATCTGAGCAGGGAAAAGAGATACATTACGGTAAAATACCCGAGAAAATTTTATTAAAAAGGAAAGAGGAACAGAAGACATGCCAATACAAGTTATGTTTCCAGGATGTTTTAAAGTATTAGTAAAGTAGCTATCAGAAACAGGGGAAGTACAGTATCTCTCTGATTGCAAGTTTGATTCAGACAGGTAAAGAATGTTTTTTTTTTGCAAAACACTAAGGGGTCGTTTGGTAGGGTGTATATAAGAATGGTGCTAAATAGGGTGAATTAGTAGCGATTGCATTAGTAATGCTAGAATTAGTTATGCTGAGATTATTTCTTATGCATTGTCTAGTTTGGTGTATTAAAAATAACATGCATTGCATAGTTTCTAAAAAAAATAATTGTTTACAAAATAACCTCAACAAATACGGTGGAAAGGTCATGGAAAAGGTTTTGAGGGACAATTGTGTCTTTAACAATGCTAATGCAAGCATTAAAAACCCTTGCATTGCTGATACCATATGCATTGCATAATACCAAATAGAGTGTATACATTAGTTATACTTAAGTTGAAAAAGTTCACCCAACAAGGTATTAGTAATGCACAAAGCTAATGCCTGCATTATTTATTCTAATGCATTCCACCAAACGACCCCTAAGAAACAAACATATTCACAAATCAGTGATTACAAGAGTCAAAGGTCACTGAATATTTTAACGACCCCTAAGAAACAAACATATTCACAAGTCAGTGATTACAAGAGTCAAAGGTCACTGAATATTTTTTTTAAGAGACAAGAAAACAGATAGGAGTAGGAACAAAAGCCACCCCATGTGCAGGGACTAAAACTATTTTATTTAATTAATTCATCAACATCTAGGTTGACAACTGACAATAATTTTTGCATAGAAAATTAATGAAATTATATAGAATCCACTTACAATAGGATCAGGAACATCATCTTGCTTGCACATGATCCATGGGACACCAGTGCCAAGATCCACAGCCATTTTGGCTGCCCACTCTGAGTAAACTTTACCAGGTTCACCTAGTTCCCACTCCATAGGTCCATATTCATTTTCTATCTGTCAAAAAAAAAATTCAAAGACAAATATCTTCATCAAAAAAATTTGCAAGATTAGTGGAGAAAATGATAACAAAAGATACTGAAATTTCTTTAACAACCTGAGATAGAATAATTGGACCACCCTGAGTTTCATAGAGCTTTTCTGCTTTCATCATATCAACAATCTTAGTAGTGAACTTTTGCATTGCAGCCTACATTACAGCATTTACACAAAAAAACATAACAGCCAAATTAGAAACCAGACACATTGAAATGAAGAACTTTTCATATGACAACTTGATCCAACCTTGAAAGGCTCATTGTCTGTTCTGAAACTGATACCTGGAACATACTTCAGCCAAACAGGAAAACCCCTGAAATTAAAACAAGTAATATGAGCAAGAACTTAACTTTATGCGTATATGGGGTTGTCATAATTTTAAGCCATACCCAAAATTCCATTCAGCACATGCATAAGGTCCAATCCTAAGATGGACATAAAGTCCTGCTTCTTGCACCACTTTAATGAACTTCACTAAATCATACCTCTCTTCAAAATAATACTAGAAAGGGAAAGTAAAAGTAAGTTAAACACTAGCAGCAAATGATGAAAAACATGAAAAAATTTTAAAAAAAATAAGTCTACTTTACTCACTTTCCCTTCTTCAGGCTCATGCCCATTCCAGAAAACATAAGTCTGTATAACATCCACTCCCCCTTCTTTTGCCTTCTGAATAAGATCTGGCCACATCTGTGTAACCCCAAAACAAGGAAAAAGATTTAAACTTTAAGACACCCATTTGCCAAAAGAACAATCTTGAACATAAACATGGAACATCAAAACCAACATCTGAAGTAAATATTATTATTTTTTTGACATGAGAGTATACCTCAGGGGTGCTTCTAGGGTAGTGAATGGATCCAGAAATGAGGATTTTTCTTTGTCCATTTATAATGATAGCTTTATGGTCATATGAAACAGAAGCAATTCCACAAGAAACCCATAAACACAATAACAACATCAGCAACATTGCTATCCAAGAACCCATATTTGTCAGCATTGAGACAAATCAAGAATCAAAACTAATGAACTAACTTCCTCCCCACCCCCACACCTTTTTTTTTAATAAAGTTGCAAACTTAACTTTATTCTATTCTTGCAATTAAATAGGGATTGAAAAAAAAGTATTGAAGGGAAAACAGCTGTTTTTGTTGTCTGAAGAATTTTCTTCTTCTTTTTCTTTTTTATGTTTATTCCAGTAGTCCATACTTTTTTTTCCCTTCTAGGCTCTACTGCTGAGCAAAAGAACAAAGAAGAAAGAGAAATTTGCTGCCTAGAGTAGTGGTACAAGTTCCAAGTAGATCACATAACTCAATTATTAAGGGTCTGTTTGGCAAGAAAATTGTGAATATTTGGAAAAAAAATACTCCTTTTTTTTTATTCCAATTTATAAAAGAAAAGGAATGTTCATTTTCTTTCTTTTGCATTCTTTAATTTTAATTTTTTCTATAAAGCTATAATTTAAGATAAAAATATTCAGAAAATCTTTATCCTTCTAGTTCATATTAAGTGAATTATTAATATTTTTTTCAATGTTCAAAAAAAAATTATTGAGATTTTTTTCATATTTACCCTTCATTTAATAAGGTTCTTAACGAAATACTTTATAGTATTTTTTAGGAGATAAATTTTGAAACAATCAAAAGGATAATAATGAAAGAACAACACACCTAGTGAAATCTCTCATGGATGGATAAAATGTATGCTAATTTTATTACTATTTCATGAAGATAAAGAGATTGTTTCTAAAAGACCATCAGCTCAGAGGTAGCAATTTTAGATACAAAAATGAAACTATAGTGAGTCACAAGAAAACAATGTGAAGTCTACGGGAAGGAAGCAACACTACAACACAATAGTGCAATAATTGAAGCACATACACAATATACTAGAATAGATTATTGAAAATAATAATAAATGATGATGGATATATTTTTTTAAAAGTACAGTAAAACAAGATAACAATATTGAAAATGTGAAAAATTATGCGTACTTATTTGAAAATGTGTTTGACCATAAATACTATAAATTAGACTTGTTTTTTGAATTTTTATGAGTACTTTGGAATGAGAAATTGCAATAATTTTTTGGTATTTTGAAATTAACTTTAAGCTAAATTTTAAAATTTTATTGCCAAACATAATTTTTGAAAAAAAAAATTATTATCAAAATGCCCACTTAATAACTTTTCATAATTAATATTGAATTTTATTGTAAAATACATTGAATCCGGTGTTTATTAAAACTTGGAAGTATTTAAAACTCATTTAGGGAAGTAATTCTAAATAAAATGTGGGATTATTTATTTTATTTTATATTTGATTGAATCTGAATTTTGATATAAATAATTTAAGGATTATTTGTATCATATTTGTAAATTGTAATATTAATTTTATAACCATGTCATTTAGTTTTTTTTTTTAATTCCAAATTATTGATATTTTAAGTTTGGACACGTGAATTAAGAAAAAGAGGCCTTAAAACTTATAAATAATTTAAATTTATTTTGATATCAAACAGTTTAATAGCATATTCTTTTTAAGGAGAAGGGTTTGATACATCTTTAAATTTTGGTATTTAGAATTAATATATTCTTATTGTGAAAGTGACTCACAAATACTTTTACTAGTACACAAATAACTCACATATATCTTCTTCTTTTTTTAAGGAAAGAGGGAAAAAATCAAATTTTTATTTATTTATTTTTTAATTTTAAGTTTTATGATTAATAATCTTTAAATATACTTTATTACATTTCATATATCCATAATTGAAGATCATGTATTCAAAATTTTCTCTACTTTTTAATTTCATATCAAATTAAAATCAGATAAACAAACTACAACGGAGGCATAACAGTAGGGTTATGCATGGTTATGGTTAAACAACCAAATCGAACCGCAATCCGAATCAAACCGATATATGATTGGATTTGGTTAGGTTTGGATTTTGAATTTTGAAAACCGATACTATTTGGTTTGGTTTTGGTTTTACAAAAGAATATCCGCAAAAGTAACCAAACTGAATCGTTAAATATTATATATAAATTTTATAATTATTTATATATTATTCATAAATAAAATATAAATATTTTATTAAATTTTAATTAACTTAAGTCTTTAACTTTATTGTTTTCTTAAGCCCAACACTTAAATTTCAGCCCAAGTATTAAAATCCTAATTCTAACTCAACCAAAAATTTATTATTTAAGTGATTTTTACATTTGGAGCACTGATTTTTTTTTTGATTTATTAGGAAAAATTCTCAGTTGTCACAACATACAAGATTCAATATGTTATATATTTATGCAAGACAACTCTGCTAATATTGATTTTCCACTACATATATGCATTGCTTTCTCTTTTTAGATATAAGCCTTCTAACAGGATAATGAATCTTTTTAGTCATGTTTCAATTGTTCTATGACTAGTATTGCTTGATAAAATTTACAATATTTTTTCTGATTGTTTATGTACTATGAATTCGTGTATATCAAGATGCATATGTCCTAAAAAAAAAACTATATACTTTCAAACCGAAATAACCAAAAAAATTGAACCAAACCGAACCAAATCAACAATAACCAAACTGACGGTTATTTTTTTGATTTGATTTTAGAAATTTAAAAACTAATTAATTGTGGTTTAAATTTGATTTTTACGAATAACAAATCCAAATCGAACCATGAGCACCCCCACATAACAGAATGAAATAATTAGTTGAGAATAATTATGTGACAACTTTTGGACTTTGTTAAAAGCACCTAGGTTGGGGCCCTTTGTGCATTTATATTTTTAATTTTGCATTGGGACCCACTTTTCCATATTTCCATTCAATAAACTAATTTTTCACACTGCCTTTATGAAGCATAAGAATTTTTTATTAAATCGGCGCAAATAGCTTAATTACAAGTACTAAGGATTGTTTGGCTTTAATTTTAAAAATGTAAATTTTAATGCGGGGCTTTTAAGCTACTACTCAAAGATTCATTTATTAAAAATAAATAAATGACTGTGTTTTTTTTGTCAAATGAATAAACGCTACTACGCGAGTAACAATATCTTTATAGTCACTATTACAAATAATTGGTTGGTACGTGATTTTTACTCTCTCAAGAAGAGTGTGTATGATATTTTTAATTATTTATCATCAACTGCACACTTTGTTTAGATATTTAATATAAAATTGTGATTTAAAATTATTATATTTGAGCATACAATAATTTATGGTATTTGAACGTATAATATTCTAAAGATTGTGTATATTGTATTTGTAATATTAATTTGTACAACAGGGCCTTGAATTTACCACAAAGTGCGTGAAGCTACACTCTTTTTGGCTTCATAGTTTTTTATACTTCTTCGTATTGAAATGCCATGTTTGTTTAGTAATTTTTGCAAAGAAGAATTTCTAGCAAAGGTGGAGCCAGGATTTGAGGTTTATAGACTCATATAGAAGTAACAAATAGAAATGGATAAGTCAAATCAAATTTAGGCAGGTCGAATTGAATATCAATGGATCAAAAATGAGTCGGGTAAAAATCGTTAAAATATTTGAGTTATGCATAATATGCATAAAGAATGGGTAAATAAAAGGATAAATGAATATTCATATTATCCATTACTTCTTATTATATAAAAGAAATAAATATTCTTAAATTACAAATATTTTTTCTTATTATTTTCTACTTTTAAAGTGTGTCTGATATGAAGGAATATTTCATCTCTTGTCTAATAATATATAATAATCGATAATTTAATGAATGAATGTCGATGACTAACTTTTCTTAAAATTCTAATTTTGAAATTACATTTATGAAATAGTGAAAAGAAATAATAGTAAGTGATCCGGGTTTTATTTCTTGTTGTAAATTTTATGTTTTGTTTAAAAAAAAAACTTTTTAATAGAATTTCTATAAATAAAAATTAGGCAACAAAGGAAAAAATATGTAAGTTTTATGTTTTCTTTTTTAAAAAAAGAATAGAAAGCATATAGATAAAAATAAAATAATAGGTGAAACTAGTGGGTTTCAAATCTACATATTTGGTTGTTATAAAAAATTTGATTCTTTACATTGAATCAAATGTTGTTTCGTTAGTGGGTTTTTCACTTATAAGTTTGTTATATTTACTATCATTTTTATATATATATATATATATATATATATTAAAGAATCAGATTTTTTGTTATTGAGTTCGTCCGAACTTTCCTCTTACACAATAGCTTCACCCGTAGTTTTCAGTATTGAGCGATCAATAGCTTGAAAAAGATAATTTTTCGCTTAGAAATTCTCTAACCTTAGATAAGGCTAGGCAACGGATCGGAACGGAACCATCAGACCGGAACGAACTGGTACCGGAACGGAACGGGACGGTTTGACTGGTTTGTTGATCGGTATCCGGATGAACCGAACCGGAATTACCTAGATGGATACTCGGTTCTGTCTCGTCCCACTATTTATCGGGATGGAATGGGATGGGATAAACGGGATGCTATTTCAAAAAATGATTTAAAAAAAAATTAGTTATTTTGATTTTTTGAATTACAAAAATATGAATGTTTTTTTATTTTTCTAGTTTAAATTAATAGTTTTGAAATTTATAATGTAATTTTACTTAAGTTTATTTTAAAGATTTTTTTTTTTAATTTTTACCTATCAAGTTTGCAAGTTAAGTTTAATAAAGTTTTTTTTAATGTTTTTGAGCTTAGTTTTCAAGATTTGAATCTTTTGAAGTTTATAAGTTACTACTTATTAATATGTTATAACTTATAAGCTATATTTATAACTTGTAATTTAAATAACTTACGTTTGTAATTTTAAAAAATTAAATAAAAATAAGGATAAAACAATGATACAAATTAAAAAATATCAATCCAATTTATTTAAATTTGTATTACAAATTACAATTACAATTTACAACTATTAGTAGAGTGCATAATTTACGCAGTCACCTTCTAGGAAGGGTTCTGTTTCAACTAAGTCTCTAATGTAATACTAATAGTTGTATAGTCCTGTAAAGTCTTTCTCTTACTCAGCTATAAATTGACTGTGATCAACTACTGGTCTTGGCAAAGCACGTTGACGATCTTAAAGTTCCATGCCATCGTCACTACCACATCCAATGGCTGAATCTATGAAAAGTTCATATTGACTATCTAACTCTGGAAATCCTTGATTTCTCCGCTCAACATTTATTCAATCTCTAAACAACACCGATATCTCCAAATTGTCTTCTGCTAATGAATATATGTGGTCTCCAATTTAAAATCTTGTCGCGCTGATAGCTGCCTCCGAAGCTACTGATGATCTTTGAATTGCAAGCACATCCTTCACCATCCTACTAAGTTTTGAAAATTGAGTTCCATGAGCGCTCCACCAGTTCAATAGTTGTGGTATACCTTTGTCGTTTGTAATATTACCTGAACCCTGTTCAAGATATTTAACAAATTTACATTTATTAAAATAGTCAAGACCAAGTTTATGTTTCACTCTACCATGGGCATCTACTCAAGGCATAGACATTTGAGGATTTTCATCATTATCTAAGGAATAATATTTATCATACATTTCTTTAGCAAGTAATTTTATACTATTTTGACATGTTATCAAATCAGGTTGTTCTTCTGGTTTAATATCTAAATTTGATAAATGCATTCAACTAAAGCTTTTACACCATATTTTTTATATTCAGGGTTGAAAAGAATTGTAGTTAAATAAATTTGAGGGATATGAAAAAAATATTTCTTAAATTTTGTAATCATAACTTCAATAGCACTGGTAAATAATTCATTTGTTTTATATTCAGAAAAGAGAGATGAAATCTCACATATATGTATTAAAATTTCGGAAATAGTAGGATAATACATTCTAGAAAAAACTTTAGTAGCATCATAAAATGATTTCAAAAATATTCTAAGTTCATTTACTTCATCTCAATCACTATCATTAAGTTTAAATTCAGGATAAGCATTATGACTATTAAATTGCATAGTAATAGGTTTTCTATATGTATAAGCAACTTCAAGCATATCTTAAAAGGAATTCCATCTAGTTTTTACATGTTTTGAAATTTTTCTAAACGAAAGTTTACATGCATTACAAAACTCTTTAAATTGATTAATTATACTATTACTATGCATATGAAAAATATATAAACAAGCATTATCAACTTTATCACAACTATTTTCAAATAATTTTACACCGTCACTAACAACTAAATTTAATACATACGCAGCACATCTATGTCACGACCCAACCACCGAGTCGTGCGGGTACCCACTCTAACACCTAACTAGGAGAACCCTCATATTCCAATAGTAAAACATGCAAAAAAAAAAAAAAAAACAGGAATAAATATAACCCTATGATTTTATAAATAATGCCTTTAGACACACTATTAGATAAACTTGTAAGGTAATTTAAACCACTCCCAATGGATCTAGTCTAAACAGATACAAGAGCTACTACAAGAACAACTGGACAAGATAAATAAAAGACACTGCTCCCATCATGCGGAAGGAAGAATAGAAGCTGCTGGAGATTTTCTTCGTCTTCACCTAATGAAATGTCACCAATCCTGCATTCAGACTATGTCAAAAGACATAGCAAGAGTAGTATCAGTACAAAACACACGTACTGGTAGGCATTATCGGGCAACCCGACGCCCACCAGATAACATAAGAAACCAACTAGTAAGACCATGGAATAAACCACTCAATTCTCCACCTTTACCCCCTTCTTAATCAACCCACTTACTGGATTCTTGATCATAGCTTAATCATTCTAAACACATAAGAAATTTTCCAAGTACAAACACCACCAAATCAACTAACCGTACACGTCCTACCTTACTTCCTCGTCACATTACCAACCATAGTCACATAATACAATGATTCCAACTTTTTTAAGACTAACTCAACTTTCGTCATTACAACCCATGACAACCCACTATAAATCATCATACACGAGTCCACTAAGTACAACATAAACAAACTAATACCATACTTTACTCACAAACGTATATCAAGCATATACAATAATGTCAACAAGTACACGAACAAGAAATAACTCACATTCATATCACATCATTGGTCCTTTCACGGAACCCAAACTCAAACAGTTAGCATGTCGGAACATGGCAATCGATCCCAAGTTAGTGTGCTGGAACGTGGCAGTCGATCCCATGTTTATGCCGAAACGTGGCAATCCAATCCCATTCACACACCACAATCATAAACACAAGTACATCATCAAGATCATACATTTAAGTCATGATTTCAAGGCAATGATATTCATCTATCTCATTTACAACTAGTGTGATCAACATTGCAACATTCATACATACACAAGTATCATAATAAAGCAAAAACAGGCATACATCACACAAACATAGAATCACAACCATCACCTACAAATTTCTCCTCAATCCTTATCGTATATGTAATAATTGACCATACTCCGCCCTAGTTCATCGTTAGGATTTCTCATTAGGTTTTAATCCTCATTCATCATAATTTCTCAATTTCGTCACTTCAATTATCGGATGTAGCATACATTCATAATCTAGTTCCACTCTTGATTGCATGTCCTCATTCTTGACCCAATTCTATCCATGATAGCAATTCTAGATTTATCTAACAACTTATCAATTCCTCCTCACAAGACACAAACCCACATACTTTGAATTCTAAGGATTATTCTTGTAATTCACTCGGTGCACGAATGTCTACCCACAACCCTACCATTGATTTACATATATCACGTAGTAAGCATAGATTTAAAACTACTTAATTGTAAGAAAAAAAAACCCAGCCTACTTGGGTGCCATGCAGTTGTACGAAGTTTTTTACTTTGATTCGAATTTTTTGGGTTTGTGACGGTGAATTTAGCCAATAATTCATAAGATTTCGCCATCCCCACGCTAGAAATCTCCTTCTTCTTCCTTCCCAAGCTTAGAGTAGCTTTTCTGAGGTTTCTAGGGTATTTTACGACTTATTTAGGTATTTTAGGAAGATGGATGAAATATAATTTCTCGTAATTTACGTTATGCCTCGCTTATCCCGCTCTGGCGCCAACTTATCCCACACTAGCGGCGGCACCTGGTCCGCCCTGGCGGGTCAGTGTCCTAGATTTTCTCAAATCTTTACTTTTCCTAATTAACAACGGTTCGGATTGTTACAATCTAACATGAAAAACATATTTACTAATAAGACATAATCTAGGTTCTAGCATATTAATAACATTTAAATTAGCAGAAGCATTATCTAAAGTAATACTAATGACTTTATCACAAAGATTGAAAAAATATAAAATTTCCAACACAGTAGTAGCAATATACATTTCAGTTTTTTCTGTTAACAAATTTTATAACTGATAATTCTTTTTTGTAAATTTCAATTATAATCAGTCCAATGCGCAGTAACAATTAAATAATCAAAATCATTAGGACTACGACCCATATCAGTGGTAATAGCAACTCTACAATCCATTATTTCAAAATAGACACACAAAAATTGATAATATTTTTCTTGAAATTCAAAAATATATCTTTTTATCATGCTTCTTGTTAAACCTTCAAAACTAGGATTATATGTAGAATATATTCAATAAAACCCGGATATTCTCCAAAACTAAAAGGTAAACCACAAACAACAACCATTTTAGCAAAATTTTCACGATTACGATTTTTATTATAGGTTTGATGTGTAAGAGGACCACTTGAATTCGAAGTATTTAATTCACCTTGAACCATATTTGACCCTCTAGCCAATGCTCCACCGCTAGAATTTTCACAAACACCAAGAGAAGATAAATATGGAAATCACTATTTACTATGCTTTTGAATCAAATACTTTTTTAATCCTCCCTCCTCGTTGAACCTCCACTCCCATCAGATTTATATTTAAAATGTTATTTACTAAGATTACATATACTAAAAGTTTTTTCTTCATTCAAATAACAAAATTTTCACACATTTGATTTTAAAGTACGTTGTACCTTGGTCTTACCTCTAGTTGGAACAATAGGGAGACGACTAGTTCCAGCCAGAAGATTGTCCTCCTGAGCTGGAACTTCAGTACTATTGAGGTCGGGACTAGTCGGTATATCATATAAATCTACTTTTTCATTTTCTTGATAATTATCATAATGTCTTTCATAAACCTTTTCGAAAATTATAAGAGTATCTGAATTAATTTCTATAAGACCGAGACGAGAAAAACTAATTTCATTCACATGCGTAAATTCATCCGTATTAATTCTAACAAGAGGAAATTTAGATTTAAAAGCACTAGAACCTTTATTATTTTTTGTAAACATATTTTTTATTCCTTGTACAACACCTTTTTTACCTCTACTTTTTTTAGAAGACTCCATGATATAAAATTATAAATTATAAAAGACGAAATTTAACACGAACAAATAAAATATTATAAGAACAACTTACAAATAATAAATACAAAAAAATAAATATAAGATTAGAGAGTGGAACAAAGTTACCAAACGTTTGTGTAAAGAACAAACGATTATAACCGAAAATTGAAAAATTGATGTCGAAACTTGAAGTTTGAAGAAGATTCATCCTCCAAAATTAACCAAATGATTATTCAACTCTTCACAATTACAAAGTAATATGATTGAAATTTGGAACTTGAAAATTGAGAAAAAATTAATATTTGTTATTTTAAATTTGTAGTTAAAAATATGAAGAAAGAGAGTATTTATAAGATTTACATTTTAGAAATAAAAGGGGAGTAAGGGATTTGAGGATTTTTTTTTACCGTTTGAAATATTAACGTTTGAAAAGTATTGAAGTTGAAAAAGGACTGGCAGTTGATAGTTGGCACATTGAAAATGCCAAATTGACAACTAACAAGACAGCCACTACCAATGGCAGGCGGCAGACACATTGAAAAAGGGCAAAGGGACACATTACGCACTACCCTATATAATATATATATATATATATATATATATATATAATACTTAATAAATAAGTAAAAATATCAGAATCAAACCGGATCAAAACAAAATTGGAATGAATCGGTATCGAAATATCGGTATCAAATCGTGATATCGTTCCGTTTTGGGTACCGATTCATGATATCTCATTTCGTCCTGAAGATAACCGGGCTGATATCGATACGACACAGTACGACGCTCAGCCTTAACCTTAGATTGTCAATTCTATTTTTTTATTTACTTTAGGCAAAGCAATATCAATGGCAAACACATATACAAAAATCTTTGGACCCTAAGATAGTTCTCCATCAATATATTTTTATGATCGTAATGACCATCCAAGCGTGAAATAGCGGCTTGAATAAATTTTTCAAGGTCATCGTACTACAATAATATCATAAATAATAAAAACTTTTTCTGGCTCTGATACCAAAAGATAGAAATCAATATAAAACACTTTCACTTGCATATTACATTCATTTTTGTTGCTATTGATTTCTATTAGATTTTTCTTTTTTGATTTTTTTATATTTTTATTTCATATATTACACATTTAATTCAGTCAAACACTTTTATTAAGATAAAGAACATGTTCACTGTGTGTTAGGTATATGATACAAACATGTTTGGTTCTCAATTCTCATCTCTAAAATCTAAAATAGTGAACCATATCCAACAATCTTCAATCTTAGACCAATAAATTTTTAGATATGAGCATTTTGTATTGAGTGAATTTTTATTTTATTTTTTAAAAGTAACTTTTTAAAGTCCAACTTAAGTTACTTTTAAGTAAAAAATAAATAAATATAGGAGGGTCTTACCTTTGATTTTTTGTTGTAAATAATAAAGCCAAGTGAATGTCCATGTGGGGTCACTCTAATGTAGCAATGTAACTTCTCGAAGTAAGTTGTGCTTATAAAGACGACATTAAATACAACAAAGAGGGACACCAATATTTGTAAAATACTATACTTTCTCTCTTTCTTTTTTCTTAATACTTGTTGTTTTCCTTTCCTCTTTCTATGTTTTCCATTTGATTTAATAATCTACTTTTATTATATAACACGTTATCAGTACGAAACTCTACCATTTAAAATTAACTTTCTATTTCAGAACTTGAAAAGACACCGCCTCACTGAAAATTAGTAGGAATTTCTCTTTTGTTGTTTTCTTTCTATGGTGAGGATAGAAATAAAATTAATGTTAGATCTCATTAAATATTACTCCAGTGATATTAGGTTGGTTAGTTTTTACTCTCTCAACTCCATTGAGAGTAAAATCCTTTTTTCAAGATATCAACCTTCAAGTTTTTCGGCAATAACTATTCTTATTAAGAAAGATGGAAATATGTTTATTGCTCTCTCTGTCTCAATTTATGTAACTCACTTTCCTTTTTGGTCAGTCCAAAAAAGAATGACACATTTTCTTATTTGGTAAGAGTAAAACTAAATGGCAGGACACTTTTTTGGCACGACTTGGCATGACACTGCGAAATGACAGAAATAGCCTTTTGGCCCTTGGCTCCAAAACCACTAAATTTCCCTCCAAAAAAAGAAAACCACCTTTCACTTTCCTTTTTTATTTACTTTACTCATTTTATTTCATTTACTTTAATCTTTCAATATCTTTACTTTCTTTTTTACTTAATTCATTTTATCTCTCATTATAGAAAATGTTTCTTAATTTTCTTATGTTTGGTTGGCTTAAATATTTTAGAAAATACTTCTCAAATAAAATTATTTTCCTCAAATAATAATGTTTTCCTTACCTCACTACGTACCCCGATCCTCCCCATTCAAAAAACTAATTTTTTATTTTTTTTTCTTTTAAAAAATCAATTTATTTTGTTACTACACCTAAACTAGCCCCTGCCCCCAACAAAACAAAAAAACAAGTTAAAATTTTGTTTTTGAAAAACAATTCAAAGTTAGATTTTTTCGATTTTTTTACCCCGCTCAACTCCTGACTGTCCCACCCCCGCTTTCCACCAAAAAATAATAATTAAATTTTCATTTTTTTAATCTACACTTACCTCAACCACTTGCGCCCCCAAAAAAAATTAAAAAATTGTATTTTTAAAAAATATTTTTCATTTTATTCTATTATATATATACTAATGAAACTATTTGTGCTTCGCATAGTTGTAATGAAAATTAATAAATTAATTTATTTTATCATTTATAAAAAATAATTCTATGAATTGCTAATTTTTAATTATAATGAAGTAATATGAAATATTTATATTCAAGCTAGTGACATAAAAGACGATGTAAATTTTTGTCTTCATATGAAACATGATATGTGTTTTCAACACGCTAAATAGACTTTATATACATATGGTAGAACTAAGGATGGGCACCGGACCGGGTTGTACCGGTATCGATCCGGTATCATTCTGGTTCGTTTCGATCCGATAGTATTCGGGACAAAACGGGACACCGTGAGCCGATACACGGGACGAAACGATATCACGATTTGATATCGATGTATTGGTACGGGTATATCCTGATTTATTCTGATTCCGTTCCGGTCCGGTCCGATTTCGATTAGTTTTATATATATATATATATTTCCAAGTCCAATGGCTGAAGAGTCCTCCTAGGGGTCAGCAAAGGCTGAAAAGCCTGCTGACCCTGCAGCCCTGCCCCCTGCTCCCTGCTGGCTAGTCCCATCCCCGGTCCCCACTCCTCACTAACCAATGGCAAGCAGCCAAGCACTGTCCTAGCCCCCCATTCTCCCAACGGATTTATTTTCAAATTCCAACGAGCAACGACTATAATTCTATATTTTCCAATTCCAAGTTTCTAACACATAATTACAAATTCTAAAAACTATATATACTCCCTCTTTTTATATATTTAATTACAGTTTATATATTTACAATATTTAACAATTAAGAATCATCAATTTCTCTCAATTCTCAATCTTTCTCAAAGTTTCATACTTTCAATATTCAAGTTTCAAATTTCAATCATATTATTTTGTAATTGTGAAAATTTCAACAATCATTTGGTGAATTTTGGAGTAGAAATCTTCTTAAAACTTTAAGTTTCGACATTAATTTTTCAATTTTCGATTATAATCATTTGTTCTTTACACAAGCGTTTGGTAACTTCGTTCCACTCTCTAATCTTATATTTATTTTTTGTATTTATTATTTGTAAGTTCTTGTTATATTTTATTTGTTCTGGTTAAATTTCGTATTTCATAATTTATAATTTTTTATCATGGAGTCTTCTAAAAAAAGTGGAGGTAAAAAAGGTATTGTACACGGAGTAAAAAATATGCTTACAAAAAGTAAGAAGAGTTCTAGTTCTTCTAAATCTAATTTTCCTCTTGTTAGAATGAATACTGATGAATTTACTCATGTGAATAAAACTAGTTTTTCTCGTCCTGGTCCTATAGAAATTAATTCGGATACTCCTATAATTTCCGAAGAGGTTTATGAAAGACATTATGGTAATTATCAAGAAAATGAAGAAGTAGAAATTGATGAAGAAGATTTAGATGATACACTGACTAGTCCCGACCTTAATAGTACTAAAGTTTCACCTCAGGAGGACAATCTTTCGGTTGGAACTAGTCGTCCCCCTATTGTTCCAACTAGAGGTAAGACCAAGGTACAACGTGTTTTAAAATCACATGTGTGGAAATTTTGTTATTTGAATGAAGAAAAAACTTTTTAGTATATGTAATATTTGTAAACAACATTTTAAATATACATCTGGTGGGAGTGGAGTTTCAACGAGGGGATTAAAAAAATATTTGATTAATAAGCATAGTAAAGAGTGGTTTGCATATATATCTTCTCTTGATGTTTGTGAAAATTCTAACATTGAAACATCGGTTAGAGGGTCAAATATGGTTCAAGGTGAATTAAATAGTTCAAACCCAAGTGGTCCTCTTACACATTGAACCTATAATAAGGATCGTGATCGTGATCGTAAAAATTTTGCTAAAATGGTTGTTGTTTGTGGTTTACCTGTTAGTTTTGGAGAACATCCGGGTTTTATTGCATATATTCGTGATACATATAATCCTAATTTGAAAGGTTTATCAAGAAGCATGGTAAAAAGAGACATTTTTGAATTTCAAGAAAAGAATTGTCAATATTTGCGTGCCTATTTTGAAATAATGGATTGTAAAGTTGTTATTACCACTGATATGGGTCGTAGTCTTAATGGTTTTGATTATTTAACTGTTACTGCGCATTGAACTGATTATAATTGGAATTTACAAAAAAGAATTATTGGTTATAAAATTTGTCAAAGAAAAAAACTGGAATGTATATTGCTACTACTGTGTTGGAAATTTTAGATTTTTTCGATCTTTGTGATAAAGTCATTGGCATTACTTTAGATAATGCTTCTGCTAATTTAAATGCTATTAATATGCTAGAACCTAGACTTTGTCCTATTAGTAAATATGTTTTTCATGTTAGATGTGCTGCGCATATATTAAATTTGGTTGTTAGTAACGGTGTGAAATTATTTGAAAATAGTTGTGATAAAGTTGATAATGCTTGTTTTTATATTTTTCATATGAATAGTAATAGTAGAATTAATCAATTTAAAAAGCTTTATAATGCATGTAAACTTTCGTTTAGAAAAGTTCCGAAGCATGTAAAAACTAGATGGAATTCCTTTTATGAAATGCTTGAAGTTGCTTATACATATAAAGAGCCTATTACTATGCAATTTAATAGTCATAATGCTTATCCTGCATTTAAACTTAATGATAGTGATTGGGATGAAGTAAATGAACTTAGAATATTTTTGAAATCGTTTTATGATGCTACTAAATTTTTTTCTGGAATGTATTATCCTACTATTTCCGAAATTTTAATACATATATGTGAGATTTCATATATCTTTGCTGAATATAAAACAAATGAATTATTTACTATTGCTATTGAAGTTATGATTACAAAATTTAAGAAATATTTTTTTCTTATCCCTCAAATTTATTTAACTGCAATTCTTTTCAACCCCGAATATAAAGAATATGGTGCAAAAGCTTTAGTTGAATGCATTTATCAAAATTTAGCTATTAAACCAGAAGAAACACCTGATTTGGTAACATGTCAAAATAGTATAAAATTACTTGCTAAAGAAATGTATGATAAATATTGTTCCTTAGATAATGTTGAAAATCCTCAAATGTCTATGCCTCAAGTAGATGCCCATGGTAGAGTAAAACATAAACTTGGTCTTGACTCTTCTAATAAATGTGAATTTGTTAAATATCTTGAACAGGGTTCAGATAATATTACAAACGATGAAGTTATACCACAATTATTGAACTGGTGGAGGGCTCGTGGAACTCAATTTCCAAAACTTAGTAGGATGGTGAAGGACGTTCTTGCAATTCAAGGATCATCAGTTGCTTCGGAGGCAGCTTTCAGCGTGGCAAGATTTCAAATTGGAGACCACAAATATTCGTTAGCAGAAGACAGTTTGGAGATATCGGTGTTGTTTAGAGATTGGATAAATGCTAAGCGGAGAAATCAAGGACTTCCAAAGTTGGATAGTCAATTTGAACTTTTCATAAATTCAACCATTGGATGTGGTAGTGACGATGGCATGGAACTTCAAGATCGTCAATGAGCTTTACCAAGACCAGTAGTTGATTACGGTCGATCTATAGCTGAGTTAGAGAAAGGATTTACGGGACTATACAACTATTAGTATTACATTTGAGGCTTAGTTGAAACAGAACCCTTCCTAGAAGGTGGCTGCGTAAACTATGCACTCTACTAATAGTTGTAAATTGTAATTTGTAATATAAATTGTAATTTGTAATACAAATTTAAATAAATTGGAATATTGGATTAATATTTTTTAATTTGTGACTTTGTGTCATTGTTTTATCCTTATTTTTATTTAATTTTTTAAAATTACAAACTTAAGTTATTTAAATTACAAGTTATAAATATAACTTATAAGTTATAACATATTAATACGTAATAACGTATAAACTTCAAAAGATTCAAATCTTGAAAACTTAAGCTCAAAAACATTTTTTTTTTAAAAAACTTTATTAAACTTAACTTGCATACTTCAAAAGATTCAAATATTTAAAACTAAGCTCAAAAACATTTTTTTTATAAAAAACTTTATTAAACTCAACTTGCAAACTTAATAAGTAAAAATTAAAAAATAAATAAAAAATAAACTTAAGTAAAACTACATTATAAATTTCAAATCTATTAATTTAAACTTAGAAAAATAAAAAAACATTAATATTTTTATATTTCAAAAAATTAAAATAACTAAATATTTTTTTAATCATTTTTTGAAATAGCTAGATGTGTCGTTCCGTTTATCCCATCCCGTTCCATTTCGGTCCATTCCAGTCCGTTCCGATTCCATCCCAATATATAGCGGGACGGGACGGAACCATGTATCTGTACCAGTAATTCCGGTCCGATTCATCCCGGTACCGGTTAACAAATCGGTCAACCCATCCCGTTTCGGTCCGGCACCGGTTTATTCTGGTCCGGTGATTCCGGTCCGGCGCCCAGTCATAGGTAGAACAAACAATTTAGAGGTCAAATTTTGAAATAACTATCTATGTATTAAGTTGAAAACAATACATTTTTTTGTTTAAATCTTATCTATCTTTTGAGTACTCGATCATTTATGATAACACCAATTTTAATATTAATTTTTTTTTGAACTTTCACGCTACATCTTTTTCATCACATTTGTTTCCTATTTATATATTAAAGAAATGTTTTTAAAAATTATAGCATCGAAACAAATAGGAGTTATCAATAATATTTGAGAGTAGAAGTTATAGAAAAGATAAGAGACATGAGTTATCATAACTTTTGTGGACACCTAATTTTGACCCTCCCCAATATAAATTAATCACCGAGCTTCTTCCATTTTAAACGATCTAAAATAATTAGTTTTTATAAATTTTGAAAATAGTTTGCGAGTTATTTTAAATAAATTGTATCACTTATTATATCTTTTAGATAATACTTATATTTTACATATTTATATATATAATTAACATATTTTAGGAACATTCGAAATCGTCTCAAAAATATTTAGCTTTACTTAAATATTTGGTTAACTAGTTTAGTTATAGAATAGTTTATATTTTTGAAATAGTTAGTTTATAATTAAGTTAATTATTTTATTTCGTTGAAATTAAGAAGCTTGTTAATTGATTAATATTAATTCATTTTATTTAATGGTTAACCAATTTCGTTCATATCAATTCAATTTGGTTACATCTCTAATCCACAGGGTCTTTTTCCTATTACAAATCTAGCCAATCTTTTACCTCCATCTAAACCCATTTTAAGACAAGTTTTGGGCCTTTTCTCATTAACCCCTAGCCCACTCCTAATATTCCCAGCCGACCCATCCCTTTACGACAATATCCACTCCAATACTCATTTTCCCTTAGTCCAAAGAGAAACCCATAAACAACCTCCTATTCTCAGTAAACGACAACAACTCCAACAATCCCTTATGTGAGTTCACAGCACCACAATGTCTTCCTCGCTGCAACAGCAGCGAAAAAGCACCTGCCAGCACGCGAAATTTGTCCTGGCACCGTGAGATCGCTCCATGTCGCGCCTCAAGGACGGGAGATCGATCTGAGGCCTCCGTCTACCTTTCCTCTTCCGGAATGGGACGATTTTTCATAGAAAAAGTTGTATCCCCTTAATGGTGAAAGCTTTTTTGAGTTTGAATTCGAATTGGAGATGGGCCTTGTTGATTCGATTTTTTTTTATCCTTTTTCCCCCATTCCGAACCCTATTTTCCCTTTATATATATTGCTATTTATTTACTATAAAGAGGAGAGGGGAAAAAATATTGGAAGAACTAGCTACAATTTGAGAGAAAACATAGTACATTATTAGCTATAAATTTACACAAGAATAGCTCTCAGAGGTAGAGAGGACGAGAGTTTCAAGCTTTGCTCGAGTATTTGTTCACTTTCCCCGTTCACGTGAGTTCATCAGAGTCATCCCTTGTGGTGGTGAAAAAACTCGTCCTACTCGTTGTAGTCCCAACTAGCTGCTCAAGAAGAGGTAAATAACTCTTGGCTCTTTTCTTTCTTTTCGATTTCAATGAGTGTCAGATCATGAAATATTCGTTGTTGGTTATGAGTTGATCTTACATGATTTGTTTCGAGCCTAAGTCTATTCTTCATCGTAATCCTTTTCTGAAATTAGTATATGTATGTTGTTCTTCAAAAAGATCTTTTCGTTTGTCTGAGATGGTTTTCTCAGCAATAGTTCTTCTCGAGTTTTCTTGGTTAAGTATTTCTCTCTGTTTTGTCTAAATTTTGTTATGGTTGGTTTGTAGTACGGTTGATTCTTCATGTTCGTCCATCTTAGCCTATTTTTTGTTACCTGTGTGTTGTTTAGCTTTCCTTTTGCAAATGATTTACTTGTTCTCTCATTCTGCCTTTGTTTTGTTCATGTACTGCACAAAATGTTTGATTTTTAGAGGATTGATTCTCATTTTATGTTCATTTTTTTTACGGTGTATGATGCTAACATTTTCCAAATACTATCCAACTGGTTTCGCTGTTATTCGCTAAGTTAAATGCTCCATGAGAAATGGTTTTATTCCTATCTTCTCATATTTCGAAGTATGACCTTTATTTGGCGGCCTCGCCTCTAAGGTGTTTAGGTGTTTTCACTGCTTCAGTCTAGTGTAGAGTTTTAATGTGTTTACTTTGGCCTTTTCTATCTGTAGGTGTCTAAGTACTTGGTTTTTGCAACTTACAACTTGATTCGAATTCCTTTCTTTTGGCTGAAATCGTGTTTAAAACAAATGTTTTAAAATAGCCGAGTTACTCTAAAGTGTGAGGCCTTGCTCGATTTTGTTTTCATTCCCTGATTTGTCTTTCTTTGGCCTTGCGTCTTGCTTACCGAATGAAGTCAAAAATCGATTTCAACATAAAGATTAGTT
Organism: Solanum commersonii; assembly: GCA_029007595.1. Taxonomy (NCBI): domain Eukaryota; kingdom Viridiplantae; phylum Streptophyta; class Magnoliopsida; order Solanales; family Solanaceae; genus Solanum; species Solanum commersonii. Next base: position 438,554 of record JAJTWQ010000216.1, read on the forward strand.
ACTGTTCGACTTTTGAGCATCGATTATGTGACTATATGGGTTGTTGTTGTTTAGTTCACATCAGTTTCGAGAGCTAATTGTAATAGAGATTCTTCTCAAAATTTGCATTACTTCTTAGACCAGACATGAAGTTTAAGTTTTACTCTCTCTGATCTAGTTGCCACTTACTATGCGGGTATGGAATATGCTAATTCTTTTGTTCTTAGAAATAGTTGGGTTGTGTACTAATTGCTTGTTATTAATTTTGACGCCATTAAAGATCTGATTCAATTGTCTGACATGTCACTAGTCTTTGTGTTAAGGATATCTTTAGTCTTTATTTCTTGATTTGTCTTCTGTAGATCATTCTCATTTGATTTATTATTTTAGAATATCATATTGCTTCAACTTATTTTTGATTTATTTTGAGCTTTACTTATGTTAATCCTTTGTCATTTGATTCGCATGTGACATGAATTCGATTCCACTTCGGACTCCATCCCCACATTTTCGAGTATCGAGTCAGCCTTTGGTGTTCAAGGGTGAAAGGGAAGTTAATGCAAGCCTCCAAAAGCTCAAAAAAGAGCTGTATATCTGCTGTATACAGCAGTATACACTGCTATACAACAATTGTACACATGATATACAGGGAAGAAAAAATGAAATGCAGGTTGCAGGGGTCAATATGGATTGTATACACTCGGCATATAGTCCAATATACACGAAAATGGATCAAAATATGGCCTATATACATCGAAATACACTTTTTATATACACAGGTCTTTGGGGCAAAAATCGGCTTAAAGTCCAATAGATTGGGGCCAAATTTGGGCATTCTCTTGTTATTACCATTATTTATTTGTTCGTATTAACTCTCTAACCTTTTTTATGTGGTTTGTTAATTAACTTAATTAAATCCCAAGAGATGAACCATATTCTTTATATTACTATACTTTAATAAAATTTCATTTTTATCAACTCTTGTACTTTTTATTGAAAATTTTTACTTAATCTTTGATTAATTTAAAATTGTTTTCATGCGTTAATTGACAAAATGGGTCTAAATTTTTTTTTTTTTTTTTTAGAAATTCAAATAAAATTCTAATTAACCTAACAACAACAACAACATACCCAGTAAAATTCTAATTAACCTAGATTTTCCAAAATCCAAATCGCTTGCAAATTAATTCGAATATTTCAATCAAGGTTCAATTTACTTAAAAAATTAAAAATTGTTCTTTTTAACTATTTTCTCAAAATTAATCAAAATGTTGTAAATTATTTTTCTGTTAAATCATTTTCTCAAAATTAGTCAAAATCATTTTAAGTCAAATCGTCGGTCAACCGCAAGTTAGCGGACATTCCGAGGGCCTAACACCTTCTCGGAATGTACATTTGGACTCGAACCTTTTTATTTACAATTGATTTTATCTGTTTAAGTGTTTTGAAAAACCTTAAATTTTTCTTAATTTTTACTAAAAATTAAGTGACGACTCTATTTTTTCGGAAATTCGATTTCTCTTAAATCCTAAGTTTAATCGATTTGTCGAAAACTAGTCATTTTTTCTTTTATTTGTATTTTTTGAATAAAACAAGTTTAATATATAATATTATCATGACATTAAGTACATTAATCATTGTGCATTGATTTTCTTTGTAAAAATAAATAAATGGCTGAAAAATATAATGGGTAAAAATCACAAAGATAAGAAAAAGGATAAATAAATTGATTGCATAAAAGACGTGTCATGTTACAATCTCATCAAAGACCACAATTAAATAATATATAGACATAGATTTTATAATTATGTAGCTAAGACATAAAAAATAATAATCTACATTATTATAATCACAAAGTAATAAAAAATGAAAAGAAAACTTCTGAATACATTTCAAGCAAGAAAAGAATAGCGACAAAAACAAATTGTCACATATGCATAAGAATAAGCAATGATGTCATATAATAATTTATTTCATCTTAAATTTTCTTTGAGAGAAAAATAAAATATAACTTATTCTCATAATTCTTTTGATTGAAATAAGATAGTTATATTAATTATGTTTTACAATAAAAAGCAGGATCATAGAGGACTAAATGAGTAATGTTGTCAATATGTGTGCTTAAGTTACTATATATTACAAGTCAAAGTAAAAAAAAAATCTCTAGTAAAAGTAATTCCTAACTATGCTTCAAAAAGTAGTCTTCCTTCGAGAAAACAAACAATAAATAAATATATAAATAAATAAAAGAGAAAGTAATACAATACAAGCATCACTTTTACAATTTCCATTATCAAATAAATATCAATTCAATAAATCAATTCATCAATTCAAAATAAATTATTTAATTATAATAATATAAAACACAAAAAATATAAACAATTGTTAAAATGATATTGTTTTATGTATGGTATTTATGATATTTATATTCCCATCATGTCAAATAAAAAAATAATTATATCAAAAAAGGAAAATAATTTTAACTATACTCGTAAGTTATGAAATTATCAAGACTAAAACTACAGGGTATGAGTTATGAGTAGTTATTATTTATAAATATATTAAATTAGAAAAACTTAAAATATTAGAAGTTATATTGGTCATTTTATAATAAGAAAAAGGACAACGAAATTCTCGACGAAAAAAATGTCAAATAACTTGAGCATAAATTTAACTACCTTATACATGCTCTTAATAACAACAATTACATGAATAATGTAAAAATCAAGCTAAAAAGATATCAAGAAAATATATAATAAATAAATAAAGGAGAAAGTAAAACAATACAAGCATCATTTTTACAACTTTCATTATAAAAAAATATGAATTCAATAAATCGATTCATCAATTCATGTCACACCCCGAGCCTACACCCTGGGCGAGACTGGCACTCGAAGACCATTACTGGCCCCAAGCGAACACTTGGTCTGGCTTACTTAACTCAACGGAAGATAATATTCATATCTATAATGATCAATGAACTTAACTGAACTGAATAATGAAATAACTAAGAATGTTTAAAGGTTAAACATTCAACTTGACCAAAACTGGCAACCCAAGTCTTGATAATAAGAAATGATAATGAAAACACTCAAATGACTAACATCTGACGGTCTATGAAGCTACTAATAACAACTAAAATGGATATTGGGACAGACCCCACAACGTCCTGATAAACTAAATTAGAAAACAATTAAATGGATCCTCCGGAAAGCAAAGAGGCTCACCAACAAAGTCTGAACTGCTCACTGGATCAACGATGCGCCGGAATACCGATCCTAGTTACATGTGTCTGCATCATAAGATGATGCAGATCAACTGGCATCAATATATTGAATGTACGAGTATGCGAGTTGGAATGCTAAAACAACGTAGGTTTGAAAGAGAATCTGAAAGAAACATTTACATTGGCTCTTCTCAACTCATGAATACTTAACTGAACTCATTTCCATATAAAACAATTGAAAACAAGTGCAATATAATGAAAAGATATTTAAAAACATGATGTCAACTACGTGTATATACAAGGATATAACATAACTCTGGAATGTATGTAAATATACAATAAACTGATGTATATAAAATTACAATAACTTCTGTGGGAGTTTCTCTAACAGACAACCATCGCATAAGAGCTATAGTGATGATACAATGATCTACCTCACGCTGCCAGCGCATCCTATACCCGGCCAAAGGTATAGGACCTGAAATGCCTAATGGATACACTAGTCAATTGCGAAAAGAATTCATCTAAAAAGTATGACCCTTTTCAACCCATGTTGGCTAAATGGTTTTATGGTGACGTGAGTTATTTGAATTAAGGATCGTCCCCAATTCGGTGCTCAATACTACTCCTAAAATATACTGGCTCTTATGTTTTAAAAAATATACTTTTTCTGTGATTTGAGATTAGTGCTCAAAAACTTAACTCAAAGGCTATCTTGGAAAATCTCAGTTTCTCTTCTTGCTTCATTTAGAAAGCTATTGCTTTTTTCTGAAAACTAGCCCGAAGGCTCTTTGGAAATCTCAGTTTCCGTTCTTATTAAAATGTGAAAACATTTTTAAATCTCTTTGGGAATACATAGTCCCTATATACTTCTTTGAAGAGAAGATCTTCAACTTTACATCTTTACTAAACTAAAAACTTAAGTCTTAAAACAAAGTTAAAACATTTGTGAAAGACTTTTGAAAACTTTAAGAATTTATCTTAACTTGACTCTTGACTTTGACCTTAACTACTTTTGACTTGACTCTTAACTGATCCTTGAATTGAATTATGGATTCAAGGATTAAGACTTGGATTTGGAAAGATCTCGTGTTGTTTAGGAATGATTCTAGATAGCTAATATGAGAAAAGATCGAAAATCAATATTTGAAGGTGGATTCGCGACACGGAGGCATAATTTAGTTTGGTTTTGAAACATTTTTTGAGGCAAAACACCTCGTGTCAGCTCCGCGACGCAGAGCAGAATTTTCAAAATTGGGCACTAGGCACGCGACGCGCGGCCACCCCTTAATTTCTTCTTCATTTTCCAACCCCAATTCACCCAAACTCGATCCTTTTTTCTCAAATTACTTTTTGATACAGATACCCAACAAATGTACCTAAGAATCTAACTCGAAACAACCCTGTGATGTGACGTAACGACTTAGAAACTTTCCAACTCAGTCAAATTCAAGAATAATATATGAATGCAAGAATTGGTATCAAGATCATCAATATTCAAATGCTTTTAGGACGAATCCAAATTGAAATAAATATATTTGGCACGTGGGAGAACGATCCCAACGTTATGAGAGCCTCACATACCTAGTAGAAGCAAATCCTTGGTGAAACACAACTTTCTTGATCAATCTTGATGAATTTACCCTTTTCTCCTTCTTCTTTTCTCTTTTCCTTTCTCCTTAACTCTAGCGTGAAATTCCAAATTTTAAAACTGACTAAAATCTAATTTGACTCATATTAAACTCCTAAAAATGGATTAAAATAATAGGGCAATGAAAAGACTAAAATACCCCTTAAAATTCCGGATTGGACGTTTTCTTAATCCAACCGCCCAATTTTCAAAAGGCTTAACTCACCCATACAAACTCGGAATCACGCAAACTTGGTGGCGTTGGAAAGATCGTTCCAAGAGATTTCCAACCATATCTGGAACTACACCTAACTCATCCTGAGCTAGTAGTTATGGTCGTTTGAAGTTGACCAAAAACTCGACTTTAACTTACTTACAATTTTCCAGATTTCCTTATACTTTCCATAAATAACTATTTCTAGATTTTTAAACTTCTTTCTAGTTCTTCTTCGTTGCGAGATGTTACAATATCTCCCCCTTGGGAACATTCGTCCTCGAATGAGATTTACTCTTACTAAGCTAAGGGTAGTGACATCAAGTTCAAACACCCAACAAACAAATGCAACAAATAACATGTTTACTCATAATTTAGATAGTACTAAGGACAAAATTAGTACCTTGGTCTGCATTTTCTTCAGATTCAAAGACATGTGGATAACTCTTCTTCATATCCTCATCAGCTTCCCAAGTAGCTTCCTCAACAAGTTGGTTCCTCTAAATGACTTTAACTGATACTACCTCTTTTGTTCTCAACTTGCGAACTTGGCGATCTAGAATCTGAATCAGAATCTCCTCATAAGATAAACCGTCGTTGTTCTCAATATTTTTAGTTGGTATGATCAATAAAGGATAGCCCATGCACTTCTTCAACATGGAGATGTGAAACACCGGATGAACCGCTGCTAGCTCTTGTAGTAGCTCCAACTCATACGCTACACTGCCCATCCTTTTGGATATTCGATAAGGTCCAATATACCAGGGACTAAGCTTCTCTTTCTTATCAAATCTCATAACACCTTTCATGGGTGAAACTTTCAAATATACCCAATCATCTACTTCGAACTCTAACTCCATTCTCCTAACATTAGTGTAGGATTTTTGACGACTCTGTGCCATTTTTAACCTTTCTTGAATCACTTTTACCTTCTCCATAGCTTGGTGAACTAAATCTGGTCCTATTAACCCAACTTCACTAACTTAAAACCATCCAATAGGAGATCTGTATCTTCTCCCATAAAGAGCGTCATAAGGAGCCATTTGGATGCTAGAGTGATAATTGTTGTTGCAAGCAAACTCAATGAGAGGTAGGTGATCATCCCAATTCCCTTTGAAATTGATCACACAAACCCTACACATATCTTTTAATGTCTGAATGGTACGCTCTGCTTGCCCATCTGTCTGGGGATGAAAGAGAGTACTCAAGTTCACCTTTGAACCCAAACCTTTCTGAAACGATTTCCAGAACTGTGCAGTAAATTATGCCCCTTTATTCGAAATAATGGAGGATAGCACTCCATGAAATCTTACCACCTCCTGAATATATAACCTGGCATAATCTTCTACTTAATGGGTAGTCTTTACTGGCAAAAAGTGGGTTGATTTCGTCATTCTGTCAACAATCACCCAAATAGAATCATGTTGTCTGCGAGACCTTGGTAAACCTGTGATGAAATCCATATTGATCATCTCCCATTTCCATTCTGGAAGTTCTATATTCTGAGCCAAACCATCGGGCCTTTGGTGCTTAATTTTCACTTTCTGGCAATTTGGGCACTTATCAACAAATTATGCTATGCCCTTCTTCATGTTATTCCACCAATAAGATTTTCTCAAGTCACGATACATCTTTGTGAAACCCGGATGAATGGAATATTTGGAGCTATGAGCTTCTTCCATAATCCTCTGTTGGAGTCCATCCACCATAGGTACACACAATCTACCTTGATATTTCAATACACCATCTCCCCCTTGTTCAAAAGCTAACACTTTCTGCTTTTGAACATTTGCCTTCAACTCAAGCAAAATTGGATCTTGGTCTTGTTTTTCTTTAACTTTTGACACTAGTGATGATTCAGCCCCATTCGTCACCACTATTCCTTCTTTTGTGGAATCCATAAGTCGGACTCCTAAGCGTGTAAGCATATGCACATCTTTTGCTAATCCTCTATTTTCTTTCTCAACATGGGTGGTACTACCCATAGATAACCTGCTCAAGGTATCATCAACAACATTAGCCTTACTTGGGTGATAAAGAATACTCATGTCATAATCCTTGAGTAATTCTAACCACCTCCTTTGTCTGAGATTAAGCTTTTTCTGAGTGAACACATATTGAAGGCTCTTATGATCAGTGAATATATCAACATGAACACCATACAAATAATGACGCCATATCTTCAAAGCGAATACCATAATAACTAACTCTAAGTCATGGGTTGGGTAGTTCTTCTCATGAACTTTCAACTGTCTGGAGGCATAAGCTATAACTTTGGCATTTTGCATTAAGACATAACCCAAACCAACTCTAGATGCATCACAATACACCACAAAATCTTAAGTACTTTCTTGTAAGGTCAAAACTAGGGCAGTAGTCAACCTCTTTTTCAATTCTTGAAAGCTTTTCTCACAAGCTTTAGACCATTGAAATTTCACTGTTTTCTGAGGCAACTTTGTCAAAGGAGACGAAATAAACGAGAACCTCTCTACAAACCTTCTATAATAGACAGCTAAACCTAAGAAACTCCTAATATCAATTGGAGATGTGGGTCTAGGCCAATTCTATACTGCCTCAATTTTCTGAGTATCAACATTAATTCCCTATCCAGACATAATATTGCCTAAGAATGCCACCGACTCAAGCCAAAATTCACACTTAGAGAATTTAGCATACAACTCCTTATCTTTCAAAGTCTGAAGAACTATTCTGAGATGACTAGCATGGTCTTTTTCATTTCTTGAATAGATTAGTATGTCATCAATGAAGACGATAACAAACATATCTAAATAAGGTTTGAAGACTCTATTCATAAGATTCATGAACGCTGCAGGTGCATTGGTCAAACTGAATGACATGACCTTAAACTCATAATGACAATTACGGGTCCTAAATGCTGTCTTGGGAATATCACATTCCCTTACTCTCAACTGGTGGTAGCCTGATCTAAGGTCAATTTTTTAGAAACATGAAGCACCCTGAAGCTGATAAAAAAGATCATCGATTCTCGAAAAAGGATACTTATTCTTGATGGTAGCCTTGTTCAACTGACGGTAATCTATATACATTATAGGGAACCATCTTTCTTTCTCACAAACAAGACCGGAGCGCCCTAAGGTGAGACATTTGGTCGAATGAAACCCTTATCTAGGAGATCTTTCAACTGCTCTTTCAACTCTGCTGGTGCCACTCTATATGGCGGAATAGATATCGGACAAGTATCTGGAAGAAGATCTATATCGAAGTCTATCTCTCTCAGGAGGAACTCTGGGAAGATCATCTGGAAAGACTTCTGGGAACTTTTTTACTACTGGAACTGACTGAATATGAGGTATTTCAATACTAAAGTCATTAACTTGGGCTAAGTGATAGATACACCCCTTAGAAACTAACTTTCTTGCCTTAAGGTACGAAATAAAACGACCATTAGGCACTGCTGAACTACTTTTCCACTCTAAGACGGGCTCATTTGGAAACTGAAACTTTACTACTCGAGTTCTACAATCAACTAAGGCATAACAAGCGTGAAGCCAGTCCATACCAAGAATGACATCAAAGTCTACCATGTCTAACTCAATTAAATCAGCCGTGGTACCCTTGTGATTGACGGAAACAGGACAATCACAATAGACTCTCTCTACTAGAATAACCAACAACTGTAGAAACACTGAATAGTTCACTAAGTTTCTCAGGAATAACATCAAAATTCAAAGCAACATATGGAGTTACAAAAGATAAACTCGTTTTTGGATCTAGCAAGGCATAAACAGTAAAGTCAAAGACATGAATCATACCAGTTACAACATCTGGCGAATCCTCTTGCTTTTGGCGACTAGTGATCGCATAAAGGTGGTTTGCTCCTCTGCCAGTACCGGAAGTAGCTCTTCTAGGTGCAACTCTGTCTGGTAGAGCGACTGAAGGAGACTGATCTCTATTGTCCCCATTACCATTTCCCTGTTTGTTCTTTGTACACTCTCACATGAAATGCCCACTCTGACCACACTTGAAACAACCAGTGAAGCCCTCACGACAAACACCTGAATGGTTCCTTCCACACTTGGCGCAGGTAGGAGGCTTACTACCCCCTTGCGCCACACTGCCCTGAGAATAGGCAGGCTTAACTCTAGAATTCTGACCATAATACTTACCATTGTTCTTAGGTGCAGGTGCACTAGTAGATGATGAAGCATGTCCCTTCTGTTTCTGTTGGAAGGATGACTGGTTGGCATTACTCTCCTGCTTCCCGGACTTATTCCCTGTCTTAGCCCTCTTGTTCTTGAACTTCTCCCTATCTCTCAGCTTCTCTTTCTCTACCTGTTGCACATATACCATAAACCTTGAAATGTCCATGTCCCCAATAAGTATTGTTGCCCGGCCCTCTTTGCTTGATAGACGGCCCAACCCAACAACAAACAAGCTCATTCTACTCCTCATGTCTTTAACTATTTTCGGAGCATAACGGGATAATTGGGTGAACTTTAACCCATATTCATGAACACTCAGAAAATCCTACTTAAGTGTAAGAAATTCCCGTACCTTTAGCCTTCTTCAATTCCCGAGGAAAGAATCACCCCAAGAAAGCTTCTTCGAAACATACCCAACTCGCAGGTGGTGCATCCTCAGCTCTACCCCCTTTCCACTGATCAAACCAAGTCCTAGCAACATTCTTCATCTGATATGCAACTAGCTCAACTCTCTCAACATCAGCAACATACATCACATCGAATACCTTTTTCAGTTCCTTGGTGAAGTTCTTTGGATCCTCAGTAGTGTTTGAACTAGTGAAGCTTGGAGGATTGATCCTCAAGAACTCACGAATCCTTGAAGTGTTAGCCTCTCCCTGTCGACCTCCTCTTTGCTGCCCAGCTTGATTGGTCACAACTTGACTGAGCATCCTAATTGCTTCTCTGAACTTGGCATTAGTGACTTCTCCTTGATGTTACACATCAGGTGCATTAAGTAACTCTTGTTCCTCGACATTCCTCTTATCTGGATGACCTCTGACTGCTCTTCGTGGAGGCATGATTATCTGAAACACGCGCAAGCACGAATTAGGGGGAAATTTTTTAGAGATTAAACTCTAACGCACGAAATGAGTGTGAAGGAAGTGAAGAAATTCCTAAATGTTGCAGCCTTCTAATTATAGATGTGGCGCGCTTCACACTGATAACTAGGACTCTATAGACACAACTTCGTGGACTCCCTAGGACTCTTGAATTTTGTGCTTTGATACGGTGATACCAAGTTTGTCACACCCCAAGCCTACACCCTGGGGGGACTGGCACTCGAAGACCATTGCTGGCCCTAAGCGAACCCTTAGCCTGGCTTACTTAACTCAGCGGAAGATAATATTCATATCTATAATGATCAATGAACTTAATTGAACTGAATAATAAAATAACTGAGAATGTTTAAATATTAAACATTCAACTTGGCCAAAAGTGGCAACCCAAGTCTTGACAATAAGAAATGAGATAAAAGACTCAAAGGACTAACATTTGACTGTCTATGAAGCCTCTAATAACAATTGAGATGGATGTTGGGACAGACCCTACAACATCCTAATAAACTAAATTAGAAAATAATGAAATGGATCCTTCGGAAATCAAGAAGACTCACCGACAGACTCTGAACTGCTCACTGGATTAACGATGCGTCAAAATGTCGATCCTAGTTATCTGTGTCTGCATCATAAGACGATGCAGGCCAACTGGCATCAGTACATTGAATGTACGAGTATGCGAGTTAAAATGCTAAAACAACATAGGCTTGGAAGGGAATCTGAAAGAAACACTTACCTTGGCTCTTCTCAACTCATGAACACTTAACTGAACTCATTTTCATATAAAGCAATTTAAAACAAGTGCAATATAATGGAAAGCTGTTTAAAAACATGATGTCAACTATGTGTATATACAAGGATACAACATAACTCTAGAATGTATGTAAAAATACAATAAACTGATGTATTTAAAAAATACAATAACTTCTGTGGGAGTTTCTCTAACAGACAACCATCACATAAGAGCTATAGTGATGATACAATGATCTACCTCACGCTGCCAACGCATCCTATACCCGGCCAAAGGTATAGGACCTAAACTGCCTAATGGATCCACTAGTCTATTGCAAAAAAGACTCATCTAAAAAGTATGACCCTTTTCTACCCATGGTGGCTACATGGTTTTATGGTGACATAAGTTATCTGAATTAAGGATCGTCCCCAATTCGGTGCTCAATACTACTCCTAAAATATACTGGTTCTTATGTTTTAAAAAACATACTTTTTCTGTGATTTGAGATTAGTGCTAAAAAACTTAGCTCAAAGGCTATCTTGAAAATCTCAGTTTCTCTTCTTGCTTCATTTAGAAAGCTATTGCTCTTTTCTGAAAACTAGCCCGCAGGCTCTTTGGAAATCTCAGTTTCCATTCTTATTAAAATGTGAAAACATTTTTAAGTCTCTTTGGGAATACATAGTCCCTATATACTTCTTTGAAGAGAAGATCTTCAACTTTACATCTTTACTGAACTAAAAACTTAAGTCTTAAAACAAAGTTAAAACATTTGTGAAAGACTTTTGAAAACTTTAAGAATTTATCTTAACTTGACTCTTGACTTTGACCTTAACTACTTTTGACTTGACTCTTAATTGATCCTTGAATTGAATTATGGATTCAAGGATTAAGACTTGGATTTGGAAAGATCTCGTGTTGTTTAGAAATGATTATAGATAGCTAACATGAGAAAAGACCGAAAATCAATATTTGAAGGTGGGTCTGCGACGCGGAGGCTTAATTTAATTTGGTTTCGAAACGTCTTTTGAGGCAGAACACCTTGTGTCCGTTCTGCGACGCGGAGCAGAATTTTCAAAACTGGGCACTAGGCGCGCGACGCCGGGCCACCCCTTAATTTCGTCTGACGAAATTTCTTCTTGATTTTCCAATCCCAATTCACCCAAACTCGGTCCTTTTTCTCAAATTACTTTTTGATATAGATACCCAACAAATGTACCTAAGAACCTAACTCGAAATGACCCTATGATGTGTCGTAACGACTTAGAAACTTCCCAACTAAGTCAAATTCAAGAACAATATATGAATTTAAGAATAGGTATCAAGATCATCAATATTCAAATGCTTTTAGGATGAATCTAAACTGAAATAAATATGTTTGGCACGTGGGAGAACGATCCCAACATTATGAGAGCCTTACATACCTGGTAGAAGCAAATCCTTGGTGAAACTCCAACTTTCTTGATCAATCTTGATGAATTTACCTTTTTCTCCTTCTTCTTTTCTCTTCTCCTTTCTCTTTAGCCTTAGCGTGAAATCCCATATTCTAAAACTGACTAAAAACTGATTTGACCCATATTAAACTCCTAAAAATGGATTAAAATAATAGGGTAATGAAAACACTAATACCCTTTAAAATTCAGAATTGGACATTTCCTTAATCCAACATACCAATTTTCAAAGGGCATAACCCACCCATACGAACTCGAAATCACGCAAATTTGGCGGTGTGTCGTAATAAATTGAATTTTGATGCTAGTTCTTGCTCCAGCATGAAAGTTCCATTTCAGGGAATCAAAAGAAAGCTTCTTATCGAGAGACAGATTACAACAAAAATGACTCATGAGGATAGCTAGAAGCAAGGAACATTCTTTTGTGCCTTACCCGTTCTATAAGAGAACAGTTCAACTGGTTAGGCGGTCTAGCGCATTATTCACTGCACTTTATTTAAAGCAGTGTGTGTCATCCGGGGTGATAAAAAAGAACCATACCCTGTTGACAGTGTCCCTGTCCCTTAATCATTAGGCTATGCCTCTACTGTTCTCGCAAGTTTTGCACTTCTGAAGCTCTTGGAGTACACCAGAATGCTCATAAGCGTGAAAGAGCCGCTTCTCGCTGTAATATGTTCTCCACCACCACCACAACCACCGACTCCTCCGATCGTAACAACAATAATAGTAATATGGTCCGCCTCCATTTTCTTTAAAACAACAACGACATGGAGCCGCCCTCTCTCATCATGCCTCAACAAAACGAAAAAAATTCTTTCTTAGGAAGGATTCCCCTCCCTACTATTGAGTCGAAGCAACTCTGCGCTATTTTTATAGATGTCGTGAAATAACTGAGTTAACTCCGATGGAGTGCTTTGCGCGTCCGACCTAGTTGAACTAGTAGAAGAAGCGAAGGAAGAAGTGGAACTTTGCATATAGTGAAGATCGTTCAGGGTGAGTAGAAATGCACTGTTTTCCATATCCAAAAATAATCTTATTATTTTTTCTTTCTCTGCTCCCCCCCCCCCCCCCCCTAAAAAAAAAGAGACTGGATTTCTTCCACCTTTCCTGTACTAGTAGTGAAGAAGTATAGATTTAGTTGGTTGTTGACCAACGGAAAGCATGGGATCAAAAAAGGCAGAATTTATGCAATTGGAAAGATCGTTCCAATCATATCTGGAACTACACCTAACTCATCCTGAGCTAGTAGTTATGGTCGTTTGAAGTTGATCAAAAACTCGACTTTAACTTACTTACAATTTTCCAGATTTCCTTATACTTTCCATAAATAACTATTTCTAGATTTTTAAACTTCTTTCTAGTTCTTCTTAGTTGCGAGATGTTACAATTCATAATTCTTCAAACCTTTATCATTATCGGTATTCATTTCACAACTGGTCTTCATTGAAGAATTTTATTCTTCAACATTAAAACATAAATATAATACCACATGAAACATATATATATATATATATATATATATATATATATACACACACACACACTTCAAATATGAAATAATAGAATGATCATATTTATAAAGATAAAATGATGGAATACCATAAGGTGTTTTAAATTTTAAATTAAATATTTAGGAGTGAATATGAAAAGTATGAGTTATGAATATTATTAAGAGTGAATATGGAATAAATGAGTTGTGAATGTAAGACTTTTAATAAAGTAAATAAAGGAGAATAAAAACAAAATAAAGAAGAGAGGAAATAGTGCTTAATGTCTTTAGTTACATGGGAACTATTTCATGAAAATGGATATCAACCTTTGTTTTTTAAATGAATCTTAAGAAATAGTTTTAGATTTTTTAATAAATTATACAAATAGAAAAAAATAAGAAAATATCAAAAATTTGAATAAAAAAATTAATGAAATTGGAATTTTTTAACAATCATACTAATTTATTGTGTATAAGTTATTATATTAATTATTATATTTATTAATGAAGAATTGAGAAGTCACTCCAAATTCCAATCATGCATTCTCATTTCTTAATTACATTCAATTATTCTACTTTAATTAAGAAAATAGGGAAAAATAAAGAGAAATATCAAAAATAAAGGAGAAAAATAAATAAATATGAATGGTGGCCTTATAGAGGTGTCACATCATCTTTTATATATATATATATATATATATATTAAACTACTTGTTTATTCATTAAATTAAAATAAAATTAGTTAAAAAAAATTCTCACTTTATCCCTACAATCATGGGCGGACCCACGTATCACCGTGGGTGCTCAAGCACCCATTACTTTCGACTCGAACTCTATATACACATACATGTTATTGAGAAAAATAGATAAAAACAAACTGTGAGCACCCAGAGACACTAAAAGGAGTTTGGTGCTCTGGTTATCCTAGCAAGCAAATTGTTTTATTCGCTTGGAGGTTGTAGGATTGATTCTCTCTTTAGTCATTTCTTTATGTGTCATTTCTTTTACTCTCTCTTTCTTATTTGCTTCACCTGCTTTCTCTTTTTATTTTTTTCCCTTGTTTGAAGCAGTTGATGTTGTTTCTCTCTCTGTTTTTTCTTGAATTGTTTTTTTTTTAAAAATTAATGTTCATCTATTATAAAAACAAAAACAAGTAGATATTAAACTATCATCAGTCATCACAAAAAAACTACTCCCTCCGTTCCATCGTGACATTCTTTTTTTTTTAGTCTGTTCCAAAAAGAATGTTAACTTACAATAATAAAAGATAATTTAACTTTAAAATTCTCTTTTAACCTTAGTGAAATATTTCCAACCACACAAATATCTAAACATTGATTTAGACCACAAGTTTCAATTTATTTTTTTAAGCACCGTATCAAGTCAAATAATGTCACATAAATGAGACGGTGAAAGTAGCAATTAAACTACCTATTTCCCCACAATAGAACAAACCTATGAAGTAACTTATTCTTTTTCCTTCTGTTTCATTCTAGTATTATGAAATTGAAGGCTAATTTAATATAATTTAATTTTTTTTATGTTATTTGTGTAAATAATTTACAAAGACCCAATCTACATGCAATCAAGGACTAATCTAATAATCTTCCCCTGGATTTTGATTATATAGTAATGCTACTATTATTTGGTTCATGCCGGTGAGGATTCTAAATTTTAATAGTTTTTTTTTTAAATATTAATTATAACTTGTAAAATCTCCGGATTGTAAAGTTTAAACTAGTTTTGCGCTTATGCTTTGTGACTGCAATACCTTTATGTTAAGGGTGATGCAACACTTAAATAATCTGCGTCTATTTTACATCTAGACCTTATTTATGAGATTATATATGGCTATGTTATTGTTATATTAGAGCACCCACGGGATCAAAATTCTGGATTCGTCGCTGCCTACAATTAATATTCTTAAGAAAATATTATAAAAAAAATTAACTATAAAATAATGGATTCATTAAATGTTTTGAATTTCATGAAAATTAGTAGTGTTATTCTCAACGTGAAATATAATTATTGAAATTGTAAAATATTATTATTATTATTATTTTGTAGATGTATTAATTAATCAATAAACTAATAAATATTACTTTAAAGAATGTTTTTAAAATTTAATGAAAATACCTTATCAGAATGTTTTTAAAATTTAATGAAAATACCTTATCCTCCTCCCCCCCTCCTTAAAAACAAGTGATACTAAAAAGGAAAAAAAATGAAAGAATAAACAACAATGAAAGATCAAAGATTTGGAAGAAAGTGAATATAAATAAATGCTTCTTGGGCAGTGCTTTTTATTGGGAAGGAAAAATTCTTGGGCAGTGTAATTTCTTGACACTTATCTAGTGATTTAAGACTTTTTTTTTAGTAGTTTTACTTTAGAGGGTACTTTGGGTACAATAAAAAAAATGAATTTACCCTATCATCCTTTCCATTTTTGTGAAATTACGGCATTACCCTAAAATTTACTGCTTGTGTCATTTCGTGCCAAAAAGGTGTCGTGCCAAATATATTTTCCGATTTGGTAAATATTTGATGACATTATCCCTATTTTACCCTCTTTTCTCATTATTTCAATAGTTGCACTCTTTTAATTTTTTTTAAAAAGTCAATAAAATGCAGTAAAGTACAAGGACTTTTCTCTTTTTTCTGACAGATTGCAGTACTTTAAACACTTTTTTTCAATACTTTGTCATATCCTTCTCTTTCTTTTCACCACTTCATAATATTCTTTCTTTCTTTTACACTATTGATAGAATTGTGAAGTACAAAACGTAAGTGTAATTTTATTTTTATTTTTAAAAATTAAAGTATGTAGAATAAAAAATTGTCCTTAAAAACCTTTTAGTTAAGATTCACAATAAAAATAAAATGAAAAATTTCAAATATAAACTTCAAGAAATAAATTTTTCTTACATTTACCAAAATGACATTTTTAATTCAACATGTTGAATTTACAACGTCCCAGTAAAAACTTTAAACTATTTCAAAAGTAAATTACACATTGCAAGATTTTAACATAAACATTAAACTATTCAAAAATTAAATTAAATTTGCAATGTTCTAATATAAACATCAAAATGTACAAAAACACAAGTTGTTTTAATACTTGTAATCTCATCACTGTTGAAGTAGAGCTAAAGCTTGATTAACAGTATCAACATCACAACTAACTTGAAGTGAGATATCTCCTTCTTTTTCTAGTCTTTCTTTGTTCATATGAGGCACTTTGTAGTTATTGTCACCCCTATGTTTCATCACCTCATTCATACAACATTGTAAAGTTAAAAATACATGATTGAGTCGTTCTGCTTTCATTTCATTGAAGATTTTTTCAACAACCTCCACTAATTCATCAACATTTGAAGGAGCATTTTGATATTGAAGAGATTGAATTGCTCTAAAAAATCCAACGTCCAAAACGTTAAGATCAGGACTATTAGGGGGGTGAAACCATAACTTAATGTCAAATCCATTCCGTTGAGCGGCTTCCAATATGTGGTCTTGCATTATCTTGTTGGATGAAAATAGGTGCACTTGACATTGAAGCTGGCCATTTTGATCGAATGGCTTGAAGAACTTTCTCTATCAAACAAGCTCTTGTGATATCTTTAGTTACAGATAAAATTAATTTTGTTTCGATAGTTCCTGTTGTTTGATTTTTGCTATTCCGCTTGGCTAGTTCCTTAACTACAAATGGAAAAATTCATATTTTCCCCAAAAACAACTCAACTCCATTAGCGTCAAATCTAGGACGTAACAGCTGCCATAAACATAACTTTTTATACTTGAAATGTGTTTTACTCTTATTGTTCTATTGCTTATGTTATGAGAACTAAGTGGCTTGTATGGAGTCCTTCGGGGTTCTATACGCCATGTTACATTCAGGGGTACCCCGGATCGTGACATAAATTTAGTTTTTTTGATGATTAACGTATCAGTAAGGATAACACTAATTGTCAAGTGAACTGTTGGTCAATTAGCTTTGTTTAAGATAAGGAAATTTAGTTGGGAGTGCACTTTGTCTAGCTAAATGTTTTCAGTTAATATTACAGTAAAATTTCACTAAATTAATTAGGTGGACCATGAAATATTATTATTTTGTAGAGGTATTATTTAATCGATAAATTAATATTTATTAATTTAAAAAGTATTTCGACATCGCAAAATTCGTTCGAAAATGAAATCTCTTTGAATGAACCCACTCGTGAAAACGTCATTCATGAACTTGAGGTCATGATTAATAATCTCGATAATCGCAACAAAATGAACGTTAATAACCTGTTAGATGAGTGTAAATTATACATGTTTAGAGGTCTAGGTCTAAGAAATTTGGATACCATTGAAAAACGATGTTGATGATAATGTTGAAGATGATACAATACCTTTGAAACCAGTTATGTGTAAGGAAGCATTTATCGCATTTAGAACTCTTTACAATTTTATGTTGCAATTCAAAAAGATAACATCGAAACTTTGGATGCAATAAGAAAAATTAGAGATGAGCTTCAACTAGATTTAGATTTTAACATTAAGGAACACAATAGAATCATATTTCACTAAATTGTCTTAGATATATTTGTAATTTTAGAGAATTAGTAATTTATAATATTAATGAGACCATATATTTATATAGAGATCTTCTGAAAATATATTATCTTATCGAAATAGGTGATTTTTTTCATTGGCCCAAGTCGGGACCGGAGGAAAATATTATGTTGGAGAGATTATTGATTAATCGAGTATTAATTTAGTGAGGTTTTACTGTATATGGATTTATATAGATCATGTTTTAAGCTATCTGTATACTCTAACTAATTATCCACATTTTGAAATATGAGTATCTTTTTTACTCCGAGCTCGAAATTAAGCAAACTTGACGGCGTTGAAAAGAGAACTCAAAAACCTTCGATTCAATAACTCATGCTTTATGTGCTAAAAGATATGATCATTTGAAGTTGACCTAAAACTAAAAACTGATGGATGACTTGTACGAACCTCTATTTAGCTCTTTCAAAGTCCGAGGTGTTACACCCTACTCAAAATATGATAAAAATTATTAGGTCAAGAGGTAGTGGCCAAGGGACCTCTTAGGTTCAGTTTGAAACATTATGGCTAAAATCAAGATAAATGTAAAACTAGAAGGGACCAAGTTGAATGTATGCCAATTAATAAGGATCAAAATAAAACCCACGAGAACAGTCGGCGGCGAAAGCATTTTCATATCCAGCATTACTAGTTCTTCTTTGGCAAAGAAAACCACCATTTTCTTCTGGAAGCTTCCCGTAAGATACTCTAGTCGAATACCTCCGACGAGTTTGCCGGAATATGAGTCGCTACGACAGCCGTCCGGCCGACCCTGGCTCTTACCGTGACCGTCGCAGGTAAAAACCCTAATTATTCAAACTCCGGCTACTCTTAACATATTCATACGCGATAGTTCTTATTACTGTAATTGTGCTTAGGGTTTAGCTGCGTTGAACAAAGTGTATCTAATTGTGGATTATCTCCGGTTATACATGCAAATATACTCATAGATGCTATTTTACGACAGTTCTTATTGATAGTAAACTGTGATTAGGATTTTATCTGCTCTGAATAAACTGTATTTAGCTTTAGATCTTCTCCAACTATACTTATTAACATACTCTGCTTTTCATGTATGATAATCTTATTGACTGTAATTATGGTTAGGGTTTATGATTCCTGTGAAGTTTATTTAATTGTAGATTAATCGCAATGTCTCTTCTAGTATACCCCTAGGGGAAAAGATATATGAGTGTGTGTAAAAAGAACATATTTCTTTTGATTTAGCGGATTCATGCTTACTATAACTAGTTGTTTCAGTTTCTATTAGCGCTTTAACTATAACCTCAGCTTTGTTTATTGGTTTGAGCAAGATGTGACTTATTTAAACTGAATATTCAAAATGAGCAATTCGAAAAAAGAATTTTTTTCTCTGGGATTATGTGTATTCTATAGTTACTTACATTACCAATTGTCAATTTCTGGTCATTGTCATTGAGAGTCATGTCAATTCGGATTAATATTTAGGTATCGATATTAACTCTTTTTTTCTCTCCTTTCAAACTAAGAAAAAAACCATTCTTAAAAAAAAAAAAAAGAGGGTCTTTGAGAGTTGTAGCCTTATTTCTGAATCCTTCCCCACCTAGCTATTTTAGGCTGGATTGTAGGTCCTGGGGGGGGAGGGGTAGGGGGAGGGGGGGAGGATGGCTATACTCATATATATTTTTCTTGTATGACAGTTTTAGTGACTGTAATTATTGTTAGGGTTTTGCTGCTTTGAATAAGCTGTTCAGTTTTGGATTATTTTCAGTGATTCAGGCTTCGGTGGGGGCTCAAATTATAGGTCATCATCATCGAGCAGGAGAGATTCTGAGGGTAAGGAGTCTCCACGGAAGGTTAATTTGGATGATTTGACTCCATTCGAGAAGAATTTCTATGTTGAATCACCATCCATAGCAGCAATGACTGAAGGTGAGGTGGAAGAGTATAGACTACGACGGGAGATCACTATTGAGGGTCGTGATGTGCCCAAGCCTATAAAGTCCTTTCATGACGTAGGATTTCCAGGTATATTAAAGAAAAATGGCCTTTATAGAACCCCACTATCCAGCAAAAAATAAAATACGGTGTTATTTAGCTCTAAAAGGAGTATATACAATAATGATGTGAAAAAAATTCAGAATCCTTGAACTTGAAAGACTAGCACAATTGGGAATATAGGGTGTGTAACCTGTTGTAGATGTTCAATTTAGACTGATTGTGATGCATAAATATGTATTATGAGTATACCAAAACAGAATATCAGTGTCTCCCACTTCTCCAAACAGAAATATTATTGCGAGTAATTTATCCAAGAGCTCAACTGTGGTGCTACTTGGTATTGTTTGGGGCTAATGAGGTGCTTTGTGCAAAGGTCTGTTATGCAGAATGCCTGAAGTATTGTAGTAGCAGTGTACAGGCAATCATTTTCTCTTATTATTTGAGCAGTGCTTCAACTATAGATACTCGGAATTGCCCAATGCCTATTAATGTGAAACTAAATCAACATCATAGGAGATGGAAGGATGGTCTTAATGAATAATGGAAGTCATGCATGTTAAGTTTCAGCTTGAATACGTGTGCAAAAATGCAAATATTTATCCAAATGACCATTGTGAATCATCCATGTGTCTGATTTACTGAGCTGTACGAATCTAGTGACTGAGGGTAGTTTCTGACTTCTAACATAGAACTTGTCAATTCATACTGCCTTTTCGGTTTAATTATTGTTTTCATAGTATGATTTTCAAATGGCTCCTGTTTTCTTTGACGGGTGGTGTACACATCAATATTTTTGATAACATGTGTCAGAAACTTTTGGTTGAATGACACTTCGTTTTTGTTTTTTCCCTCTTTCTATGTTTGTTTGGTCCACTACTTCAGATTATGTCTTGCAAGAAATTGAAAAGGCTGGCTTCACTGAACCTACACCTATTCAAGCTCAAGGTTGGCCTATGGCCTTGAAGGGTCGTGATCTCATTGGTATAGCAGAAACAGGGTCTGGGAAGACAATTGCTTATCTGTTGCCTGCAATTGTGCACGTTAATGCCCAGCCCATTTTAGGTATAAGTGCAGAGAAGCTCATTCACTCACGAGTATATGCATCTTCATATTTTGTTGAGCAGTACTTTCTTCTTGCTGCATAGTGTGATTTTTGATGCAACTCCTCTATTTGTTTTTTGTTCATATCTTATTTTCAAGATCATGGAGATGGTCCAATTGTCTTAGTGTTAGCCCCAACTCGTGAACTTGCTGTTCAGATTCAACAAGAAGCTACTAAATTTGGTGCATCATCACGGATTAAGAATACCTGCATTTATGGTGGGGTTCCAAAGGGGCCCCAAGTTCGTGATCTTCAGAAAGGTAGGTGGTGATATGCTCAACGTGACTTTACTACTGTGTCGTGATGTTGATGGATCGGGTATATCCTAGAGCTTCTTCTCTCAGTTTTGTAGTATTTTTTTGCATGTCATAATAGAACTAATCAATATATTTTTACTTGATAGGTGTTGAAATTGTTATTGCCACACCTGGAAGGTTGATTGATATGCTAGAATCTAATCATACAAACCTGCGAAGAGTGACATATCTCGTGCTGGATGAGGCTGACCGCATGCTAGACATGGGTTTTGAACCTCAGATCCGCAAAATTGTTTCTCAGGTTTGCTTCTGTAATTACCTGTTAGATCCAAAATTGAGTTTCCCTTCTTTTCTAGACATGGGTTTTGAACCTCAGATCCGCAAAATTGTTTCTCAGGTTTGCTTCTGTAATTACGTGTTAGATCCAAAATTTAGTTTCCCTTCTTATCCTAGTTTTCTGCATATGAAACACCATTAGCTGTTCTGTCTTTTATTTCCCTGAATCGCTAGTTTTCTTTCTTCTCTTATTGGATCAAATTCTTGCTCTCAGCTCAAATTGTAAGCTCTCTTTGAATTTATTTCTTAAGCCGTTTTAGCATCTGTATCCTCTGTAAGGATAATGTGTGGTTTCTACCAAAAAGTTTGATTTGCGAAAAGTGATTGCTAGAAAGTTCTATTATTTTGCTGGATGTTCTGCATTTAAATACTACCATCATTTCTAGTGTTTATTCATCTTTCTTTTTGTATTTAAATCTGTTGAAACAACTAGCTTTGTCAGTATGAAGGTCTCTCTCTCTCTCAGGAGAAGCTTTTGTTTCCCCTTCCAACCATTTAGTTCTGGAGTTTAATGGACAATTTCTCTCATCCAGGACTAAATTTGTACTAGAAGTCCGAAAGAAATTTCTTGTTACTTTTTCTATTTATTTGGAATTTTGGACAATACAAAACATTAATAGGAGAGAGATGTACCTCCTGTTTGCCAAGTCAATAAAATACTGTTTACCTCTTTCCTCCTACTTCGACATTCTTCATACTGGGGGTGTTGGTTTTAAGGTTCAATGGTTTTGCAGATTCGCCCAGATCGTCAAACTCTGTATTGGAGTGCCACATGGCCCAAAGAAGTTGAGCAGCTTGCAAGACAATTCCTTTTCAATGCATACAAAGTGAGTTTCTTTTGAGGTTCTGATCCAGTTTCTCAGCCCATTCAAAGTGAGGCCATTGATCACTAATTCACTATGTTGTGGCCCAACTATTCCTTTTATAGTGTCATCAAGATGAGAAGTGAATGCGCTATTTTATTCGACTTAATAGTTTGTACGTGATCTGTCTCTTCTTTTTAACCATCTTCTCTGAAAAATGGCTCAGGTAATTATTGGTTCAGCTGACCTGAAAGCTAATCATGCTATTCGCCAGCATGTGGAAATCGTCTCGGAGAGCCAGAAGTATAATAAGTAGGGTGTTATCTCTTTATTTTATAATTTGAGTATTCGAGGCCTCAAAACCTTTTAACAATGTAGATTCTTCCATTGAATTACACCTGTTTTGTAAATTCAGATTAGTAAAGTTGCTGGAAGATATTATGGATGGTAGTCGTATTTTAATATTCATGGACACCAAAAAGGGGTGTGACCAAGTAACTCGGCAGCTCCGGATGGATGGGTGGCCTGCACTTTCTATTCATGGTGATAAGAGTCAAGCAGAAAGAGATTGGGTCCTTTCAGAATTCAAAGCTGGAAAGTCTCCTATAATGACAGCTACAGATGTTGCTGCTCGAGGTCTAGGTAGGAAACTCTATTGGCCTCTTTATGAATAATATAATCATTTAGTGCTCATCTTAATATAAGATTTTGTCTCCCATTCTTCCTGCTCCCAAAACAAAAGATGTTCAGTTCTCATTTTCTTTAGAAATTAGCTATTTTCTTCATTGACCTGTTGGGTCTTTTGGTATAAGTGCCTCCCAACCCTGCCTCTCCACCTTCAAAAAGAATACGCACACATGCACAACAGAACAGTGTTATCAAAGGCGAAAAGCGCAAAAGGCTCTAAGGTCCGTGGGGGCTTTAAGTGCAAATCGCAAATGAAGCGTGGGCTTTAATGAAAAAAGGTGCAAAGGGACCCTTCGGGGTGGCCCAGTGGTTTGGGCTTGGGACTTCCATGTTGGAGGTCTCAAGTTCGAAACCCCTTGCCAGCAAAGCAAGGGGTTTGGCTTCTGGGTTGAGCTCGTCGCATCAGGCTTGCCTAGTATGGGTTACCTCTCCTATGTGGGTTGCGAGCTATTGCATAGGAGCGGGGGTTTTACCATGTGCGCACCCAAAAGGTTTTTGGTGCGGCTGAGGATTTTCCTTGTCATCAAAAAAAAAAAAAAAGCGCAAAGGGAGAAAAAAAGCCAAATATATATGTTTAGTCCAAGGCTAATAATTATATACATGAATGACAATTATATGACCAAAGAAATTGGAATTTTTTTTTATGATAAAATGAAATATCAAATTTTTAATGTATTATAAGATGACATATCAATTTTTTAGTGTCACTTCTTCATAAGAGGCTCATTGGCAAGGAAAAGTTTGTCTTAGAACCTTGTTGAAGACACTGAAGTGCACATAAAGCGAAGTGGAGCGCTCAACACATATTGAGTCTTGCTTCAAGGCTTAAGCGTGCTTAAAGTGCACCTTTGATAACACTGCACAGAAAGAGAATAATACAAATAAAAGTGGGAGAACTTTTTTTTTTTTGGGGGCAGTGGAGGCGGGGATGATTTGCTTGAATTGTTGTAACAAATAACAAATTATTGCAAGAAGTTCTGATTTGCTACTTGCATGAAAAATATTCACGTATTTGCAGGCATTGATAGTCCCGGCCGGTTAAAGGTTCAGCTTAAAATGACCTTGTTGTACTTGCTATAAATATTGGTTATAATTTGTTCAACCTTTTCATCCAATTATGTGAAGGATGAAACAAATTATTTATTGTGTTAAACATCATAATTGAATAATCTACATGCCAGATAGAAGGGTGAGGTGCAAATTGGAAAGCAAATTTAGAAAATTGAGAAGCATGTGGTGGGAAGAGATGTAGGTAAAAGGTTAGATGAAAAAATATTCGATCTATCAACTATCCTCAATCACAAATTAATCGGGACTGTGGTATGAATCCTATTATCTAATTTGCTGTATTAGATCTATTGATTTCTATACTAAATAATGTACTTTAGTGATAACAAAGATAGTAATTATTGGAAAATTAGAGGTTTTAAAAAACCAGAGTCTAAATCATAGATGTACTAAATAATTTTAGGAAAACTAGAAGTTCCTATTATCTATTCTGCTCTATTAGGTCTATTTATTTTTTGAAACTAATTTGTTAGTGTTAATGTATTTTAGTGATAACAAAGATAATAATTATAGGAAAATTACACCATTCGAAAAATAATAGTTATAGGAAAAATAGAGGTTTTAGAAAACCAGTCTTAATAATTTAAGCAAACTAGAGGTTTTTTTTTTTAAACCAGAGGTTTTTTAAATCTTACACAAACTTAGAAGTCTTGAACCCTTGACAAAATCTGGATGTCTGATCTTCTAAGGCTTAACTAGAGGTTCTCTAAATCTCGATCTCATCTAAAATCAGTGCTCTATTATGCGTCTGATCCCTCTGAACTCTCTGACTGTATGGTTTTATACAATGTTATACTTTTTCGTCCGTCTATGACTATTGGTTTTATTATAATCTGTTGTTGCAATTATATTTTCATAAATTGCCAATCGCTAGTTTTTGTTGCCATCAGATATGAAGATATTCAGGCTCTTTCTATGTACCATCTTGTAGATGACACAAGGACAATTTCAGTTAAATATATAAACAGAAATAACTCATATTGGGACCTGGTATGTTCTTGTTTTTTGATAATCATGGTATTCTGGCCAGCTTGCTCGCACTTCGACTAATTCCACGAGATACCTACCACCTCCACTAGCAATAGGTACCATCTAACTTTGTCCACCAAGGCTAGGACATATGGGAAGAAATCACCTATTGATTTTTATCTCGGTTGAGATTTGAACTTGAGCCCTCATAGTTCTCAACACACTTCATTGACCACTAAGCCACATCCTTGGGTGCGACCTTGAAATGTTGTGAATGCTCCATATATCTTACTTGCTATATACCCTTGCATAGTTGCTTGCTACAAAGATCAATGACTAATATCTGCTCTTAAGAGGGTACTATGACCAGTGGCGGAGCCAGGATTTTTATTAAGGGGTGTCAAATTATAAAGTAAATATTTATAAGCACAGCTATCAGGGATAGAACACACAACCTCAAGCAATTTTTGCAATCCCTCAACCACTACACTAAACCTTCAACTTGTGTCAAGAGGTGTCAACACTTGTATATATATTTATTAAACCAAATTTTGACTTATATATACAAAATAATTTTCCGACGAAGGGCTGTCGCTTGACAACCCTTGCCCTAGGGTAGCTCCGCCCTTGACTATGACGAGGAAATTTTTTTGTGCAAGGAAGTTATGGCAAGCATGTCCAATTGTTCTGACTTCTGAAGTACTGAAAAATGGTTATCACTTCAATTAGTTGGCTTAGTACATTTCAATCTGTGAAGGCCCGTTAACGCTGTCTTTGGGAGAAGAAGTAAACTTGCACCATAACCAATTTAACTACTAGGAAGCATTTTATGCACTTCACAACTTACTTTTGAATTGGTGCAGATGTGAAGGATGTAAAATTTGTAATCAACTATGATTTTCCTGGATCATTGGAGGACTATGTTCATCGCATTGGTAGAACGGGAAGGGCTGGTGCCTCAGGGACAGCATACACATTCTTTACTGCAGCAAATGCTAGGTTTGCAAAGGATCTTGTTAACATTCTTGAGGAGGCCGGACAGAAAGTCGGTCCTGAATTGGCAAAAATGGGACGTGGTGCGCCTCCCCCTCCTGGTTAGTCTATTAACTCTGTGTGGAAATAACTTTGATCTTTTGGTTCATCATAGACTTTCCAGTAGGATGTGTTTTACTGTTAATAACTTCATGGGCTAGGCAAAGTACTATATAGTGACAATAAATATCTCAGTGTTTTTCATCTTAATGATTTTCTTTTATGGCTAGGTCACGGAGGGTTTCGAGACCGTGGAAGGGGTTACGGAGGCAATAAGCAGTGGAGCTAGAAAAGACTGGGGTACCCCCGAAGGCAAATGTTGCATTTCCTTTGAAAGCTACTAATTTTGCCCCTGCTGATGGAAATCTGTTACACATTTTATAGCAGCGAGATCATGACCCTATTTGTTCTGCATGTATAATAGGTTCAAATTATTTCAGTAGAAGGTGAAAAAGATAACAATCTTTATTTAGTTGTATTGTCTTATTTTTCTTGTTACTCTCAAACTCCTCTTGAATACCTGGGATTTTCGATGCAACATTGGTTCATCCGTAGAAGGTAGCAGTACTAAATGTCGTAGTTATTTAGTGTGTATGTTGCAACTTTCAAGAAATAGTTGCACTTTCTATGTTAATTTATGAATGATTTGACAGAAATCATTGCACTTTTTATGTCAATTAACGAAAAATCAACTATGCATGTACCAAGAAAAAGTATATTAGATATGAAGCAATAATTTTACAAAAATCATACTAGATTGCATTTGTAGAGTAATTTGACATAACAAATGAAATCATATATGCATCCAAGACTTGATTAAACCTTGTTACATTTTATTCGCTACTCATTAAGGATAATTTGACATAAATATTCCACAGAAAGTTTACTAATAAACTCATGCCTCATCCATGTCCCCAAATGCTAATAATATAGAAGTATTCTCATTTCAATTACTCCCTCAATGTCTTTATATTAAAAATATTTTTAAAAATAAAGAGAAATTTATTATTTTCTAATTTTCTTCCAATGTTATTCTTATCATTAAATAATTCATTTTGTTTCAATTTGTTTATCATAATTTGAATTTTAAAAGTGATTCTTAGTTTTGACTTAGAATTATTAAGTCTTGTGAAATAAAATTTATATATTTAAAAACTACGTAAAAATTATTATCTTTAAACAATTTAAAATATTTCAGAAATTGAAAGTACTAAAAGTCAAATTTAAAATTTTAAAATATAATTAATTAAATATTGTCTTTAAGGAAAATACCCAATCAACAGCGACATATGCTAGCTAAAAATGAAATGGAGGGAATAATTATTTAACTTTGTCAGAAGAAGCAACATGCTTTTAATTCGTGTTTAGTAGTATTACAGCGCAGTTGAAGCAAAATCAACAACTTCTTTCTCATCATCCATGGCGTCAACGTCAACATCAACGCCCGTGGGTAGTGCGGCGGCGCCGCCACCTCCGCCCAAGGAATCTTTTCTCCGCCGTAACAAGTTCATTTTTCCTATGTTCTTGGCTGTTAATTTGTCTGTTGGAGGTTTTTCCCTCACTCCTTAACTTGTATTCAATCTCTGCCTATTTGCTTGCTCTTTAACTATCTAGGACCGATTATGACTGCAGTTTTGTAGATCCTTTGTTATAATCTGGATAGATCGGTCAATTGGTGTAGAGGCGTCCACTTTGAACTTTGCATGTAATTACTGTTTAGTTTTAGGTTTTGGGATGATTTGGAGAATAAGTAAGTAATTAATTCTGACGGTTAAATATGTTTTTCAAATGTCAAAGTAAAAGTTTAGTACAGTGGACAAGTAAAAACGAATGAAAGGAGTACCATTTTGTGAGTCACAAAATTTTTGAACTATACATTTGGTTAAAACTGAGTTTAGTTCTACCTGCTCAACAAATACTAGATCCCTTCTGGTTATAACTTTAATTTTGTTTTGATTCCACTAATGTAAGATTCTGTTTAATCTAAAACAAATGGTTATTGAAAATTCAACAGAACCTCACATCAGTTGGTCTCTGAAGTGGAGTAATGCCTACTGTGTTGGTTCATCACTTTATTGGATGAATATATTGAGTTGTTTTGGAGATAGTAGCTCGTATAAGGAAAATGAAATTGTAAGCTTTGTATAATGCTCAACAAGTCAGGTATACAGTTTTACGATTTCTTTGATTATTTAGGAAAAAAAGACAAGAAATATATTAAGATGATTGGAATAGATACTATACTTGCTCGTAGCTGATAGGGGCTGAAAAAGGTATGGAGGAATGATAAGAAAAGTTAGAACAAGAGTACACTTCTCAAATTATAACTCAAAGAAGGTTTGATTTTCTCTTGTATACGGTGGTTCAAATATCCATTCACTGGTCACTGTCGAATTTGACATTGCAAAGTAGTTTGGAATGAAAACGATGCACTACGAGGCCAAAAAACACTTGAGAAAAGAGAGAGATGGGAGAAAGTTCAATAAAATGCAAACCAAGAGAACTTGATCATTTTTTCACCCCTTGAATTTTGTAATATAAATGTCTTCTCCTAGCTAATTTCTCCGTAGCTTTTTTCCTTCTAAATATGGGATGAGGCTAGTCCTTATTTGAATGTAGAGTATTAAATATTTTTAGTAGATGCATTGTATTATTTTTTTGATAACCGAGAAATCCATCTGTGACCTGCCCTTTGGACCAATCACAGCTTTCTAAACTCGGTGGATAATGGGCCTGCCCCTCTACCCTTCTCCACTTAAATACCAGGCTTCGCTTTGCATGGTGTGGGGCTTGAACCTGCGACCTAAGCCACAAATCCTCCACCTTTTGCCACTAGAGCTAGGCCTTGGGGGCAGGTGCATTGTATTATAGTGCATGAGTTCTCCGATTAATGACAAAAACTCGATCCCAGTACTCTGATATCATATTAAAGTGTGTGACTATCTCATCTAAAAGCCTAAGCTATTAGAGAGAGCACATTTTTATTTACTTAATTATATTTTCAACAGAACTTAAATGGGGTTCTCGCAGCACTGACAATGTTTTTGACATGTAAAGTTTGCTGCGTTTTGGTTGTTTGCGGTGTCCGTAGTGTTGCTTGCTCTAAAATTTGATTGTTGTCTGATAGTTGCATAAATAAATACTCTGATAGAATTGACATTTATATAAACCAGTGAGTCCACTCTCTAGTCTGTATTTTTGATTCCTCCGGCCTAGCTTACACTTCACTTCCCATTACTGAAAGAAAAATTGAGGAAGTCTGGTGAAATCTTGCGATTCAGTTTTGTATGGTCTAGCAAAATGAGAAAGTCTGAGCTTTGATTGATAATTTCTCTAAGCAAAGCCAAATTCTACTTTAAAAAGAAGAAAGAATGGAATCTTGTATGCACTTTTACTTCATGGTGCATTTCACTTGGTGATTCTATTCAAGTTGGAAATGTACATAACTGGATAGCCTTCTATTGAGATCTTATCTAATGACTTATAGTCCTTGTGCAGCATATGTCTTAATCAGTTGCTCTATATTTCTTGTATCTAAACATATTCAGTTTCGATATAAAGAAATCGTAATATGTTTAACTCATACTCCAAGTGGTGGACAGTTTTTATTCTGTATTTTGCTTTACTGCATGTGGATTTATTGTTCTTTCACTACATTTCTTTAGCAAAAACATGTGCTGTTAAGGGATGATTCTAACGGAGAAGTAGCGAGCACTTATTATGTACATGTAATGAGCATAGAGAGATGTCTGATTCTGATGAGTGAAGATAATTCAACCTGTACTCTTTCGTTACTCTTGCATTCTCTACATCATTTGGAGCTGTGCTTCTATGTCTTTCCAATTCTCATTCAGTAACTCATCTTGCTTTTACATTCATCGCACATCGACTTATGCTTTTCTGTGTAATTTATGTAGCTTATATTTTCATGAACAAAAAGAAAGATGTGGGAACTGAGGCAGGAGAAGTGTCAGATGTTCCTAGCAGTTCAGTTTCATCAACAGCTGCTATTACTATAGTTGCTGAGAAGCAAGCAACTGTTCCAGCTCTTGTGCAGCCTGCTATTGTTCATGAACCAATACCAGAAGATCAACAACGAGAACTAATGAAGTGGATATTGGAAGAGAAGAGAAAACTTAAACCAAAAGATCCAGAGGAGAAAAAGCGCATTGATGAGGAGAAAGCTATGCTCAAGCAGTTTATTCGAGCCAAGTCCATTCCAAGTTTGTAATGGAGACCCTTCACAACTTTGATACTACTAGCTTGGAGATGTACAAAGGTTGGATTTTCCCTTTTCACTGCAAATATGACACTGAAGAATCAAATTGCTTGAACAATGAATGTATATTGGATATTTTTCTGAATTGCTTGAACAATGAATGTATATTGGATCTTTATCTGAATTGTTGACTTTTACAAGAAATTTGTAAATAGAGTGCTTTTCTCATAAAATGCAGCAGTGAAACTTGTAGTAATGCAAGTTTGGTGTATCAAAACAATCATAGACGAGTGAGGATTGTTCTAGTGGTAGAACCCCTACACATTTAACCACAAGGTTTGGTTCGAGTCACTAAGGAAGAAAAAAGTAGCAACCACTGTTGGCCCTCGTAGAGTGTAGTGCTAACCTAACTCGGACAATACTCATGCCTATGGAGGGGACTAAGTGGAAGCAAGAACATCTTAGAGTAACACAAACATTAATGAGAATCCAATGCCTCAAGAATCGTTGTTTCCTTCCTTGAGATAAACACAAGTAGATTGGGTACCAATAAAAAAAAAAAAAAAAAAAAACACTATTATGACTTATTTGTGCACAACTAATGGAAAGATATATGGCTTTTGATCAGAACTCCCTGGCTTAACTGCAGATATAGCAGCAATATATATCTTTGATCACAAGAGTCGGTACAAAGTAATTTACAGATGATCTGAAAATGCAGCCCTGTGACTACTATTCCTATCCCAAATAATAGAAGGGTTCCTTTTATCAAACGAGAGCTTTGGACTTAGCCCCTCCAATTCGTCATTTCGTATAGAACCACTGTACTTTTCATACTGCATGAGGTGATTAGACAAAATCCTTCCACTTTGGCTTCCCACATCATACCTAGGTGTTGTAGACATTTTACCAGAATCCATCATCAGGTCACCTTCAAGAATTCGAAGTACCTGAGATAAAACCAAAATTACATGAGAATCCAGCCCTATTCATGACTAAATTGCAAGAATCATAATCAAGATTGTAAAAAAGGTCTATGCAAAAGGAAACACATACCTGAGACATTCGAGGCCTAGTCTGAGGATCCTGCCTTATGCACAAAGATGCAGCATGCACCATGCAATACACCTCGTGCTCCTTGTAGCTGCTTCCTATCCGGGCATCTATTAACTCATCGATTTCACTTGCTTCCAACAATGGACGTGCCTGAAAATGAATTCATGACAAATTCATTGATATGTAGGGGAATTGGAAAGGAACTCCTGCATATCTGTATAACTGTTCCCTATAAAATCAGAACTAAAAACAGATGTAAAATAAGATGTTGAAGTATACCCATTCTGTGAGACACTGTTGGCCTTTAGGCCTGTTAAGATCCACTGCTTTACGACCAGTTACAAGCTCTACGAGCACCACACCAAACGAGTAAACATCAGCTTTCTCAGTAATTTGGCCACTTTGAGTATACTCAGGAGCCAAGTACCTAAATACAGAAAATTACCTTATTAGTTCTGCAATGGCATATCAAAAGTAAAGTACAAACTACTTTCCAAGGCCTAACCCAAATGTTCCAAGTACTCTCGTTTCAACACATGTATCACCATCCGGTTGCCATCTAGCCAAACCAAAGTCTCCGACCTACAAAACGAAGGTGAAGCAAGATTAGTACAGTTCGAAGTAGTGCTTAAAGTACAATAAATTCATGATGTTAACTTGTTCACAAAGGTGATCTCCTTTTGTTGTTTTCATCTTCCAATCAGTTGCTTGAAAAGCTATGGAGAAGCACTAGGAATCTGATCTGTTTGATTTGTTATATATACTAAGCTGACAAGAAAAATCAATTGAGCTTAGAGAGATTAGAATAATTGATGTGACCATGTATATTAGTGATACACCTAAAAGAAATGTCATATTTCCATTTAACTGCTTATCTATCTCTCCGTCTTGTCAATGGTAATTGGACAGGTAGATCCATGTAAGAGAATTTTGGCAAGTCATTAGCTATCAAGAATAGATACATAGGGAAATACGAGACACTGGTGCAGACTCTTTTTATGCTCCAAAGGAGCCTTGGCTAGAAGTAACATTTATCTTGAATAACTTTCTTATTAGTAAGAGATTGTCCATACTAGTGGTTCAAAGTCATGAGTGATGAGAATGTTGTTTGGTCTCATGTCCCGATGGACAATGCAGCCCACTCTGCACTCTTCATGAAGATATCGCAAACCTCGTGCAGCTCCAACAGCTATCTTTTGACGTGCAGACCACTTCAAAGGTTCCCTATTGCGTCCTGTAAATACAGAACATGTTGGTAAGTAATACAAAGGCAGAAAGACTAATCTTAGACACCACTAAAACCCTCTTTATATCACCATTATTGTAACAGTTCATGCAAAGAAACCCAGCCAACCTAAAAGAAGCCCATTTATGGATTGAAGCAATAATCAGCACATTCATCATAGTTTTTAAAGGACATAAACAAACATGAGTACACATACCATATAGATGAGAATCTAAAGAACCATTGCATATATATTCATACACTAGCAATCTTCTCCTGTCTTCAATGCAGAATCCTATCAACATGACAACATTTCGGTGCTGAGCGCAGCTGAGCACTTCAACTTCCGAGCAAAATTCTTGATCCCCTTGAGAACTTGCCAACTTATGTTGCTTGACAGCAACAACTTGACCGTCTGGAAGGACTCCTCTGTGAACAGATCCATATCCTCCCTCTGCCAAGAAATTGGCTTGTGAAAATCCTCCTGTTGCAAGCTCCAGCTCTGTATAAGTGAACCACCTGGGAGGTTTCCCAAATACAGGAGCCTTGTGTTGACATATTGAACACAAGGGAGGAGGGCCAAGAGGTGCACTTCTGATTAATGGACCTGCTTCTCTCATATTTCGATTGTAATCCATATCATCTCTATAGCTCGGGGATCCAGAGCCACCTTCTGTATCAAGCTTAGTAAACTTCTCCAGTAATGAATTGGTTGTAGATGTTTGTGGCCTGTCAAAAGATCTTATCGAGCTAATTTGCTGGCGTTGAGAGAGTTGACAATGTGAACTGACACTGTCCACCACCCACGGTTGGAATCTTGAGCTTGAACAAGATAGATTTTCACTCTCACTCTCTGAACTTGAATCATCTACATCTTGATCTTCCTTTAAGGCTAACAACTCTGCCTTATGCAAATCCCGATTTACATCAGCAACAAAAAATGGTGAAGTTCCTGGATCAGAACTTGAAACTGATGAAGTACCAACTTCAGTAACACTGAAAATCTCTGGACTACTTGTTGGTGTTACTAATGGACCTCTAGAAGAAGCCAATGAATAATTCTTTTCTAGTTCTGGTCCACATGATTGAGCTTTCTCTGAAGATAATGAGCCCGAGACATCAGGTTCCTTTTTAGGTGAACCGACTAAATTTAGGCGGAGAACTTTTGGTTGAGATCGTTTCATTACTACGATATTGCAATGCAGCTCTTGCATACAACATTTCTTCTCATGTTTGAGATGTCTGGAAAAGTTCAAACAAGAATCAGCAACAGCTTAGAGAAGATATAGAATAAAAGAACATAAACAAGGAATCACACTCTGAAAACTTCTAAAATTACTTGTCCAAAACAACCCAATTAGCTTGACTCTTCTTTGCCTCAGCAGCCACAGCTCCATGCGGTGAACCAGAAACAATTTTAATCTTCATGTTTATCTGGTGAAGTGAACGAAAAGCACCAAGCTTTTAGTATGTCAGTGTAAAATTACCTAATAACAATCTACACAAATAGAGAATTTTGGCATTAACCTTAGTGGGATCATAAACATCTTGGAGCTGAAGGATCATTTGAGAGTAGGAATCTGTTAAGTCTGACTTTTGCTCACTACTATTTCCGGAATGTGACTTCCGGGGACCATTGGCACAATCTCCAGCAAACATGGGGAAACCCCACATCTTTCTACCTAGCATATATTTGTGAAAATCACTAAAGTTATGCCCATATAATTAGAACATCCCATTGCTAGACTTTTTTGTGGAAGCGCGAAGCACCGAAACAGAAAAAACTGATAGCAAGAAGCACCAGGTATTTACTTGTCAAGGCATAAAAGATTCAGTAGAGATGCATAATGGAGACCCTACAGAAAAGCAGTAAAGAAAAACAATGCAGGACTAGCTTCAATAGACTAATTAGAAGTCAGTGGCTTGAGAATAAATCCTCCTTGAAGGACTGACTATCTTTCCCATTCTTACAGGACCCAAGATCAGCTTAGCTTGAAAATAGCTACAAGTAACAGACAGCCGGAAAAATCCGTAAGAAAGAGGAGCAGAATAATCAATAAACCAAGATTTCTGTTCAATTCAGAGAAATTTTGTTTCAATCAGGCAACACTCTTAAGTACCTAATCTTTCTTTTATTTTTTTATAACGAGTGTCCGCGCTAGCTTGCACTCTAATAAGTACCTAATCTCAAAGCAAGTAATTATACCAAATAGCTATATTCTGTATAAACTCCATGATAACAATCAAAAGTTTCTTTTTGTAGGCTCTTTGCTTTCTATCAATGTAGTTGACATATACTTGAATACTAATACTATATTTTAGTGCTACCACAATGAGATACTGAAAGAAATGTAAACAAGTCAGATGAATGTTATACCAGAGCTTTGTGAAGGAACAACCACAAGAAGTGTAATGTAATCTCCAGGTTGAACAACATGATTCAAAGCCCACACAAGAGCATTCTTAGGTATCTCTTTTGATGCCTTAACAGCCACCATAACTTTCTCAGCAACATCACAACTACTTTTACCCTCCTGCTTCCCTTTCTTCACCTCCTTACTCATTACCCCAGAATAGTTTTCACACCTTTCTTTAAACTTTCAAGAAACTCAACCCCACAGGACATTCCTGTTTGCTTAACACAACAACAAGATTTTCAAGAACAAGACTTTATATGCATTATTGTGCTGTCTGACCCACCATATACAACTGAAATTGGCACTATTCTATAACAGCATATGCTGGTAAAGAAGAGACAACTGATGAGACCCTTTTAAACAACTAATAAGCCTAAGTGAATTACTCAAGAAACTGAAGGTAAAAAGGAAAAAGGAGTAATCTTTGTCTTATATAAGAAAAATATTTTGTGTTTACATGACAAGAGAGGAGAAATCTATGCAAAAAGATTCCAAATTTAGCAGCAAAAGACTTCTTTTTTTGGAGATTTGGTTTAATGAATCCAAAAGACTTGACAGAAGCTGAAGCTCAAGTACTCAATCATGGTCCAAAATCATCAAATGCTACAAAAAATGAAAGAATGAACAGTTTTTGCACATGATTTCTGAAAAATATACATTCAGATGACAAGTGACAACTACAGCCCAAAAAGTTACTTCTTTCAAAATTGGTGCAAAATGCCTCAGGTGAAATGAGCTGTTTCCCAGATGACATTAACTACTATTGAATCACTGACCCTTTTAATGTTTTTGTGTTTTTCTTCACAAAAATGGAATGCAAGAAAGTGTGTAATTCAGAATCCAGTTATGGTAAAGAACATAACTTTAAGCAGTTTTCACATTTACAAAATTCAAGAATCCCAATGAAGCACCTAATGTTCAAATGACACACAAGAGACTTTATGGCTTTCAGTGGCTATGGCTGATTTGGATTAAAAAAAATTGACTCTTTAACTTTCTCAGCAGAAACCCAAAGAAAAAACTGCATCAAATCCCCACACAGTTCAGAGATAAAGGGGGAGGTGCTTTCATTTTATACTTCCCCATTTTAGTTTTATACGGTGTGCAGTCTCGTATAGTTAATCCATCTTAAGTTTCATTTTTAAAATTATATTAAATATTTTATAGTTGTTATTGTTATTTAGAGCTAGAAGCTTCGTCAAAGCAAGCAAGATGAGATCGCTCTTGTTGGTTGGTTGGTCTTCCGTTTGAGTTAATTAATGTATAAAAATTAATATATTGTACGGTTAAATTTCACTATAAGAGTCATCTTTTGTAATAGTATTGCATTGTAATAGTCAAATTTTCTTTAAAATCATATGTTCATTTATATTAGTTTTTTGACACGTGTGTTGCACGTGATTACTAATTTCAAAAATATATGTTATGGTAAATACTACTTATTGTTTATTTAAGCAAAGATTTGAATAATAAGTTTAGTACAAAATAATATTGTAGATTTTTTTGTGAATGTTCAATGTAGATCATCATATATATCTTTTATTTACGCTCGTGAAGATGGTCAATGAAAATTTTTATTAGTTAAATGTAATAATATTGATATTTATTTTAATTTGATGAGGTTCAATCATGTAATTAGTTGTATCTCACTAATATTACCTTATAGACAATATTTGTTGTGTATATAAAAATTAAACTAATACAAACTTTAACTGGCGTTATTACAAGTTATATGAATTTTTCTTCGTCTAAAATACTGAAAAATTAAGAAATAAATAAGTAAAACAAAAGGGCAATGTTTATATAGTATTAACTATTTTGAAGAAAACTTTTTGACAATCTAAAATACACAAGTAACATTGATAAAAAAAAGTCATTCTTTTGTCTTGAGCAGCAAAAAAGCAAATCGTGACAATTTTCTAAATTTTGAAAAAAGATATTCAAGAACATATATCTACATCCAAAAGAAATTGTTAACAAAAACAAATGAATTTAAACTACATCATGTTAATTTCATATATTGGAATATTACATACTAATGTATATATTAAGAAAAAAAATAATCATTATATCATCAAAATTATTTTCCTTAAGTACTTGAGGTTATAGAATATACCCTCTTAGGGTAGAACGATTTACTTCATCAGAATAGTGGTACCTTATATTCCGCTAAACTTTTAACTCACTCAACGACAATAAATCACACAAAAAATTTAAAATACAAGAAGAAGAAGAGTAGAAGATTAAAAACAATTGTGGTTGAAAAATGAGAGGAAGTCCCTCTATTTATTGTCAACAAAGGGTAGTATGAACAAACGTTTTTGTGTCTTATCTGAAAAGTCATGACCTTTTCAAGAAATCACAACCCTTTGGAAAAGTCATAACTTATTGAAAAAGCCACAATTATTTGAAAAAATCACAACTCATCGAAAAATTACTACCCTTTGAGAAAAGTCATAACTTATCGGAAAAATCACAACTCATCGAAAAAGTCACAACCTAAGTTAGGGATATTATAGTAATTTAACATTCAAGTTAGGAGTTCATGCTTTTAAGGTAACTAGTTTTCGACACGTGCAACCAATTCATAAAATTTAAGTGAAGATTTGATTAATAAGGTTTGATAATTAGCTAGTTTTTATTATTTATGTAATAGCTAATTTTTATGAGATAAATCGTGACAATTCTCTAACTCTTGAAAAGTCTAATAATTTTTGGAAAAGATATTCAGAAGCATATATCTATATCACAAGATAATTTGGTAAAAAAAAAGAAATGAATTTAGACTACATCATGTTAACTTCATATATTGGAACATTACATACTAATGTATATACTAAGAAAAAAAATTATTATATCATCAGAATTATTATCACAATTTATCTCATAAAAATTAGCTATTAAGAAATGATAAAAACTAAGAAATAGTAAATTAGTAAAACAAAAGGGCAATAATTACATTGTGATAACTATTTTGAAGCAAACTTCCTGACAATATAAATCACATAAGTAGCACTGATAATTAAAGTCATTCTTTTTTATTGAGCATCAAAAAAACAAATCATGACAATTTTCTAACTCTTGAAAAGTTTAATAATTTTGGAAAAAGATATTCAGAAATATATATATCTACATCACAAGAAAAATAGTTAACCAAAACAAATGAATTTAGACTACAATAAAAATTAAACTAACACAAATTTCAACTGGCGTTATTACAAGTCCTATGAACTTTCTTT
Source organism: Solanum commersonii (assembly GCA_029007595.1). Classification (NCBI taxonomy): domain Eukaryota; kingdom Viridiplantae; phylum Streptophyta; class Magnoliopsida; order Solanales; family Solanaceae; genus Solanum; species Solanum commersonii. The sequence goes on from JAJTWQ010000216.1 coordinate 477,321, forward strand.
GTCGAAAATACTGAAATATTAAGAAATAGTAAATCAGTAAAACAAAAGGGCAATGTTTATATAGTAATAACTATTTTGAAGCAAACTCCCTAACAATCTAAATCACATGAGTAACATTGATAAATAAAGTCCTTCTTTTGTCTTGAGCATCAAAAAACAAATCATGACAATTCTCTAACCCTTGAGAAGTTTAATAATTTTGGAAAAAGATATTCAAAAGCATATTTCTACATTACAAGAGAAATTGTTAACAAAAAAAAAATGAATTTAGACTACAAGAAAAATTAAACTAATACAAACTTCAATTGTCGTTATTACAAGTCATATAAACTTTTCTTTGTCGAAAAATACTTAAATATTAAGAAATAATAAATCAGTAAAACAAAAGGGCAATATTTATATAGTCATAACTATTTTGAAGCAACTTCTTGACAATCTAAATAACATAAGTAGCATTGATAAATAAAGTCATTATTTTATCTTGAGCACCAAAATAACAAATCGTGACAATCCTCCAACTCTTAAGAAGTTTAATATTTTTTTTAAATGATATTCAAAAGCATATATCTACATCACAAAAGAAATTGTTAAAAGAAAGAGATGAAATTAGACTACGTCATGTTAACTTCATATATTGGAAAATTACATACTAATGTATATAGTATGAAAAAATAATTATTATTATATCAACATAATTATTTTCCTTAAATACTCGAGGTTAAGGAATATACCCTTTTAGGATAGAACAATTTACTTCATCAGAATAGTGGTACCTCATATTCTGCTGAACTTCGAACTCACTCAACGACAATAAATCACACGAAATTTTTAAAATAAAATAAGCAGAAGAAGAGTAGAAGATTAAAAAAAGTTGTGGTTGAAAAATGAGAGGAAACCCCTCTATTTATATATAGTCAACAAAGGGTAGTATGAACAAGTGTATTTTGTGTCTTATCTTAAAAGCCATGACCTTTCCGAGAAGTAATATCCCTTTGGAAAAATCACAACTCATCGAAAACTCACAACCCTTTGACAAAAGTCACAAATAATCGAAAACTCACAACCCTTTGACAAATTAGTAAATAATTATTTTGAAGCAAACTTCCTAACAATATAAATCACATAAATATCATTGATAAATAAGGTCATTCTTTTTTATTGAGCATCAAAAAAACAAATCATAACAATTCTCTAACTCTAGAAAAGTGTAATAATTTTGGAAAAAGATATTCAGAAACATATATCTACATCACAAGATAAATTATTAACAAAAACAAATGAATTTAGATTACAATAAAAATTAAACTACTACAAACTTCAACTGGCGTTATTACAAGTCATATGAACTTTCTTCGCCGAAAATACTGAAATATTAAAAAATAGTAAATCAGTAAAACAAAAGGGCAATGTTTATATAGTAATAATTATTTTGAAGCAAACTTCCTAACAATCTAAATCACATGAGTAACATTGATAAAGAAAGTCCTTCTTTTGTCTAGGGCATTAAAAAATAAATCATGAAAATTTTCTAACTCTTGAGAAGTTTAATAATTTTGGAAAAAGATATTCAGAAGCATATATCTACATTACAAGAGAAATTGTTAACAAAAACAAATGAGTTTAGACTACAAGAAAAATTAAACGAATACAAACTTCAACTGGGGTTATTACAAATCATATAAACTTTTCTTCGTTGAAAAATACTTAAATATTAAGAAATAGTAAATCAGTAAAACAAAAGGGGAATGTTTATATAGTAATAACTATTTTGAAGCAAACTTCTTGACAATCTTAATTACATAAGTAACATTGATAAATAAAGTCATTCTTTTATCTTGAGCATCAAAATAGCAATCGTGACAATCCTCCAACTCTTGAGAAGTTTAAAAAAAAAGATATTCAGAAGCACATATCTACATCACAAGAGAAATTGTTAAATAAAAAAGAAATGAAACATTTTAACTTTATATATTGGAACATTACATACTAATGTATATACTAAACAAAAAAATAATTATTATATCATCAGAATTATTTTCCTCAAGTACTCGAGGTTAAGGAATATACCCTCTTAGGATTATACAATTTACTTTATCAGAAAAGTGGTACCTCACATTCCGCTGAACTTTAAACTCACTCAATGATAATAAATCACACGAAAATTTTAAAAATAAAAGAAACAAAAGAAGAGTAGAAGATTAAAAAAAAAGTTGTGGTTAAAAAATGAGAGGGAACCCCTCTATTTATAGTCAACAAGGGTAGTATGGACAACTGTATTTTGTATCTTATCTTAAAAGTCATGATCTTTCCGATAAGTCATATTCCTTTGCAAAAGTCACAACTTATTGAAAATGTTACAACTCTTTGGAAAAGTCACAACTCATCGAAAATTCACAACCCTTTGAAAAAAGTCACAACTCATCGAAAACTCACAACCCTTTGAAAAAAGTCACAACTTATCAGAAAAATCACAACCTAAGTTAGGGATATTATAGTAATTTAACATTCAAGTTAGGAGTTCATGCTTTTAAGGTATATATATATAATATATATATATATATATATATATGTTTCTTGTAACAACATTTCAATATAGTAACTTAAAAAATATTCAGACAAACAATGTTGGTATAAAGAAGTTTAACCGTATTATAGATGCAGAGAAATAGAATGAAAAAATGTGTATATGTTTAATGAGTCTTCAATGGAGTTTATATACAGATGAAATAAACAAATTATTCTAAGCTAACTCTATGAATGTAGAAATAAATAACTAGTAGCTAATACAAAATTAATGCCTAAATTAATTAAAGAAACCTAATCCTAATCGAACGTGTATTATGAGTAATAGCACATGTGTGCATTAAAACAACAATACTATTGTTTACGTTCCCCTCTAGTGACTTTATTGTTACAGTAGGGAGAATTCAAGTACTTAAATGTGATAAAAAATATTCTTGAAATTTTTATTATTACAATAAGTATAATTCAATTATTCTATTGATGTTATCCAAAATAGTTATGTAGTGAAGTTGACATAGTACATACATGTGTCCCTTAATTTAACTTCAACTGACATTTATGCTCTTTCCTTTGGGTGCACACACACACTTAAACTTTTCAAAAGTTAAACAAGTAGAGACACACATCCTATGTGACATCTTATGTGGTAGTTTTGTGTCCTACTTGTATATGCCACATAGGATACATGTGCCTACTTATTTAACTTTTCGATAGTTTAAGGGGTCGTTTGGTTTGAAAATGAGTTATGATGGGATAAGTTATGTTGAGATAAGTTATGTTGGAATTAGTTATGATGAGATAAGTTGTGCTGAGATTATTTCTTATTGAGTGTTTGGTTTGTTGTATTCAAAATAATATATATTGATAAATTTTAAGAACAAGTTGTTTGTTTACAAAATTACCCTTCACTTTATTTAATTTTTAAATTTTTCTTTTCGAGCTTTAGTTATTTATTTTTTAAAATAAAATTTTTATTTTATTTAACATAAATATTTTTGTTTATGTATTCCCATGATAAGTACCATGTGTATTTAAAAATATAACTTTTTTTTATTTAGCTTAAAAATAGAACTTCCCTCTTTAGTTTATTAAAGAGAAAGAAAATTTTTGAGAAATCAAAATAAAATAAACATAAGAATTAGTCAAATAAAAATTATATTTATATAGTGTAATTTTTTAATAGAAAAATATGAATGATTATCATTAAAATAAGAAGTAGTAAATATTATTATACAAGATATTAAAAATAATGTAAATATAAGTAAATGTGAAAAATGATGTATAAAAAGGATTTAAGGGATATATTTGTCATTTACCTATTTTATCCCGGGATAAGTTATCCGGGGATTACTGTACCACCCAATGTGAGGGATAACTTATCCCTGTACTAATTCATAATCCTGAGATAAGTTATTCCAAGCTTTCCAACCAAACAAGAAAATAAAGGATACTTAAAATTTATCCCAAGAGTAACTTCACTTATCCATTACACCAAACGACCCCTAAGTGCTATTTGTGCACATCCAAAGTTGGAGGGCGTAGTCGCCCACTGAGACCAAATTAAATGACACATTTATGTATTATGCCAGTGAAATTTGTCATTTGATACATTATGTACACACAAGGGATGTTAGTTGTGAGTAATAATACATATATATTTACATAGTGAAATAATTAATTCATAAAATTATAATTCGTTCAATTCATTTAAAATTCAATAAGAATTGAGGGGTTGTGTTATGATTCGTTTTTAGCCTATTTAACCTAAGTAATTTTTGAACAAATCAGTATTAACTTGACTCATTTTAATCCATTCAAATTCAATTCAATCCGCTTATTTGACACCAATCGACCCCTACCATCTCTAGTACTCTTAGCTTGTTGTTTGCTCTTTACTTTCACCTAAAAGCATATTTTTAGGGTAAATGATATAATGATTCAAAAATTTGTGTACGGTTGCCTGCTAGGAAAGGGACATTAGAGAGGGAAACAGCCAATCAAATGCTTATAAAAAGATTGAAATTTGAAACTGCAACAACTCTATCTAGATGGTCAAGAGGGGGACGCCACAAAGTTTATAAGTTTCTACATAGATATCATGTGAGTAAACTAGATATATAATAATTGAATTTTAGATTAAATATTTAATATACATTATTTTTTATATTTCGATTATTGTATTATTTAGTTGTTACTATTTTTTTCTTTTAACATTAGTATTATTCTCTCACTCCCTTCTTTCAATATGTCATGTAGTGTTTTTATTATATCTTTGAGTTTCTTCACTTTCGTATTCTTTATGTCTAAAATTACTTTGAATTGCTTTTCTTTATTTAAATTGAGGGTTTATCGAAAACATTATATTTACCTCCACAAAGATAAGAAGGGTATAAAATCTGCATACACACTACCCTCTCAACTCTATTTATGAAATTACACTGAATTTATATAATATCTAGTCACCTTTCCAATTACTTATATTAAAAAAATAATAGCAGATATATAATCGATATATGTAGAATCATATATATAATATGTAAATAATCTATCAGAATTACAAAAAGTAAACAATAAATTTGACGGACAGTTTATGTAAAAATTCACATTAAAAATTAAAATAATGGCTCAATAAAAAACACTTTGTTAAATCATGGAATTTCAAATATTTGGAATCTTCTATGTGCAAAGGGGGCTCCATATGACAACAACATTAATATGGAGTAGTTGAGAATCAGACATTCTATAGATTTACAATTTGTTTTTCTTTGGTTGCTTTATCAATTTATCTAATATAATTTGATTTGGTATAAAATTTTAAAAAATAAAATATCTTAAATATGAGATTTTATTTGTGTTGTTATAAAAATTTCAAAACTTATAATAATAAATATTACATAATTTAAGCTTCTGGATAAATTAAGTAGTTTAAAATGAAATATGAATTGTAACTTTTTTTTGGAATAGACTAACAAAAAGATAGTACAAATTTTTTAAATAGTCGAAGATATTTATAGCATAAAATTTAAGTAGGCATTGGACCATGAATTCTAAATATATATTTTTTTTGAAATTTATGAAGTTAGAGTTGAAAATTGTGTTTATTTATATTTTTTTTGCAAAGGAGAAAAAAGAAACACTTTATTTAAAATTTATGAAGACGAAATTGCAAAACAAATTTGAAACATTTTTTCCAATTTGAAATCCACACTAATTGAATTTAAAAATTGTATAATCAAACATTGGTTTTAAGTTTTACGAAAAACGATCATATTTTCCTTTATATTCTTATAAAACGTTATATTTATTCTTGTCGTATCTTTTTGACATAATTATCCTTATCATGTTATTTTGAACACATATTTATCCTCAGTTTACTCTCATATTTCCCTCTTTAGTATTTTACATGACGTTTACATGAATATATTTATGTAGTCACTACTCACTAGTCATATGTATCCTAATTTCATAAATAAAAATGTCTCAATTAACTCTTTTTTTATTGTTTGTCTGGTGTTTGATATTTAATTGAAACTCAATTAGATCTGAATTTATATTAAAAAAATTAATATTAGAAGTATCCTAATAAAAAATGACTTCATATCTAGAAAGATTGAAAATTGAACTCTTTGACTAAGAATGAAAAATTATTTATTACTCTATCACAATCCTCGTCAGTTAGTTGACCCAATATTTTAGCTGCTGCTATTTGTTGGTATTTTGAGTGAATAGTATTGCAGCAGTAAACTTTGTCTTTCTCACATTTATTATTTCTGTCAAGCCTTTGTGACTCATAAATTTTAGTAATGATGAAAATCACAGTCACGTTCCTAAAATTACACAAGTGAACAAGACATTAATTCAACAAATCAATGCAAAATTCAAATTTTGGAGGGAATTTGAAGAGATTTTTTTTTCAAATTAATAGAAAACAAATATAGTAAATTAATTATGTCGAAGTAAATAAACCATGCACATGAATATCGTTAGATTACATTTTGCTCAAAAACAACACTAACACATTGTAGAATAATCAAGTTTGAGAGTGTCAGAAATAAAAATATGAAACTAAATCTTAAGTCAAGGACTTTATATACAAAATGGGATAAATATAATTTATTAATTTACTATCAGATTGTTGGTTAACCCGTTAAGAAAAAAATCAAACCGTTAAGAACCGATAATAAAAAAAAATCAAAGCCGTTAAACCAATAATCTACTACCAATAAATCAATAATCTTTTTCAATTTGAGTTATCAGTTTCAATTCAATTTTGAACAATCGTATCACCGATTCTAGACTAAACTAGTGTAGAGTATGTGACCATATTATGTAGTTGTGCCACACTTTTGTGTGGGCTTCAAATGAGCATTTGTACGTAGAACAACTTTCACATATAGCAAACATAAAAATCATATTTGTATGTTATAACTATAGTTTGCATAATTGCGCTCCATAGCAAATTTTATGTTTGCTATGGAGCTTTTGATTTGTATAATTCGCTACAAACATCCAATTTTATACAAATTGTTCAGTTTTGTATAAGTTTATTTATTCATTGTAATTTGTATAGTAAGATTTGTATTTGTATAATTATAAGTGTACAAGATGAAAATATATGTATTTCTATTTGTATATACACTTTTCTCTCGCTTTATACAAACACAAACGTATTTTATACCGAAATGTATAAAATGACTAATTGTATATCGAATCAGATGGCAAAAAAGGGGATGTTTGCTGTGAATTACAATTAAAATAAACTATAGCTATAACATTTAATTTGAATTAATAGTTTGTTATTTCATACAATTTGCGCTTGTATGTATACAGTATAGGCCCAAATTCCTCTATTGTCTAAAACAGTCCATTTCATTTTGCACTTCAACCCATCCATTCTACACCCATCTTCTCCGACATATGTAAACTATCTTGTTTTTATTTTTATACCATTTTAGTTTTTTCTTTTGCAAGTGTATTAATTTGGTTGTGAAACAAGTAAATTTGACGTTGCTTTGAACAAATTGCTTTCGTTTCGTAATGTGTGAAAATTTGTAATTTTATCCATCATGATTTTTTTTATATGTGGTGTCTAAAGTTTCATATGACTGAAGTTTAGGCACACCATATAATCAAATTTAGGTGTTAAAAAACGAAAAATCTTTTCTACTACACAACACATACATTATCTATTTCCTCCGTACCCTTTTAACTGACTCATACAAGTTACAACCATCACTTTTAAATAGTAATTCAAAATAGATTCGAGATTTTACCTTATTCACTTAAACAATCCCTTGGAGAGAATTTTATAAAGTTTCTCAAGCTTCCTTTGAGGTGTTTGCATTAGCCATCTTCTCAAACACAACTTCATCCAAACATTAGTGGACGAGAATGAGGACTTGTTGATCCTTCTTTTTTAAATCTTTCTCAAGATATCTTTTTTATTTTGAGTAGAATTTCCTCTATAAATATTCATACATTTTTAGAGCCAAGGACGACTTTCATTTGGGTTGACACTATTTTTCATAATTTTCTTTTGCAAAATAGGGGTACTAAAATGACAATGGATCATTGTTTGGCATGGATTTGATATTATATTGTTGAAAAATGATAATCCGATTCTGAAAAAATATCTACAATAAATAACAAAATTAAGAAAGTAGAAAGACACCAAAATTTTTAAGTGTGAAAAAACATAATACTTAAATTGAACAGTATTATATCATTATAGTAAACATTTTATCACGTGATAACCACAAAAGAAGCCTACAAACTTAAAATAGATAATACTCTTTTAGTTCATAAACCTTACCATAATACTACTTGCTTTTTATTTTTTCCATAATTTTTTTTCTTGCACTGTTTGTGGATTACTCTCTCTACTCACTATTCCCCTTCACTTTTTTTTCTTGGTGTGTTTTTCTTCTTGTTGTGACTTGACAAAGTTTGCCTTAATATACTTTAGTAGCTTGATATTTTTTTCAAGTTCACGTTCGCAAAACTTGACATAATACATAAATATGAAAAAGTGGGTGGATCTCACATCAATGGCTAAAAATCATACTTGGACTTTGTATAAGTCATTGTCCAGATTAATTTATTATACGCGTTTTGCACGTATATATTATGTTAAGATACATAAGAGATAATTACACGTGCAACCCTTAAAGTTACTTAAAGACCCTAGAGGGCTTCAATGAGGACAAAGCCCTTTCGACCCCCAAAAGCAATTTTCCCAAGAGCAAAGTGCCAACAATTTTCAAAATATTCCACAATTAAATTCAATTATGACTCATGATGTCTTATCTATTATGGATGATAGGTCATCAATGGTTCTACCTCTTCATAGATTTCTAGATAATTTCATCTTGGATTTGGGAGAAATCAATCAGTGAAATTTGAAAAAAAATCTGGTTTGTATAAGTTGTTTGATATAAATCAACCAACAAAGTTTGACGAAATTCTGATTTGTATAATAGTTTATAAATTTGTATATTATTGTATATCAATGTATAAAAACGTCTTACAATTTTGTATAATATTGTATATTGGGTGTATAATATTATATATCAATTTAAAAAAATATTTTTATAAGAAAATTTATGAAAGTTTTGTAAATTATTGTATACCAGATTATATTTTTGGTTAAAGATTTGTAAATGTAAATTTTGGGTTGAAAAATTATGAATGTGTTTATAGGGAGGATCTCTTTTAGTCTGTAACGTTAAAAAAATGTCTATTTTGAAGCCGGACTCAAGCAGAGGAAGGAGGCAGAGAGAGAGGTCTAGATTTGTATTTTATAAAAATACCAACCTCTTGACTTTATTTATTTTTTAAAATAAAAACCAAACCAATTTTGACCAAAAGATTGACCTCCTTAGTCGATTTATTAAAGTAAATCAAGTTTATTTTTAAATTTTAAACCCAAAAAATCAACGTATTCTTAATTAAATGCCAATTTTTTGAGGCCGGTAATAATATTTTTCTTCATTTTTAATGCTTGAAAAATAACTTAACATTTTTTTAATTCTTCAAATCAAATACCAACCTATTTATAATGAAAATGCTTGATTAAAGTGACTGAGGAAATCGTACCCTCAGTCAATAGACAACAACAAGCTTAACAAGTCATTTTCTACATGATTGTAATCAATTTAATTATAAGATTGAAATAATGAAAATTATGAAACATGTCAAACAAATAGAATAAAATAATGAATTGGATATTAATGATCGCATATATGTGTGATTGCCATCACAATTTTAACCCAATGTTTTTGTGGCCTATATGTGTGTTAGCCATCACAATTTAACACAATGATTTTGATGTTCACATGCAAAGGTACTTAATTGGGAATCCAACGAAAAGAAAAGGTCAAAAGGTGTATTTGTGTAAGTCAAAAAATTGTTTAAGAAATCTCATCGTATAAATCGTGTGAATAATTTTGCAGGCCACTTATAGAAAAAGATAATTTTATTTATTTTATTTGAAAGAGATTTTCTTTTATACATAAAAAATCAAGAAATTATTTCTTCTATTTATTTTATAAGTAACCAAAAAATCTTAATTCCTCTTATTAAATCTATTAAATTAAAAAAGATAATAAATGAATTGAACTATAGACCCTCAAAATTTTGTTGAGGCGATAGCTTGTACATTGCTTTTATCGTCTGAATTTTACATGCTTTAATATTCATAATTTTTTTGTCACATTAAAATACTAGTTCGTGGAAACTCGTGCTAAGTCCGGGCTCAACATCAAAATAGAAAATTACTCCATAATAGTTTTAAATAAAAACAATAATTTGTGTCTCATTTTTTTCCCACTCACAATTCTTTTAAGATGGTTGTGCGTGAAATGATTTTTAAGTCTCTTGTCTACTCATCGAAAATTATATTATAATGACATTACAGTATATCCTATCGGTTTTAAATAAGTTAGTATCTACTAAATTTAAATAATTAAGAGTCCGTTTGAATTGACTTAAAAAAAGTAGTTTTTAAGTTAAAAATAAAAAAATCAAACTGAAATGATTTTTAAGTCAAAAAATAAAAAATAGGGGGAGATCTACTTTTGGTTTTTGACTTATTTTAAGTCATTTAAAATCTTGTCAAACACTTCCTAACTTATTTTAAGTCATTTTTTATATTTGTCAAACAGTTCCAGAAATCAAAACCTAAATTAAAAGTAGGCTTGATCAACTTTTAAATTAATCCAAACACCCTCTAAATCACATCGTAATACAATGAGTCAATGATGTAGTTAACAATTTTGTTCCTTCCCCTTTTTGAAGGATCGATTTTACTATTTATTTTCTATTGTATCATTGTATTGAAAATATCATATCTAAATTTACTTAACGAGTTCTTCAAAGTTATTTTCACTAATTATGATGATATTATCATCATTCATATTTTAAAGGGGCTCAAACATTATTATGTTTATCAAATTGAAAGTGACAACCTAATACAAAGGGATAAAATAGGGGTAAAAATAAGACAAAATACTTGGATTACACGGTTCTCTTCTAAAAGGGGCCCATATGTTACCAAAAAGTGTTTAGGAGTATTTTATTTACTTATTTATGGGAAAAGGCTCAAATATGCCATCGAACTTTTAGAAAAGGCTCATTTATGCCATTCGTTAAAAGTTTGGCTCATTTATGCCATTGCTGTTAAAGAAAGGGCTCATCCATGCCATTTTTTTTTAACTCCGGTTTTGCAAAACCACTTTTTACACACCAAACAAGATTTAACACTTTTCTATTGGTGTTTTTGAATCAAATGTACATTTTTTGTTTCTACATCCTTAAGAACACTAAGAACACATGAAGAGCATAAACAACTCCCAAATTTTCAACATCTTCAATTCTTCACGAAATCATCTCAAATTTCGGCTATATCATTAATTTCTTTTTTTAAAAAACGAAAATTCTAAAATCATTTGCAAAGTTCAAAAAAATCACCCATATTTAAAAAATATATTCCAAAAAGCAAAAATCAGCCCCAAAATTTCAAAATTTGCTTTGATTCTTGTTTTTGTAGTTTTTAACATTAGATCTTTGTTGACTAGTGTTTTTTGAGTTTATGTTCAAAATTTCAAATGATTTGAAGTTGTGGAGAATGTACCATTAAAGAATGTTGAAGTTTTGAAACTTTGAAGAAATTTTAATTGGGTCTTGTTGAGTTAGGTTGAATTCGAGCTCAAAAGAAATTGAGTTTTGGTATCTAGCTCGGAGCGAAACTACTCTTGAAATTTGAGACGATTCGTGAAGGATTGAATAAGTTTGAAATTTGGGAATTGTTAATGTTCTTTATGTGTTCTTAGTGTTCTTAAGGATGTAGAAACAAAAAATGTACATTTGATCCAAAAACACCAATAGAAAAGTGTTAAACCTTGTTTGGTGTGTAAAAAATGATTTTGCAAAGCCGGAGTAAAAAAAAAAAAGGCATGGATGAGCCTTTTCTTTAACAGCAATGGCATAAATGAGCCAAACTTTTAACGGATGGCATAAATGAACCTTTTCTAAAAATTCGATGGCATATTTGAGCCTTTTCCCTTTATTTATTGAAAAGATTCTTTGCTTGGCAAAGGTATAAATAGCAAGTGTAATGGGATATTTGAATGAAAAAACGTTGAAAATGTTTTTGAATTATATGAAATTGAATAAAAATGTTCTTAGTTAATAATTTAATTTAAAAATATTTTTATAGTTAATAATTTGATTCAAAAATACTTCTAACGTCAATAGTTTTGATCCTCCCGCATCTTCACTTTCATTTCATAATCATCTCAACATTTCAATTTAGTCCAAAAATACCTATATTGCTATTTAATAGGTCAAAAATATCATTTTTTTAAATAAGTATATATTTTTTATATTTAAACACATTTTATTCCTAATGTGGTTCATGCTACCATAAAAATGCTAGTTTGATGCATGAGACACATGAAAAATTCAAAGTTATGTCGACTTACATCCATTAGGTTTTTCTTCTGCCAACTAATGAGTTTAAATGAATAAATCAAAATTCATATAGCAGATTCTAACTTATTTGGAATTGAGATGTAGTTTATTAGTGAGATTAATGTTTCTCAATTACCTTAACATGACTAACACAGAGTGCTAAAACATTTACCGGCGATAGTTAATTGTCACTAGATTCAATGTTGATATATGTTTTAGAGACATTTACAAAAAGTACTAACTATCACTAAAAATCATATTTAACACCAATTAAATTATTATTATTAATTAATTATCATTAAAAATATTTTTTAATATAATAAATGCTTCTTTTTTCTTCTCTCGTAAATATTACAAACAATGTCGTTGAGTATATGTCCGTGCACCACACATACACGAACCATCTATAGTAATATATAATAAGTAAATTGAGCTACGTCTCAATTGCTTAAAAAGTAGAGCAACTTTCACATATAGCAAACATAAAAATCATATTTGTATGTTATTGTCACGCTTCAAGACTATCCGTTGGACGCGGACACGGGACCTAAGATCACGAGTGACCCCAAGCTAACCCTGCTAGCATATCATAAACATACTAAGGTGAACTGAATCAATAAATACTGTGCGGAAGCTAAATCATATAAATAATCTGAAATGATGGGGAATAATATATGAAAACTGAGATATGAATACAAATGAAAAGTCAAACTCTAAGACTAAAGTTGAAACTAACTATGTTTGAAATAAAGTCTCTACTGACTAAAAATGCTGGGACATGACCCAGCTAGGTCTAGCAAAACTGAAACTAAAATTAAAAGCAAGAAATATAATCATGTCACTAGTCCTTGAAGAATGAGGACTCACCACTACTATTGCTAAATTGAAGATCGGGAACCGATTTATGCGTGATCTAACTGCTGAGGATCTAAACCTACATCACGAGAAGGTGTAGAGCAGAGCGTCAGTACTTGAAAGGTACTGAGCATGCAAGAAAGAATAAAGCTGAATAATAACATAACTAAACAAGCAAATAAGCAATGATATAATCTGAACATGATAAGGATATTGGAAATACTGAACAAGGCTAAATTGAATGCAATGACCAAGTTTATAACATGCTGAAACTGAATACTGAACTATACTGATAACATGGTCAATGCAATAGAATCTGACTGAAATGAGAAGGAGCTACTAATAACTGACATAAAACCATGTGAGCTAAATGTGGAGTCCGATGTATACACCCCATCAGAGGACCCAATATACCCTACCAGAAGTACAGAAGCATGCTAGCGTGATCACTAAAATGATGCCCACAGAGGGGACTTACAACCTACGGGGAATGTAGTTCTGGGACTTGAGGGTGACTGACCCTAGTCCACTTGGTATTAAGCTTCTCCTAATTGATTTAAGTAATTAACACTTTGTGACTAAAATGTTGTAATACTGGATAGCTCAAAATACTGACATGCAAACTGAGAATGCAACATTAATATACTAATAATAATGTATTCGAAAACTGAGGCATGTTTACATATATAACTAAATTAACTAGCCTAGCATGTGTAATTCATAAACTAAAAGAACTACATAGCTAGGGTTCTGAGTTTATGCATGAATCTGGGCAGAACAATACTACCACATGATGATATGATTTGGAATCATTCAAACAGCTTAAACCCAACAATTTCTAACATTCAAGAAACCCTAGGTCTAGATAATCTGAGGGGAATCAAGAATCTGATTGAATTCTAGGGACCTAATGGGTGAAAGAAACCCAATCGTGAAATCCCACATACCTGGTGACGAATTTCACGGAGAAATCTTTCGATTTCGGGCCTAAAACTGATAAAACTTTGTTGCATTCTTGAACTAGGGTTCTTGACCTCTTTCTCCTCTTACGCTCTATTTTTTCTAAGTTTTGATGAATAATCTAACTTAGGTAAGTTCTAGTTATGTTTCTAGGCTAAAACTGACCAAAATCAGGTAGTTTAGGGTTTAAACAACGTAGTTTAGGTGTCCAACGCATAAGGAAAAGACCAAAAGAGCCCTGACTTAACTGTTGTCGGGGTCACCGACGGACTGTTGATCGACTGACGGTCCATGCTGGTCAACCGTCAATCGTGACTAGAGGCTGAGTTTTGGGGGGTTTGATCCACGGACACGGACCACCGCCCGTAGTCTGACTACGGTCTGTGGGTCCAACGGTGGGTCGACCTTTAGAATAAATTTGGGGCTGAGTTTGGGGAGGGTTGCAGTTGCGAACCACAGACCACCAGCACGGGCCGTGGGTCACCCTGCGGTCCATGGGGGGCAACTGTGGGTTGCACCTGCAACTTCTGGAAATCTGCATCGAGGTCTGTTTTCGGATACGGGGTGTTACCGTTATAGCTATAGTTTGTATAATTGCGCTCCATAGCAAACTTTATGCTTGCTATGGAACATCAAATTGTATAACTCGCTGGCAGGAGTTTCAGATTTGTATAATTTCGCTGGCATGCCATTTGTATAAATCGTTGGCAGTCTCTCGTTCGTATAAATCGATGGCAACCTCTCAATTCAATTTTATGTGTTTGTATATCTGCATAAAATTTGAATTTATATACAATTGAATTGAAATAAAACATTTGTATATCAAATCTCTCTCTCTCTCTCTCTCTCTTTCTCTCTCTTTATACAACACAAATTATACATTATAATTTGTATAATCTGTGTTTGTATAAAGCGAGAAAAAGAGAAAGGAAAAAGAGAATTGGGTAGTGGAAGATTCATATTTGTATAATTATAAGTGTATAGGATGAAAATATATGTATTTGTATTTGTATATACAGTTTTCTCTCGCTTTATACAAACACAAACACATTTTATATATTTGTGTTTGTATAAAAGCGAGAGAGGTGAGGGAGAGACTGGCGAGGGAGAAACCTAGGGAGAGAGGCGAATGACAACTGTTTGCTACGGGTTACAATTAAATCAAACTGTGGTTATAACATTTAATTTGAATTAATAGTTTGCTATTATATACAATTTTTCTTAAAAAGTATAAACAATTGAAAAGTTAAATTTATCGCTTAGTCAGTGAGATAAGAAAAATAATTCAAAATAAAATATGATATTATTTTATTATTCTGTATTTACTTATTGATAGCATTTAGTTTGGAGATAATTTTATTGAGGCTTTGTAGCTATAGTTTGTTAATTACAATTTGTAGCTATATGTTAGAGGGAGGACAGAGACGAGCGGGATTGAGAGAGGGAGGAAAGAGGAGAGTGAGAGAGGGTAGAGAGGTGAATTGTATTTTTATATCTATCGAATTGTAGATGTATATATGTCAGATAATTGTATGCATATGTAACTGATATACATGTGCATTTGTATATCTGGCGAGCGAGATTGGGAGAGGGAGGAGAGAGGCGAGTGAGAGAGTGAAGAGAGGCAAATTATATTTGTGTATCTGTCATATAGTCATATATGTATAATTTACATTTGTATAATTTGTATTTGTATATGTATAACAGAAGAGAGAGGTACACATAATTGTAGTTAAAAAGAGGATGTGAATGACAATTAATTCAAACTATAACTATGTTAACTAGTTAAATAGTATACGTTTGATTATCTGTGTAATTTCCCCTATTTTATTTCATAATGATATTAAAATGATGAAGTTAGCTATTCTATATAAAATATGAAACAACTTATTCTATGAGATATCGTAATCTATTAAATAGACTCTGTATCAAACCACCTAATAATAATAATAATCAACAAACAGTAAGATTACAAAAGACATGTTGTTTTCTAGTGAAGCACTAACACTTGATTGCTACTTCACTCTAATGGACTTCATGTGCTCATCTCAAGAGTTGTTACGATCGACAACATCAACTTTATAAATTTCATGTTAGAAAATAAAAATAATTACTGCTAAATAAATTAATATCGCATAAATTTAAATAATTAAATCATGTATCGGATCAATTTAGAAAGAAAAAGAACGAAAAAAGTCAGCAAAAGATAAGTTAATAAAAGGAGGATGCGCGGGATATATATTTGAGAAAGTACAAGTTTTGAAAATAGTTATTTATAATTTTACACTTCGTTGTCGGAATGAACTCACACTTATGTAGAAGGAGGATATAGTAATTTGAGCTACGTTTCAATTGCTCAAAAGATACAAAACAATTGGAAAGTTAAATTCATGGTTATCTTTGAGGTAAGGGTAATGTACACATACTCTTTATCGTTCACAAATTTCACTTTATAAAACGATACTAATATTATATTATTATTATTATTATTATTATTATTATTGTATATTTAATACTTCATTCTAGAAATCAATTAAATACTATATCCTCTATAATTATTATAAGTCACCTTTTTATACGTTTAAAAAAATAGAATACATAATTTTAAAAAAATCTATGGTGCTTAATTTTGTTATATCACTTGCCATTACTCCATAATTTCACGTCCAAAACAAAAATAAGGTATTGTATAAAAGTTTTGACCACCCATGTTTTTTTTTAATAAATAAAACAATACTACTAACGTAATGAAAAAAAAGATACAAGGATGATGTATAAGAATTGTTGGATTTAGCAACGTGTGAATGGGAAAGAAGAAGAGAAAATGAAAAAGTGGGGGAACCAATTTTGGAGAGAAAATGAAAAGTCATTTTTATCATATTGGTAGAAGAAAGGAAATAGTTGTCCTTATATTAGAAAACACATCCTTTAGTTTTTAAAGGGTTAAGCAGAAGGTGCCCCTCGCGTCGTCGTCGTCGCTCGCTCGACCTCGGCTTTGGATTTGGATTTGGCAAATGATTGATTGATAATATTTTTGGACAAAATTTATTTAATCAATATTGTTAATTCATTTCTTTTCTCTTATAAATTAATTCAGAATGTTAGTTAAATAACATAATTAATTTGGCGCAACGGAATTTATTTGTTGAAATTCACGTGTAACGGTAAAAACGTTTTGAAGGGACATGTTCCTTTCAAAAAGTCGTTACTTTTTCCAAAAGACACAACGTTCTGAAAAAAATGGGTCTGAACAAATTTGTCTGAACAGACGCATTCCTTGTTGTAAATGGCTATAAATAAGAGGTCTTTTTTCGTTTTTTAAACACTGAAATTTTTTCCTCTCTGCATACATTTTCATAAACAAAATTGTCGATCGACTGAGTCTGTGTGTGCTCTTGTTGATGTACTTGCGTTCACTGAAGTTATTGCAGTTTGAGGTACCGCTACTTCTCTAACAGGTTAATCCATTTTATCTTTGGAGGATTTAATCTGCAAACCTCGGGTACAGTGAGGGGATTAAATTTCTTAAGGAAACACAGTGATTTCTGTGAACTCGAATTAAAAGCATTCTGTCTATTTCATCTTTTTTTTGTTTCTGTATTTTTGACTAACCTGAATACATGAGATAACAAGAACAAATAGGTAGACAAGGGAATTAGTTTGGTGGGGGTGGGGGTAAGAACAACTATTTCAAGGGAATTAGTTGGTGGAGGTAAGAAAAACTATTTCAGAATAAAATGAAAGATTATGAGATATCGTAGTCTATCAAATAGACTCTATTCCATCCTACATATCAAAGGAACCCATAGAATCTCAATTCAGGCACTTCAAAATAATCGAACAACTTATATATATGATTATAAAAAATTATGTTAGAAACCATCCGTAAGTATGAAATTGTTGTTAAGGATATTTAAAATTTAATACATAAATATGAAAAAATAAAGTTTGATCTATTTATTTTTTATAAACATAATATAATTTTTTAATTATTTGGACTTCATGTGTAGCCAAGAGTTGTTACTATCGAGAGCAACAACTTTGTCAATATCATGTCAGAATATATATATATATATATAAATTGCATCTAAATTTTAAACAAAAGATAATTAAGCAACCTGTTGTTTCAAAACTTAATGTACATAATTGGATTCAATATTCTAGAGATGGAATATGAATGTATATACGAAAATTTACTAAAATTTGAATAAAAATTAAATTCTAAACTTATATTCAAAAGTATAATAACTTTTTGGTGATGGAATATGAATGTATATACGAAAATTTACTAAAATTTGAATAAAAATTAAATTCTAAACTTATATTCAAAAGTATAATAACTTTTTGGTGATGAAAATATAAAAATTAAATTCATTAAATTTAAATTTGAAATCCGCTTATAAATTAAAGTGTTGACTGATAGCACTTTGGAATTCATTGTGCATCTACCGCCAAAAGTTGTTACGTGAGCCATGACTTATAGCACTTGGAATTTCTGTATCATTCTTTGTCATATTTCTTGTAAAATGTTTTATTCCAATCGAGGGTATGTGGAAAACATCTTCTTTATCTCTTATAAGATAAAGGTAAGATTTGTAAGAAAAAAAATACTAAAGACCAATAATTTATGACTGATTAAATTTTTTTTTTATCCGGCTTGATCAATAAAATAAGAATAAGAATATATAGAAGTAAAAAAAACACAAGAACAAAAATAATAAGAAGATCGTGTACCCTTCGTATTTTCAGATCTTGAGATGACATATCTTATTTTTCCATAAAAGAGTTCACTTAAGGCGTAAAAAATAATTATGAATACCAATATGAAAAAAGCTATTTTGTCATCTGAAAAATTATTAAAAAATATTCAAGTATTATAACCCATCTGAATTTACTAATATGGGACAACTATTTTTAGTATGAGACGAAAAAACTATGATTGATCAAAATTTCGTTGAGGCAATAATTTAATTTGTATGTTGATTTAATAAAATACTTGCATTGAATTTCACCTACATTATTAAAGTTGTGGTTTCTATTAAAACTTCATTTTCTAGCTTTATTAATATTCGACAAGAATAGGAAACGATAACAATCAAAGATGAATTTAGATAAAAAAAAATTTTTTATGTATATACAAATTGTGTGAGTCCGCTACCAACAACTACACATCAAGCAAATAGCCGTCCGTGCTCTATTTGATTTCTACAACCTCCCTTTATTTTATTATTTTCCAAGAAATACTCCTTTGTTATGATATGACAAACAAAAGAAAGTCAAAATTTTTTGATTGAAAATGAAGTTTAAACATTAACGAGGCTATGTTCATTTCACTAATTTTGATAAAAATAAAATATTAAAAAAAAATACAAGAGAGAAAGTATGTCATATAGTGTTGTCTGATAACTATTCATTCCAGCTTCAATCTATCATCAATCATGATAAATATATCTTTTTGAAGTATTTAAATTTTATTATATTATATCAATAAATATATTGTTGCATAATAATAAAATGAGTTCAGAATTAAAAAAAACAAAATATTATTATCAAAATTTCAAAATGGCAAACAAATTAGAATGAAATCAAAGAGACAAAAATGCACACTGAGTCTTGCCCTTTATCCTTTAATGAAGGTAAAAAATAAATGTTAAACCTTAATGCAAGGTGCACGCCCCATACGTCATAAGATGCCGGGCTATGCGCGCCTTACCCTATTTCATAAAAAAATGTCTTAAAAAACATGTCAAAATTTTTGGGCCTCCTAAAATAGGCACTTGACATATTGTACAATCAATAAAAATCACGTTGAGGAAAATTGGCAATTGACTTTTAAAAATAGTTTCCTTAAAGCGTATAATTTAGAATTAGCAAATGTTCATACATAATTGATGTTTAATAAAATAAAAGTTGATCATACAACACAATGTTCACTTCATAATCCTATATATCTTATACCTTTCAAAATATTTCTCTTTTCTATTCACAATTAAATAAACTAATGAAATGACCATTTAATATATTTGTTATTACTAAGAATGAATTTAATTAATATATGACTAATTATAACGCCTCAAATTCTCTTTCTCTATGTTATAGCACTCCTTAATAAAGAAAGATGTAAGCTAATGTAATAGATTGAATAATTGAATTATAATTATTATTGATTGGATATGTATTAATTAGTGAATAATGGGGGAGTAATTTATTTAGCTATTATGTGGTTACATCCCAGTCACAAATATGTAACAGGGTATGCACTAATTAGTGAATAATGAAGGAATAATTTGTTTACCTTATGTGGTTATCTACATGCACTAGGGGGAAATAAGGAGTTAAAACTTAATAGCATTATAGTTTGTTTGACATTAGTGTTAAAAACGGCTTATTTCTAGAAATATTTTTTTAAAATGGCTTTTAAAAAAAGTGCTTTTGAAAAATAATAATTTGTGTTTGGTTATTTCATTTAAAAAGTGTTTTTGATAAGCAAATTGTGTTTGATTAATTTTTTTAAAAAATATTTTCGAGAGTCAAATTACGAAAAATGATAAGTATTAATGTAATTTTAATATTAAGATTGTTTTATAGAGATAAACTATTTTAAATATCTATTAAAGAATTTTTAATTAAAATTTTATTTTAATTAAATTAAATATACATATTCAAATGTTCAATCAATATTATAAATAAATAAATAAATAAATAAAATATTAATATTATATTAACATGATGACTTAAATATAATTCAAATATCAAGAAAAATAAATTTTAAAAACCATTCCGCAAATTAAATCACTATATACAAAAAATTCACCACAAAAATAAATAAATTCCTTTATATTTTTAATCCTACAAAAATGTTATTGTTACATTTACTTCTGATTCTGTAAAATAAAACGTAAAATAATATATAAAATGTAAAACAATAACATCATATAAACATAAAATAAGAAAAAAATCATTATATACAAATGAAAAATAAAAAATAAAATTATTGAATGAAACTTAACCAAACTTATGAGATATGCTAATTAGTTAATAAGAGATATATTGATAAATATGTAATTATGTGAGAGATATTTTAGTCTTCGAGAATATAATTTTCTACTTCTGCTTTTGCTTTTTTTTTTTAAGAAGCAAAAAATTCTAGCTTCTTCCAAACAACAGAAAAACTGCTTCTGCTTCCAATTAAAAGTAGTTTTGAGAATTTGTTAAACACTAATTTTTTCAAAATAAAAATAAATGCTTTTTTCGCAAAAATAAAAACACTTTTGACCTCCCAATAGCATGTCAAACAGACTCTTAATAACAAATACTTCCTCTATTTCATATTTATTGAATTTTTGAGGTTTTTTTTTAATTGTTTGAAATAATTTAAAATTGTTCAAAGTTCAAGATAGATATTCGAATTTTATTTTTTCATATTTTTCCTTTCCTTTATTGAAGTTTTATATTTTCTATGAGATGAATTACACTACGTTACAAATTTATATTTATGATTTCACAAAGGGTAATACTGAAAATTATGATTTAAAATATGTCCTTGAATGTTTTCTTAATAGGTGTGCATTGTCTCACAAAATCACTTAATATGAAATAGGGACTATAAATGTGTTTGTATTTTTTGTATTCATACCATGAAATATGAATGTGTAGTAATTTTTATAATTCACTCCTATCGTATATTTACATTTGTGTACAATAATGTTCGAAAATATTGGCGGACTAAGGTCAAGTATATATTATAATTAATGTGTATATATATTTTTGTCCATACATATATAACAATAATATTTAACATAATATGATGTTTAGACCTATGTACATGATTTTTATTGATTGTATATGTCAAATTCCTGTATTAGGAGGCCTGAAGATTTGACATGCACCCTTTGCTCTCTTTAGTTTCATCCCCAATTAATTTATCATTTTGGAATTTTGGCTACATTTTCCCCCTTTTGGCGTCATAATAAAATATCCAATTTTATACAAGAGTCTGGAGTCAAAAGAATTAAAAAATTAGCTAAAATTTTCAAAAAGACGATCAATTCATGAAAGACACCAAAACCATAAAGGCAGAAGGGACCTATTCGTTGTTAATAATGTCAATCGAAAAAAAGGAGTCCTAGGAAACCACACTGACACAACAATCTTGTAAGGCGCATCATGTCTTGCGTCTTTACATTTCAATTATATTTGGAACTCACTCACCATTCTCCTTTACATTACAATTATTTATGTAATCTTCTTTTTCTTAATAGTAACAAACATAATTAAAATTATGGTTAATTTTTTTTTATAGTAACCATAAGTTATATCATTATTTTTTAGTGAAGAAGAGCAGACACATTTATTTTCTGAATATAAAATGCGTTTTCTTTTTTTCCTTTTTCATTCTTTTATTTTGTGAATAATTGACTTCCTTCCTTTTCTGTTATATTTATATTCAATAAATATTCAACATAACTTAAAATATTACTTTTTGACAAACTTAAAAAGTCAAATCATTCTGCTTATATTAAATGGACTATTTAGTATTTAGAACTTACCCTCAAACTAAAATGGACCAATTTTTTTTATCATACACACCCCCTCCCCCCGCAACTATATACACACTCGATCCCCCTAATATTATTTTGATATTTATTGAATTTAAAACCAATTTAAAATTATCTACATTTTTAAAGTTTGGTAATTTTAATGAAAAAATTATTAAAATAACTATAAATTACAATAATTAACAATTTAAAATATAATATCAGATAAAAGGAAAGGAAGGAAGCCAATTATTTACAAAATAAAAGAATGAAAAAAGAAAAATTTAAACGCATTTGATATTCACAAAACAAATGTGTGTGCTCTTCTTCACTAAAAAAAATAATGATATAATTTATAGTTACGATAAAAAATTTAGCCATAATTTAAATTATGTTTCTTACTATATAAAAAAAAGAAGAGAATTTATGGGAAGAACAAAAATAATAGGTTCCAAATTGGAATATATTCCAAAATTAATTAGAATGTAAAGGCATATGCAGAGGTGGAGTTAGGTGGATGTTCATGGGTTCAGACAAACCCACTAGCTTTTTTCGTAGACCCTACATTTGTATTAGAAATTATGTAAATAAATACTCCCTCCGTTTCAAAAAGATTGGTCTGATTTGACTTGGCACGAAGTTTAAGAAATTAAAGAAGACTTTTGAATCTTGTGGTCCTAAATTAAAGTTATGGCAAATGTACAAAATTGCCCTTAATCTTGTGGTCTTAAACATGCCACGTGGAAAGCAAAAAGTAAAATGTTACCAAAAAAGGAAAGAAGTCATTTTTTTGAAACCGACTAAAAAGGAAAGGAGGTCATTCTTTGTGAAACGGAGGGAGTATATGTTTATTAAATGTGAACCCCAAACTCCTAACCTTGGCTTCGCCTTTGGGCTTATGATATGATCAGGGGCGAACCTACCCTTGGTCTAGGGGTGTCGAGCGACACCCCTTTGTCACAAAATTACGTTGTATATAGAGGTCAAATTTTAGTTTAATAGATATAAATACATGAATTGACATCTCTTGAAACAAGTTGAAGGTTTAGTCTATTGGTTAGGAGGTTGCAAAAACTTTATGAGGTAATTTGTTCAAGCTATATTTTTTTTTTTTTTACTATAACCATTGACATCCCTTAATGAAAATTCTGCGTCCGCCACTGGATATGATGTACCTCGTAAGGCATTGCATCAATGCACCTTCTTCTTTTTGTCCGCGGTAAGGCGCATGGGTCCCTATGCCTTTACCGTTTTTAGGAGAGGATCTACGTGGACGGCAAGGGTTCACCCGAACCCTCTCGACAAAAAAATTATACTGTATTTATAAGATCAAATTTGAAATTTGTGGTTATATATAACAAAATGATTTCTAAAAAGCTTAGCTCGGTGGTTTAGGGGTTTAGATAAATGTCCATAGTCGAATCTCCCCGGCGGCGTTTGCGAACTTTCAACTTTCTTATACTTGGGTCATTTAATAGTTAATATCCATTATCACCAAAAAAAAATTTGGGTTGTAATTGGATGATAATCAATTAATATAACATTTGATTGTTTTTTTTTTCATAAATAATATTTGTATAAATTATGTGTAAAATTTTATATTATTATACAAAGAATATAATATAGAATAAGAATAAGATACTATAAGTATGTTTAAAAGCTAAAATAACCAAATCAACAGCGTGAATGCGTGATAGATTAAATTTCTAAAACTTGTTATCTATGAAAGCATTTTTGTATATTAACAATTTATGTTTGACTAATCCATTTGATTATTATTTTTGTTAAAATTAGAGTTCTATTTGTACTTAACCAAGATTCCAAAACTCTTTTTGAAGAAAAATATTGTTTCAAAGATAACATATGATTGAAAGGACATTAATTCAGAAAAAATTGAACATTGCAGAGTGGAATGAAAAAAAAAATTCAATAAATTTTAGAAAGGACTTAAAGTAGTATAAAAGTGTTAACGGGACATGACAATGAGAGTCAAAATTTAGTGGGTTAAAATTAGTGTTGTCTTTCACCGCCAACCTCTTTTTAGTTACTGTGTAATTTTTGCGCCTTTACTTCATATATATTTCGAATTTTCTGAATGAAAATTTTGAATCCGCCACTGATTGTTTTGGTGTCTTTTATGAATATTTTGGCCAATTTTTTTGCCCTTTTGGCTCCAGACCCTTTATATAATGACGGCTTTGACGTGCTTGCACCTTATTTTTTTCATCTCATTTTTTGTTTTTGTTTATTTTATCATTAACATACTATTTTTTTTTTTATTATAATAGCCGATTTTGTAACGATAAGATATATGTGAGTTACTTTTATAACGAGTGATGAGGGTACTTTTATCAAAAATAAAATAAAAATAATTATCCAACTATATATAGGTAGTTGTAGGTGTAAATGCTTATAATCTGCACCATTTGTTTAGAGGCAGCTATCTAACAATGGCTTCTGCACATACTCTTCAACTTGGTATCCACCTTTACATTCTTATATTTTATTTGACCAGTTAACTTCTTAGTTTTTCATTTGAATGAACTAAGTATCTTTGATTTTTTAATATATTTTTTTCATTGTTGCTCTTTTTAGTTCTTGAATGAAGAAAATTGTTAGTTTGAATGAAACAAGAAATTAAAAATGTTTGTGTTTTTGAATCTTGTTATTTTCTTGACCATCAGAAGAAATCTGCCTCTCTATATTTGTGTTGAAGGGTCAAACCTATACCTCAAGTATCCTGATTTTTCGAGTTTCATACATGAACTATCAGGTGTACCAACTTCCTAGCATAACCATCACCAAATGTTTATCAAACACTCCTCTACCTGAACGATGTAGGAAAGGGAATAACTGATAGTTGAGGTGTGTGATAAATAGTTGACGACAGTTCAGGTATATAAAATGAACATGTGATAGTTCATATAGAAAAACTCGCAAAAAAGTGTGTTTTTGAATTCAACTGAACTCAATATTTTCAATAGTTTATATTCGGAACCATAATTTATTCAATGATTTCAAATCAAATGTTGGAATACGCGTGTTTTCGAGCAAGTTCCTTCTGTATCAATGCATTCTTTATATCTTCTTGACTAACAAGAGATTCTTGATATATTTGAATACTGCAGGAAAATTCTTGTGGATATGTGGAGGAGAATTCAGTTGGGGTTCATTATGCATCCATAGAGCAATAGTAGATGCCTTGAATCTCTTGTTAGTTTTTCTTTTCCTTCTCGTCGGTCTTGTGAGAAAATTCAGACTTACTAGTGGTGGTTATAGGAGGGACTGGATGGCTATAGGAGTTTCTGTTTGTTGTGCTCTTGTAAGCATTGTGTATTTTGGTCTTGGTTTATGGAAACTTATTAGTAGTAAAGATGGTGGTGTTAGTCATCTAAGTTGGTTACAATGCTTTGTTTGCGGAATAATTTGGATCAGTTTAACTGTATCATTGCTTGTTCAAGGATCTAAATGGATTCAAATACTGATATCTTCTTGGTGGGTGGTTTTCTTTCTGTTGATTTCCACTCTTAATATTGAAGTTTCCATGAAAACGTGCAGCGTCCCAATACTGGACCTGGTGACATGGTTAGTCACTTTCTTGATATTCTTTTATGCCTTACTTACCTTTTATCACATCATTTCTCAATCCTCATCGAAACAGAGTTTATTGGAACCTCTACTCGTTGATCGACCTGATGACAAACTAATTAGTATAGGAAATACTAGTCTTTTTGGCAAATTGTCATTTTCTTGGGTTAATGGTTTGCTTGGCCTAGGAAACTCAAAAACTTTAGCTCTTGAAGATATTCCTTGTCTAGGATATGAAGATGAAGCCATCTTAGCCTATGAGCAATTGTCTCGTGAATGGAAATATCTCCAAGGAGAAGACAATTCAGAGGACTTACTCATTAAGGCCATAGCAAGAGTTTACTGGAAAGAAATGGTTCTTGCAGGAGCATTAGTATTTCTTAGGATTGTTGCTGTTGTAGTTTCTCCTTTAATGCTATATGCATTCGTGGCTTATTCAAGTAGCAAGACAAGAACCTTTGTTAAAGGTGTTCTCTTATTGGGGTGCTTGGTTGTTGACAAGCTTGTTGATTCTCTTTCTTCTCGACATTTCTTTTTCTACTCGAGAAGGGTTGGTATGAGAATAAGATCAGCTCTAATGGTGGCGGTTTATCAAAAACAGCTCAAGCTCTCGAGTTTAGGAAGGCGTAGGCATTCAACTGGAGAGATAGTGAACTACATTTCTGTGGATGCTTACCGGATGGGAGAAGCTCTGATGTGGTTTCACACAGGATGGAGCTCTGGCCTACAAATATTTTTATCCGTTGGTGTACTTTTCGGAGTTGTAGGACTCGGGGCAATTCCAGGTTTAGTACCCCTCATTATCTGTGGGTTGCTGAATGTGCCATTTGCAAAGATACTTCAGAAATGTCAGACTGAATTTATGATTGCCCAAGATAAACGTCTCAGGTTCATGTCTGAGATTCTCAATAGTATGAAGATAATCAAGTTACAGTCATGGGAAGAACACTTCAAGAACTCAATTGACTCGCATAGGGAGGATGAATTCAAGTGGTTGGCTGAAACTCAGATTAAGAAAACCTATAGCACTTTACTGTATTGGATGTCCCCAACAATCGTCTCATGTGTCATCTTCTTAGGGCTTTGTGTTTTTCAGGAGTGCCCCGTTTAATGCTGCTACGATTTTCACTGTGTTGGCGGCATTAAGGACCATGTCAGAACCTGTTAGATATCTACCAGAAGCTCTGTCAGCTGTGATTCAAGTCAAAGTTTCTTTCGATAGGATAAATAGTTTCCTACTTGAAGATGAAATCAAACCGGAGGATATAGTGAAATCTCCTCGGGAGGATTCAGATCGTAGTGTTTGTATAGTAGATGGTCATTTCACCTGGAATCCCGAGTCACCTGATGCATTGCTTAAAAATTTGAATTTTCAAGCAAGAAGAGGACAAAAGATTGCAGTTTGTGGACCAGTTGGTGCTGGGAAATCATCATTTCTATATGCCATACTTGGAGAAATGCCAAAAACTGCAGGAACAGTGAGTCGTAACGCAATCCTCATAGCATGAACTTCTTAAGTATCTCCTATAATTGACTTCAACTCTCCTTGCAATTGTTTCTAGGTACATGTATATGGATCCATAGCTTATGTTTCTCAGACCGCTTGGATCCAGAGTGGAACAGTCCGTGATAACATACTGTTTGGGAAGTCAATGGATGAAAACAAGTATCATGAAGCGGTAAAGGTATCTGCTCTAGACAAAGATATTGATAGTTTTGACTATGGTGACCTCACGGAGATAGGTCAGCGAGGGCTGAATATGAGTGGAGGACAGAAGCAGAGGATTCAACTTGCTCGAGCTGTATATAGTGATGCTGATATCTATGTTCTTGATGATCCTTTTAGCGCCGTAGATGCACACACAGCAGCAACTCTTTTTAATGTGAGGCTAACTGTGAAAATTTGTTTATCATGCATGCGCACATTTACTGACCAAAGAAACAACAACATTTTCTTGTTTGGACATAATTGCAGGATTGTGTTATGACTGCTCTGAAGAACAAAACAGTTATTCTTGTTACACATCAAGTGGAGTTCCTCTCCGAGGTTGACCAAATTCTGGTAACTAATGTGGACTAGTTAGAATCTTTTTCCAGCTCGTATTCATTTATTGCACGTCAATTATCTATAGTTATTTTGCTTATTGTTTTACCAGGTAATGGAAGGTGGACAAATTACTCAATCAGGAAGTTATAATGAGCTATTGATGTCTGGGATGGCCTTTGAACAGCTTGTGAATGCTCACAGAGATGCTGTAGCTGGACTTGATCCTCGAACCTATAAAGATGAATCGCATGAGCTAGAAGAGACTGACATCATAAAAGAAAACAGCCAAAAAGAAGTTATATTAAATCCCGGAATACAATTGACACATGAGGAAGAAAAAGAAAGTGAAAGTGCAGTGTGGAAGATCTTCCAAGACTATGTCGTAATCTCTAAAGGAACGCTCTTCCTTTGTTCCAATATACTTACTCAGGCTGGATTTGTTGCTCTTCAGGCTGCTGCAAGTTACTGGCTAGCAGTTGCAATTCAAAGTCCTAAAATTAGTCATATCATGGTTATTGGTGTCTATAGTTCAGTGTCATTAGTTAGTGCATTTTTCGTGTACCTCAGATCTCTATTTGCAGCTCTTCTGGGATTAAAAGCATCTAAAGCCTTCTTTTCTGGTTTCACAAATTCTATTTTCAATGCTCCTATGTTGTTCTTCGACTCTACCCCAGTTGGGCGGATATTAACCCGGGTAACATTTTGTTCTTTTGCACATATGACTACGGAAAATACTGTGACATGAACAAGTTTCACTGATTGTTGCCTACTAATCTGGATCCTCAGGCTTCATCAGATTTGAGTGTATTAGATTACGACATCCCATTCTCCTATGCATTTGTGATGGCTGCTGGAATAGAGTTGCTTGTAACAATTGGCATTATGGCCTCAGTGACATGGCCGGTTCTCCTTGTGGGCATCATTGCTACAGTGGGCTCAAAATATGTCCAGGTTAAGTTTCATTTCCGCTAAATACTTTTAATCGTAAAGCTAAGATAAGTTGTTAATTTGTACTAATATTTTTTCTGTATCTGAAGGGACATTATCAACCCTCTGCCCAGGAGCTGATGAGAATCAATGGGACAACAAAGGCTCCTGTTATGAATTATGTAACTGAGACATCACTTGGAGTTGCCACAATAAGATCATTTGGAGCAGTAGACAGATTCTTTCAAAACTACCTAAAACTTGTCGATGCAGATGCAAAAGTTTTTCTTTGCTCCAATGGTGCACTGGAGTGGTTAGTTTTGAGAACCGAAGCACTTCAAAACATCACTCTATTCACCGCCTCTTTTCTCCTAGTTTCGATCCCAAAGGGTTATGTCTCTACAGGTAGTCATTTCTGTTATTTGCACCAGTTGATATTAACATCTTTCTATGGAGGTGTTTCGAGATTTCTCCAAGTTGTTTATAGTTTTTTTTCTTGCTTTCATTCAGGGCTTGTCGGACTCTCTCTTTCTTATGCATTGGCACTTACCAATACTCAAGTTTTCTTAAGTAGATGGTATAGCAACTTAGCTAACTATGTCATTTCAGCTGAAAGGATCAAACAGTTCATGTGTATACCTCCTGAGCCTCCAGCAATTGTGGAAGACAATAGGCCACCGTCGTCGTGGCCTACCAAGGGTAGAATAGAATTGTTGGATCTTAAGGTGGGCTAATTACAAATTGTAGTCTTACACATACTCAACAAACATCCGGAAATGGATGTTGCCTCTGTGATTAGGATGCAGTTCCTGAACACTTCACTGTAACAGTTAGTAAATATTGTGCATCATATTATATCTAACCACTACAGTTCTTGTTCGATTGCAGATTAGATATCGTCCAAATGCTCCATTAGTTCTCAAAGGGATAACTTGCACTTTCCGTGAGGGGACTAGAGTAGGAGTTGTAGGAAGGACAGGAAGTGGCAAAACGACACTTATAAGCACGCTGTTTCGCCTGGTAGAGCCTTACAGTGGGCAAGTTATCATAGATGACATTAACATTTGTTCTATAGGTCTCAAGGATTTAAGATCAAAACTCAGCATCATTCCTCAAGAACCAACACTTTTCAAGGGGAGCGTTCGAACAAATTTGGACCCTTTGGGTCTCTATTCTGATGATGAGATATGGAAGGTAAATTCTGTAACTCATCGACACAAAACTCGCCAATTTTCGTATAATATTTTGAACAATACTTATGGTTTACAGGCTCTAGAGAAATGCCAGCTTAAGGCTACAATTAGTACACTGCCAAACCTGTTAGACTCCTCTGGTGAGTTACATTTTCAACAAATATAGTACTAACAAATACGAACAATTATTATCTTTTGACTTGTGTGACAAATCATGTACTTATTATGTTTGAGTTTGCATTCAACAGTCAGTGATGAAGGCGAAAACTGGAGTATGGGGCAACGACAACTCTTCTGTTTAGGCAGGGTCCTTTTGAGGAGGAACAGAATCCTAGTATTGGATGAAGCAACCGCCTCTATCGACTCAGCTACTGATGCAATTCTGCAGAGAATTATAAGAGAAGAATTCTCTAACTGCACAGTAGTAACTGTTGCTCACAGAGTTCCTACTGTCCTAGACAGTGACATGGTCATGGTCCTTTCTTTTGGTATGTTTTATTTATAGTTGTAAACATGGAGTATCAGTTTCAGTATCAAAGATGTCTAATGCAAATTTGGTGATTTTTATTGTAGGGGAGCTTGTGGAGTATGATCAACCCTCAAGACTCATGCAAACCAATTCTTCTTTTGCTAAACTTGTGGCAGAATATTGGTCCAGCTGCAGAAGGAGTTCTCTTCAGAAACTGGATAGCTACCATATTAGCTAGTTCTTTTTTTTTGGTGGGGGGGTTGTTCGGGCTCCATCCGGTGTCCGATATACGTATTGAAATCTGACTAAATCTGAATTAAAGTTTCACATTGGGGGTGAAACGCTTCCTAAATAAAAGCAACTCCATACCCAGCAAGTCTCAAACTTACCACTCCACTGCAATCTTTGTTTAGCTAATTGAGAATGTTTGTATTTTTCTTTACATTTATTGACAGGATTGGAAATGCTTGCAGTTTATTATCTAGTCCCTGGAGTTCTCCCTTTTCTTGGACTTAGCAAACTTGCACTTCAGTTTTTTCTCATTTACTTTTATATATTCTTCACATAATCTTCAAAATTGTCCAAGTACACTATATTTTGTTAATATCTATTTTACTTCCAAAAAGTTGGTTGATCTAGAAGCTTCAATTTTTTGCTCAAGCTTATTAATTCTTTCCAACAATTTAAGAATCACAAATTTGGATCTTGAATCAATATAACCATTTTCCAAAAAAGAAGAAGAAGCTTGGTATTGATATGATATGGGTTAGCAGCAGTTGGTTAATTTAGTTAACAAGTTCACAGTTAACTATATTGGCCCCTTATCTTATTTTGTCGCCTTTACATATTGGTCCTTGTACCTTTAGTTTTTGCATCAGTACCTAGGGTTGTTATAACCATCAATTTCACGTAAGAAAGGCAGTCAATGAGAAATCTTTTGTCTTCTTCTTCTTTTCATAGCTTATATTCTTAGTTGTTCTCTTGTATTTCGATTGGAATTATTTCAATACATATCAGGTATCGAATTCTAAAATGAATAAAACAAGGGGAAAAAATCATTTTAGGCTCTTCAAGATCAACTCTTGAATTTTCTTACTTATCGCATAATATGACAATCCCAATATCTTTTACCAGGATTTCTTGGGGTCTAAAAGATTAACGATGCAGAATAAATCCATGTTTGTAGTGCACCTCTTCTAATTCATAATCTTCCTCTTGCCTACAAAGCTTAATCTAGTCATTATATCTTAATGCGTGGTGACTATGAATTTATCTTCCAACCTTATTGGAACGATTCTTTAAGAAGTAAGATTAATTCTTTAACTTGTAATCTTTGATTTTTACTAAAGTAATTTAAAGGAGATGATTAGTCTTATACTAATGTTGTCTCTAATTTTTTGAAATAGGGTATTGATCACTTTTGATTAAAGTTCTTAAATTATCTCTATTAGTATCATAATTAGTTTTAGTTTGTTAATTTTGAATACTAAGATCAATTAGGGTTCTTAACACTTTATCTCTAAATTTAAAGATTTTATTCTCGAATTTCACATATCTTTCAGTTCTCATCTTTAATCTTCGTATTTTCGTTTCCGTATTATTTTCATTATTTATTCAAGTAACTTGATTCACATCAAATGGCATCAAAACGATTTTACCAAGATTTCGTTCATGGTAATCTTGAAAATTTCAATTTTTTTTTGTCTTTGTTGTAGTAGCTTAAAAGTTAAGCTACATAGTAACCAAAAAAGGAGCAAACAAAGAGAGATAGAAAATTCAATTGCTTGCGAATTAAAGTACACTTCGGATTTAAGTCTTATGATGCTATTGCATGTTTTCTTAACTATAATACTGTGATATAATATATACTTCTCATGAAAGCAAGACTATGATACATAAATTGTAACCTCATGACATGATGACATGAACTATGAGCTATGGTCCTTAAGAGTTATGAGCATGAGCCTTCAGGCTAATCCCGCCTAAGATCTAGGCTCAAGGAGTGACAAAAGAGTTTTAAAAGGGAATGATAACATTCATAGTTGCATACCTCCATTAAAGTTGATGTGTTTTAATGAACAATCAAAAAGATGTTTATCACGAAAGAAGTGTTCAAATTCAAGCTCAAGATACAGAAGATTGCGGCCGCATGAAACCCCAAAATGAAGCCCAAAAAAGTTGATTTTATATGCCACGTTGAGGTCCAAAGAAACAGCCACGGAGGAGAGTCCAAGAAAACTGCTGTTTGCATGTCCAACAAGGGGTTGATTTAGATGTCAAAGTGCGGAAGAATTCAGCCCAAAAAGTTGATCCTCACCCCCCAAAAGTTGCTCAAATAAAACATGTGATTTTAGAGCAAAGAAAGTCAATTATTTTTCTATTTTTGTTAGCTAGTTTTGGAAGTATTTTTAACTTCTTCCCTAGTCTAAAGTTTCCTAATACAAAAGTTTCTTTAAAATTTTCTAGTTTAATTTTCTATTTATTATTTTCATAAAAGTAGGATTCGAGTGAAAACCATTGTAGAAAGATAGGCTTGATGAGTGTGTGTGAGTGAATGAGCAGAATAGGGCCATAATGGCCCCTATGACTAATTGAATTGTGTAGACTGCAGACCATATTTATTTTCCAAAATAGGGCGTTGGAGTTTGGCGACATCATGTGCCTTAACAACGATTTGAAGAGTAGTCAATTGTTGTTCGCTAGCTTATGATTTTTCTTGAAAATACAAAAATAAAGAACAATTAAAAATAACTTAGGATGATTAATATTGCCAAGTCCTCATAATGAGTGCCAAACTTTTTAGTCTAATATTCATTTATTAGGAAAAATCATAATCAACTTAATTTAATTGTTGCTAAAGACCTCAACGAAACAAATTTAACTAATACAACAAAAACAACAACAATAACAAAATATTCAGTGAAACTCCACAAGTGAAGTCTAGTAGAGTAGAACGTACACAAATCTTTTTACTACCTTAGGAAGATAGAGATGTTATTTTCGAAGATCCACGTCTCAAGTGTAGCAGATTCAAGTAAAAAGAATATGAAAAAAAATGGAAAAATATAGCAACTAACAAGAGAAGCAATGCAAATTCTACAAAAAAGGAACAAAACCAATAAAATAATGTGATAATCGAATAAATAACATACTATGATAGATATCAAAATCAAGAACTACAATAATAGGACAACGACAAAGACCAACAAGCCTAACCCCTCAAAAAGGAAGACAATACTCCATTGCCTACTAACTTTTTATCTTAATACATACTCTCCACATCCTTCTATCTAAAGTCATGTCCTCGGTAATCGAAAGTTATGTCATGTCTTGTCTAATCACCCCTCCCTAATACTTTTTCTGCCTACCTATCCCTCTTCTCGCACCTCCTCACTGAGGCGTCTGCACATTCCCTCTTCACATATAACAAACTTCTCGCACCTCCTCACTGAGGGGTCTGTGCATTTCCTCTTCACATGTCCAAATCATCTCAATCTCACTTTCCTCATCTTGTCCACCACAGAGGTCACTCCCACCTTATCATGCATATCATTTAATGCTAATCTCACCGGTCCTTCTATATCCACACATCCACCTCAACATCCTCATTTTCACAACACACATTTTTTGAACATGGAAATTTTTAACGAGCCAACACTTCGCCCCATACAACAATGCCTAACCTTCTCTTATCATACAAGACTCTGGATGCAAGCCTTCACTTCATCCACGCCGCACCAATACAATGTGTGATATCATCATCAATGTCTTCACTTCTTGGATTATAAGCCCAAGATACTTAAAACTTCTCTCTCGGTGATAGCCTAAGTGTCAAGTCTCACTTACACGCCTGCTGCCTCTTGCATTGCATCACTGAATTTGCAGTCTAAATACTCTGTTGTTGTCCTGCTTAATCTGAACCCTTTAGAATTCAAAGTTTGTCTCCACACCTCTAACATATTATTAACTCCACTACCTCTCTCATCAATCAATATTATGTCATTTACAAATAACATACATCAAGATAAGTGATAAGTAACAAATTTAATTAATACTCTTAATAATCGATTTTTTTTAAAGTTTAAACATAGATAAAAGACAAATATGAAAAAGGATAAAAAGAAAAACTTTACACAAATATAATGATGCTATCCCTATTTTTCTCAAAAGACTCAAAACCCCCTATAAAACAGAAATCTTACCCAAAATAACATTTCATTTAACTCAACAAATCTATATATATATATATACATAAAAGGAGAAACATAGAGAAGGTGATATGACACCTCTCTATGACCTCCATTCATATATATCTATTTTCTCCTTTTTTTTAAACCATTTTTTCCTTCATTATTTATTTATTTTATTTTTAATATCTTGAAAAAATTTCACATTCAATTACTCAATTTTTCACCTATCACTATAATACATATTTACCTACCACTATAATATATATTTAATATCTTTAATAAAATAAGAAATAGCTACTAATAACTCACAAATCTTCAACTTATACTCTTAATAATATTCATAACTCCTTTTTTTAATCTTCATAACCCCCAAAATCTATCTATCTATCTATCTATCTCTCTCTCTCTCTCTCTCTATATATATATATATATATATATTGTGGCTGTTGCACTACTTCTATCCGTTGGTGTCATTGCATGCCTTATTAACTCTCATTTAGAGTGTCTTAGGTTACATTTCTCTCATAATTGTGCAACAATTGCTTTGGCACGTTAACTCTCATTTAGAGAGTCATAATTGTGCAGCAATTGTTTTTGCACCTTAATGTCATTATGCCTTTCTTTATCCATCCATCTTATGTAACAGACTATTCATTTACCTTATTAACTTTTTCATATTATTTTTATATATTGTAAGGTAGACTCTCATCTATAAATAGTGATAGTTTTACTTTATTTTGTGTACAAGAAAATATAAGTGCATAAAAATTGGTCAAAAAGAGAGTTCTTATTAGTAGTTAAAGAAATGTGTTATTTTTGTAAAGTTTTGGACTCAATTCTTATCCAAAATTTGAAAGAAATATGTTCTTTTGTAGAGTTTTGGACTCAACTCTTGTCCAAAATTTGTTGACTTATACATTGTGAATAAGTTGTTGTATCTTGGAGGAGACAAGCCAAGAAGATTATGTTAGACCCCTGAACTTTTTTTATTGCAATAGACTTGAATCACCTTAAAGGAAGCAAGATATTCACGACTCAACCTGTAGAGATTTTATTTTCTTCATTTTAGTTTGCAATTGTAATTTGTAATTTCACCAATACAATAATTAAACATTCACACCTACCCTGAATTAAAACTAATAAAGTCTAGAAACCATTTTTTACCCTTTGCATTATTTCTTGTTCAGAAACATAGAATTTTTTCCTTGTATGTTTTCTTCATCTCCTTCTATTTTTTTACTTATATTTCTTGCTTAGATACATAGAATTTTGTCCTTATATGTTTTCTTCATCTCCTTCTAAATTTTACTTATCTTTTCTTTGTATTATTAGGACTATAATCTTATTCTGGCTTTGAATAGTTACTTATATAGTTATTAGTTTACTTATGGCGATTATCAATGCTTTATGTTGTTTTGCTATGTAAAAAGCAGATTTTTATTGAAAAGTAATATAATGGAGCTAGGAAGGTAATGCTTTGTTAGTTGTCTATTTTTTTCCTTAGGATCAAAATTTACATTTTAATTTTTTTTTATCATACACGTCAAATTAAATGTTAACTTACTTATGACGATTATCAATGTTTCATGTTGTTGTTGATATTACATATATTATTAGGGTAGTGAATGTTTATTGAGAATTAGCATGGAGCTATGGAAGTAACGTTTGTTGATTTAATATGTTTTTTTCCATTAGTAGTTACAATTCTACAAATAAAGATGCATAATGAATTTTGGTGAGAATTCAAAGGTTTAAACTTTTAAATGTAAAGTTAGTTATATTTTTTAAATCAAGTGAATGCGAGCCCCAATTTTTTTAGAAATGGTAGACAATATTCCTCCACTATATTGAAGAAAATAAGATAAATTTTGTTATATGTGATGAAAGATAATTGTCATGTAAGTGTGAAAGTTCAAGTCATTGGAAATAATATCTAAAATTTCTAATAATTTCTTCGTAGGGTCTTTTATAATCTTTTTTTAAATATAATTCTTATTAGTATTTAAATCATTAAATATGCTTAAATACAGACATAGAATCATAATTTTTAGGTATTAAAAAATAAATTATATATCTACTGATATCATACCGCGCGACGCGCGGCCTATTTCACTAGTTTAAGATAATTCGAAAAAACATAATAAGCACACAAGGATAAGACGATAATTTCTTATATTTATTCACATTAATATTAATAATTTTAATATAGGAACATTTCACTTGTAACTTTTTTAATTTTTTTTTTTAAGATAAAAATCAAGGACATAAACGTCAATTTCTGACAATCTTGTTCTCCCAAACAACGCCCGGTCGTGTACTGAACTCCAATAACATAATACACTTTTTCCACTATTCTCACGTCCTGTCACTGACACGTGTACAATTTACAAATCTTCAACCAATCAAAACTTCTCATTCACAGAATTACATCACCGACAAGTAACATTAACATATCTTCTGCAAAAATATAAAATGAAGAGAGAGAAAAAATGAAGAATGTATTATATTATAGATAGAACTTAACATTTTGTTTTTTTTTTCCGATGGCATAAAACGGTTCAATCTGTGTTATAGAGGCTAATACGTCGTCGTTTTATGGAATCTGAATCCAATATGGTGTTCTTCTGACGACGGCGATTCCCAACAACCTACCGGCGATCGCTTCTGATGAAGTGAACATTCTAGAATCTTCGATTTGATCGGCGGATTTTCAATCTTATTTATTTGGTTGCTATTGATTTATTGGAAAGGAGGAGGAGAAAAAGGAATTCGATGAAAGGTGGTGTTGGTGGAGAAGTCGCGGAAGCTCCGGCGGGTCCACCACCGCCGCTAGAGTGGAAATTTTCACAGGTTTTTGGTGAACGTACGGCTGGTGAAGAAGTGCAGGAAGGTAATTTTATGTTAATTACAGTACTTGATTTTGATTATTGTTTCACCTGGATCCGTAGTCATTTCGGTGTTAGTGTATCGATTAGGGTTTGTTTATTGGATATTGATCTATTATTTTGGTCAATTGATTGCGAGTAGGATGAATCTGTTAGATTCCGATCCTGGATCTGATTGATTGATTTGCATGTTTTTTTGATCAATCGACTGTATGAACAGTATAGAACTGAACTTTATCAAGTATATGGAACTATAGTATGCTGTTCATTGTGAACTTTGCTTGGACAGCATCAGTTGTCAATTTGTAGTGAAGCTTCTTCATTGTTAATTTTGGTCATGTGTTGAAGCATGTTTACTCAAATGTGAATCATAAGTGTGTAAGTAGAGATGTGAGACTAGATTTCCATGTGCATTTGTATGAAATGTTGCTTCTACTTCTATTTTGGAAAATGCCTTTATTGACATGCACGGGGACATTCTATAGTTCCATGTCTTGAGCTGCTTGAGATTGAGGGGGATGTTGCACAAAAAGAAAGGGATGCTTGCAAACCAACTTGTATTGGCTAAGGTGGGAGTTGAAGTAGGGGCCGATAATGGTCACGGTAAGACTAAGATAACACCTTGTGAGACATTTTCCCAAAAAAGAAGTATCATTTTCAGAAGACTTAACACCTTGTAGGACTTCTGAAAAGACTCAAGATTTCCATAGGGATGTGAGCTTGATTAGGCTAAGTGATTCATCATAAGCTGACTACTGGTTAGGAGAATTTGGTTTTTCTATTCTGCTGTAAATAAGATTATCCCTTTCACAAGAACCACTAAAAATTTGTTCTAGTGGAGTGCGGTAGCATATTATATAGGCTCTCGATCCTCACCCCTGTCCCCGACCGAGAACACGACCCTAGTCTACCATTGTATACCAAAGCCACTAAAGCAAATATAAACTAAACAAGCTGGAATCAATACTAAACTAATACAACAAGTAGCAGCGACAAGAAAGGGAAAAACAAAGAAATAGCAAACAGAGGGCAGAATTTGAACAAGACATAGAGGCCATCAGGCAGGATTTGAACCAGAACCAGATGGCAGAAGGCTGTAATAAAAGGCAAAAATTCAACAGTTTAATAGTATACAGAAGGCAGAGATTGAACATGAGAGTAGAGACCAAATGGCAGAAATTGAACAAGAAAATAGCAAGCAGAGGGCAGTCATAAGAATGAAAGGAAGAATACAGAAGGCAGGAATTGAACGTAAAAGAACAAATGATAGAAATTAAACAAGAAGAAACAAGAAATAGCAAACACAGAGGATGGGAGATCTTTTAAGGACAGGAGGTAGCAATCACATTATTCATATGGATGGAAGTTGTTCAAAGACCTACAATCTCCAGGTGGACTTGGCTAAAAATATACAAGTGGAAGTAGAATCCAGATAGGTTATACCATCCAGTTGGGATTTAAACTTAGTTGTGTTTTTTATTTTTTGAGAATTGGTAACAAAAACTTAGTTGTTTTTTCATGTACGTAAAGCTTTAGACTGGTGTTTGTCAGGAACATAATCTTCCTAGTCTTGTTGGAGACTTGCAAATTGATATAGGGGCTAAGTGAGATTTATGCTATCTAGTTTTGTTGAACCCTTGGAATGCCTAATAAAGCAAATTTTTTAGTACTCCCTCAGTTTTATTTTTACATGACGGTATTTGACTAGGTAAGAAGTTTAGATAGAAAGAAAAGACTCGCCAAAAGTACCTTTAGAACTTGTGTTCTTAAAGATGACATAATACTTCTATGACTATAAGAACATGTCATCAAGGGTGAAATTGGAATTATAGAGTGAAAGAGTTAACAAATATAGGCATGTGCTATATTTTAGAACAAACCAAAAAGAAAGATGCTATGTGGAATGGAACAAATGGAGTATTAGAATAAAATGAGTTCGAGGAGAAGCGGAATAGATATAGAGGATTCATATAGCGACGGCCTAAGATCCTAAGTTGCTCGGACTCCCATGTTGACATGACGTGGGTGTGGGATCTGTACCTGATCTGGTGAACTAGTTTTGGGTACTTTGACCAAATTTGAGGGAGAATTCTGGGCAGATTCAATGATTTCTGTAATTACAACAAAAACTAAGGTGAAATTGAAGAAAATGGATTACCTTGTATATACTATTTTCTATTGTCGCTCCCTTTCTTTTTATCGTCTTCCAGGATTCTCCTCTTGATCAATATTTCCCACATAATATCTCATCATTTAGGTTTTAGATATTTGAATTATTTTTAGCCGAATACCCGCACCTGTATCCATACATAGATCTGTATACTCGAATCTTAAAATTTAGATCATAGAGGACCCGACCTCTAGATCCGCAACCGTATCGGACACCTGCACCTGAGTCCTAGCAACTTAGGCGACGACAATTATCTTGAATCGTTGATTAACTGCTCAACTCTATAGCTATTTTATGGATGCCAACAAATATTCCTTGTCTCAGATATTTAATCATGAAGGCTTTTAGCAAGTTCATTTAATATACTTCGTATTTTTCCGAGGGTAACTTATTCTGATATAGCAAAAGCCAGAATGAAAAAGAAAGAAATTGAGGATATGCTTTTCAAAACTGTGCAACAACTCGTCATGATAATATGGTACCCTGAGTTGTATGACATAGTTTGACTAGTAATAAAAGGTAATTCATGTTGCGAGAAAGTAGTTGCTGAGACTTTGGTGTCAAGGTTTGCTGTAAGATATGTAGATGTGCCTAATATTATAAAACAGAATTCTTAGATCAGCATGCATTAGAAATGCAATTAATGTGCCTGATTTCGTACAGGGTTCCAGAAATTGAGGAAGAACTTCTATTAGGCTCTCACCATATTTAGATGTTTTATGATTTCTTTCTTTGACTGTCATGGTGTGTATGTTTGTTTTTGTGATTGCAGTTGATATCATCTCAGCAATTGAGTTTGATAAATCTGGTGACCATCTTGCCACTGGGGATCGTGGGGGTAGAGTGGTATTGTTTGAAAGGACCAATACCAAGGAGGTAGGTTTCTTCTGTTTACTTTTAGAATATTTATTTACTAAAATTGATTTTTTTGATGATCATGTCTTTTGTGTGCACTGTGTTCTTTAGCTGGTTGGAAGTCGACGAGAATTAGAGAGAGTGGACTATCCAGTTAGTCGGCATCCAGAGTTCCGCTACAAGACAGAATTTCAAAGCCATGAGCCTGAGGTACACACCTCTTCTCTGTTCTTTGCACTTCCTTTTCCCCCAATCCTTCTTTGCTGGTGTAATTTCTCTCTAGGAACTCATGAATGATGAACTTTCCTGGAAACAAACATGCAAAAGAACGTCAGGCTGATGTTATTATTTCACTTCATGACTTTTGGAAAGAAAGGGCCCTTTGAGCTGCCTGATCTTCTATCAAGATGCAACTATAGACTAGGGTTGATTGCCACCGCCTCTATGCTATGTTGTATTCCTCATCTTCTGTGCTTTCTGTTTTCTTGTTGCTTCAAATAGAAGTATAATTTCTTCTACCACATCTTTCCATTCAGTTTGATTATTTGAAGAGTTTGGAGATTGAGGAGAAAATCAACAAGATCCGGTGGTGCCAAACAGCAAATGGTGCCCTTTTCCTTCTATCTACTAATGACAAAACTATCAAGTATTGGAAGGTAAATTATTTTATTTACTTGCTTCTTTATTGATTCTTTGGGGGTGTATGGGCATTGTAGATGACCCATAAAAAATGCATTGCAGATGATTGGTTGCTTGCTCAGTTTATTTAGTTGAATAACAAATGAGTCGTTATCTTTACTTTTAGGCTTAAGATACATATCAGCTTTGTTGAGGAGTGATATTAATAATTATATTTCAAGCTCGTAGTGTGACATGATCTCCTCTTTAAACTTTGT
This sequence comes from Solanum commersonii, assembly GCA_029007595.1. Lineage (NCBI taxonomy): Eukaryota > Viridiplantae > Streptophyta > Magnoliopsida > Solanales > Solanaceae > Solanum > Solanum commersonii. Next base: position 519,385 of record JAJTWQ010000216.1, read on the forward strand.
GGCTGTACTAGATCATTGCTGTTGTAAATGGAATGTTGACACTTGATATGAATTTGTTTGTTGGAATGCGTTTGAACAGTCTGCACGGATTGTTTGCAAGACAACTTTTTGTCTCATTGTTTTATGTCAGCAATGTATCAACTATTTTGTTCGTAATTTAAATGTAAAATAGTCAAGATATGATGTATTTATTAAACTATCTAGAATGTGGCTACCTTATGTCACGGCTGTGTATCAAGTTGCTGAATTCCTTTCAAAATGCTTTTTTCCTGAATATTTTAGGTCCAAGAGAAGAAAGTTAAGAAAATATCTGAAATGAATATTGACACTTCAAAAGCTGCTGGAAATGGCAGTGTAGCCAGTTCGAGTTTATGTTCCAGCCCAAAGCAGTGTCTTGCAAATGGGGGCTGTGGAGATGAAGCTTACAGTTCTTCGAGCAATGATTTATCATTTCCGCCTGAAGGCATCCCCTCACTGCGCTTGCCCATGGTAATTGTTCTTGCTTAACCTATTATATTATGTTTGTTTATGATGCTGATGACATGTCAAGTTTGTCAGTCTATAACCTTTCGGTGATGTGCATTTGTGCCCTTTGGTCCTTTCAACTGTATCTAATCTTACCTATCAAAAAAGATATGTTCAGTTTTATAAAATATATGTTGGGATCAGTTTCAAAAATATATGTTGGGATAAAAATTCCATTGACTGCAGTTCAAGTGGATGTATATGATCTTTTTATACTCCTGGTCATTTGAAAGATATTTAGTACTGTCTGTAAGACGGTAACAGTGTAACTTAATCAGTAAGTTTCTTTTAATTTTTTAGGTCGAGTGCTACAGAAAGAAACACTAGGTCATTTGTGTTTATGCCTATTTATGAAAGTTTGAATTAAACATACAAGCTAGTCTTTATATGCATATGCCTTTACACAACTTTTTCATGCTGCTATGTGCTTGCATGATTGTTGGCCCACACCTGGGTGCTATTATCCTTGACATATCAGGCTTGGATTATCTAAACATTCACCTCACTTGGCCTTGAATATTTTCTTTGAGGGTATTAGGAATTTCCAAATTCCAATGAATGTAGCCTGCTTCATCCTCCCTAGGACAAATGCTGTTTGATAAATTTGACTTGAATCTCTTTTTAAATTTTGCATCTAAAAGCTTTGTATGTGAACTTTAGGTAACGAGCAACGAGACCAGCCTTCTTGCAAGGTGTAGAAGAGTGTATGCACATGCTCATGACTACCATATTAATTCTATATCCAATAACAGGTGAAGATCTTCATTACGATTATAAATGTGCTTCACCTTGTTTTTGAGTTCTAGTCTATAAGAGCTTATGAAAATTTCTGTCCTCCTCTTTTCCACTTAGTGATGGTGAAACATTCATATCAGCCGATGATCTCCGAATAAACCTTTGGAACCTGGAAATAAGTAATCAAAGTTTCAATATTGTTGATGTCAAGCCAGCAAATATGGAAGATCTTACTGGTACATTTTCATGAGTTGATTTCAACTTAGGTCACAGCCATTCCCCCACCTTTCCAACTTTTACTACTATTAATGTGCTCTTTCTTTTTGACTGATACTTTTGACTTTAACTAGATAATTTTTTGTTACTGCAGAGGTGATAACATCAGCAGAATTCCATCCTACACATTGTAACACATTAGCTTATAGCAGTTCAAAAGGATCAGTTCGTTTAATAGATTTGCGGCAGTCAGCATTGTGTGACTCACATTCTAAATTGTGAGTATCACATTAATTCTTTTGTATTTCTGTTCTGATGGGTTTATTTCTTCTTATGTTGTCTCTAAATTGTGAGTATCACATTAACTGTACATGATAAGATCCTGGAAGATCTAGGTGTTATCAACATGGGAATACTGGAAAATGTATTTTTCAAGTTCAAAGTTTGTATTTTTAATTACTTCTTCATAGCTTTAATAAATTGGGAATTTTGGTGTTCCCCATATGCAGGTTTGAGGAACAGGAAGCACCTGGTTCAAGATCTTTTTTCACTGAGATAATTGCTTCAATTTCGGATATAAAATTTGCGAAGGATGGAAGATACATACTTAGTCGTGACTACATGACACTTAAGGTTGGTTTCTTTGTCTACTGGATCTCCATATTTCAGTTGATTGATTGGAGAGGTGCATATCAGAATTTTTAGATGCACTTCGCGTTCATATTATTAAATCAGTTGAAGATATGCCTCCTCTCTGTAAAAAATGCATTTGTAAAGCAGAGTGTTTTTTTTTTGACAAGGTAATTTTATAAATGAAACCCAGCATCTGAGGGATTGCTGGTAATTAGAACCAATTACAAAAAATCCAGAGCCCTTAGTGATTATGAAGAAAAATAATAAATCAAGTATGGCCTCTACATCCTGTGTATCATGTATATCTGCCATATTGCTCCAAAGGGAAATCATAGAAATGCAAAGAAACTTGAGACTAAGAGCCCATTTGGATTGACTTAAAAAAAGTGGCTTTTAAGTCAAAAATAAAAAGGCAAAGTCAAAAAATAAAAAAGTAGGGGGAGACCTACTTTTGATTTTTGACTTATTTTAAGTCATTTTTGACCTTGCCAAACACTTCCTAGCTTATTTTAAGTCATTTTTGACTTATTTTAAGTTATTTTTTTAATATTTGGCAAACACTTCCAGCCGTCAAAAACTTACTTAAAAGTATATTTGACCAACTTTTAAGCCAATCCAAACACTTTCTAATAACATTTTCCAATTCATCTTAGAAAATTCTAGAGTTCCTTTCTCTCCATATGATCCACCAGATTGCAGCAGGCCGCAAGGATGGCAATCCATAGTTTCAAGTCAATACCACTCATTCCCCCTATAGTTCAACCTTGAAGAAAAGCTAAGAGATCTCTTGGTATGGACCCCACTTGATTCCTAGCATAATGAAGAGGAGGTCCCATAACTGAGATGTAAACTTACGGTTAAGAAAAAGATGATTGGTGTCCTCCAATTGTTCTTTACTGAGAGGGCATCTATTGCAGATGGTCATTCCTCTCCTCTGTAAGTTGCGTTGAGTTAGGCATTCATTTTTGCCTGCCAGCCAAGTGAAACACTGAACCTTGTAGGGGTGCTTTTCCAGATTTGTCTTCATGGCCAAGAGGTTTTGCCCTTCCCAACAGATGCACCAAGAGTGTGCCATCCTTTTTGCCTTTCCATCAGATGCAATCTGCTTTGTTAAGAGCAGTAGTGCAGGATCAAGTGCTGGCGGTAAAAGAAGTGTTCTATCGACTTCGTATCGTTACAACTTCTCTTGAAGACAATATTCTGGTCTTGGGAAGAGTTGTAATCTGCAACATATGCTGCTTGATTAACTGCCAGTGTATAAAGGTCAGGGAATTGCAACTTTAAAGGGGTATGAACTATATGTAAAGCAGAGTTGTGAGAAGGTGACATAAGAGTGTGCCATGTATGTCCTTTCCAAACACAGCCAGCAGGCAGCAACTATTTTGGGGTTTCATTAGTGGCTACTCTCCACCACCACCCCCACAAAAAAATCACGTTTTTGCAGGTTTTGTACTTAAACTATGCCTTCCATTACCCCCTGAAGTCCTGAACTATAGCTTTCTAGGGTTAACTCTCCGATGCAATTTGCGGAAAAAGGTTGGTTGTTGGTTTTTCCATGAAGATAGAAGAAAACTAGTTCTTTTACTATATTTTCTCTTTTTTCTATTGAAATTAGGAATTGTCAAAAAATTAGGACCTGTATGCTTGGGGGGTTTCAGTTTGGGGGTTTACCTCTCTACCTACATGAGGATGAGGTAGGGGTAAGGTTTGCATACTCTCTACATGTGTTGAGGTATGGTTCGATGCTTCGGGTGAAACCAATTCCCAGGGCCCGAGTACATATTCACCATGGCATGCTGATCTGCGATTACTAGCTATTCCAACTTCATGTTCCCGAGTTGCAGAGAACGATTCACTCCGCCTTACAGCCTTGCTTCCCATTGTAATTGCCATTGTAGCACGTGTGTGGCCCAACCCATAAGGGCCATGCGGACTTGACGTCATCCCCATCTTCCTCCAGCATATCACTGGCAGTCCTTTGTGAGTGCAGCACAGACCTTTTTGTTTATTTTGGAGTCGTTTGTTTGGGCGGGGCGTACTAAAGCCACTACATACCACACCCCACCCGGGGGGTTTTGCCCCTCTACCTCTTTGAGGCAGGGGTAAGGTTCGCATACACTCTACCCTTCCCAGACCCCACTTGTGGGATTACACTAGGTATGTTGTTGTAATTAGGGGTTTTCTTTCAAAATATAGGTGTTTTTCTTGGTTTGAGTCTGCTTTCCACAACTCAAGAAGGTGTGTTTGGTTTTCAAGAAGTTTGAATGAACTCAAGCACACAGAAAGTGTCAACCATTTGCTACTGCACTGCCCAGCTGCCTCAGACCTCTGGAATATGTTTTGTTGTTTTTTTGGTCTTTCCTGGGTCACGCTTTTCTCTGTTAGGGATGCTCTTGAAAGTTGGAGTTCACGGGAAGTTTACAAAGCCATCAGGAGTATGTTGATGATGATCCCTGGTGCTATCTTTTGGTGTTTATGGACAGAGAGGAACAAAAGATGTTTTGATGGAATTTCAACTTCTAGAAGTCTTTTGCGAGGCAGATGTCTAGTTAGCCTTTTTAGTTGGTCCAAATTGACCACTGTAAATAATTTAGAACTCTTCTTTGATTTTGTTAGCTCTTTAGTTTAGAAAGAGGCTACAAATCCTTTTTTTGTGAGCTTAACTGATCTATCCTTGTAAAGCTTGCATCTTCTTGATGCCTTTAAATGAATCTACTTCATAAAAAAAAGTGTTGAAGAGGGTTTTCTTTTAATAATATAGGGAAAAAATGGAAGAAGAAAGAGATAAGTAGTTTCAGATGAAACCCAAATACGCTAACCCTGATCAATTTGGTTAAAGAAGATGAAGAACAACTAAAGAATATAAATGAGAAAAAAAATAAAAGAATCGTGAATGATATTAATTTTCAGCTAATTAGCTGTTAAAAAATCCAACCTGGCATCATTTTCACCTCCCACGTGCCGTTCAGAAAGTCATCACAAACTCTTTGCTATTTGTCCCTCGGGATTTAATGTTCGAAAATTTTGGGGATAGCAGAACACCCGATAGTTTGCAAAACAATGATAGTTCATGGTTTTTTAGCCATTAACTCCTTATTAATCACATGACTCTTGGTTAAAACCCCACACGACTTCAGTTGCATTTAAAATGCAAATATACTCTGAGCATTTGGAGGTTTTCTTGTGTTACCTAATATAAATGAATTCTCTGGGGTTTCGAGAAAGATGAACTACGCCCTTGAACGTGCTTTTCTGTTCTTTCCTGTTATTTTAATAAGATGATACATTATGCATATCTATGATCCTTGAGTTTACCTTAGCAAATTGTTGCATAAAGCTTAAATTCATAAAGTATCTCTGCGGTTTGATTAGGATATGTTAAGTTTCATTGTTTTATGTATAGATTTTGGTTCATGAGGAGCAATTTTCTTTCATATAAACGATGGTAACAATTGCGGTGATGAATAAAATAAGACTGCCTGACGTGCAAAATGTACAATTCCTACTGCTTCAATTTTGAAATTGTACGTGTCACTACTAATTATCCCATTCCACTTGCTTTATTTCTTCATGATTGATTAAAGATGTCAAAACCAGCTTCGTATGTCATCAGAAGATTGAATTTCTTTTATAATATAATCTTGGGTTAGTTGAGCTTTCACGAGTACATTTCACTTTTACTTATCAATGAAAATTCAAGGAGTATTTTTGCTTTCATACTATTGTTGTTATGACTTGAATATCCTCAAATGGTTCTTGCAAAAATGTAATCCTATATCAATTTGTGGTCCGTGGTAAGAGATGGAGGGTGCAAAAAAAAAATTCATACTAGTTTGATTTCAGAGATGTCTTGAAGCTACAGTCAAATGTGTCGAATGTGTTATCTAGCATGGATCTTTCTCAAAAACAAGTGCAATAGTCTCGAATTTGACGAGGATGAGAGAGGGGTCTGATTGTTTATTCAAATTGTTTTATGGATATAATTGGCTAGTTTGGTGGAGTCATTGCACTTGAAGAATTGAATTATGGTTTAATCTTTATGGTTTGTCTTAACTTGGGAACTACTCCACCTGTATTTTTTATTTTTTGATAAGTGAATGTGTACTGCATAAAAAGGATAGCCTTGAATGAAAGATGTATTTCAAACAGTAGGTTTTGGCTTAACAACCCTTGATAAACACACTTTTGATGTTTGTCAAACACCAAAGCAAGCTCGTTTGACTAGCATATAAGACAAACCAAACAACCTCTTAAAAACTGTCTCTGTTGTGTGTGCACACATGGCACACCTACTCAGACAGACACACTCACTCTCTTTTGCTGGCACTACTCTAACTTTTAAATTCCTGCTAGGTCTAGTTTTTTCCAGCATTGTGCAGAAGTTTATATTCTTTCCATCATTGTCAGTGATTTTTTTCCCTATCAACAAACAATGTTCCTTTTGTCACTGAACAAACCTTACCTTTTCAGCTATGGGACATAAACATGGATTCAGGTCCAGTTTCAACATTCCAGGTTCATGAATATTTAAGACCAAAGGTGAATTACTCTTGCCATCAAAGTGTTTTGTGAACTTGGTTATTTTTTCGTATATTGAGCTGATCAGCAAGGCATTTTGTATTTTCTGCAGCTTTGTGACTTATATGAGAATGATTCCATCTTTGATAAATTTGAGTGTTGCCTTAGTGGTGATGGTTTGCGAGTAGCAACGGGGTCTTACAGGTGTGTAGAATTTCCTTTCACCTTTGTCTTGCATATTATTTCTCCACCTCTTCATTTTTCAACAAATGATTACTCTCATATAGCAATCTTTTCCGCGTGTTTGGTTGTGCTGCGGGGAGCACTGAAGCAACTACCTTGGAAGCAAGCAAAAATCCTATGAGGTACCTAAGCCAAAATATTTTTGGCATGTGAATGCATTTTGATTTTGTGTTGTAATATGCCATAGTCTGATGGCTTTGATTGTGCTCCTCCAGAAGGCTAGTCCAGACTCCTTCAAGGCCATCCAGGTCCCTGAGCAGCAGTTTAACACGTGTTGTCAGGAGAGGTATGCATTTTCACACGCTTATTGTGTGCATGTATTTTAATTTGTGATACGTAATTAATCTTTTATGCATTAACTTTTTGCCCACTGCTCTTACTATACTGTCTGTCTTATGTTGTGTACACATTGCAGGAGCAGATAATGCAAGTGTTGATGCAAATGGAAACTCATTTGATTTCACGACAAAACTGCTTCATCTGGCATGGCATCCGACTGAAAATTCCATAGCCTGTGCTGCCGCAAACAGCTTGTATATGTATTATGCATAAGTCATTACAGGAGATGTAGTTTCTTGGCTAGCATTTTTGGGTTGCTTTTCGGGAAAGGCTTTCTTTCGGAGCAACTTGAGGTTCTACCATTTCTCACTTCCAGGTGCCTCAAAAAGGTGTAAGTCCATGCTTTTGATGTCAGCGTCCAGATGTACCTGAAAGGATCACCAACAGAGCAACTTGCGTCTTCATGAGTGGACAGAGGGCGTGGGATTCTTGCTCCCTTCTCCCTGTTTCTACTTCACCCTTTTACAAATCTCCTATTTGTTGGGTTGAAGTTGTGGAAGAATGTCATTGTAGGTTCCTTACAAGCAAAACTGTTGAATGTGCAAATTTGCCACTAGTTCTAAGCTAAATGTAGCTTTACTTGGAAAAGAGCAGCTGCTAACTTGCAATGGTGTTAAGCTTATTTTCTTGGATAGCATTATTTTTTGTAGGTTAACTTAGTGTGCTTTTTGCTATAGATTATTAACTAAAGTAATTTTTTTCTTTCTGTAAACGAAGTTCAAGAGAAACTGCCTTTGTTTACCTGTATTCTTTCCTTCGGTGAAGTGTGGCTGGTACTGCTAAACTTCTGTCAACTTCAGAATCTCAGTTTTTAATTTGTTGGATAAAAATTGCTAGTTTTACTTTGCTTCTGGACCAATTTGTGACTAATGTGAAGAGACATTTGTATTCGTGTAGTGTGCATATAGCTCTTGGCTTTTTGACTTATCAAGTACAGGCAAGTTGGAAGTTTTACAAGTAGTCTTTGCCTAAGTGCTGTTATTTCTGTCTTACCCAACACAAAATAGTTAGGGCTCCATCAATGAATTAGTGTTGTGAAGAACTTGACTCTCTCCTTAAAATAGACACTTGGGCTAATGAATTAAGGGTGACAAAAGAGTTTCAAAATGAAGAAAAAGTGACAGAAGTTTTAATTATTGAGTAGAGGTGACAATTTTAAGATTAGTGCTAATGATACTAATTTTAAAATCTTCAAGTTTTATTATTTACATAAAAGCCCATTTTCCCCCCATTCCACACCCTCCTTTCTCTCCACCATTCTGCCGTTGCCATCCCCTCCCCTTCTGCCATTGTAATCGTCGCCATCACCACTTCCTCCTCTACCACAACCATCAGGTCTTCCTCCATTGCCACCACTCTCTTATTCTTCCTCTTTTACCACCATTGTTGTCACCTCCTTCTTCTCTACCTCTGCCTCCACACAACAACCATCACCTCCACCTTCGTTGTTATCACCAACATCTCATTAGCCACTCTACCACTCTCTTTTACCTCACTTGCTACAACAATTATTGTAGTTGTTGCAACAACTACAACAGTTGCTAAGCAAACTTGAGTAGTTGTTGAAAAAACTTCAACAATTATTGCGACAACTTCAGTTGTTGCTTGATTTTCTACAAAAAAACAATGACTTAGACTTCAAAATTTTTAAAATTAAAGCAAATTAGTTTGTGAAATAGGAACAACGAGAGAAAAAGAAAAAAACATGATAAAAAATAAAGAATGACAACGATAATGATAGCAACAACAAAGAAGAACAAGTAAATGGAAAAAGAGAAAAAGAAATGAAGAAGAAGAAGAGGGAAGAAGAAATCTGAAAAGAGAAAGAAAGAAGGAAGAAGAGGTAGAAAGAAATCTTGAAAGACATTTTAAATTTTGAAATTTAAGAAGAGAGGGAAAACTTTTCAAACATTTTGAAATTAGAAATTTGGTTTATTTTGAATATTTTTAAAAGTTTAGAAGTTTTAAATATTACATTTTAGACCTCAATTATCTTAATCACTAATTAAAAAAAAGTTTGACTTGGTCAATCTTTTTTGTCACTAATTTTAATTTCAACACTTTTTTGTCACCTCCTCCTCAATTTACTCTAGAGACTTATACATTAACCCCTCTTAGGGGAGGGGGCGTTATGCAAGAATCTAAATCCAAGTCCCCTTAGAACTACTGGCGGAAACAAGAACCATTTCTTATAGTTTGATGTTTGAATATAATGTGATCAATTTAATTTTGCTGACGTGGACTTCTAATAAGAGGCCAAGTGGAAAAAATAACAACAATAATAGTGAAATCTCACAAGTGGGATCTGGGGAGGGTAGAGTGTACCACTACCTCGTTGAAGTAGAGAGACTATTTCTGAAAGATCCTTGACTCACGTGCAGAAAAATAGTGCGATAATGAGAACACAATAAATAACTGTTGATGCTGGATATAAAAACCAAGAACTATAATAATACAACTAGTACAAATATGCAAGAAACCATAACAACTGCAAGGTGCTCTATACTACCACCAAGCCAAATACTTGAATAGGCTAGTAATAAGACAACTCTTAACTACATACTACCTTTATCCGCAACCTCCATTCACTCCTATCTAATGTCATGTCCTCGATGAGCCGAAAATGAAGCATATCCTATCTAATCACCTCTTTTCAATACTTTTTCGGCCTACCTATGTCTCTCCTCGACCCACTATATCCAACCTGTCATGTGGAAAATATGATTTTGCAAAACTACAAAATCTGACCATTAAAAAAGAATGGCACAAATGAGCCCTTTTTGTAACGACAATGAAATGATTGAGCTCAACTATTAACAAATGTCATAAATGAGTCTTTTTCTCAAAGTTTGATGATGTATTTGAGCTTCCCCTACTTTTTATGTCGTTTCTTTTCATTTATTTAGCAAAAAGCAGAATATATATACTATGCATAGTTGAAATATGATGTCAATTCAAATGCATTCCTGCATTTGTTTATCTTCTGGTTTTATTGAACAATTATCTAAGTTCTATTTCATTTGTAATGTATACTCAAATATGTTGATGTTGATCTAATATGTTAATCGTTCATTAGTTTTAACATATATGTTTCTCTTCAATTTTTGTGTAACTCACTGCACACTTCAATTAGGATTCTTAAAAATTCAGACCCACATACATTTTGGTAAATTCATCGATGTATGAAATGAAACTCTAATCTTTTTAAAAATTGGATTGATATTTCTAATCGTCGAAGCTTCATGAGTTTTTCTTTTGAGTTGTTCGCTGCTAGATGTAGATGATTTTTTTTTTTGTGAATTCATCGGTTCAGAAGGCAAACCTCAAACATTTTTTTGGAATTAGATTGAAATTTCTAGCCAATTTGAAGATATGAATATTTAAAGATTGGTTGTATATGAATATTTGAAGATATGCATATTTAAAAAATTGAAGGTATGAATATTTAAAGACTACATTAGAGTTGTATCAAAACCATATTATACATAAACGACAGTTGTAATATAATTTGAATTCAATATTATATATTGTTAAAAATTTGATAGTTGCTATTACAGAAAATATATTATACATTTCTGATAACATAAATTAATTTAAATAGTATTAGAATATTTAAAATTCAAGTACATAATACAAGTACACTACATTTTAATACATATTACAGACATCACATATTTTTATCAGTGATCCAATCCAAAACAATTTCTAGGTCATATATTGTAATGACCCTTAAGGTTATTTTTGGAATTTTTCAGAAAATAACCATTTTACAACTCCTGATAGTTACCTCGAATCGTGTTTGATCAATTTTTGAGGTTAAATTTGAAATTAAATCATAAAGTTGAAATTTTTGAAAGTTTTGAGTCTCGGAATAGAATTATGTCAGTTTCATTAGCTCTGGAACGTGATTTTTAGGTTAGTACAACTATTGGCTCAGGGCCTGAGATATTTTGATGTGTTTTGGAAGAATTTTTGTGTTTTGAAAGTTGAAAGCATAAGATAGTTGACAAAAGTGAACATTTGGTAATAACAAGCTCAAAATAGAATTTGACAGTTCCATTAGCTTCGAAATGTGATTTTGATCAAGATGTACTTTTGGTTTGGGTCCCAAGGCTTTTGGTTTGATTTTGACCTATTAGACAGGATGCGGAAAAGTTAAGGTTAAAGTTTGATTTAGTCAATGTTTGAGGTTAGAAATTTCACTTTCAAGTTTTGATCCCTTCATTAGCTCCAAATGGTGATATTTTGTGTAGTTAAAGGTTTGGTTCAGTTCCTGAAGCTTTTGGATTAGTATCATGTCCTTATTTGGTAATTTGGTGATTCTTAAGTTAAAGTTGACTTTAGTTAACATCAGGTTGAGGTGACCTTGTTTGGGTGTTTTTATGATTTCATTGAGTCCGAAATATCATTTTCAAGCTAGTAGCATATTTGATTTGTGTTCGAAAGGTTCCGGATGAGTTTTGGGTGCTTTGGCGTGTTTCAACAATTTATGCTAACTAAAAGGTTCATTACTTGTTTTAAAGATAAAAAAAAATATTTCAAAACTTCTGAAAGTTTGAGCATGAATTATAGGACTGATTTGTAAAGTTTGGTGTAATTTTAATAATGCAAGATTGAGCTTTTATCACGAAATATGAAATAAATATTAACCGAGTAGCAATGATATTTGATTAAGCAAATGAGCACATAATTAGTTTCGATTGAACGAGCAGGCCCGTATCATTATTTAAGACATTTAAAAAAAAGAATTGGGTCATTTCACTATCGTACAAGTAAGTTACAACTCCTTTAGTGAAAATTAAACTTGATGGTTTCTGGTGTAAATATTGTTGTTCAGGTATTTAAAATTTCAGACTATGTTCATTTGATATTTTGAGCATATTGGGAACTCTAGAGCTTGAAATGGAGTGATTCTTGCAACATTTTCTCTATTTAATATGGGGGTTAGTATCCAATCCTCATTTCGGCACTCTCATGATTTTTTTTATGATTTTCATTCCTTATCCGTGAATTTCTTGGGGGAAATTTAAGGTTTTATTCGTTTGGACTCAGTTTTTGATGAAAAATGTATATTTAGGATTCTTATGTTATGAGTAAACTGATTTTGACATAAACTTGTTGATTCATCAACTATTGTCATCATTATATAAGCTTGAGAATATAGGGTTTTCATAGTAAAGTTAATGTTTGATATATTGAGGATTTCAAGGTCAATTTTAACTCTATTCTCTATGAAATTTCATATTTGAACTCCCCTAAATATGGGTAAGATATTTTTCAAGAAATATTTTAGATTTGAATCGGGGTTTTGGACCCGAGTATTGAAGAGTTTTCTCTTAAACTTGTTTTTAGTAAACTATAGTTTTGAGCACGATTTCAAATCATTTTTCGTTATGATTTCACTTGTGAGTTTCAAAATCTTTGGGTATGATGATTTTCTATAAGAATTTCAGATTAACCCTCAACCCTCAGAAATTACTTTTTGGGTCAATTTGGACCCGGTTTCCAAAATCAACTTTATGAGTGTTTGTTGTTTATGATTTATTATTATGATTCTTCATTTGATTAGATATTGTGGATTTGGAGACTCGTCGTAAAGGGAAGACTCAAGTGCCGAGTTGATTGTAATTTCTTTTTGTAATGGCCTAGTCGATCATTTTTGGAATTTTTCATGAAATTAACCCTTTCGATATCGATATCGAGTCATTTCTAATTGAGTTTTGAAAGTTGGCTTCGAACATTGAGTAAAAATTTGAGAATTTTGTAAATTTTTATTTTAAAAGGTTAAAGTTGTTAAAAAGTGATTTTCGGTGTCTTTTAGAAGTCCGAGTGTCGAAATGGAATTCTGTCGATTCCATCAGTTTTGAAATGTGGAAACTGATCTATGAAAGTTTTTGATTTCATATTCAAAGTCTTATTGAGGATTTGAGGTCCTAATTTTGAAAATTATGAAAATTTAGTCTTTGGGTTGACTTTGGTCAACATTCGGGGTTCGAATGCTCAGGTTGGAATTTCAAGAGTTTCGTTGGATTTGGGGTTGATTTTTGGCATAAGGTCTTGATTGAATATTCAGAGGTCCTGAGCTTGATTTGACCTTTTTAGGCATTATGCCAATTTTTTTGTCACTTTCACGAATGTCGGGTCAAGAAATCTTAGATTCGTGTTCCACAGTTCCATTGAGTCTGGAAAATTGAGTTTAGTCAATTTGCATATATGTTTTATGTGTATGGAGTTCCGAGCAAATCCTAAGGGTACATTCGATGATTTGAAAGTGGGCTGTTTTTCTAGTGTCTGCTGACCTCATGATCACGAATGATCTCCGCTTTCATGAGGGTCACGTTAGTGAAGGCAGATTTGCTTTCACGAAAAGTCAAGTGGATAGACGTTCACAAAAGCGAAAGCTTGTTCACGATCACGACCTTCGTGTTAGCGAAGGCTAGTTCGTGAAAGCGAAGGCCGAGAATTTTATCCGAGGTTCGCTTTTGCGATATCTGAGAGGGCTTTAGACCTGCAAATTCATGGTTTAACCCCTATTTTCCATTTTTGAGCTTTGTAAAACCCTTGAAGGCGATTTTGAAAGGATTTCTTGTGCTAAATCATTTGGATAACCTTTTGTGACCCTAAAACCTCATTTCCCTTTGATTATTTATAGATTTTAACATTAAAACTTGGAATTTTGATTGACAAATTGCAAGGTTTTTCAAGAACTTGAGGTCTAAACTAAAACAGTGATTGTGAACTAATTTTAACCCCTTTTTCGAAATGGTTTTCACCAATGAGTTCCAAATGTCGTGAGTAACCTTTTCAAGTAAATATTTTCGAATTCATACCTCATTTTTTTGGAATTGGATTTTTGAGTTGATTGACCCATTTGTCAAAGTTTATGATATGGATATTGTTATTTCCGGAATCTTATTATCATTACTTTATTGAAACAAATTGTGTCTTTGGATGTTGTTCGTAAAGGGAAAACTCAACTCTTAGATTGACTATTTGATTGAATTAAGACAAGTGATCTTTTAAACCTTGTAAATCTAGTAGCATCGTGTATTTTCCTTCATTGTGTGTGTTGGGAAGTAATGTGAATAAGGTGATTGGTTCGTTGTTCCACTTGATTAATCTTAACGAATAAAAAGAGGATTAATGAAAAGACAACATATTGATCCTAATGCTTTGTGAATTGCCATGTTGTGGACCCTATTTGGTTGATTGATGAAATGCTTTGATAGCATTAATGTAAACATGAATTGCTTGAGTTATTGTATCTTCCTTGGGAATTTTTTTTGAAATTTTTTTATGAGGACCTCTGTAATGAGTTGGGGGAGCATTACGTATAGTCCCACCATTTTAAGGCATATTTTACATTTACGAGCCATTTTTTAGGAATTGTGCGACTCTCTTGTTTTTTTGTGTGTATTAGCCTATGGATTTAGCGCCTTGGGGAACCCAATTTTTTTTTCTGAATTATTTTTATGAGAACCTCCGTAATGAGTTGGGGGAGCATTACGTATAGTCCCACCATTTTTAAGGCATATTTTTGTATTTACGAGCTATTTTTAGGAAATATGCGACTTTCTTAGTTTTTCGTGTGTATTACCCATGGATTTGGCACCTTGTGGGTTGTGGCACCCATCAGTTTTTTTCTGAAAAAACTTTATGAGGACCTCTGTGATGAGTTGGGGGAGCATTACGTACTGTCCCACAGTTTTAAGACATATTTTTGTATTTACGAGTCAACTTTTAGAAATTACGCGAAAATTTACTCAAACTCAATTTTTTTGTGTGCCTAAAACGAACATTCGAGACAAAAGTTATGAGCATTTGAAATTTCACCATTTTACGACTAGATTTCTAATTTCACTCCTTAATTAAGTTGTCCTTTTGTTGTTATTGACTTTTTATTTATATAGAAGAATAGTTACATAGTAATTTTTTGTTTTAACTTTTTTTATTTTAAATAATTATTTTTTAATTTAAAAGTGAGGCCCGTAAATTTTATTTATTAAAATTATTGAAAATCACATAAATGTATTAATCGCGATCATGATCTACTAGTTTTTGCTAATTTATTTAGATATTTTTATGATAAATAATTAGAAATATACTTTATGCTCATGGATTTGACGCCTTGGGGCACCCCACAAATGTAGACCCTATCCTCGAACGCAGACTAACAGGTCTCTGATATCCGCCAACGCGGAAACTCTTCTGCGAATGCGGAGACCAACATGTCAACCTTCCGCGAACGCGGGGGCTGTAACCAAAACGCAGAGACCATGGGTCAAGGCCCTCCGTAAACGCAGTCCAGTTCTACGAACGCGAGGGACACCAGAACAACAACCAAAATCACCAAATCTCTAAGTCTCTGAATGGACCCTCGAGATTCGTTCCAAACCCGGTACACACAAATCATATATTCTAATTGACTAAACTTGACGTTTTGGACTCAATAGAGATGTCGAAACACGAATCTGAGGTCTCGTTAACCCAAAACTCGTGGAAGTCCCTAGAAATGAACATAATTCCTAAAAAAGTTATCTCAAGCTCGGGACCTCTAAAAAATCAACCAAGACCTCACATAGGTCAAATTCATCCCCCAAATTCAACGAAACTCTCAAAATTTTGATTTGAGCATCCAAACACCGAATGTTGACCAAAGTCAACCCAAAGGCTAAAATTTCACAAAATTCCAACTTAGATGGCCCCTATTTGATTTGTTGATAAATTGCTTGAATGCATGAAAGTGGACTTGAATTGCATGAATTGTTGCTTCTTCTGTGTGGTGTGATATTACTTTTGTGCATTGATTGTTGAACACCATGATTAGACATGTGAGGGTTATAATGTCGAGGTCATTTCCGACAAGTGTTTATGATGTCGAGATCATTTCCGACAAGTGTTATAAAGTCGATGGGAAATAGTTTCGGCTAGTGACTTGATATAAAGTCGATTGGAAATGTTTCTAGCTAGTGATTTGATATAAAATCGATGTGAAATGGTTCCGGCTAGTGATTTGATATAAAGCTGATGGAAAATGGTTCCGGCTAGTGATTTGATATAAAGTCGATGGGAAATAGTTTCGGCAAGTGATATTGTGCCAATGAGAAATGGTTCCGGCGAGAAATTGACTATGGTGATTTGATGCATTTTGATGATTATGTGTGACTTGTTAATTGTGATTGATGCACTTGTTACGGGTGTATGATCTACTTGACAATGATATTGACTTACGTGATGTGTGTTGAATTGTGACTATTGTGTTGTGATTATTAAGCCTTTTGAACTTTATATTGTAGAACTATAAGCTAATTTCTGTGCAGATTGTAGTTGAGGAGGTTCGGTTGGGATGAAAGGAGTATTCATTTTCCAGTTATGTTGCTTTGTTTATTAGGTTGCTTGTTGGGTATGGTATTGTTGATACTCACTCCTTGCTTCTACACATGTGTAGGTTTTCGAGCCCGATACTATGTGATCGTCCTTCTTTTCCTCATTCCGAGGCTTGTCAAAGGACTATTGAGAGCGTTTCCTACTTATTACAAGAACTTGTAAAATAGAATTAATCTTAGGGCTTAATTACTATGGGAATGCACAGCATTATTCATTCCTTTAATGTAGTTGACATTAAAAGCAAAGTTTCACCCTATTTCAAGATATATATGGTAATAAAAGATTTTGCATTTCAGAAATCCAGCAGCTAGTTTTCATCCAAAATATTTGAAATTTGAAAAATTCACTTATTTTGAACTACTAAATATTTGTAGTTGTCTAGTGGTGGTCATGTCATCTCTTCTTCCCTCGAACCTATGAATAGAACTAATGTAAGTTTCATTAGAAGTACTAATGCTGTTTGAAACAGTGGATTGATCAACACATATATCCCAAAAGTCCCTAGTGTAATAAGAGCATAATAAAGTTATGAAACAACAAATATATTTCCTATAAACACATACAATAGACTGTATGATACCTTTATAGATTGAGACTCTAACGTCACACAACCAAGAAAAGGTGTATCATCTTTCAACTTCTCCAAAAATGCACCGTCATATTCTGCGTAATCTGCTCCATGTTGGATTATCAGTTAGACGAGTTTAGTGAATACATCACCATATCTCTATAGACGGTGGAGTACGCATCATTGCAACTTACAGTTCATTAGTAACCACAATTTCTCGTCTTTTGCTATGTTCTTTTTCAATGAGGGGATTTACCGTAACGAACAAGCAAATCAAGTCTGGAAAAAGGCCAATTAGTTAATTAATGATAGTTTTGTTATGTATTTTTGCATGGAAATAAGCAGTAAATCATGCAAATACTTACCGAATATACCACCATTTGGCAATTTCTCGGAATGTTCCATTAATACAAATCCATCAGAGAATTTTTGTGTTGAAACGTCATGGTCAGTCTACTTTATGATTGTGTTATCTGTAAAGAACAGTTCCATTTCTTCGTGCACAGAAGAGTAGTTGGGATGGACCCGATCTAAACGACCATTTACAATGGAGTCACTCTTATTTGGCTTCAGGAAGTCCTTCCTTGTTTCGATATGCTTATTAAATAGTGTTCCTTGAATCTTTGTCCCCTAGTATTGATAAACGGGTGATGGCAAAAGTATAGTAAACATGAACGATAGTTTAAGCGAAGTAAAAGTGTCAATGTTATTACCTCTTCATCAATAAATATTATCGTTCAGAAAGTCTCTTCATGCCTTGTATTCTTGTAAGGTATTATTGCACCCCCTTCGTATAACTAAGACTCTCATCACTCAATCAACGGAGTGTTTTGGTATCTTGTTAATTGGTACACTCTGTTTTGCTAGTTCAATTTCAGTCGCCATCTGCTATTTAAAATGCAGGCTTTCCTGATTGTTTTAAAGAGAGGATAGTGAGGAGTTGTGTATGTTTGATATTAGTATAAAAAACGCTATGTCTTATGTTTAAAAAAGAAAAAAAAAATCAACCAAATATGTTGTTCAATGTAACATGATTCTTGTCAATGGATTTTTGGAATTGTAGCCATACAATGAGTTTGGAATTGCAACCATACAAAGAGTTGAATAAATAAATGAAGCTGGCCCAGACATTAAACACTACTTTGACATTGTTGCCTTGACTTCTAGCAATTTCTATATATAGCAATTAAAGATGGAAGTTGACACTGCTAATTAATTCTAGGATATTCCCGGCGCGAATCCGGATTTAGTCGGGCTCCAATGTGAGTACCGAACACCGGGTGAGAAACCAAAAAAAATAAAAAATAATTCTAGGATAAGAGTATCAAGTGTGTGATTTAAAATACAGGACGTTTGTAAATATAACTAAGTGGCATTTGAGGGGGTTTATTCTAAAAGTAATTTATTTGGATATTAGTAGAGTTTTTCTTCATTAGAGTGTATGTATAGTTGATTGAATTAAGACTGAATTTTTGTCTTCAAACTCAATGATTTTGATTTGGGCAACTGTAATGGTTGTTTTATTTGTATATGCCGTGTATACAAATATTCAGAAGAGAAAAAGGTTTCCTCCAGGTCCAACAGGGCTTCCCATTTTAGGACATCTTCATTTGTTAGGGAAAAATCCTCACCAAGATTTACAAAAACTAGCCAAGAAACATGGTCCTATTATGTATGTGCGATTGGGACTAGTACCTACAATCGTTGTGTCGTCTGCTGATGCAGCTGAGAAGGTCCTCAGGAGATATGATCACATCTTTGCTAGTAGGCCTCATCACCAGACCTTTCAATATTTGTCTTATGGTCAGAAGAATTTGGCATTTGCAAAGTATGGACCATATTGGCGCAACATGCGAAAATTGTGCACTGTGCACCTTTGAGCAATCACAAGATTCATTCATTTCAATCCATGAGAAAGCAAGAAGTTGAACTTCTAATTGAATCGATTAAAATGGAAGCTCATCATTGCGTTGCTGTTGATCTTAGTGCAAAGATTACGTCCTTGAATGCTAACTTGACTTGCTTAATGGTGTTTGGCAAGAAGTACATGGATGAGGACTTTGACAAGAGGGGATTCAAAGCTGTTGTTCAAGATGCTATGCATTTAGCAGCAATGCCAAATCTTGGAGATTTTTTCCCCTCGTAAGCTCATATTGATCTCCAAGGTTTCACTCGTAAGCTCAAGGATCTTTCGAAGGTGTTTGATGAGTTTCTTGAGAAAATTATTGATTAACATGTTGAGTATCATGACCGGAAGCAAACAAAACCAAGGACTTTGTAGACATCATGATGGACATAATGCAATCTGGAGAAGCAGAATTTCAGTTTGACCGTACTCACATAAAAGCTATCCTCTTGGTATGTACTTTCATCCCATTTTGTTATATATACTAGTATAAGTTTAAGATCGATACCACAAGCGTTGAGAATGAAACGGTTTGTACTAATTAATTCCCCTGTTTCCTTTTTCTATACAGGACATGCTTCTGGCTGCAATGGACATTACATCATCATCAACGGATTGGATACTCACAGAACTTCTTAGGCACCCTCAAGTGATGAAAAAACACCAAAAGGAGTTACAAGAAGTAGTAGGTGTTCAAAGAATGGTAGAAGAATCCGACCTGGTGAATTTAAACTACTTAGAAATGGTTGTAAAAGAGGGCATGAGGTTGCATCCTGTAGGGCCACTATTTTATCATGAGGCCATGGAAGATTGTGTAGTCGATGGTTTCCAAATACATAAGGGATCGCGAACAGTGATAAATTGTTATGCAGTTCAGAGGGATCCTAATGTTTGGCCTGAACCTGAGAAGTTTTTGCCAGAGAGATTTGTTGGGAACAGTATAGATTTTCGTGGACACGACTACCAACTTGTACCATTTGGCTCTGGAAGAAGAAGTTGTCCTGGAATGCAATTGGGAGTTACCGTTGTCCGCCTTGTGGTGGCACAGTTGGTGCATTGCTTTGAGTGGGAGCTTCCAAATGGTATTCAGCCTTGTGATTTAGACATTGATGAGCACTTTGGGATAGTAACATGTAGAGAAAAGCCTTTGCTGGCTATCCCTACTTATAGACTAAAAAAACAATGCAAATTGTAAGAGAAGAAGTAATAGTATTTCTAAATTTTACATTTTATTACAACCAACATTGAAAGTTTCTACTCTACGATTTTGTGATTGTTGTTACGACCCAATTTTCCTAAGTCATGATGGCACCCAGCTATTCCCACATCAAGAAAATCATGACCCGGTAAGCAAACAACGGCATAATATTATGTATGTATGCATGTCTATGGCTTTGCAGTATCATTTGTGAAATGCATGGTAAGGAAGCATATGAAATGATATTCATGTAGATAATCTCATGCAATAAACTTGTTATTTCAATGCATGGTAACTGCAACTAAACGTAAATGAGAATTACTTGAATATGATGATTTTTCTATAAATGAGTAAATGAGATCTAATCTCTAACATTTCTACATTCAATAAAGTAACTAAATTAGATAACTACAAAGTAAATGGGAATTACTTGAATATGGCAATTTTCGTATAAATGAGTAAATTATGAAATCTAATCTGTAAAGTATCACTATTAGTACTATAAAGGGTCAAAAAAACTTTGAACTATGCAAAATTGAATGTAAATGTCATCGTAAATATTTTGATCTAAAAATATCATTGCCGTCAATAATTTGGTCCAATGATGCCTCTACTGTAATTTAGTTTTAAAAAATGTCATAATGCTACTTTATGCGTCAAAATGTCCTTTTCGTAATAAATGTATTATTTTTTTATTTTTAAACATATTGTATTTCTAATAAAAAATTACTTTTAGATAACCTTATTCTTGTTTCTTTTCTTTAAAACCACTTTCACTGAAAACTAAGTAGAAAATATGTTTTTTTTCTTAATCTTATTTTATCAATTAAAATAGAATAACGATATGTTCCTTTTAGCTAATGATATAGATCAGTAACCCCATTATCAATTTCATTTTAATAACAATAAAAAAAAATCTAACAAAATAGAAAATATTTGTATTTCTTAATCTTTTTCAAATTGACGTAGGATAAGATTTTCTAATTAAAACTTGTTATTAGGAAAAGAATGTATTTAAAAAATAAATAAAATAATATACTTATTGAGGAAAAGGATATGTTTGACCCATTAAGTAATAATAGGAGCATTTTAAAAAAAAAATTGACGACAAAGACATTTTAAGACCAAACTATTAACTGAGCATTTTTGCTCAATTTCACATAGTTCTAGGGCATATTGACCCTTTTTTCGTAAAATAAATTAGTCCTTACCCTTTTAGGGGTCGTTTGATAATATATATATATGTTATAAAGTCGTGCAAGTATTAGTAAAAAGATTAGTTGTGATGGAATCTTGTACTCCCTGCATTCAATAATTGTTTTGTTTTTAATTATCCGAGTGGGCTTTTTTTATTGGGGATTTTTCGAGGATTACTTTGCTAGCTTCTGCATTACACCTAATTATTTCGATCATAACAAACCCTTCATATATATATATATATATGTCCAGCGCTTAAAGGGCATATATAATTTCAACCCATTGCATCAAAACAGCATGTCCCGAAGGACACAGATCAAAACAGATTCGCCTGAAGGTGAGCGAACTGTAAAATCAGTTAAGGTCGATGTTATTTCTTCCATTTGTAAATTCAATTGAAAAACTTTAGTAGGAGTCTTTTACATTTCCAGTTACAATTGAAAAATGTTGATGTTATTTCCTCCATTTTAAGCTTGATGAAAAATCTGAAAATGTATTTTTGTTTGATATAGTCTTCAATGCAAAGTATATCTGCTATATAATCTTATAAGTGGAAAATTGATTATAAGTAGAAATGTTGTGTTTAATGAGGATGAAAGTTGGTACTTTAATTCTTGGAATGTGAGATTAAATATTCAATAATTTCATCTACTGAGGAAGAATTTGTTGGAAAACTATATGCACAGCGAAAACATATCAAAATTTTACTACTTATATGAATAATTGATAACCAACCTCTTGAAGCGTGAACATATACCTTCAAGCGAATTAGACAGACCTTCAAGCGAATCTACAAGATAGACAATAGCTATGGTCTTCTACAGTGATCCCAAGTTTACATTCGAACTCTCTCAATACTTGGGTGGGCAAGTATAAATAGAAAACCTTTGATCTTTCTAGGGTTAGAAGAATCCCCATTTATAGAGATTTCTTCCCAGTCCAAAGAGGAGAACAAAAACCAGTCAATTTTTCTTCGACCAGAAAAAATACACGCATGTTTTCTTTTTATAAGAAAAAACACGCTTGTCTCCCCTTTTTCCTTTAGAAATAGGATTCTGAGTTCTAGTTAAATATGAGCACTATAGGAACCACAAAATTAATTACTGAGTCTTCCTGTTATGGAAATAATTCTAAATAATTAATTTGAATTATTCTTACCATAATAAATTACAAATCATTCCACTAGAAATTCGTAATTGTACTCCTCTATTTATATTTTGAAATTCCCCACTAAACACTTACGTAATTTCCCATGTTAAGATTACAGATACTAATCAATAAATTAAATTACTGACGAATTTAATTTAATGATTAATTTCCTTTAGAGCACTACTTACCTTATTTCATGTGTCGGATTCATAAATCCACTTGCAAGGTTTGACACGATGAAAACTTATAAGGTTATCAAAAAGGCAGATCAATCAATCTCTATAACGAGACATGGATTCCATCAGCTAACTTATTATTTCACCAATATATATTATTATCATCTAATCTACCAGACATATTGACCCATCTCAGAATCTCACCTTTTAATAAATCAAAACGATAATTAATATATACAGATCATAATAGTTATATCAGGATTAAGAATATAAGTACATTTAATAATTTAGAGAATATGTTTTTGTCAGCCAGTCAAACAACTATCTCTACTCAGTCTCGTTCAATACATACAAAATGCACTAGCACAAGAAGTTAGAACTATACCGTTCCCATAATCAATAAATTACATATAATCTTGTGCTACAATCGTATCGATGGCATGTCCAATTCCATCCTAGATTGTGAACAAAAAGCTTTATACTTATAAGAACCGATGATTTAATCCACTGTGTATAACCTAAAACTCTACACACTAAATCATCTACTATATAAGTAAACAGACACCATAAACGAATATATGATCTACTAAAACTGAGCAAATATTTATTCTATAATAAATATTATATCTTAACATGTGGTTAATAGTATATATCCCAACAGAGCTTGCAACAGATCCTACTCCCGGAAACTAGAGATTGAATAAATGGTTGGTGAACGTATTAAAAAAAACTAATTAACGGCTTATTGATAGGGGGCGGATTATTTAATTTTCTTATCGGATAAAATGTTAACCCGTTAAGAGTTATACTTACACTTTTAACTTAGGTATATTAGCCTCATTTAATATTTTGGAACTAACAATATAATTATATATTGTTATCCTAAAGTCGTAAAGCCAAAAAATGGAAAAGTTATCTACTTTTCTGTTGTATTATCTATTATATTATTATTAATCTATATTTTTTGTAATATAGAAGAATTTTATAATCTAACTGCATTTAAAAATAGTGAAAAGAATACATATTTTAAGGTGCGTTCATGGAGAAAAAAAGATTGAGGTTAGCCAATACACCGTCCAATAAGTGCTAATTTGTTATCGAACCAATCGATATCTTATTGGTTGGCAAGAGGATTAGTAAAAATAAAAATTGATATCCGATAAGTCAAATTGTTAAGCGAAATTATCCGTCTGATCCACCCGTTAAGCAGCCTTACCGAAAACTCACTCAATTCTTCTCTTGTAATTTCACCTATTAGCTCATCAATTACACCCGCAACAGCTGCATAGCTTTATGAGTCTTCAATTGATCTGATTCCACTAAGAAGATCAACTAGGGAAAGAAACCATTAATCCCAAATATTCTAACAATGCACATACTTCTTGTCAGTTTGTTTTGCTTGTTTAGATCCAATTTTTAATGAAGAGGTAACAGAACAATCGGAATGGAAGAATGCTGTGATATAAATAAGAGATGCAACATGCAAGTAATCGAACAAAAAATTCTACATGGGAGTGCGTTGATGCACTTGATGGAAATAATATAATAGGGCTCAAATAAATGTTTCGAACAATCTTGATGGGAGCAATCAAAAACACAAAACTCGATTCGTGGTGAAAGGTTATTCACAACAAGGTATAGATTTTGAAGAAATATTTTCTCTTATTACTCGATTTGAAATAGTGAAAATTGCTTTGACTTTGATTGGGAAATTGTATTTACATGAACCCATTCTGTACTTAAAGAAGTAAAGTAATGGCGATTTTTTGTTGATTTGTCTCTCTACATTGATGATATGATTTATATTGGTTCCTCAAAGTCTTGAATTGATGATTTTAAGTCTAGTATTAAGAGAAACTTTGAGATGACTGATCTGGGCTAAATGGAATATTTCTTACTTGGGTGAATACTTTTTAAGAAATAATTATTAACTTTAGTAATATTTTTTATTTATTACCATTTATAGCAATATATAGTAATATTATGATAAATCTGCATTATGTATTAAAAGTGAATTATGCATGATACAAATGTATTATAACTTATAAGTGTTTTAAAATATATTATGCTTATTTGGTAAAAAAAAAAAACTGATCTAATATATCATAAGTGTACTAAAATATGTGATAAAAGTATTATTCATCACTAAAACTTGTATTATATGTGTTTTATAAATTGTTCTTTGCAATATGTATTAAAATTGTATTGTTCAACTGAAAAGAGAAATTATTGCTATAAATGGTAAATATTTTGTTAATACAGCATATATAAATAGATGATGAATTGTGAAACAACAGTTGCACCTATAAAAAAAACAATGAGAAGTTGCCGCGTGCAAATTTAAGAAAACTCATCGTATTTGTTTTGATAAAGTAATGTACCATGCGAAGCGCAAACATATTCACTAAATTGAATGGAAGAGGAGTAGTGTATATATTAACATAATAATGTGTAAATATAGCAACCCTACTATATTTACGCTAATGTATAAATATAGTAAACTATATTCCTCTTCCATTCAATTTCTTTTTTATTTTTAGCAAAACCTCCCCATCCAAGTGTCTAACTAACAAATTAAATGTACTATAAAATACCTCCAATCTCCCTTTCACTTTCCAATTAAAAGTATTTAGAGCCAAAACACAAGAAAATGATGAAAACTAATCACAAGCCTTCATACTTCATGTTATTTGCTATACTAACTATAACAATTACTTCAAGTACAAGTTTTGTGCATGGATTAAACGTGATTGATAAATGTTGGAGAACAAATCCAAATTGGAGGAGTCAAAGACAACAATTGGCTAAATGTTCTGTTGGTTATTCTGGAAAGATGACTAATAATATTGGAGACGACGTAGTAAAATACAAAGTTACTGATAAAAGTGACGATCCCTTAAACCCTAAACCTGGAACCCTAAGATATGCAATGACGCATATTAAGGGAAAGATTTGGGTAACTTTCGAACAAAATATGAAAATTAGACTCCAAAAACCCCTTTTAGTTAGCAGCTTTACTACCATTGATGGCCGTGGAGTTAAGGTTAACATTGCTGGTGGCGCTTGTCTAATGCTTCAGAGGGTACGTAACATTAACACAATTTTCGCACTATTAGGTCATCTAAAAAATAAAAATAGGTGATCGTACGTAAGTAATGTGAAAAATATATATATTTGACAGCGTCTGCATGCTACAACATGTTAAGATATACTAATAAAAAAAAAAGGAAAAATCGTAAATGATATGCAAATACCCTGTCATACTTTTGAGACATTGGTGCCTCTGTCATCTAAAAATTAGAGCATATATACCCTTTATACTAACGGACATACACGTGTCATAATCTTATCCACTGATCCGACGTTTATTAAATATCGGATCGATGGATAAGATGTGTCACATGTCCCTAGCTAGTCTTCTGTTAGAGTAAAAGGCATATATGCTCTAGTTTTTGGACAGCAGGGACATCAATGTCCCAAAAGTATGACGGAAGGTATCTGCATACTATTTACGATAGTTTGGGGGTATATTTGTCTTTTTATACATTTATTGGTTGCATGTACTCTAAACGTCATTGAAAAAAAATTCAGGATCCACCTTTGATCACAACTATATGTATGTAATTAATTGTCATGTTTTTAGGTGACAAATGTGATCATTCATGGTCTAAGAATCCACCATTGCAAGGCACAAACTGCCTCAACAGTCATGGGACCTGATAAAAAAATTGTAAATGTGGGTGCAGTGGATGGGGATGCTATTAGAATGGTGACTTCTTCGAAGATTTGGATTGATCATAACACCCTCTATGAAAGTGAAGATGGTCTGATTGATGTGACTCGTGGTTCAACAAATATAACTATATCCAACAATTGGTTTAGGACACAAAATAAGGTTATGTTATTAGGTCATGATGATGGATTCCTTAGAGACAAAAACATGAAGGTTACTGTTGCATTCAACTATTTTGGTCCTAATTGCAACCAGAGAATGCCAAGGTACCTTACAGATTTATATAATTGATTTAGTTACAAAATTATTTCACGGCTCAAAATTGTAACCTATAAAATTAATTTTGCAGGGTTCGTCATGGATATGCACATGTGGTTAACAATGTATACAAGGGATGGGGTAACTATGCAATAGGGGGAAGCATGAACCCAAGCATTAAGAGCCAAGCTAATTATTTCTATGCACCAAAAGATGGAAAGAAAGAGGTCAAATTTTTAACATGAAAATTACCATTTATTTATTTATTTTATTTTTTACTTATGGAGGAACAAATGGATCCAAATAGAATGAATCGAACAGATTCATATAACTGACTCCAACTAGTTTAGAACCGAGTTGTACTAGTTGATTGATTGATGAAAAATATGATACGATGGTGCAGGTCACATGGAAAAAAGAGAGTGATGTAGTTGGTGAAGTAGCTGGGAATTTCCAGTCAGTTGAAGATGTATTTGCCAACGGAGCAAGTTTCAATGGATCGGGTTCAGGTCGTGAGTCGGTGAAGCCAAACTATTCACCAGAGCAAGCTTTTCCGGTGGAAGATGGACACAAGGTCAAGGACTTGACAAGGAATGCAGGTGCTTTAAAATGTTCTACCTCTTCTTCTACCTGCTAAGTAGTACACAGATATACCTCAACTTGGATGGTGAATTGAAGATAAAATGATCAATACATTTGTAGGTTTTTTTTACTGGAAAATGGACATGCGTGCTCCATATATATAATACCTCTTCTAAGAATCAAACTGGTGAAATTTTACTCGGTATGTTGTTAAATTGTTGTAAGAATCAATAAGGGTTAACTTTATTTACCTTGATGTACTTGTGCCCAACAGTGATATAGTTTGTACTAATTTCCTAATACATTTTTTCATATGAAAAATATTCTCCTTCATACCAAACACACTTCTACGCTTCACTTTCCTTTGAAGGAGATCTCTGCAGCATATATTATGTTCCATAGCATAAATAGGTGAAGGAAACATTCAAGCTTCACGAATCTGATACATTTATATGCTTGGGAAGAAAAAGATTGCCTAAAGTAACAAGGAGAGAACAGTACACTAGAATTTATAAAGTGAGAGAAGTAGCAACTCATTCACCAGACAAAAGGCTTCAAAAAACTCACTAAAGAAAAGGTTTTTCCATAAAACACAAGTTTAGCAACTTGTAAAAAACAGATTATCCATATAAATTCAGATTAACATACATATAAATAGACGGAGATCAAATACGATTTGTTTTGCATTTAGTTTGTGAAAAATCATTGTTTGCAGCAATTTCAGGAAAGCACCAATAACCAACAATGGATAATCAAAGAACAAAAGCACTTTTATCCAAGAATATACTCGGATGTAATAGTCTATATTGCCTGAATCCACCATTCAATAAGTCTGAAAGCTTTCTCGCTGAATTTCCAAGGCAGTTCAAGTGCAACTCAATGCTAAATGTACTTAAAAGTACCAGAATAATCATGTATAATGTGACCAACTCGAGTACATCAGTGTCCAATATGTGAAACCAACCCAATCAAAGACTTCAAATCACATGGGAACAACACGGGCCTTGTACATGCAAATATAAGCCATATGCCAATCACCTGAAACCAAATAAGGCACTTTTTTGAGAAAGAGAAACCAAATAAGGCACTTTTATCAACAAACTCACAAAAAGATCAATACATTCAGGCTGCACAAGCAACTAAAAATATACCGTCTGGTTTGTATCTTTGATCTTACAAAGAACAGATAGGCTTGTCAGGCTTAGTATATAAACAAGTGATTGACTTACCACCCCCTGAAAGTTTAGTGATGTCCTCTTCTCGCTGCGGGATTGGATTGTCATCATCGAATTGAACCCACTTTCCTGTTCACAATGAGATTTTCAATATATTGTATCAGATGGTAGTCCAAAAGCAACAGTTACTAGAACAAAATCTCTTCCCAGTTAAACTGACCGTTCTCTTGCTTGACCCAGGCAACATAATGCCCTGAATCGGCACTTCTTCCCTTGTGAGTCAGCACCGCCACCAAATCATATATTCCAGTCAACTGGTGTTCCTTCTCAGGCAGAACACCTGAAATGGAGTTTATTTAATTAGAGCATCATTTGAAAAAAAAAAATTAAGAAAATCACTGCAACTCCTCATTCATAACTGAATTCCCAAATTGAGCAATTAGACTAGCTTTCCTTCTATATTAGAAACAGTGAACTGTTGATAAAAAAGTGACCATCCACAACTACTGCACCCCAATCTGGAACTAGTGAGTCACTCACATAAATCGTCGATATTTCTGATGTTCCATTTGGACCCATTTCATTCCAACACTTGGAAATTTGTCTTTTAAGAAAGTTACAGGGTTATCTAGTGCTAGAACTTTTTAAAAAATTTCTACATACAAACAAATGCATCAACATATTAAAGACTCCAAGAAAACACCAATTTAGTATAAGTATACCAACAAAGCTAAACCTAAAAGACTTTCATTGTTCTATAAATTCAAAGGTGTCGCCTTCCAAAGGAACTTGTGAAAACGTCCTAAGGCATCAAGGGACATATAGTAATTTAAAAAGGAATAAATCTGATCCAGTTAATAATCTTTATTGGATCCCAAAACTATTAATGGGAAGTCGCTTGCTCGGAATAAAAAATATTGATATTGACCTTGCAAAAAGAAGTTTGAATACCCAAGGCTGAACGTCATTGTCATAAAGAACCCCAAAAAACTAATGGAAACTCTAATATTACTGCAAAGTTATAACCAACAATTAACGAATAGAGTTTTCTTCAAAGCAAAAAAAGGCTATATATGAGTTGGAAGAGATCATGACAATGATTTCCCCCCCAAATACTACAATTGTAACGCCAGCCTTGTTTACAAATTACAATACTACAGCACCATATGTTTATTATGTCATCAATTATTAGGGAAAGGAAGTGTTTCTTCTACCTTCTTGGGATGCAGATTTAGATGCTTCTCCACTTCCACTAGATGATTCCTGTGTAAACAATAAAGAAAAACGAAGCAAGGCAAAGGTTACTTTCAGACATTCTAAGTATCCCATTTCAACCACCTTGTAAAATCCACCATAAGTGGGGCCCAAAGGTCCGCCTTTATCCCCTTGAGTTACTCCTACAGTAGAAGGATCAATTTCATACCTCAGCCTCGGTCATTTTAGTGTCACTGTCAGTTGAGACTGGAGTTTTTGCACTGGTTTTTAAACCGGCCTTCTTACCTTCTGCATCCCTCAAAACCTAGCAGGAAATTTAGACTATGTTAAAACACGGCATGAGAAAGAAAGGGGGCCAAGAGGATCTTTCCTTATTTCTTAAAGACAAAAGAGCAATAATGGGCAAAAGGAAATACCTGGCGAGGACCTTCCAGTTTCTTGCGAAGGTTATCCGAACAAAGATCATATACATCCAACGACAATGGGTAATCCACTTTCTGATGGCATAAACATAGTTTAAGATTACCATTTCTGATATCTTAGAGCAATGAGCGACCCAATACATATAGAAACTATAACACAAGATTTTGAAATATAAGCGAACTTATATTACTACAGAAGCAAGAACTGTCGATTTTTAATAAGACACATGACTATTGTTTGAAGCGTACATAAATTTTAGTTTCGTAGATTATCATTCTTTTTCGAAGTGCTTCCTACATTATCATTTGAGTTCCTGAATCCTGATATATTTAAAATCAGTCATGTACGATTTACGATTTACAACTCCTTGCTGCCACATAATTATTACAAGCTGTGGGTGGAAATGGAAGTGACCATTCTATACTTGTGCAGAAAGGTGTATGGGTGGTCTAGGTTGGATATGGGTGGGATTAATATGAACCTTAATTAATACATCCTCTATTACCTTTCTCCCAAAAAAAAAAAAAGGTTAGTCAGAACCCAACCTAGCCAATATTGGCTAAAAATGGTTGTAATCTCTTACTTATCCAATGCGTTCGTCTTTTCCTTCTTTTTTTTTTTTTTGGACATGTCCCATATTCAATGAACTCTTAACCACAAGGACTATCGTTTTCCTGAAAGCATTACCTGAAGAAGTTTCTTAGCTATTTATTATTTCTAGTTGTGAAATGTAGTCATTGAAGCATAAAAACTCCTCTGTGTAATTATTTCCAAGTTACGCCTACTCCAACATCAAAACATAAACTTAAGAGAGGTTTCAATCAATTGTCTATTGGAAGGGTCACTATAATCAAGGCTCCCACACCTACACCACCACAAACAAGTCTAAAGTTAAAATATACAGTTCGGAATTGACAATCCAGATAGGAGACAAGACTTGAAAGAACTTAAATGTAACAGAATAGGTCACCCTCACATAACAAAGTAAAACATGGAACTTCTTTCCCCAGTTTATGCATTGGTAAAATGATCTTTTCCCCCTCTTCCATCTACTTGTTGATTATTTTCGAGGAGACAACATTCTGAACAATGGGAAACGGAAGAGGAGCAAGTCAACATACCCGTAAAATCTTTGCCTTCTGATTTGATTCCCTTTTCCAGAAAAAACGGACAAACTGAACGGTCAAGTATCTATCATCAAAAGAAAATAGTAAAAATATGATACGACTGTGCTATATACACTCAATAATCAAAGCTGAATAGTAAAGAAAATATCCAGAAAAGTGTGAGCACGAAAAGACCCCCAAGAAAGTAGAATGTGAAAGAAAGTGATGCTAGAAATGAGAACTACTTCAACACATCAAAAGACACTTCTGTTATGGGAGGAACATGGATTCAGATAACGGATCATACATAAGTCTCTCATGCAATGAAATTTAATCAAGCCAGTTCATACCTTGGCAAGCCATTGATTCGGGAGTCTTTCACATAAACTGCACTGCGTCCAAGTGAAGGAGATGCCTTCTCCAGTTCCGATTTCAGACCCTGTTCAGTAAAGCAATGAGCATATGAGTGCAATCAATCATTTCAGACAGATAAATACCAGATTTCCACAATAAACATCATCAAAGATTGATAGCACCAACTTAAACAAAATCTCCAAAACATCTTTTCCCACCCTAGAGCATTCTGAGTTGGCATGGTACTGAATTTTGCTCTCCCCAATGGCTCAGCCCATATCTGACGTGAAACAATTGCATGAACCTCAATATGTAGGCCCCAGAATGGATAAGAGGCCATGAAAAATTCTTAAGGCAAAGACCCCACCCCACCCCCTACAGTACATGTGGGGCCTGTGAGGCATCCTATATGAGACTTTCTCAATCCAACCAACCATTTCAGGACTAAGCATTAGTTGTCCTTACTGCAGCTACCAAATAAATTTCTATGAATTAGATATGGCATCTTTCACTTAGGGACTGTGTTCTCCTTCAAGTTGAATGAATACTACATTGGCAAAACAGAAGAAGTTGAAACAGAACTTAGCAGTAATACGAAACACTAAGGAACAAACAAGACTGGAGTTAGAAATTAGAGCATACAAAGAAGGAAAGAACCAAACTTACACGTTTCAAACCCTCGTGCAAATGGTTAACTTCCTGCGAAATGTGGCATTTAAGGGAATAGACGGTTTCTGTTTCTGTGCTTTCTTCACCACTTTCAGCACAATGAATCCTGGTCAACATCAGTGTCATAAGAATAAGAGACAGACGCAAGCCATTTTCTTCTGTATCTAGCACAATTAATATCACATATGGAGCACACACCAAAAGTCCCCATCAAAATAGTAGAGTAAAGACACCACAAGTTAGATATGAAACCTAAACAGCTTCCGCACTAACTGAAAAAAAAATGGTGTATCAGTTAGATGATTTAGAACATGTGATAACTCTGGGATGGGCATTGGATCTTTCCCAACTTCACTGCACTCAGTTAGGGCCTGCCAAGACATATTAGCCCATAGACCTAGGCTACAGCAGAAAAGTAGAGCTTACTGAAAATACCCTAGAATGGTATAGACCAGCCAGACCTTCAATTATTTACAACTTTTTTTTTGAAACGGTAACATTTGTATATATTAACTAAAACAGTACAAAGGTTGTAATGAAAACCATATTTACAATCATAGCAAAAAAACAAGAAAACCTGATCCAAAATCCTGACAAGAGACTAGAATATCTATATGATAGAATCAGTGTCTTGTATATCTGTGTGCACCAGAAGCAAAAGAGTCTCACACAATTCAGTTTGATCTATGTGTTCCTTTGCTTTTGTCTTCAAAACACCTAGAGTTCCTTTCTTTCCATATTGTCCAACAGATGCAATGTGCATCTGGGACAATCATCCATCTATCTCTGTCAACAGCTCCTATTCTAGCCTCCTCCCAGCTATAGAGCAAATGAGTAATCTTGCATGGCATTACCCAAGCAACTCCTCTAAGATTAACAAATATCCGCCATAGCTGGACTGTTATCTTACAATGGGAAAAAAATTGACTGACTGTCAGCCTCTTCACACACAAATAGCATCTAGAGCAGAGAGAGATCTTCCTCCTCTTGAGATTTTCTCGAGTCAAAACAGCTTCCTTTGCCAGTAGCCAAGTGAAATATGCAACTTTGTAAGGTATTTCACTCTCTATATATGCTTCCATGGTCAATGATGCATTTGTTGATTAACTTGGTTCAAGAACTTGTAGGCAAAGTCCACCTAATACATGCCCCTGCTATCTTCTTTCCACCATAATTTAGCTACTCCTTCCTGTGTGCCTTTGAACTCTTCCAGCTTGCCAAAGAACTTAGTAAGCGTATCTATTTCTCAGTCATTTAGATTCCTCCTAAATTGGAAGTTCCACCTTGAGGGATCCATAACTCATCAATATTCGTCTGTTGATGAACTGTTAGTCCATGAATGTCGGGGAAACCAACCATTTGTCCTCCCAAAAGGAAGTGTTGCACCCGTTGTACACTATTATGATTGTGTGATTCCTCATAAAAGGCCAAAGTATCCTTATATACTTCCACAGGCCAACTCCACAAGGAAAAGACACCTCCTTAGTCATCCATTTGTTCTCCTCACCATACTTTGCTTTGATGATACTACCAAGTAGGATTGAGGCGTTTGTGAGTACCTCCACAACCATTTCAATCTAAGAGCCTCACCATTCATCTCTCATTGTCATGTAATTCATCTCCTATTGTCAACTACATGATGCACAATATGCCCGAGTAAAAGTTGAGGATGTTTATTCTCATCAGGATTGCTCAAGAAGATAATCAGAACAAAAAACATCCTAGGACCACTAGCTGCATTCTTTCTAATCTCAATACACATACAGCAGTAAGTTCACCTGACTCTTCTTATATTTAGGTGCATAACTAATTCCATGCATAAAAAAAGGTAAGAAAATAACTAGAAGCAACTTTAATATCAAAAACTAATGCCTGAACTCATTCCCATTAAATAGAAGGTAAACATCATTTGAATGCAGAAATACCTGTTATCAAAATCAATACCGAAGAGAGTCTTCACAATATCCTGACCTTCACTGCAAGTACCAAGATGAAGTGCAATCACAATCATGATATAAAGAACAATGTATACATAGGATGGTTTTCCTTCATGCTTTTTTTTTTAAAAAAAAAGGAAGGGTCATATGTCCCAACCTGAAGCAAGGAAAACAAACTAGTAAAACAAAACATGGAAATTATTAAAAATAGGATTAATTTTTTTAATGACCTATTAAAAATGGGATTTTATCTGCAAGAAACATCCAGAGAGGAGATGTAGTACCTCGAACTCGGTGATTTAAGAGACTGGGAAAGGGTGTAAAGTAGTTGGGTCCAACATTCTTCGGCATCCTGTGATTATCCAGGAAGTGTCAGAAGGACCACTATATAGCAATGCAATGGTGGTAAGCTTTATTTTAAATGATAAGGAAGCATTGTGCTAGGTTTAGGTATTTTGGAACCTGTTGCATGAAAGCTCCATTGCTCTGCTGGCCAAATTGAGGATATTTCTTCCGTAAAACCTGTGGACATAAACATAATCAAATGCTAGTAGAAGAGCAGCTAACATGGATAAAACACTAAAACGGCGAACAGATGAACATTAGGCACCTATAACTCTCATATAAATTCAAGTAACCCAGGGCAAGAATGACTGACGCACATTGCACAAAGCTCTGATCAAGTAGAAAACAGACCACCACCACCCCCACACACTTTAAGTAACTCTAGTCACATCCAGCCAAGATATTTTATATTTGCACACAAAAGTCATGACAAAATATATCAAGTTCAAGTGTTCAACCCCGAAGCAGGTAAAAGAACTAAGTCTGTTAACCGGGATTTATTGGAAAATAGTGTCTACTCAGCATGCACAACCTCTTGAAGTATAAAAGTTTGTCTAAAGTCCAAACACATCTTGAAAATTAGGAAAATTGATAAAGAAATTAATGGTAAGTACCATCCAGAACTGCATTGGTGCCACTGGCTTCACATTTTTATCAAGGTCATTAAATAGATCTCTTGTTGCAACTGTCAAGAGATGAGATGAGTGATCCAAATCATTGCTTTTACCCAGTTGATTATACCTAGCAAGAAGAATAATAAACTCAAATCTCAGGCACACGAGATTCCAATTAATCATGTATGAAAAGTATGTGAGATATCAATCTTTATTGGAGTGTTTTCAAAAGTCTGATACTCTGTACCAAGTAGGAGCCAATTTGATCTTACTATCCTCTTGGAATGATAAGATTTTATTCAAGAACTAATCAACACTAAGAGATTGCAGTAATATATACAGTGTACAGGAATTGCCCCAAAAGGTCCTTGGAGGAAATATATGAATTCAAAAACAGATTATTCTGCCTCATTTCTGTTAAATTTAATTTTCTGAGCTGAGTTAGCACTCTTCAAACATCTCAAATTTCTCGTTGTCCAAATTATCAACAATATACAAGCAGGGATGGTAGATTTTGATCTTATTATCTTGTCATATTTGGTCGGAAATTCAACTGCTTTGAAATATTAAATTGATTCAAATCACGTTAAACTGGGATTGATTTAATTTGAAGGAGCATGTACCACAAAGCCAGTCCACATTTAAATAGGGGAGGCTGTATAGGCGTTATTTCTTGAGCTACGGTTAGATAGGGGCATTATTTCTCCAATTTTTTCTCAATCAACTAGTGGTGTTTCCTCATTTTCTTTTGTAAATACTTACTCTTTAGGTGTGATACCATACAACGTAAACTACATTAAAAAATTGGGATTTATTGATTTGGCTAACATAATTCATAAACAGTAAAATATTGATTATTTATAAATATTAGCAAAATTAGGAATTAGGGATAAGATGCAAATAGATCAAATTACCTAACCAAAGAAAGTGCAAATGAATCAAACTAGACCTAAGTTGTTTCCCGATCCAGAACTAAAAAAGACCATATTGAACCTCATCAAGTTTTAAGAACTCGAGCCTAAGCCAAAAGACTCCCCAAAAAGGGGGAATTGCACACAAGGGTGTCGTCTAGTGGTCGATGAAGAGGATGCAGACCCTAAAGATCAAGGCTCAAATCCTAGTGAGACAAAAACGCTCAATGATTTCTTCTCATTTGCCCAAGCCTTGGTAGACGGAGCTACCCGTACACGTACTAGTCGGAGGTAGCAAGTACCGGTGCACACAATCTGGACTGGGCACCACCATTATCAAAAGGAGAAAAAAAAAGGATGGGTGCAAGAAGGAAAGGCTTACTCAGTCAGAGAAGACTTCAGCTCCGGAACTGAATGCAAGCACTGCACTGTGGAGTTCATGTAGCATGTGTTTCCAAGATTAAATAATCCAGCTGAATGACCCTGGAGCAAACAAAATTATAACAATACTCATCACTCAGCCAAGGATTAAAAGGATAAATTAAAGCCTTGGCATTATGAAAAACAGCAATTCTCATACAAAATGTGCAAATGAAGAAATCACGAATATGATCAGCACTACAAATCCACCAAATTACTTGTGCTCATGGAACAAGAACAGAGAATTACATATTAACAAGGTTTAATTGCATGTAGAGAAGTTGGACAAAGCAACTGCTTTTCAATGGAGGATCTACATGCAAAAAGGTAGGTGCTTAAGCACCCATTATCTTTGGCACACACATATAACTCAAACAGGAAACTAGTAAAATATTTACATATAGACT
This sequence comes from Solanum commersonii, assembly GCA_029007595.1. NCBI lineage: Eukaryota > Viridiplantae > Streptophyta > Magnoliopsida > Solanales > Solanaceae > Solanum > Solanum commersonii. The sequence goes on from JAJTWQ010000216.1 coordinate 556,324, forward strand.
TACTAAGCCCCTCTGAAAATGGCAACGGGTGCACAGATTAAAGAAGTGGACGAAAGAAAATGCTACTACTGCTTTTGGGAAATAAAATGAACAAAACAAGTTCTGTAAAGTTCTACTTATGAATCAACTAGCATGTATCTGCTGGTATATATATGCCACAAGACAGACTATGCATACAATAAACATTAAGATCAATGCAACTCTGAAACTGTGTTTTTGATGCAACGAGAGTTGTGTAAAAAAAACTTACTACATTAACCACTTGCTCTTCTTCAGGCATATCTTCAACAAAAATAGGACCCTTCTCAGGAGCCTTCACAATTTCATCAGCAGTTCCCATCATCATCAGCCTTTGACCCTAGAAATACACATGCTTCTTAATAACTGATACATCATTGCATAAAAAATAGAGAGATGCAATGAGAAGTCATGTACCTCTTTTACTCCTACTTTAGACCAATCAGCGTCATCCTAAATAACCATGAAAATCATCCAACAGTTACCAACAAAATAAACAAGTAAAGCATTACATGCAGAGAATTTCAGCATTCCTCAAAACACAAATGACTTTTGTGCTTCATATGCAAAGTGAATAGTGTATAGCAAGCCAAGGACAGCACTAAAATTTAATACCTTCAATAAACCACCTTTGACCATTATCTTTTGCCTTTCAGGTGGTACCCCTGTTAGATCATACAGCTGGCATTTGAAAACATATGGAGGCTGGCTAGTGTCAATTTCCACAGCAGGATAGACTTCTTTTTGCCACTTTACACTTACTGCAACCAATCACCAGATTTACAAGGAGACAATTAGAGCCTTTATAGTCCAAGTGCACAATCAAAAAGAGTACAAGAAAAGGGGTACTGAATGGGAGGAAAACAGTTTCCTCCACAGAGTTGCTCATGAAACGCAAACAATTAATAAATTCTCAAAAGGAAACTGGCTTCTTTAACAGCTCTTTTAATTTGATATCCTAGACCGGATAAGTTTGACTTAAACAACTTTGTCCTCACCAAGTTAGACTTGAGATTACAAGAACAAAAAAAAAAATACAAGTAGAAGAATTCAAGAATATTTCTGTCGCATTGAAGGAAGCAAACAAAGCTTCTTCCTCTTTTTTACCCCTTTGAATGTTCAAAGAACACTTGCCTAGTCATTTTGAAAATGGAAACAAGAGTGAAGGTACAGTTAGTTTTTGATATTTGGATGTGTCTTAAATTAGCTACAGTTAGGAGTCTACAGTCTAGTAGGCTAATGTGACAAAATACTGCACATCAGAAGTACAGTTTCTATTTTTAGATACTGATCACTTGTCTATACACTATGCATGAGTAATGCTACTCTGTATGGTAGTGAAGAGTGAGTCCATTATACTTTTGTGTTTCTCCAATAATCCTTCAAAAAAATCCCAAATCAACATCAACAGCATAGCCATAGTGGTGCTGTCTGAACGAACCACCATGAATTAAACAAAACAAATGGACAAACATTAAACTATTACAATGATGATACCTAACTGAAACACCAGCGGTATTTCTCAAACATACATCAATTAACTTATCCAAGATATAAAAAATCTGCTCCTAGAAAAAAAAAAAGATGTTTCAACTTAACTCCATCAGAGTGCTCCAATGTTTGGATAACTGTATTTTTTTCTTTTTGCATTGTGAGTAAAAATAGAGATACTTTTTACACAAAAAATATTTGGAAAACACTCTCTAACCTTTACTTCAGAATATAGTTCTTATCCCAAAAAAAAAACTCGTTTTGCCAAAGAAAACTCAAAACACACGCCAACTTGAAAAAGTTCTAGCATGTTCTGAAAAAGATAAAAGAAGTCACCTTCATATTCTAACCCTAGAAGAAACCATTAAGAAAATCAATCAGATGGGCCAGTATAAGCTCCACCACCATCTCCACATGCTGTTATTACTCGAGATTATCAATCAATCAACTACACCTCAAGCTCAAACTATTTGGAATCCGCTACATAATTCATCCGCATGGTCCACAATATTCAGGTCCATTTCATCATAAATACTAAATAATTTGAGTTTTTAAGACAAATTAGGATCTGTTAAACTAAAAATTACGAGTTTCAAAATACTTCGAACCAAAGCATGAATAACAAATCTCTGCGTTGGAAAATCGATACCTAAGCGTGAATTTTCCCATCAATGTGGCATAACAATTCAAATTCAAAGTACAGTAAACTGCTATGAAGAAGTTATGGAAAAAGTTCTGACCTGTCACCATGGTTGTCGGAGCTTCGGCGTTGGCAGGATCGGGACTCGACGGAGGTTTCTCGCTCTGTTTAGAATTTGCCCTGTGTGATGTTTGCTTGTAGAGAAGGGTAGGCAAACGCCACCGAAGAGTTTATTTTATACTCGTACTCGTATAGGAAAAGTCCTCAGATATTCGGAGATATTATTATCTAATAACTACATAACATAAGGTAAAAATGGAAAAATACTTATGTCTCATTTATTTTCGTTAAGATAATGATCATGAAATATGAATAAGTATTTAAAAAAATGTTATTTATTTCTGTTAAGATAACGGTCATATCGGCAATGAATTATGAATATTTCAAAAAAAAAGTTATTTTAAAGTTTAAAAAATTGTATTCGAAATTAAAATTGTGTTCTCAAAGAGGACAATAACATTTGGGAACTGAAATCGTGTTTAGCCATTGATAATAATTAGAATTGATTTTGAATTTTTGTAAATAATTTTTTTATAACTGAAAAAATTGTATGTGACCCGCCCTTTGGATCAATCATAGTCTTCTAAACTCGGTAGATAATGGGTCTGCTCCTCTACCTTCTCCACTTAAAAATCGAGCTTCGCTTTACATGGTGTAGGGCTCGAAGTTAAATTTCAGAGGTTTACAACTTTTTATTATCAAACATGATTTCTGAAATTCAGCTCAGAAAAAAATAACCATTGAAATTCAGCTCCTAAAAAAAATAAAAAATATTCATGGTCAAACACTTATTAAGACATTTCAATTTAAATACAAATTTGAATATGAAATGTATACATTAAAAATCTAGATATGTGAAACATGACCCCCCAGCTACCTTAAAACAATAACATAATTAACAATCGACTTAACTATTGAAAAATCCATGAAGTCCTCGAATGAGGAGGACTCACCCTTGCTGACTGAAATGTTGCACTCTATCTAGCCACGGATCTGAGAACGAACGCCTGAATCTACATCATAAAAGGATGCAGTGTAAAGAAACGTATGCGGTCAATACGTGGAATGTACTGTAAGATAAAGTAAACATAACCATAAAGCAAAGTAATATAGATGAAATGTATATTAAAAACCAGTGTTTAAATGCGCATGTTAATCTGCTTTCTAAATATAAAGATGAATCGATCTATGTAATCATGATATGAAAATAAAGTTAAAACATCATATTTGTGAAGTCATGATAATAATGCAAATGCATGGGATTCATAATAGCACTGCTGGAAGTTTCTTACAACCGACAAATACCATTTGAGCTGATGATCCAACTTACAATTTTAATGTGGTGGGATATCCTATACCGTGTTAGGGTATAGAATATGTATGTCTAACACACACACAAATATATATATATATTGTGGGTCCATTTATCATACCTAGTGAACGATACTAATAGTCTAGCCTATACAAGACCAACATCGGTTTTTTTTATAAAAAAAATTAGGGTCAAGAAATAGGAATTTTCATAATTATCTCGAATTTTTATGTGTTAACGACTATGATGTTTTTGAAGTATTGTTAACCAATACTTTTACCCCAATTTTTGTGGTTCCCGTTAATGACGACCTAGTGAACAATAATAATTGCCTATACAAGATCTACACATTTTTTTTTGGATTTTTAAGGCCACAAGACAAAAATTCAGTGATATATCATTTTTTCATGTATATTAGTCATATTAAAAATTTGAAGTGTAGCCGACCGACTTTGTTTGACCTAGAATATTGTGGGTCTATCTCTAACAATCTAGTGAATGATACTTATAGTCATAAAACTAAAAATACTAAATGGGCATACAATGTATAATTCAAATACAATAGGTATATAACTATATATAATATCTGAATAATTTGTGTATAGAGGCTAAAATCAAAGGAAAAATTAGCTAACTACACATCATTTATTATCATATTTTCTTATTTTCCCTACTATTTTATAAAATATCAAAAGTCCCTTTTTTGTGCTCCCATCATCCTTTGTTCGAATACATTAATTTGAAATCTCCTACCCATGATTTTTCTTCCTTTTTTCACTCAACAAATCTCTCCACAGTTACTTTCATTAATCTATTTTTGAATTTCAAATTTTCTCTTTTCAATTAATGATTTCAAGTTATTCAAGAGGTAGATTTATTTCAATCACTTCAGTTTTCAATTTCATTTATTTAAAAAAAAAATCATCTTAAAAAATTCCTAAATCTTTCACTCCCAGTCTTTTTATGGAAGAGAGGTGGAAACCTTGCTAATGCACAAAGTTCATCTTGGAGTACATTTGGAATGGTTCCAGGAATTTTTAATGGCGGTCTTCATACACTTTATTTTGTTGGTTCGATCTTTTAGTTTTTTGGGCTTACCCAATTAGTTCGAAAAGGATACATCTTCGATTTATAAAATAACCGTGAAAAAAATGCTTAAAATGAGGGAAATATCGAGATAGTGGTGGCTATGGTAAGGGCTTTGGATCGAGATTCATAGGTGACACCATTTGTTGACAATGGAAAAAAAAATACGAGAGTTGATCCCGAGCAAAGGAGGATTTCTTCGTCAGTTTTTTTTTCTTTGCTTTCCATTGATTAGATTGTTGACTTTTTTTTAAAAATTTTCTGGTTATTCATCTTTTCTGATACGTATGGGTTCACATTTCTAATGTATCTAGCTGATTTTGTTTCTTAAACTAATGTATAATGTCTTCGTTTCAACATTATAATACATTACAATTTTATTATGCACAATGTATCGTGTTCAAATATCAATGATGATACATCACTGCTACAATAGCCTTTGTTTTATGCAATGTACCTGTTCATATTTAAGGTATTGATACATAACTCTAATGTTGTTGAATCTTTGATTAGTGTATATCATGTTCAATATAAATGTACTTGACACATAAACTTTGTGTTATGTATGACACACAAAAAAATATGCTATTTGGAACAATTACATGTATAATATTTTTTTACAAAAATAAAATATAGTATTTCTCAAACAAAATAAGATACATAAATAATAATGTATCATGCACTAATTTTTTAGGAAGGATATGTAAATTTGAATTCATACTAAATGTATCTGATACATAACAATTATCAAACAATAATGTATTGATCTCAAACCTAAAATCTTACGGCAATACTTTCTTATTTAATGTATCTAGTAGAAATACAACACTTATCAATTTAAATTGAAAGGATCTTCATGTTGTATCTTCTCAAAAAATTTGATAATTTTGAATCAGAATTGAAAGGATCTTCAATGAACTAGGAGAATAATTTTGAAACTCAAAATTTTCAACAATTTTGAATCAAAACTGAAAGGATCTTCAATGAACTAGGAGAAGAATTTTAAATCTCAAATTTTTCGACAATCTTGAATCAAAATTGAAAGGATCTTCGATGAACTTGAAGATTCACAAAAGAAATCATTTGTCCAACAACAATTCCATCACTTTTGTACCCTTCATAACTCACCCCGCTTATTCAAAATTTCGACAAAAGTTTTTATGAAACAGAGAGAACGATGAACAAGAAAGAAGAAATTTAATTTTTGAATTTTTTGGTTTGTTACACTATATGATTGAATTCTTGACAATATTTTGAAATGGAATAACGCAATTTATGGGATCTTAATTTGATTTTCAGTCCCCCCCCTTAATTAGTGCAACAGATGGATACTATGAGATCTTAATATTTGATTTTTCATTTTTTCCCCCCCTTAATAAGTGCAACAGATTGATATATAATGTATCAACAATAATGTATTCGGATCCTTAATTATGTATCCGAAATACCTAACTTGATTGTGAAATATCGATTGCTTGTTAAATCTTGTGAATTGCGTGAAAGTAGGATACTCCAAATTCGGAGGTCAAAGAGTTTTAGAAAACGCTCAGTCGCTTCTCGTGGATTTTCATAACCCTGCTGTGCAAAAATGGGATATGCCCTTGAAATAGACGTATGAGTTAAGATATATATCATGAGCGATACGGAAATAAATCGAGTAATCTGTTTCTTTAGCCAAGAAAAAGCATTTCTAGTTTGCATGGTCCAATCATTGACCGCGAAAATTTCTACAATAAATTGGGTAGGTCACTAGTATAGTTTCCTAGCCACGATTCTGCTATTTGCTTGAATAATCTAGGATGAATCTTCCCAATGGTTAGAAATAGGAAGAGTAAATATGATTTTCAATACTTTCCTTATCTACAACTACAAAGTACCAAGCATTCAAGAACATATGATTAGTGTAATTAGAAAAAGAATAGGGATAGAAGGTAATTTAGATTTTACACTATAAAATTTATGTAAGTCATACAAAATATAAATAGCAAATTTGATCAACTACTAAGTAAAGATCTCTATAGTAAACTAGTCATCCGGCCCAAAGTGCAACTTTCCTGGCTTAATCAAGAATTTGGGCTTCTTAGGAAGTTACATTTAGCTGATGACAAGGGTTATCGTTTCATTAGCCTGTTGACAAGATATATGGGCCTTTACCAAGGCTTGTTATAAAGGACAAACAACATAAATTTCTTTAGTTTAAGAGCAAATTACTTTTCTTTACGCGAATTTTTAATATTATAAATTTAATCAGAATCCTGACTTTAGATACATGTATCACGAATACATGGGTAAAAATTAGGTGTAATTTGGCCCAAATACACTATATCTAGGTGGATTTACATGTATCAGACTCTCTCGCTTGTCTCTCCCTTTGTAAATGTATTTCAGAATATATTTGGAATGTATCTAGTATCTCAGATACATGTATCTAGTGCGATTCACATGTATCAAGGATACATAGACTCTCTCTCTCGCCTCCCTCAAAACTCACTCGCCTCTCTCCTATCTCTCTCACCTCTCTCCCTATGAATATGTATTTTAAAGTGTATCTGGTAGCAAAAATACATACATTTAGGTGTATATGACTTGAAATTTGGTATGAAATTATCAATTAATGAGACAATACATAATTTTTTAAGACTATAGGAAGAATTATTAAATATAGTAGGAATGTTTGTGTAATTATATAGTGTGTTTTCTTTAATTATAAATGACGCACTATATCAACTAAGACACATAATTGACAAACATTAACCATATTTTAAGAAAATGATACAAAATAACCATTCCATACCTTTTGGCCAAAAAATAACACCAGAAGACCATAATTATTTTTCTTAGAATAGTATGAACTAGAAAAAACTTATTTTGAATCTTAAAATTTAAATTTCTTACCAACACTCAATATATATCTCTAATAGAGCAATTAATATAGGATAAAATTTCTGACATGGATATATGTCCTAAAATATATGTTACTATCTCAAAAAAATAAATAAATTGATTTGGCATACTTATCTTATGTCTGAAAAAAATAATCTATTAATCACAAGAAAATATAAGATAATTAGTTATAATTAATTTATGACTAATTTTAGGCACATCATATATATTTTTCTATTTGTGTTTCTCAATTGCTAATTTGCTATATACCTTTTCAATATCAAACATTATAGTTCTTCAACTTCTTTGTATTTGCAGAAATGACCTCAAATTCAGCATGGATTTGGGAGGAACACAAGAAGTTTCTGAAAGCATTGGCTATTCGTGGTTTTGATGAAACACTAGGTATATGACGTTATTTGGTTAATGTCATTGTGAAGAATGAGGAAGAAGTAAAATTGCAATATGAAAAAATTATGGTAGAAATAAAAAGATAATTGATGCTTGATACCATTAGAGTATATATATACTCTGGTGGTATCAAGTATCAATTTAGCTAGTTTTCACTTCCTCCTGATACCATTAGAATATATATATACTCTGATGGTATCAAATATCAATTGTCTTTATGCATGACAATGGGGTATGAATGTAAATAGTTTGGGGCATTGGTCCATTAGGGATAAATAGTTTGGATTGAATCTAATTTAGGTAAATAATTTAATTAATTGGTTCAATTCATGAGTTTTCCCTAAATATATGGGGTGATTTTCCGAAGTGTGTGAAACAAGTGAATTTTAAGGTACTATAAGATGGGCTCTTTGTTTCCTCTGTGATATCCATTTGCATGACGGCCCAAACAAAATACACCATCTCATCAGTTACAACTTCGGGTCTCTAAATTTCCAAAAAGGTGGTTTATTGGTGCCGGAGAAGAATCAGAACGACGGTGGAAATGGGCCGGCGAATATTAAACGATGCATTGCGTACAATTGTGAATGCTGAAAAGAGAGGCTTTGCTTCGACTCAGCTCCAACCTGTCTCCAATGTCATAGCTAATTTTCTGCAAATTATGAAATATCGAGGTAACTATGAACCACATCTCCTAATACCGTTTCAATTAGAGAAAATTTTACAAGTTTATGTTGTATAAGCTTCTAATGGTGGAGTACATTGTAAAATGATTAAGAAGAGCTGTTTGTTTTTAAAGCACTCTAATTTTCTGGATGAATTCCGACTTTCTTCAAGAAATTTTACCTATTGTAGAATTACATGCTAAATAACAGTCTGTACAATTAGAACTTAGAAGTATTTGTTTGATAAAACCTTTTTCTGTTGTCAACATAATACATAAACAAACACTCTTGGCCTCAACTGGAGAGTGCATGACTAGACACCTGAACTCCACTATGTTAATTGAGCACTCTAACAGTCTAGCCTACAAAATGATCATCTAGACCCTTCCAAAATTTATGTGTCACATCAGTGTCGGGTGTCCACGAAACACAATGGGGACAAGTTGTAGCGTTTAGTTGTCAGATGAGGAGTTAGATGTGCACTCTTGAAGTTAGAGTACTTACTTACCAACTGAGGCCAATTTTAAGTGTCTATTTATGTATTATGCGTTTGTCATCCAATGCCTCAATTTATGTTGTTTGAGCTTTCCATGAGGGTGTAATTCGATGCAGAATGATTTCGCGTCAATTCTATTTATATTATTCCTTCTTCCCCACTCTTAAAAGAACTGTGATTTGAATGAGAGGTTAAAGTATGTAGTGTTTAGAATGAATTGAATATCAATTTATGAATCTTTAAATTGAGTTTACATATCGAAATTTTAAAATTATACTTACATACAAAGCCTTTGAAGAAAAACTTGTAATCATGTAAGAAGTTTTTTTTAATTCTCCAAATAGTAACAGTGTTATGTAGAATGGGACAGGAGGGGTATTATTTAAAAGCTGATTGCTAGTTCTTCTGTTTATTAAGCCTCCAAATAATTTTTCTGTTTAGATTTTTTGACTATGTGGGGGATAAATTGGTTAGTGTTGCATTAATCTGCTTGTGGATTTTTACTGGCACTCAACCTTGAAAGATCTGAAACTATGTTTTGGCTGTTGTGTATTAGACCATGAGGTACTTCTCATGTGTGATTAAAAAACATGCTTACCAGTTGATGAAGTTATAAAGCTTTGCATGCTGCTTAAATTTTAACTGATTTTTCAGGTTATATCAAAGACTTTGAAGTGCATGATCCTCATAGAGTTGGTAAGATAACTGTTCAGTTACTTGGAAGAATTAATGATTGTCGTGCTCTCACCTACAGACAAGACATCAAGGCTGCAAGTATGGAGAACTACAAGACACGCACATTACCAACTCGTCAGGTTTGTGTACTCCCTCTAATTCTTTTTTTTCTCATTCAACATGATTTTTTTATCAGCTATAGAAACATGGAACATTAAGTGACGTCATGTTCAATGAGTTCTTAGTTTTGAGATCTCTGTCTTTGTTGTGATTTACTTTGTTGTAAGTATTCACATTTGTATCTTTTCTCTGTTTGAATTTGGATGGTTCACCAATGCTAACATGATAACCTCTTGATCTTGTATCTTTTTTCTGACTGAATTTGTATTTGGACCCCATCACCCCTTTATTCTAACTCTTCTTTAACCAGTTTTCTTTCTATAACTTACATGTCTTCCCCTAACCTTCGTGCTTCTGGTCTTTTTCCCAGTTTAAATTTATTCTACTGCTTTTCAGGATTATATGTACCAATGTGGACTGATTTGTGATCCATTTGGAAAAATTATAAGGGAAAGATGGTTCGTTTAATAATCTATTTGGCTTCTTTTTTACATTTTGAGATTTCTGAAAATTAAAACCCTAGACCTTTTTGTTGGTTTTCCACTTCGCTCAGCATATTATTCTGGAACAGATGCCTGAAAAATGGCTTTGGACCAAAGTACAAGCCACCTATATTCTTTTGGTAGTTCTTACAATTCCTTTGATTGTATATATACATGTTAATATCCCTATGGACCTATATGGGTCTTTATTCTAGTGTCTGTTCTCCTGGTTTCCCTGTTTGCCAGTGTTATTAAATTCTAGCGCTTTGTTGCTTGATGTGATGAAGCAATGCAAAGCATGGTTTTTTTTTAATATGCATTGAATATATATGCTTTAACATCCAACTTAGGTCCACTATTCCTCCCTTTCCTGTTTAAAACTTAGAGAACTCATTTCCATTATTTTTTTATGCAGTGGGGCTATGTTGTTATCACAACACCAAATGGAGTTCTGGATCACGAAGAAGCAATGAGGCAAAATGTGGGTGGTCAAGTTATTGGCTACTTTTATTGAACAAGTTCCAGTCATAGTTCAAGGTTCAAGACTATAAAGATATTCTTGCTAGTCCTTTGTTTTCTACACCATGACTAGCTCCTAGCATACTTCTTTTCTAAGGCCTTAAATGGAAGTTCACTGTCCTCTATATGGTCTATAGGAATAGAAAACTAGATATCACGTTAGTTTTCCCTTCATTAATCTGTTTGGCATTTTTGATTGTAGTAAGAGAACTTACGTTCTATCTCAAATCAATGCCACTAGAGGTTGTTACTTTGGATCAAAGATTTCTGTTCTCAACTTTCCAGAAATGAGTTCTTTCTATTTTGATTCTATAGTATCTGCATAAATATCATACAATTTCAGTATTGCCACATGTTGGATTTGATTTACATATGTTGTTGCCATTAATTCTATAGTTATGGACACCTACAACACAACCAGGGATATCAGGTCTTTCTATCCCCCAAATAACTTTGGCTCTCAGCAATACTAGTTTCTATTTTTCTCTTTCTTGACTACTGCTTTGAACTATGTTTTATCTCAGCAGATTAAGGGGTAAAAGGCTTTAGTCATCATGTTGATTACTGATGTTGTTGCTGCAACTACAACACAGGTCTGGCGTCTAAAGTTCTAAGAATTTACTTTATGTATTTTATGATGACGTAGCTATGGAATTTGATATGCATAAGAGTGAATTGTGCCAAAAGTTGTAGGACAAGTAAGTGGTGCTTAACCAGATTTAAGAAAACACAAAAAGAGTATCTATTCAGGAAAAATGTGCTTGTTTTGAGTAGCAGAATTCAAGTTCATTGGCCTTTAGGCACTGTTGTCTGTTTGCCTGGGTATGCAATAGTCAATACTCGAATTACAGTAGCAGCAGCCAGCAGGAATGCATTCAAACTAGAATGCAGATCGACCTTGGCCCAAAGCAAAGTCCAATTTTAGCTGCCTGGGATAGTCTATCACATAACATGATATCAACCATTTAGAGCAACATGTCATAGCACATTAGCTCGTGAAGTAGAGAGTTTTAGTCACCTTACTAGCCGTCACAACCTCACTCACCTGAATTGGTCATGCCCTAGCTGCCATGTGGCAAGCTGATACATCTCTGGCTTGGAACAAGGTAGGTGTGGCTGGCTCCTGATACTGCCTTCAATTTCAAACTAGCTCGTGAGGTGAAGGGTGCGAATAGCGGAACTGTGTCACACCCCAAATATGTTCTTAAGGTTCGGGATAGGAATTTTGGCCAACACCAACAAAGCTATGAAAATATGAACAGAAATCAGGGGTATAAACCTGAAATCAGACAATTTACGACCACAATTTTCAAATAATATTTAGAGATTGGTTTAAATAAACGCTTGTTTATTAAATTGGTTTTCTATTTCTTCTTCAAACTTGACATAGGGAACCTTATCTCCTTCAGTTTCATATTCCAAGTTGCAATCCAATCTATATGCAATTCAATACCTTTCTTATGTACCCAAGTATGAAAAATAGATTTTAAGAGTTATTCCAAAATTTTCATAGAACTTAAATGCTGTATGGACTCCACTAAATATCACTCATAAAATCGTGATATTTACAATCTGGAATGTATTTTACATATTTCCAAACCACATAAACCCCTACATTACAGCAACAATTCAATTAGGATCATCCATTAAGAAGGAATGCAGCAATAAAAGGCAGAAGAAAGTGACCATTCATAAACCGAGTCCAAATTGGACTGTCCAATATAATACCACACCTTCCACAAATCAAACAGATCCTTTCTAAATGATCATAAAGTCTATAATCCAAACGCACGGGGCAAAGCCCCTTACCAATAGCTTTTTGAAAAAAGAATTCAAATATAAAATTGAAAATCAAAACTTCGGTACTTAATGACAGGAGAACAACAATGTCATTGCAAAGACAATGCAACACTCCGTGTAACTCTAAGACTGCCTGTTCCTCTTCTTCACGCCAGACTTGGTGACCCTGAGGCTTCTGTTCACAGCACTCAACCTTGCAAGGGCTGCCTTCTTCAGATCTGGCCTGTAATAGTTGTCTGCAACCTGAAGGCCAATAATTGAACGAAGAAAGTAACGTGAGAGAGATCATCATGAGGTTTTTATTATTGAAGAATTCCTTAAGTAAAAGCCTAATAGGCTCAGGCAATACAATTAACAGAACACATCACAAGACAATACAAAAAGCAGAACATAAAGTATGCATAAAAAGAAGGTGTAAAGATATAAAACAGTGAGGAATTCATTAATGTGGACAAACATCAAGAGCACTATAACTATTGAGGACGAAAACAAACAATAGCCAACATAATGAGTTAGAAAGCAATTCTCTCTAGCTCTGGAGTAAATTACACTACTGATTACTAACAATTTCTTCACACAGTATAACTGGCACTATAAGATCATAACGTGTTTAGGTCATGTAACAAAGAACCTAAGCAATTTCATTTTCCAAATCAGCACACGAAGAGCACAGTATATTTGCTCCAGTCCAATGGTAAAATAAGGTAAATGCCTACCTGGTTTGTTACTGCCTTGGCCATGCGGCGGAACTCCTTCTTCATTGCAGATTTGTTCAGCAAAGTTGAAGGCTTGTTCTGTTTCTTGGTCTTTGTTGTAGCAAGCAACAAAGATTGATCTTTGCCTCCAGCCTGGATAGTCACAGTTTTCTTGTTTGCTAGGCCTACATAGTCATTACTACAACAGCTCAATTACACGGTAACTTGAGGCATGGCAAACCAACATTCTAAAAGTTTTCCCTGAAAGATACCAGAGAATATAAAGCAACTAACATTTTAGTGTGCCTACAACTAGGGGTTCAAAGCAAATATCAATCAACTATGCTCAACCCCAAACTGGTTGGGTTACACATTTTGCTATTATTGGATCATTTTATTGCATTTGGATGAACACGGAATACGTTGAACTGACTCGAGCATTATATTAGCTATAATGGAAATAAGATTGATGGTATCACATCAAAGTTCAAAATTTGAGTAACTACAGGTTTGTTTGGTAGAGAGAAGAATATTTTTCATATTTCTTACTTCTGGTTGGTCAATTTGTTTGGAAAACCGGTTACTTAAGAAAAAGTTTTAAAATGAGTACATTCCAAGTTATATTCTCCACATCCTCCCACATCTCCAATGCCCCCAACCGCCCCAAGCCCCCGACACCTCTAACCTACAACCAAGTGCCCCCGACCGCCCCAACCCCTTGACACCTCTTACCTACAACCAAGTGCCCCCGACCACCCCAACCCCTATGTTGCTCGTACTCTTCAAAAATGTCGAGGGGTGCGTGTCGGATTCGCCAAAATTAGTGTATCATCGAAAGTGAAGAGTCCACACAACTTAGCCACAACCCATTGACACAGCAAACCAACAACCCAATGCCCCCAACCACCCCAACCCATTGACACCGCTAACCAACAACAGCTATTGCGATAATATTTAATTGATTACTCACCAAATACTAAGAAAAAACACTTAATTTTTCAAGAAAACAATTCCCCAAATAAACCTTAAATGAATTTGAAATATTAAAAGTTAGAACTTTTGATTAAAACAATCTCAATAATGGAATAACATTAAACATTTTGCAAGCTTCAACAGATCACATAACATAAAATAGGAACGATGAACAATTTGAAGTTGTATGATCGAACGAAAACAAAATCCAGATCTAAACACTCTATAGGGAACTAACCAGAGTGCTTGTAAGAGTGAAGATTGCAAAGATTGTTAGGCTCTTTGCTAAACACAACGCCAGCAGAGCCATTACCGAACTCCTTTACCAAAAATGCATTGTTCTTCTTCACGATTTCCCACACTAATTGCCCTGGAACTGTTGTCATTGTTCTATCAATTGCAAAAAAGTAACAAGTAAGCACAATATCACACCAAAACATAACGAGTAAGCACCATATCAAAAGGGTGCAGATGAAGAGAGATTGGAACTCACCAGTTTCTAGGGTTTTGCTTTTGACGGTCTGAAGAAGAAATGCAGACAGATGAAGATGATGAATGTGAAGAAAAATTTGTTTATATATTGACAACTAAAACCCTAGTAGGACGAGAAGAATCTCAATTACCCAAATTACCCTCACTTTGGATCGACTTATTTTACGCGCTTTAAATATTTTTATAGCGTGGATGGTTAAGATTAAAAAATGTTTTCTTAACTATTTGTTTATAAGTTAAAATAATAATTTTTTTTTTATATTTGCAGTTTGAAAAAAAATATATCTATACTAGGAGAAGTAATATTATTGAATCTCTTGAATATACTTTCTAATATAAGTCGGAAGTAAAATTTAAAATACAATACTTATAAGCATATTAATTATAGATATCGAAACATAAAATATAAACTTAATCATAATGAAAAACAATAGCTAAAAATAAACAAAAGTGGTTAACTCCAATTTAATTCTTTTATATTTTTCTTAATCTGAAACTAAACAAAAAACCAAACAAAGTAAATTATTAATCCAAAACCAAACCAAAAAACTAAAAAAAAATCAATTCAAATTGAAATTCGATTCGATTTGTTTTTTTTGATTTAATCCGAATAATGCACACCCCTAGTATAAAGATAACAATTTCGAGATAAAATTTGAAATAAACTTTATTCTTTTAATTTTTTTTTTCTTTTCTAATATATTATGCTTGCACTTTTTCTTTAAAAGTAAAATAGAATATGTTAATATAGACGGACGACCTTAACCTACTGGAGTTCTAGATGCATGAACTTTTTTCGTCATTTAATTAGATTTAATTATCAGGTGTAAATTTCAAATATTATTAAAAAATAATAATCAATGAATAGAAAATAGTCAAATTCCATTGGAGTAGAAAAGGTTCGTATACATGAAAAGTTATTAAATCATTGTCCATGATTATTATAATTCATATATAATAATTTAAAATTATTAATTAAAAAAAAGACAAAAATAAATAAATAATGATAAATGAATATAAATCAAAATCAAAATAAAAAAACAAGAAGTAAAAGAAGCATTATTATTAGTGTCTGTTTGAGTTAACTTATTTTTAGATATTTTTAAGTTTAAACTCTTTTTTAATTGTGGAGGTATTTGAAAAGATTATAACTTGTTTTTAAGTGCTCACTTTTAAGCCAAAAACAAAAGTTCTAAAATAAGTCAAAAGTTAGATTCCATTTATCGAAAAAAATTGTCCGGTTCCACCAAGAAAATCAAAAGGTAACAATATGTTTGAAAGAGAGGCTAAACTAGTTGATAGAGAGGATAGAATATCAGAATTGCCTGTGCATATCATTTATCACATCTTATGCTACTGCACTAAACTCAACTTGAAAGAGGCGGCGAGAAGTTGTATCTTGTCCAAGAGATGGTACTATTGTTGGATTTCAAGACCTCATCTGATATTCGATCAATTTGAAGGGAACAAATATATGCCCCTGGAAAAGTATGTCAAGTTGGTTGATGGATCCCTGCGATCCCATATCGAACAAAACTTACGTCTTGAACTATTAATCCTTAGATATCGCGATGAAGAATTGGATTCTCAGTTGGACACTTGGATTGAACTATTAATCCTTAGATATCGCGATGAAGAATTGGATTCTCAGTTGGACACTTGGATTGAATTGGCGGTTAAACTTAACGTCACACTATTGGGGATTTCCCTTCCCCTTTTGAGATCGTTACCTGATGCTATTTATGCTGCTAAAAAGTTGACGGTATTGTGGTTATGCAGGTGCAAGTTTGAATTTGATATTAGCACTACTTGCATAAGATTTTGTTGTCTTCGGGATCTTTCTTTGTATGATGTCCATATTTCAGATGACCAATTGCAAAGACCTATCGAAAGATCCCCGTATATCAGGAATCTAAAGCTACAGAATTGCCAGGGTATAAGCAAATTACATGTTTTTGGCCTAGTATATCTCGAGGATTTGGCTGCACAATATAGCAAATTCGATAGTGTGATAGTCCAAGCCCCAAATCTTCGATGCTTTACATATGCAGAACATGAGGACAATTTTCTTCCTCGTGAAATTGCTATATTTTGGATGGTTACAATACTTTACAAACACTCAAGCTCACTGGTACCAACATCACGGACCAACAGTTTTGAGATTTATCCTATAAGTTCCCAAACATTTCAGAATTGAATCTCACAGAATGTTATAAGCTGAAAAATATAGAGATTCAGAGTGAAAAACTAAAGATATTCACCTTATTAAAGTTGAAGAGTCTGGAAAAAGTCACGGTTCAAGCTCCAAATTTATTGGAATTTGATTTTGTGGGTGATAAAATGCCCTTCTCATCTATGGATCCTTCTTCCCTGGAAAGAGCCCAACTCGTTTTCTCCTCGCCGAGCACAAACTTTGGATCAGTGGACAGCAGTTGGTACACAAATCTTCATCACTTTGTTCAAAAGTTCAACTATTCTAAAGGTTTGATATTAGCGATATTTTGCCGCAAGGTACTTTCCATTCTTTTTGTGCCTTTGATTTATGCACCACTTGTTGAATTTGGTTTAAGCTATGCCATTCACAAAATTCTTGCAGACAAAGAACATCATTATTTTATGAAAATCCAAGAGAAATTGTTATTCCCCCAAGTCATGATGTCGTGATATTCATTGCACCCATACTGCGTGTTGAATCGATCATTGGAAGGTTAATGCGCTACTGTCCCAAGACCATGTCCATAATTCCATGTACAAATAGCAAAGTACTCCAGGTAATTTCTTGCTTTACCTGGAAATCCTTTCAATAATCATCTCTCATTCTCATGCTGGTAGACATTTAAGACATTAGAGTTTAACTATTCTAAAGGATTGATATTAGTATGATTTACTCGTCTCATAAGCATCATTGTAGTTTATATGTTTTTGTTTAAATACAGGTGTTGTCTGTACTAGAAGGGTGTGCACAGAAGCAGAATTGCGGTGAAGAATGTCCATTCAATACCGAGCTTTTCCACAGGGATCGTATATTAAAAGAAGTCATCAGTTGTACAGGGACAATTGAGGAGGGGATGGTCTCCATTTGGTGTTTCTGGTTAAAATCCACGTCTCTAATCGACCAAATGACTAATTTCATGTTCAAATGGGAATTATAAGCTTAGACCGAAAAGTCTCGGGGAATTCAACATGTAGAGTTAATTAGAGTGTTCAGAATAAGTATGATCTATTATATATATCCATTTTCTGTTTTGCATTATTTTGGCTCTGTGTAAGACCTTCAACTTTGATTTACACATTTATACTTGATTTCAAATCCATTAAATCTATCTCTAAGCTAAATGCGCTATATATATAGAGTTCAACCTGAAATTAAAGCGATGAGTTCAATTTGAAAAATGGAAAGTAAGACTCTTGAAGCAGATGGATTGTATGTAAACAACAATAAAACAATTTGAAGAATTCATTTGTGGGGAGTTTGTTGTGAAGAATTCTCCGTACAAGAAAATGATAAACAACAATAACTCATCCGAAGAGGACGGCTTCCACACTAGCATGTCATTTTCGTTCCCATTATTCACAACTTGTATAATTATTTATGCAAAGTTTCATGACTTTGTTAGACCTGCAAAATAACCAGCTTATTGGCTCCATACCACCATCAATCTTTAACATTAGCACAATGCTACTAATGGCTCTTACCTACAACAATCTTACAGGTAAGCTTCCAACAACCAAACTTGGATGGTGTTATTCCACCAAACTTAGAAAATTGCAGAAAACTTCAATTCATGTCATTGTATGTCAATAAATTAATTGTAACTATACCAAGATAGCTATCCAACTTAACATAACCTATAACATTATATCTTGGAGATCAACACTTGGAAGGTAATATGATGGTTTCCTAGCAAGAAATCTTAAATTGTCAAAATGTCATTACACAGATCCTAGGACCTGAAGCAGACAGGCTTTCAGGTACTCTACCTTCCGATTTAGGCCGTCGAATATTGTGAATCCATTAGTCTGAGTGGTTGTATCTCAAATTCATCAAGACTCAGAATCCTTACTCTCTCAAACATCAACTTCACAGGTCCAATTTCGGAATAACTCGGTAATGTAGTAGAATACCTTGAGGTTTTGAACTTGCAGGGGAACAACTTTTTTGGAGATTCAGCACTGAGGTTCCTTCCATCCTTGACAAAATTTAGGGAACTAAAAGAACTCAGTTTTTTCAATGAATCCGTTGGATAGTGTTCTTCCAGCATCATTTGGTCTGAATCTTTGAATAGAAAGACATCATTCCCAAAGAAATTGGTAATCTTACTGGAGTGACAAAGATAAATTTGTTGAACAACGATATATATCATGATTCTCTCTTATTTTGTGAAGCTGATTGAGATAATTAAGAAGAAAGGGGGACTGAGAGTAAGAATCTGACGTTACATAATAGAAGCTTACTATTTTATATGGCTATTGAGAACAGTAGCCTTTTGGAAGTTTGACAGACCTAAAAGGAGCTTAAAGCATCTCGAAGTTGCATTTTGTGGTTGGAAACAAACAAGACATGCTTTGAGGAGAACAACTTATATTTTTGGTGTTATAGTACTACTTCTCTTCATAGGATGGATAAGTATTTGGATTTTTTCCACTTATATGTAGTATGTTTGGATTGAGAGGTGTAGTTTAGGTTCTGTAATCTTCTCTGTACCATTTTAACATCTCTATCCACACTTTTTGCTTGCAAATTTTGATTAAAAAACTGTATGTAAACACCATTGATAAGCTGCAAATGGAGAAAACTGAATTGTATATTTTTTCATTCAAAAAATCGTTTGCTGGAGTTGTTTCGTGTTTTAACTTTGTCCAAAAAAAATTTCAAAAAAGTGGTTAACTGTTAAATAGCTTTTAAAAATAATTGCTAAATATTTGACAATAGGTGTTAAAAGTGGCTATTAATTTAATTTGCCCAAATATACGATGGAGGCTTTTAGTGATGGATTCCCACTAGGAATGGAACTGAAGACCTTAAATAGGGCATACGACGGCACCAACAAAATAAAAACACAAAGCAATATGGCAAAAAGAGTTTGTGTTGATGGAGAAGACAGAATATCAGAATTGCCTGTGCATATTATTCATCACATCTTATGTCGCACTGACCTCGACCTCAAAGAGGCGGCAAGAAGTTGTATCTTGTCCAAGAGATGGTACTTTTGTTGGTCTTCTAGACCTAATCTCATATTCCATCAATTACAAAACTACCGTACCTCTAGCCATATGATCAGCTGCAAAAACTATGTCAAGTTGGTTGATCAATCCATGCGATCCCATGTCGAACAAAACTTACATCTCCAACAATTAGTCCTTATATATTGGGATTTAGAAGTGGATTCTCACGTGGATACTTGGATTGAATTGGCTTTTAAACTTAACGTTAGAGTGCTGGACATTAATGCTTCCTTTTTAATTAGACCATATAGCTTACCCAATGTTATTTATGATGCTAAAAAGCTGACAACATTGTGGTTAAGAAATTGCAAGTTTGAATTTGATATTAGCACCACTCACATAAGATTTGATTGTCTTGAGGATCTTCATTTGCATGAAGTTCATATTTCAGATGCTCAATTGCAAAGAATTATCGATAGATCCCCGTTCATCAGGACTCTAACCCTATTCGCTTGCCCAGGAATAAGCAAATTGCAAGTTTGTGGTCCAGTACATCTGGAGAATTTGATTGTTGTATGGTGCAAATTCGATAGTGTGATGGTCCAGGCCCCAAATCTTCAATGCTTTAAATATGACGTGCATTATATTGATCATCCTTGCGAAATTGCTATTTTGGATGGTTACAATACTTTACAAACACTCGAGCTCGCTGGTGCCAGCATCACAGACCAACAGTTTCAAGATTTATCCTATAAGTTCCCAAACATTTCAGAACTGAATCTAACATCATGCAATAAGCTGAAAATTATAGAGATTCAGAGTGAAAAACTAACGAAGTTCACTTTAGATGGGTTGAGTCTGGAAAAATTCACGATTCAAGCACCAAATTTATTGGAATTTGATTTTTATGGTGGTAAAATGCCCTTCTCATCTATGGATCCTTCTTCCCTGGAAAGAGCCCAACTAAATTTCTTGTCGCCGAGCACAAACTTTGGATCAGTGGATAGTAGTTGGTACACAAATCTTCATCACTTCATTAAAAAATTCAACTATTCTAAAGGTTTGATATTAATGATATTTTGCCGCAAGGTACTCTCCATTCTTTTTGTGCCTTTGATTTATGCATTACTTGTTGAATTTGGTTTAAGCTATTCCAATGACAAAATTCTTGCAGACAAAGAACATCCTCATTTATGAAAATCCAAGAGAAATTCTTATTCCCCCAAGTAATGATGTCGAGATATTCATTGCACCCATACTGGGTGTTGAATCGACCATTAGAAAGTTAATGCTCCACTGTCCCAGGATCATCTCCATACTTCCATGTACAAATAGCAAAATACTCCAGGTAATTTCTTGCTTTACTTGGAAGTCCTTTCAATAATCGCCTCTCATGCTTGTAGACACTTAGACATTAGAGTATAACTATTCTAAAGGATTGATATTAGTAATCTATTGCTTTATGTTGATTTGCTCGTCTCATAAGCATCATTGTATTTTATATGTCTTATGTTTTTGGTTAAACGCAGGTGTTTTCTGTACTAAAAGAGTGCACACAGAAGCAGAATTGCACACAGAAGCAGAGTGTTGTCCAACTGGCCTCGTAAATTAGAAGACGTCATCAATTGTACTGGGACATCTGAGGAAGGAAGGGCCTCCATTTGGTATTCCTGGTTGAAATCCACGTCTTTAATCGACCAAGTGACAAACTTGATGCTCAAATGGAAATTATAAGCTTAGACCAAAGAGTCTTGTGGAATTCAGCATAAAAAGTTAATTAGAGTGTTCAGAATAAGTAGAGATCATCTTTAAGGAATTTTCTCATTTTACTCTTAGCTTCAATTGATTATTTTGCTGAAGCAAACAATTTGTTTTAGAACACTAAAAAAATGAAAAGCTTGGATTTGCCAGCACAGTTAGCTTTGGTCTCTGGGCATTTTATCTTCGCTATTGGTGTCGATTGTTATCAGTTACTTTACACGTTATTACACATATTGTTAAGGAAATAAGAAAAGTTCAACTATTTTTAATGGGGTTCAACTATTTTTAATGGGACACACCTAACATTTGCATACCCCCCGAACTTATTTTATATGTAATATTCTACCCCTTTTTGGCCTACGTGGCACTATCTTGTGGGCCCAACGCATGTTGACATTTTTTTTAAGAATAGTGTCACGTAGGCCGAAAAGGGGTAGAATATTATAGATAAATTAAATTCGGGGGGGGGGGGGGTAATAGGACCTTAGTAAAGGTTAAATGTTTCCCATGAACTTATTTTTCCCATATTTAATGCATAAGTATCCCACCTTTTGTGAGACACACCTAAACTTAACTAAGATCTTATTCCCCCATGAACTTATTTTTTTCATATTTTTGTGCACCTTTTGTGCTGATGTGGCACTTTCAACCACCCAAGTTGGTTGTGTGTCACTCGCCCGCCACGTGTGTAAATGTTATTTTTTAATTATTTTTTTTAAAAAAATAATCTTATTTTTTTTAATCTTGTATTTAAATTAATTAATACACATTTTTTTTACCTTGTATCGAAACTTTTTTTTTTTACCTACATTCATTATTTTTTCTCTTTTATTTTTCTATTGATTTTATTTTCTTTGTCTTTTGTTTTGATTTGATTTCAAATGCCTTATATTTAAAATAAGTTAATTTTGAACGGATATAAAAAAAAAGTGAAGAAAATCAAATAAACATAAAAAAATTAAAACGTTAAACTTAAAGGACACTTTTAATTTTATTTTTTTTAAAAAATACACATAATTTTTAAAAAATAATTAAAAGTGAAAAAATTAATAAATGAATTAGAAAAAAGTTTAAAGTGAAAAGAAATTAAAATAAATATTTTACAAAGAAAGAAATAAAAATAATTAAATATATATAAGTTTTATTGTCAATAAATATGTGTACTAACTAATTATAAAGTTTCCAATCAAAAAATGACATGTGTCCAATTTGTGCACTCATCACTTGTCTTCAAGAGAGTTTGCACACTCTCTATGCCATGTTAGCGTTTGTGGTGTATTTATTATATTTTAAATTAGTTTAGGGGGGTAATAGGACCCTAGTTAAGTTTAGGCGTGTCTCTGGGATTTCGGTCATAGTTTATGGGGGTACTTATGCATTATCCCTTTTTTTTATCGGAAAATGGCTTATA
The DNA here is from genome assembly GCA_029007595.1 of Solanum commersonii. Taxonomy (NCBI): domain Eukaryota; kingdom Viridiplantae; phylum Streptophyta; class Magnoliopsida; order Solanales; family Solanaceae; genus Solanum; species Solanum commersonii. Next base: position 579,479 of record JAJTWQ010000216.1, read on the forward strand.
TACCTCTTAAACATTGTCATTTTGAGCTGATATATCTCTTATATATCCCTACCGTTACAAAAATAGCTCACATAGAATCCTACCGTTACAAAAGTGGATCACATATACACACCGTTACAAAATTGAATAAACAATAATTATAAATATATTTATGTTAAAAATCGTGTGATCTTTTTCACACATAAATTATTTTTTGACTTCTTTGATTATTATTATTTGAGTTTTTTATTCTTATTTTTTTTATTCTTTAGTGTAAAAATAAGAGAAATAAAAAGAAAGAAGTGTAGATGGAAAAAGATTATTTTTTTAAAAAAAAATTAATTATTTTTTTGCGGCTATATTATCATTTAATTTTTATATTGTAAAAAAACAATTAGGCCATTTGTAATAAATTTTACAAGAAAATAAGTAAAAGTAAATAAATTTGACCATTAAAATAATAAACTTTAATTAGTCGATGAATAAAAAAAGAAAAAAATGTGTGATAAAGATCATATATACCCCTACACGAGGATTATCTTTTTTGGATAAAAAAATTTTAAAAAAATAATTTTAAGTTGTTTTTATATTTGTGTAAAAGGTATATGCGAGTCATTTGTGTAACAATAAGAGTATATATGAACCACTTTTATGACAAGAGTTATATCAACTCTAAATGACAAAGTTGAGGATCAAACCCTTTTCCTTTGTTTTTTTTTTAAAAAAATTATAGAGCAAATATAATACTCCTAATCCTTCTATTTTAGGAGTGGTTTTCTAATTGAGTATGAAACATTAATTATACGAATATTTTTCTTAATTGAGTATTCAGAAAATGGTCAAAATTGCTTCCGAACTATGTGAAATAGATCACTTATACCCTCCGTTACATTTTGAGACCGAAAATGCCCCCCGCTGTTATCCTAAGAGACCACAAATAACCTTAAGAATTAACAACACTAATGTGGCCTAGCACTAATTCTGTCACCTAAGCTTGCCAACTAAGTTACCAATTAAATTTGACCCAATTAATATTCAAACCCTAGCCCATTCTTGTTTAGACCTGACCCGCTAAAATTAAGAGGGAAACATCATCTTTTTTACCTCATTTTCACTATTCAATTCAACAGACTAGCAACTAACTTTTTGAAGAACATAATCAAAGAGTCTCAATTTAGAAACAAACTCCTAACTCAAGTGCAAAAACCAAGTTGATGACTTGTGCATGTAATGTTCAGTGCTTCAATTTGCACTGAAAAAGGGTCCGGTCAATAGGATAACTCTTTCTTTCCCCGGTCTCTTTTCGAAGGAGAGGCCTTCACCTGCTTCTTTACCCTAGCTTGGTGAATCGCATTCCCGCACAACGACATTCTTTATTTGTGTGCACGCCCCTTACAGTTCTTGTTCAGTCTTTCAACGGCTGGGAAGGCAGTTGTGGAAACGAAACCTATCACCACGCCGACCATCAAATACGAGATTGGGCCCCTTTTCAAAGATTTGATGGAATGGCCCACCCCACCCAAGAGCACTTATGTCAAAAGGGAACTCATGATTGGAAACAATCCTTATGGTTTGTTTTGATATCCGGTAGGAATAAAAAAAAGTCCAAGTTGGTTGGTGAGCCTAGTGATAGGAGACTATCTAGCTTGGTTTGGAGAACACTTGTTGGGTTAAATATTTTTTGGTTGCTAAATGTTATGGCCTAAATGTTGAACTATTGACCCTACTTGTTCGGATGGGTGTTCACCCCAAAGTGTTCCCAGACCAAATGCATACATCCGTAAGTAGCTTAGTGCAACATAGAAAATTTCATTGAGAGAAATCAACAAAGAAAAGAAAAATGGGTCAGCAACACCAACACGTGTATTTGAGAGATTATCCTCGGGATGAGGAGTGTCCACATGAGTTTGTTGAGGTGTTTACACAGGCCTGTGGTCCTCTTTTATATTTTGTCGAGAGTTCGAATTGCTCCACCTAAGTTGAACGAAAAGAAGGAATTGGAAAAGAAAGGGAGGAGCAATTGTGAAGCCTAGAAAGGCTGAAGCGGAAAATTACTTATATCGAGTTCCCCAACAACAACTTAGCTTAGTAGCAACACTTTCTACCTGCCAGCATGGCGCTGCTGGATGCTTCTGATCAATAGAACACGAAGAGGAGGAATAGGAGTTCACTTTAGGGGTGGAATCAATTCGAAAATATAAAAATGAACGAGTTATTAGAAGTTGTCGTGCCTTTTGTGACAAGTTTAGAAGAAACTTTGGTTCTGCATAAACTACATTTGAGATTTAGTATGATTTCTTTTATCATAAATACAGAATTATGTGATCTTCGCCACTGCACTTTTCTTCCGATAATATTCAGTATTTGATTCTTTATCTTCCGTCCTTAATGATACCATGTCAGTATATGATATGTTGTGATGGTATCATTGAGAAATGAATTGATTTTACATGAACGGTTATAAGAAACCTTGATGATACCAGAGCAGTATATGAATATATGAAAGTAGTCCTTAATGATACCATGTCAATATATGATATGTTGTGATGGTATCATTGAGAAATGAATTGATTGTACATGAACAATTACATGAACAGTTGTAGGAAACTTTAATGATACCGTAGCAGTATATGAATATATGAAAACAATCCTCTTAACAATACCATATCAATATAAGATATGTTGTGATAGTATCATTGAAAAATGAGTTAGTTGTACATGGCTGATTGTATGAAACCTCAATGATACCATAACAATATATGAATATATGAAACAATCCTTAATGATAGCATGTCAGTATATGATATGTTGTGATGGTATCATCGAGAAGTGAGTTGGTTGTGCACGGATTGTTGTAGAAAACCTTAATGATACCTCAGTATATGAATGTATTCTTATGGTATCATTAAAGAGTATGTAAAATAAAAATTGAGTATGAATTAGATTATGGTGTAAAAAAATAAAGAACAAAATAATTTGAAAAAAAAGTGAACAAAAATGCATAAAAAATAAAAAAAGAAACGAAAAAAGAAGTAGAGAAAAAAATAAACGAATAAAGAAATAAAAGAGAAAAAAAGAAGAAGAAAGAAAGTACTATTGAATATAAATAAGATTATGGTGTAAAAAGAAATAAAGAATAAAATATTTTTAAAAAAATTAAATAAACAAAGAAACATAAAAAGAAAAAAGAAAAGTAAAGAAATAAAAGGCAAAAGCATTAAAAATAACCCAAATAACTAAAGCTACAAGAAAATAAGAGACGTAGATATGTAATTAATTTGTTTTTTATAAGTCATATGCTTAATTTCACCTAAAATCAATAAACCCACCCAAATTAAAGAGACCTACCCAAATTATAAAACCCGTAACAGAGTTGCCCACTTATCTTTTCAATCTAAAAAAGGGAAAATACATAAGTATTTTCAACCTATGCCCAAAATTCCTAAGACACACCTAACATTTACTAAGGTCCTATTATCCCCCTGAACTTATTTTATATATAATTTTCTAACCTTTTTCGGCCTACGTGGCACTATCTTGTGGGCCCAGCGGGTGTTGATAATTTTTTCAAGAATAGTGCACGTAAGTCGAAAAGGGGTAGAATATTATATATAAAATAAGTTTGGGGGTAATAGGACCTTAGTAAAGGTTAGGTGTGTCTCAGGGATTTGGGGCATAGGCTGGGGGTACTTATGCATTTTCCCATCTAAAAAAACCTAATTAAGAAAATACGTCTCTTCACTCTTGTGGAGACGAGTTCACCGATTTCTGCAGAAAATAAAAAACGCAGCAATATGCTTAAGATGGTAAAAAGAGTTAGTGAGGAAGACAGAATATCAGAGTTGCCTGTGCATATCATTCATCACATCTTATGCCGCACTGACCTCGACTTGCAAGAGGCAGCGAGAAGTTGTATCTTGTCCAAGAGGTGGTATTATTGTTGGACTTCAAGACCTAATCTCATATTCGGTCGATTTCAAGGCAAAAAATTTATGCCCCTTGAAAACTATGTCAAGTTGGTTGATCAATCCCTTCGATCCCATGTTGAACAAAACTTACATCTTGAACAAATAAGCCTTACATATCGTGATCCAGAATTGGATTCTCATGTTGATACTTGGATTGAATTGGCGGTTAAACTTAAGGTCAGAGTGCTGGGGATTTATGCTTCCTTTTTAAGATCATATAGCTTACCTGATGTTATTAATGATGCTAAAAAGCTGACAAAATTGCGGTTAAAAAAGTGTAAGTTTGAATTTGATATTAGCACCACTCACATAAGATTTGATTGTCTTGAGGATCTTTATTTGGATCATGTCCATATTTCAGATGCTCAATGGCAAAGAATTATCGATAGATCCCCGTTCATCAGGACTCTAACCCTATATGCTTGCCAAGGAATAAAAAAATTGCAAGTTTGTGGCCCAGTACATCTGGAGAATTTGATTGTTGAATGGTGCAAATTCGATAGTGTGATAGTCCAGGGGCCAAATCTTCAATGCTTTAAATATGAAGAGCATGCTGTTTACCCTAGCAAAATTGCTATTTTGGATGGTTATAATACTTTACAAACACTCGAGCTCATGGGTGCCAGCATCACAGAACAACAGTTTAGATATGTATCCTACAAGTTCCCAAACATATCAGAATTGAATCTAACATTATGCATTCAGTTGAAAAATATAGAGATTCAGAGTGAAGAACTAAAGAAATTCACTTTAGTACGGATGGAGAGTCTGGAAAAAGTCACTATTCAAGCTCCAAATTTATCGGAATTTGATTTTAAGGGTGATAAAGTGCCCTTCTCATCTATGGATCCTTCTTCCCTGGAAAGATCCCAACTCAATTTTATCTCACCGAGCACAAACTTTGGATCAGTGGACAGCAGTTGGTACACAAAGCTTCATCACTTTGTTCAAAAGTTCAACTATTCTAAAGGTTTGATATTAGCGATATTTTGCCGCAAGGTACTTTCCATTCTTTTTGTGCCTATGTCATGGATTTATGCATTACTTGTTGAATTTGGTTTAAGCTATTCCAATCACAAAACTCTTGCAGACGAAGAACATCCTTATTTATGAAAATACAAGAGAAATTGTTATTCCCCCAAGTCATGATGTCCAGATATTCATTGCATCCATACTGTGTGTTGAATCAACCATTAGAAAGTTAATGCTCTACTATCCCAGGATCATGCCCATACTTCCATGTACAAATAGCAAAGTACTCCAGGTAATATCTTGCTTCACCTGGAAATCCTTTCAATGATTTGTAGACACTTAGACATTAGAGTTTAACTATTTTAAAGGGAAAATGCATAAGTACCTTCTCCCCAGCCTATGCCCCAAATTCCTGAGACACACTTAATCTTTACTAAGGTCCTATTATTCCCGAACTTATTTTATATATAATATTCTACCCCTTTTTATGTACTATCCTTGAAAAAATTTACGCGCCGGGCCCACAAGATAGTTCGAAAAGGGTTAGAAAATTATATATAAAATAAGCATCATTGTATTTTATGTGCATTTTCCCTATTTTAAAGGATTGATATTAGTAATCTGTTGCTTTATGTTGATTTACTCATCTCATAAGCATCATTGTATTTTATATGTCTTGTGTTTTTGTTTAAATATAGGTGTTGTCCATACTAAAAGAGTGTACACAGAAGCAGAATTGTGGTAGAGAATGTCCATCCAATACCAAGTATTTCCACAGGCATAGTATCTTAAAAGATGTCATCAGTTGTCCCTGTACAGGGGCAACTGAGGAGGGGATGACCTCTATTTGGTATTCCTGGTTGAAATCCACGCCTCTAACTGACCAAGTGACAGATTTCATGCTCAAGTGGTATTAAGCTTAGATTGAAGAATCTCGGGGAATTCAACATATGGAGTTAATTAGAGTGTTCAGAATAAGCATGTTCTATTACATATTTCCATTTTCTGTTTTTCATTATTTTGGCTGTGTCTAAGACCTCAACTTTGATTTACACATTTATACTTGATTTCAAATCCATTAAATCTAGCTCTCAGCTAATTGTGCTAATTGGCGTGTATATATGTACTGTCCACTTTCCATAGCTCACAGAGAGACGTTACTAGAGTGGTATAAGCTTTAGAAACTCAATTACTATATCTATCCATGCCTTTCGTTGCATGTTTTAACTGGCGGAAATCAAGAAACTGAACAAACGTCCTATAACTTGAAAAATGGGAAGTAACACTCTGTTTTGAACTCTGTGACCACCAACTCATGCAAATAACCAAAAGAACCTCAATGAAGCAGATGGATTGTATATAAACAACAATAAAACATTTTGAAGAATCCATTACCCTGCGTGGTTTTATCTCAAATTCATCAAGACTCGGAATCCTTACTCTCTCAAACAACTTTACAGGTCCAATTTCTGAATCACTCGGTAACGTAGAATACCTGAAATAGGTGTGACACTCAACGATAGATATCATGATTCTCACTTAATTTGTAAATCTGATAGCGATAATTAAGAAGAAAGGGGGATTGAGAGTGAGGAATCTGGCGTTACATAATCCCAAGAAGCTCCACACCTTTGCTTGTAGCCTCTCTTGTAACAGCAAATGCTGCATAGTATCTACTTGCCGTTGTATACAAGTTGTTGATTGAAATGAATGTTGTATTGCTTCTTGAGCTGCATTTTTACAGCTTTATGTATTGCCCCGCCACTTGATCTTGAAGAAGGCGGAAGAATCTAGAGTCTTGTGGAGACTTATGGAAGACTCCAGATCCTTGTAGAAGCTTGTGGTCAAGTCTTGAAAGACTTGACTTCTCTAGATGGTGTAGGAGTGTTCTAGAGAGGGGCTTCTTTGTAAATACGAAGGGACTTGTATAGTAAATATTATTTACACTTTGGCCCTTTAGGAGTAGTATAAATAGAGGGGGCCATTATCATTTGTAAACCATCCAAGCATACAAGCAATCTTCCAATACAATACAAAGCCTTCTTCAAAAGCTCTCTTTGTCTTTCTTTCAATCTAGTGTTCCCTTAGCGATCTTAGTTGAATAGGCTTACTTGAGCTTGCAAGATCGTGAAAGATTCGTGAGTAAGTTGTCAAGTGCCGCACGGAAGTCTTAGTAGAAAAGTGAGTCCGTGACATTTATTTCTGTAAATATAACTCATCTGAAGAGGATGGCTACCACACTAGCATGTTGTTTTCATTTTCCATCAATTTTCGAGTTTACATGTTGAAATTCTTCAACTAGACTGGGAGATGTTTACAAGAATCTGACCAGGTGATGAAAGATATACTGGAGACTTGAGCATACGGCATTGGGTAAGTGATTCTTCCCAAATGGGATTTCATAAGGCGGTGGATGCTAATTTGGTACATCTAGGGGTTGAACGAATTGATGCGAAGATGCAGTGTCTCTTTAGTGTCACCTAATGCAAGAATTAGTATGGAAGATTCTCTTCAACACTTAAATAGTCCTGGCTCCAGTTTCTCAAAGGAGAGATCCCTTGAGAACTCGGTGATCTTCGTCACATGATTTCGTTAGATATGGAATATAACCAGCTTACTGGCTATATACCACCATCAATCTTTAACATTACAACAATTGAAAAAAGATTGGCCTCACCTACAATAATTTACGGGTAAGCTTCCAGCAACTGTATGTGACCATCTCCGAAACTTGGAAGAGCTTCACCTCTCAGCGAACCACCTAGATGGCGTTATTCCACCAAACATACGAAAATGCAGAAAACTCCAAATCTTGTCATTATCTAGAAATGAGTTAATTGGAACTGTACCAAGAGAGATACCCAACTTAACAGCACGTACAACCGTATACCTTGGAACTCTGCATCTGGAAGGTATTATGACACTTATTTCCGAAAAAAATCAGAAATTTCTTCTGATAGTTTACATGAATCCACTACAAGTCAAGAGACCAGGTCCCTTGACTATACTAATAACAGGAAGAACAGTTAAATGCTTAAAGTAAAGAGACGAGGAAGTTCACGTGGAAACCTCCTTGCTAAAGGGAAGGAAAACCACGACCTGTCACACATGATTTCTTAAACAATTCCACTATTCTTCAAGCAACTCATGAATACAAACTCTGATTAAACTCTTAATCCTACACCTTGTAACACCTTTATTACAAGACTAAGAACAATAACTCTCTATTGCCCACTATATTAACTACCTCTAGTTAACATAGACTTCAACACAACGCAACACGGCTAACTCTAGCCATGAACTCAACTTAACAAAATTACAATTGATATATTCTAAGTTCCTTTATAGACTAGGAATAAATGTTAGAATGATTAGACACAAGACAACTCTCAACAAAACAACTTGAGACTTTCTTCAAAACTGATCAGGTCCCTTGCTGTTCATAGGAGCTTGTTCCTTTTTCAGAGAATGACTTTTGCTTGAAATATCCTTGTTTTGCAAAAACTAGGTTGTTTCTTGTCAAAGTGTCCAATATAAGATTGACAAAAACACCTAGTAGACTGCCATTGGCTGAGAGCTGTGCGCCTAAGCTGTCTTGCCCACCTATCACAGCAGGCGTGACCAGTTGACTTGTCCTGGACAAATCCCACTCGAGGGATCAGGTCCCTCTGTCAGATTCCGTAGTTTGTTGTTTCATCAAAACATTAGAATATAACATTCCATTCTTATCTTCCACCAAATCGGTACTCTGATCATGTATTTTCCCCACTTGACAGGAGAGACCAGTAGTATTGGAGTACCGGCCCAATGGGACACTTGAAAAAAGACCAGTTTTTTGGGGGTTGCTATGAGTTTTTAGCCACCATTTGAGAAGTAATTGGGAAATAGCCACACTTCAATGGGGAAATAAATTCAGACAAAAAATATCCCTAGTTAAAACACGGAAGAACTTATAGAGGTTTGCACCCTATAATCCTTCCTTTGTTTCAAAACTCCACCATATATTTGAACCCCATGAGTCTTTCCTTGGAGTGGCTGCTCACTATTAATAACTTTTAGAAATAGTGGCTAATATTTGACAGTAGGTGTTAAAAGTGGCTATTTACTTAATATGCCCAAATATATGATGGAGGCTTTAGTGGAACTCATGCCTACTCGAACCTTGAGGACAAGGTTGGGGTATTGTTATGAATGGGCCTAGACCAGTATTGGCAAAGCAGCCCAACACCGAATTAAGTGGCTATGTGTGGGATCCGGGTTGATAAATAGAGACTTGTCAGAGCAAAATAGGTTTATGCTAATTATGATTATGCTTAGGCAAAGACTGTGCTTCTCATCCCCAATTCTCTCTTAGTTCCCTCATCCTTTCTTCTTTATAGTTACTGTTATTGTTCAAGTTCTTCATAGTGTAATTACCCCTTTTCTTATGAATCAAAGCTTATTAGTTTGTTCTCTCTGTTGTTTGTATGGCGGCGGCACCAACAAAATAAAAAACGAAGAAATATGGCAAAAATAGTTGACAGAATATCCGAATTGCCTGTGCATATTCTTCCTCAAATCTTATGCTGCACTAAACTCAACGAGAAAGATGTGGCGAGAGGTTGTATCTTGTCCAAGAGATGGTACTATTGTTGGTCTTCTAGACCTAATCTCATATTCCATCAACTACAAAAATATAGTACCAATTATACATATATGAACCTCAAAAAGTATGTCAAGTTGGTTGATCAATCCCTGTGATCCCATGTCAAACAAAACTTACATCTTGAACAATTCATCCTTACATATCATGATCCAAAATTGGATTCTCACTTGGATACTTGGATTGAATTGGCGGTTAAACTCAACGTCACAGAGCTGGGGATTCACCATCCCTTTTCAAGTTCATATAGCTTTACCTGATGTTATATATGAAGCTAAAAAGCTGACAACACTGCGGCTAACCAGGTGCAAGTTTGAATTTGATATCCACTCACATAAGATTTTATTGTCTTGAGGTTCTTTATTTGCATCATGTCCATATTTATTGCAAAGAATTATTGATAGATCTCCGTTCATCAGGACTCTATCCCTAGTCGTTTGCCGATTAATAAACAAATTGCAAGTTTGTGGCCCGGTACATCTGGAGAATTTGATTGTTGTGTGATGCAAATTCGACAGTGTGATTTGTCCAGGCCCCAAATCTTCAATGCTTTAAATATGCACAGTATTATACTGATCATCCTTGCGAAATTGCTATTTTGGATGGTTACAATACTTTACAAACACTCGAGCTCAGTGGCATCCCGGACCAATAGTTTCGAGATGTATCCTGTAAGTTCCCAAACATTTCAGAATTCAATCTAACAAGATGCTATAAGCTGAAAAATATAGAGATTCAGAGTGAAAAACTCAAGAAATTGACTTTATCAGAGTTGAAGAGTATGGAAAAAGTCACGATTTAAGCTCCAAATTTATTGAACTTCATCTTATCACGGGGGACGAATCTGGAAAAAGTCACGATTCAAGCTCCAAAGTTATTGGAATTCAATTTTAGTGGTGATACAATCCCCTTCTCATCTATGGATCCTTCTTCCCGGGAAAGAGCCCGACTCAAATTCTTCTCAACTAGCACAGTAATATCAAACTTCGGAGATGTGGACAACAGTTGGTACACAAATCTACATTCACTTTGTTCGAAAGGTCAACTATTCTAACGGTTTGATGTTAGTAATATTTTGCCGCAAGGTAAATCAAATTAAAGTACTTTCCATTCTTTATGTGCGTATGCATTACTTGTTGAATTTGGTTTAAGCTAAGCCATTGACAAAATTCTTGCAGACCAACAACATCCTTATTTATGAAAATCCAAGAGAAATTCTTATTCCCCCAAGTCCCGATGCCAAGATACTTATTGCACCCATGTTATGTGTTGAATCCATCATTAGAAAGTCAATGTTCTATTGTCCCCGGATCATGTCCATACTTCCATGTACAAATAACAAAGCACTCCAGGTAATTTCCTACTTTATCTGGAAATCCTTTCAAAAAAACGTCTCTTGTGTTTGTAGACACTAAGACATTAGAGCTTAACTTTTAGATACTGATGGTGTAAAGAATAAAATCTGTTGCTTTATGTTGATTTGCTTGTCTCATAAGCATTATTATTCTCCGTGCCTTATTTTTTTGTTTAAATATAGGTGTTGTCTTTTCTAAAAGGGTGTACACAGAAGCAAAATTGTGATAAAGATTGTCCATTCAATACCGAGTATTTCCACATATATCGCAATTTAAAAGAAGTCATCAGTTATACTGGGACATCAGAGGACGGAATGGCCTCCATTTGGTATTCCTGGTTGAAATCCATGTCTCTAATTGACCAAGTGACTAATTTCATGTTCAAATGGGAATTATAAGCTTAAACTGTCTAGCTCCTATTTAGTTATAAATGTTTTGGCCGCTTCCATACCACACAGAGAGACCTTATTGGAGTGGTATAAGCTTGTAGAAACTCAATTAATATATATATATATATCAATGCCTTTCGTTGACTCGTAGAAGTTCTGTTCTATATGAATACATTCAAAATATATGGTCTATCATTAGTTGGGTGCCTATTGAGAAAAATGGTGCAAGAAACTGAGCGGCGAATATCTACTCAAGTTGAACATCTTAGGATGGTAAAAAATGTAGTTCTATTTTCAATATGGCTCATATCATTTTTCTTTCTGTTCCAAAAGCGAAACAGTCTATTCAAGACTCGTCTAGAGAAAATACCAGTCAAGGATCAGAGTCCTGGAAGTCCTCGCGACTAGGCTTGTCTACATAATTCAAAGTAATATTGTTGTAGTTCTTTTCCTTTTAGTGCTATATTGTAACATCCGACAATTTGAAATAGCTATGAAGAGGCTTAGAATAGGAATTAACTATTTTTGGAAGGAATTCAAAAATCTGGAAATTTGGTTAAGTATGGAAAAAAAAAGAAGAGTTTTTGGCCAACTTTGAATAGTGATAAATCCTAGATCAGGATGAGTTAGGTGTAGTTCCAGTTATGTTTACGAAGCTCGTGGAATAATCTTTCCAACGCCACCGATTTTACTTGATTCCGAGTTCATATGAGTGAGTTATGCCCTTTGGAAGTTGGGCAGTGGCAGGGAAATCCGGCCGGAAATTTTAAGGGCATTTTGGTCTTTTCCCTAATCAATTCTTTTGGTTATATTTAAGTGTTGGACTGATTTTTAGATCAGTTTGTCCCATTTTAAAAGAGTGAGAGTGAGAGTTTTGAGTGAAGAAGAGAAGAAGGGAAGAAGAAGAGAAGAAAGAGGAAATCAAGCAAGTTTCCGTCAAAGATCGTCGTGGATATCGTCGGGGGTGATCCCTACTAGGTATGTGAGTTCATAGTGTTGGGTTGATCCTTTCCCCTACACGCCAAACTCATTTTATTTTCGAGAAAAGATTGGTTATGTTGTTGAAATTGTTGGGTTGTGTTGTTGATGTTGTTGATTGTGTTGTTGAAGCTCCTTGTTGATTTGGGACATGTTTCCGGTTGTGATTTTAAGTTGAATCTATTGTATGTTAAGGGTCTTTATGATTCTAAGTGTTTGCTGCTGGAACCTTTGAAGTTAAGGAGTTTAGAGTTGGAAAAACAAGGGAACAAGGGAAAAAAAGTCGAATTTTTGGGGAAAAAGGGTTGGGGTGTCACGCCAGCCAGCGCACCCCAAAAAGAGATGTTGAACTTTCCCCTTGGGGCAGAGCGCCTGACAGAACGCCAAGCAGGCCCCTCTGAAGTTTGAGGGCTGGCACCCCGCGCCTTTTAGAGCGCCAAGGACGCCACTCCTTCCCTTTACCCTTCATTCCCCACTTTCTCATGCATGTTCCTTGGTATTGTACCTATGTTTCATAGTTGTTTTCAACACTCCAAGGTACATCTAAACGTCAAGAACTCGTCCATAACATGTGATCAAACACCTTGAATCCATAATTCCAATTCAAGGAGAGTTAGTTTCCAAGTCAAGTGAAGTTAAGAGTTAAGTCTAGAAGTTAAAGAAGTGAGTCAAAGCAAGTCTTTAAAGTTGTTCAAGAGTCTTTATTGAATGTTTTAACTTCATTTTAGGGCTCAAGTTTCAAGTCAAGTAAAGATTAAAGAGTCAAGAGTTTCAAGTTGAGTAAAGAGTATAGAGTTTAGTTCATTTCTCAAAAGTTATTAAGGAACTATGTATTTACCAAAGAAGTTTCTAAATGTTTTTACATTTAAGTAAGAAAGGAACATCGATTCCAAGAGAGCCTTTGGGCTAGATTTTGAGTAATTATCTCGAACTAAAGAAAGATGTGTTTAAAACACTTATGAGCTAAAGTATATTTTTGGGAGTAGTCTTGAGCATCGGGTTGGGGACACGAGTTCATATTAACTCAACTCTCCATAAGAACCATGCAGCCAACATGGGATTTAACGGGTCATACTTTTTAGATGATCCTGTAAGTTAAGCTAGTGTATCCACTTAGTAAAGATAGCTTCCTATATCACGGCCAGGAATAGGATGGTCCTTGGGCAACGTGAGGTAAAACGTTATATTATCACTAGAGCTCATAGTGGTGGTTGTCAGTTAAAGAATCTCCCACTAAAGTTATATTACTTTATATAGATAAAGTTGAGTTTGTTATCGTTTTATCCTTAACGAATTAAGTTGTTTACACTATTTTACAAGCTTTATATATTGCATGTGTCTTATTGCTTTATATATTGAGTTCAGTTATTCATGAGTTGAACAGAGCCAAGGCAAGTGTTCTCTTGTATTCCTTTCAAGCTTAAGTTGTGGTTTAGCTTTCCAGTTCGCATACTCGTACATTTCATGTACTGATGCCAGTTGGCCTGCATCTTATTATGATGCAGACGCAAGTACCTAGGATTAGCATCTAGTACGCCGTTGATCCAGTTGAGCACTCCAGAGTCAGTGGTGAGCCTCCTTGCATTCTGGAGGACTCAATTATATTGTGTTCTTAGTTTTGTTTTATTAGGATGTTGCGGGGTCTATCCCAACATCCATCTTAGTATTTTAGAGGCTTCATAGACAGTTAGTCAATTAGTTTTGAGTCTCTCATCTATGCATATATGTAAATATTCTATTTTGAGATTCGAGTTGCCTTTGTGGCCAGATTTTATAAGTTAAGTTGTTTTGTAACCTTGCATTTGCATTGAGTTATTCTGTTGGGTTAGGTTTCCGCTGAGTTAAGAAAGTCAGGCCAAGGCTTCGCTTGGGGCCAGAAATGATCTCTGGGTGCTGGTCTCACCCATGGTGTAGGCTCGGGGTGTGACATATATGTTCTTGTTTTCAACCGGATGTTTTTAGTACTAATTTCTGCTAAAGATTCCAAAAGCTTTTAAGATTGCTTAGCTCATGAATCAGCACAAGGACTAAGTATCACTATGGCCGACATTACTTTTGGCGTCTTTATTAAAGATATTTGGAATCTTCTAAAAAGTCTTCCGCTTTATTAAAGTTGCTTGGCGTATTCTCCCCATTCTTTCATCTATGGGGTCTTTTTGCTCACGCCTTTCCTTTTCCTTTACAGGCTGTGGTGTTGTTGGAAGATTCTTCCACCTGTTCTTGGAATTTTTGGAGAAGAGCATCAATGCCTATCTCTTCATTGCTATCATCATTCTGGGCTTCTCCATCCATGCATAATGTATCTTCACTATCATTGGTGTGGTCAGCCGACACCATGGATACATCTTCTTTAATCTCTATACCAATATTTTTTATTAAATCTTTCTTCACTTCATCCATGTACATGGCTATGGCTTCTGATTTTGATACCAAACCCTTCTTCATATGCAATTTCCGTGCAATTTGTTTGAACAGACTGATATCATCAATCCCCTATGGCTCTGATGTAGCTACATCAAGATACCTATTAATTTTGTCATTTATTAAATCGAGAATTTCTTGACCATGAGCTTTTCCTTCAAGGTACTTTTGAATTAATTTACTCCAGAATTTTGTATAAAAAATTCGTTGTAGACATGGAAAACCTTCAGAGGTATTATTAACCTCAATGGACCATTTCATAATCCAGGGAATAGAAAACTCTATGAAGAAATACATTATAGACATGCCTTCAAAGAATATATTATCATGTTGTAAACTTATAATTTTGAGGGAGTTGTCTACCCACTCATAATATAATCTTTTGTATGGTTTAGGTAAATTTTTTACCGAAGGACAGTATGAAGTCCACCATTTACGTAATCAATTTGGGATCGGTTGATCAAAGACATGTGAACATATCTTGATGAACCAAGGATGTTTCCTATTAGGATTCTTATATAATAAAGCTTTATGAAAGCTATCCACATAGTCCCAGTAATTGTATTTTACTGCTACTTTCTGTTCAGGATAGATATAATCCTTTTCCTTTAAGAGACTCATTCACCATTCTTCCGGAGTTGTGATCCTTTTGATAATAATTTTTGAAAATTTATAAACTTTTCTTGTATTAGCTGGGTAAAAATGCTGCATTTCTCCAGACCCTGTTGCTGATAGTATCATCTCATAGTGCATCCTGTATTTATAAACATGTTTAGTATATGATACTGTATCCAAATATCCGGCCATTAATTGCCATGGATCATGTTTCCACCGTAAATCACTATATTCTAAAAGAAGTATAAATTCTTTTTTATCATTCTGGTCAAATACTTCTGAGCTTTCTTCATCAGCCAGAACTGTAGAATAAGTTGGTGGAGTATTATCGTTTGTGTAACATCCGGCAATTTGAAATAACTATGAAGAGGCTTAGAATTGGAATTAATTATTTTTGGAAAGAATTCAAAAATATGGAAAATTTGGCCAAGTATGGAAAAAATGAGTTTTTGGCCAACTTTGAACAGTTATAACTCCTACCTCAGGATTAGTTAGGTGTAGTTCCAGTTATGTTTGCAAATTTCGTGGAATTTTTTTTTCCAACGCCACTGAATTTGCTCGATTTCGAGTTCGTATGAGTGAGTTATGCCCTTTGGAAGTTGGGCAGTTGGCAGGGAAGTCTGTCCGAAAATTTGTAAGGGTATTTTGGTCTTTTTCCTAGCCTTTTCTTTTGGATATATATTAGTGTGTTAGACTGATTTTGATAAGTTTTCTCATTTTTAAAGAGTGAGAGTGAGGGTTTGTGAGTGAAGAGGAGAAGAAGAGGAGAAAGAGCAGATCAAGCAAGGTTTCGTCAAAGATCGTCGTGGATATCATCGGGGGTGATCCCTATTAGGTATGTGAGCTCATAGTGTTGGGTTGGTTCTTTCCCCCACATGCCAAACTCGTTTAATTTTGAGAAAAGATTTAGTTGTGGTTGTTGAAATCTTGTAGTGATGTTTATTGAAGTTGTAGTTGTGTTGTGTTGAAGTTCTTGTTGGTTTGGTGGATGTTTCCGATGGTGTTTTGAGTTGAATCTATTGTATGTTGAGGGTTTTAATGATTCTAAGTGTTTGGGGCTGGAACCTTTGAGGTTTAGAAGGTTTAGAGTTAGAAAAAGGAAGGAGAAAAGTCAAGTTTTCGGGGAAAAGGACTGGGGTGTCGCGCCAGCCAGCGCGCCCCAAAAGGGGCTCTGAAGCCCAGTCCTTAGGGCGGCGTGCCTAGCAGAGCGCCAGTAGGCCCCTTTTGATCTTCGAGGGCTCAGAAGGGGCCCCACTTTCTCATGCATGTTCCTTGGTATTGTACCTATGTTTCATAGTTGTTTCCAACACTCCAAAGTACGTCTAAACGTCAAGAACTCATCCATAAACATGAGATCATTACCTTTGAATTCATAATCCAATTCGAGGAAAGTTTGGATCAAAGTCAAGTAAAGTTAGAGTCAATCTTAGAAGTCAAGAAGTAAGTCAAATCAAGTCTCTAAAGTTGTTCAAGAGTCTTTATTGAATGTTTTAACTTCATTTTAAGGCCCAAGTTTCAAGTCAAGCGAAGAGTATAGAGTTTCAAGTTAAGTCAAGAGTATAAAGCTGAGTTCATTTCTCAAATTTTATTAGGGAACTAAGTATTCCCAAAGAAGTTTTAAAGAAATGTTTTCACATTTAAACAAGATTGGGTACTGAGATATCCAAAGAGCCTTCGGGCTAGTTTTCCAGGAAAAGAGTAATTGCTTTCTAAATGAAGCAAAAGAGGAAATCGAGATTTCCAAGATAGCCTTTGAGCTAAGTTTTTGAGTAATTATCTCAAATCAGCAAGAAGAAGTATGTTTTTTTTAAAAACATAAGAGCCAATATATTTTTGGGAGTAGTATCAAGCACCGAGTTGGGGGAGTGTTCAAGGAACCCACAGCCCCCATTGAACCATGTTAGCCATCATGGGTAGAAAAGGATCATACTTTTTAGATGAATCCTTTTCCAGATAGACTAGTGGATCTATTAGGCAGTTCATGTCTTATACCTTTGGCCGGGTATAGGATGCTCTGGCAGCGTGAGGTCGATCGCTGTATCATCATTATTGCTCTAAGTGGTGGTTGTCGGTTAGAGAAACTCCCACATCAGTTATTGTATTTGCATATACAGAAAGTATTGTATTCTTATATACATCAGTTCATTTGTATTTTTATATACATCTCAGTCTTATTGTATCTTTGTATACACAGAGAGTTTATAGCAGGTTAAATAGTCTTTCTTTATATCACACTTGTTTTAAATTGCCTTATATTGAAAAAAGTCAATCAGGTTGAGTTGAGTTGAGCCAGGTAAGCTATTCAGTTTATTCCAGATTTCCTTCTAGCCTGTGTTGCTTAGTTTTCCAGCTCGCATACTCATATATTCAATGTACTGATGCCAGTTGGCCTGCATCTTATGACGATACAGACGCAGGTACCCAGGGTCAGTATCCAGCACGCCATTGATCCAGCTGAGCACTCCAGAGTCAGTGGTGAACCTCTTTGTGTTTCTGAGGACTCGATTGTGTTGTTCTCTTAGTTTTGTTTTATTAGGATATTGCGGGGTCTGTCCCAACATCCATCTCAGTATTATAGAGGCTTCATAGACAGTCAGTCAGTTAGTTAGTTTTGAGTCTCTCATTTATGTATATATGTAAATATTCTATTTTGGGACTCGAGTTGCCTTTTTGGCCAGATTTTATCAGTCAAGTTGTTTTATGTCCTTGCATTGCATGGAGTTATTCTGTTGAGTTAGGTTTCCGCTGAGTTAAGAAAGCCAGGCCAAGGGTTCGCTTGGGGCCAACAATGGTCTTCGAGTGTCGGCCAGGTCCAAGGTGTAGGCTCGGGGTGTGACAGTTTGCTTGTTTGGATTGCATAAATTCTAGAAATTCTTTATACATTGGATGGTCTGTATTAAGACCGCTTGTAGAAGTACTAGCTGCTACCCGTGTTTTATTTCCCACCTGGGTGAGGATATTACCTCTACCAGCTTATGTTCGTCCTCCTCTTCCCCTTCTAGAGGGCGAAGGCCATGAAGGTCTCATCCTGAAAAGAAGAACACTAATCAATCCAAATATTCTCTAGTAAGAAGATCAGACATCTTCTTCTTCTTCTTCTTCTTCTCGGATCACTCAGTCAGACTATTAGGAACCATTAGTAACATAGCTTTAGCCTGGAAAAAGCACATGAAAGCCCATACTATCCGGGTCCGCCCTCACCTGGGTTAATCCAACGGATTCCTTCGGCGGCCTTTCATAACTATGCCTGGATAAATTATGTCCAACCTTAGTCTTAGCTGATTAATCTGTCATTATAATAGACACAACGCCATTTCTTATAGTAACCTAGTATGCTATAGCTTAACATAAATAGTTTAGCCCATCATTTGGGCTCAACAATAAAGAAAAATAATAAAAAGAAATAGTACATGTGAGCTGGCAGCTCCACAACCACCGTGTACCAACCAAATTGAAAACTTTTATTCAAACCTTTAAAACTTAGAAAATATTACAAGAGATGATAGAGAGAGAGGGGGGTTTTTCCGAAATCTGCCCCCTACTAAACATACTTCGCCCCCTTATATAGTAATGAGGGGAATCTTAAAAAGATAAAAAGAAGTTGGACCATACTTTTATAATGGCCACTAAGAAAATGATAAGACTGACAAGTGAACGTGGTCTTCTCTTTTATTACAACTGGCCGACATTGCTTTCGGCTTCCACTATCTTACTTTATAAAAGTATTTTGTCGTATTACATGTGGCCGACATACTTTATTAAATTCATTGTATAATTGATGTGGGGTCTTCATACTTTGTTTTTTCCCTTGACAGTTGTAGCGGTGCTGGAAGATTCTTCCACCTGTTCTTGAAATTTTTTAAAGAGAGGATCGATGTCGACTTCTTCATTGTTATCACTATCTTGGCCTTCTCCAGCTAAACATGTGGCGTCATCATCTTCATTAGTATGACAAGAAGATGCCATGGAGATATCATTTTTAATATCTATGTCAAGATATTTCATCAAATCTTTCTTGACTTCCACCATATTTATGGCTATGGCTTCTGATTTAGAAATTAGACCTTTCTTCATTTGAAGTTTCCTTGTGATTTGTTTAAATGGGCTAAGGTTACCCGCTACCTGTGGTTCTGATGTAGCAATATCATAATATATGCTAATTGTAGTATTTATTAAATCAATAATTTCTTGACCATGAACATTTCCTTCTGGGTTCTTTTGTGTCAACTTACTCCAGTACTTAGTATGAAAAGTTCGTTGTAGACATGGAAACCCATCAGAAGTAGTATTAGCTTTCACCGACCATTTCATTATCCATGGAATAGAGAATATGAAGAAATACATTAGTGACATTCCTTCAAATAAGATATTATCATGTTGTAAACTTAAATCTTTGGGGAGATATCTACCCATTCAGAATATAAATTTTTGTATGATTCAGGCAATATTTTTACCGAAGGACCATATAATGTCCACCATTTGCAAAATCAATTTGGTATTTGTCTATCAAACACATTTGAACATATTTTAATAAACCATGAATGCTTTTTATTAGCATTCTCATATAACAGAGCTTTATTAAAGCTATCAATGTAATCCCAATAATTGTATTTTACCGCAATTTTTTGTTCAGGGTGGATATAATCCATTTCCTTCAAAGGGCTCATACCCCATTCTTCAGGAGCTAAGATCTTTTTTATGATAATCTTAGAAAAGTTATAAACTTTCTTAGTATTTGCTGGGTAAAAGTATTGGAATTCACCTGACCTAGTAGCTGAGAGTATCATCTCATAGTGCATTCTGTATTTGTAAATAGTCGTGGTATATGATACCGTATCCAGATACATGGACATTACCTGCCATGGATCATTTTTCCATCTGAGGTCACTATTTTCCAAGAGAAGTATAACCTCTCTTTTGTCATTTAAATCAAACACTTCCGTGTTTTCTTCATCCATAAGGACTGTGGAGTATGCTGGCGGATTATTATTTGATACTTTTTGGATTTCATAAAATCCAAAAATTCCTTATACATAGGATGGTCTGTATTAAGACCACTTGAGAAAGCAGCACTATTAGTAGCCACTAATTGCTTATTTCCATGTTGGGCAAGGATATGACCTTCCCTTCCTCCTTGTGTTCTTCCTAAGGGGGGGGGGGGATGATGGTCTCATCCTGAAAAGAAAAACAAACAAGGCTTAATTTAAATATTCTCTAGTGAGAAGATTCGGCAGACTATTATCTGTACCTTTTTTATAATGAATTTCGAAATCAAATGGCGCTAAAAGAGCTTGCCATCTTGCAAACATTTGTTTATACACATCATGCTTACAATCTTTATTAAACATAAATCTAGCTGCTTGGCAATCAGTTTTTATTAAAAACTTTTGATTATAAAGATTGCCTTCAAATTTTAAAACACTTTCACTACAGCCAAAATTTCTTTAGCTACAGTGGCATAATTTTTCTGGGCTGCGTTCCATTTGCCAGAATAAAATTGAACAATATAATGTTGCTTAGTATCAGGGCAATATTCTGTTAGTACGCCACCATATCCTATATCTGAAGCATATGTTTCAACTGTCTTTTCCCACATTGGATTGGCCAAAGTGAGGCAAGGAAGGTTTTTAACCTTTTCCTTAATCCTCTTGACTGCTTCACTATGGTCATTTGACCAAGCCTTAGGATTATTCTTCACTCTATCGTATAAAATAGTTGTATCCTTAGCTAAATCCTTTATAAAAGGAGCGACATAATTGAGACTACCAAGAAATCTCTGCAATTGAGTCTTGTTAGTAATAATATCAGGAAATTTGGATGCAAACTCAATGCTTTTATTAATGGGACTAATATTACCCCTTTCAATATTATGACCCAAAAACCTGACATTTGTCTAAAATAAAGCTATCTTAGTCTGAGATATAACCAAGCCATTTTGAATAATAATTTTCTTAAATAATTCAAGATGCTTAAAATGAGTTTCCACATTTTTGGAAAATACTAGAATATCATCTATATAGACAATTATGAAATTAGTATAAGGTAAGAAGATATCATTCATAATTTTTTGAAATTTAGATGGAGTGTTTTTCAAACCAAAGGGCATAACGTTCCATTCATATTGACCCATTAGGACATTAAAAGCGGTTTTGAACCTGTCCGACTCAGCTATCTGAATTTGCCAATAACCTAATTTCAGATCAAATTTAGAAAATATAATAGAATCATAAACTCTATCCAATAAATCCTTCTTATTAAGAATGGGATACATGATCCATTTCAATGCTTTATTAAGCGGTTTATAATTAATTACCAACCGAGGCGCTCCTCTTTCTTGTTCAACATGTTTATTAACATAGAATGTCGTACAAGATCAAGGTGACTTAGATTTCCTAATAAGGCCTTTTTGTAATAAGAAACTTATCTCCTTCTTGCATAACTCCAGATATTCTGAATTCATTTGTCAAGGTCTTGCCTTTGTAGGAATATTATCTTTCACAAAGTTGTCCTCATAAGGGAGTCTAACTACATGCTTTTTCCTGCTCCAAAAGGCATTGGGATGATCTCCACAAATATCAATAGAGAACTGATTCTTTAAAATAACAATTTTTTCCTGTAATTTAGGATTTTGTAAAATATGATCAACTTCAATACTGTTGATTTCTTGTTTTATAAAATTAGTTTAGCAGTTAGATCATTTATCATTCTAGTAAAAGGTTTTGTAACAAACTCAAATATAAAAGGTTTGTTATTTCAAGTTCCAATTATTTTTTCACTATCCCAATGAGTAAGTGGGAAAATGTCATTTATGAAAGGGACACCCAAAATAATTGGTTTAATTACAGAAATCCCACATTTTAGTTTACTTATTACCATCATCCCCTATAAGTTTTACAAATCTCCAAAATCTCTCATTTTCACAAATAAGATTAGTGTATCTTGGGCATCAGATTAATGTATCAGTGCATCAGATTAGTGTATATCGCGCATCAGACTAGTGTGTCATGTAGAAAATGTACATCAGATTAGTGTATCATGTATAAAATGTAATGTATCTTACTTAATGATTAACGTATCTCGCGCATCAGATTAATGTATCAGCGCTTATATTATTGTATCCGTTTGAGAGATTTCTGTAATTATAAACTTTTAAGGGATAGATTGTAATTTTGCCTTAAAAGTATGTGATTTCTGTAATTTGCCCAAAATAATTTGGTTCGTGATATCTTTAACCAAAACAAAGCTTTGAGGAACACAATTCTTTCCTTTACAAATAAAAGCTTTTGGTAATTTAAATTCAATATTCATTTTACTACCATTTGCGGATCGAAGGCTATGGGTAGTTTTATGAAAATATCTAGAAGGTATAAGTCCTTCTTGAATATAATTTAAACTAGCTGCACTATCAATAAGAGCAATAAATTCTTTTTTATAATTATAATCTATAAGAAGAGTAATTTTAGTATAAAACTTTTGTGAAGTACAAGCTTCAAGACTATGTAAAAAGTCTATTTTATTATTTTTCAAATAAAGATTTTTCATAAAATCTAGACTATTATTCTCTCCTTCAAGAGAGGATGACGATTCAGAGGTATTACCCAAATCATTGAGACTTTGAATAGCATCAAGTCTTACCTCTATTACGACATTCTTTTCTTTAAGGTGAACAATGTCTTCTTTGAGATAATTAATCTCTTCTTTCAAATCACTGATAGTAGTGGGAGAACTTATTAATTTCCTTTCTTCTAACAATAGATTTTTAACCTCTGCCATGGTATATGAACCTTCTTTAGTAGGAATTTCCTTAGGAATATGATCCTTATCCTTACTAGTAGGAGTATATATTACTGATTTTATCAATAATCTGAGCTCTTATTTCAAGATCTTTAATACTTTGTAAGAGCTCCAATACATTGTCATTATCAATGACATTGAGACTCAATTCTTTGAATTGAGAATAAATCTTATAAAAATCATATTCAACATCTTCCTTTTCACATGCCAGACCTTGTTGGCAAGGTCAACATTCATCCTCAGAAGTCATATAATCTTCTTGTTGAAGAGCTTTAAGATCTTCACTTGTCGAGAATTCATTACTACTACTTTCTGATTCTGACTTATCTGAATCATAGTTAAACATAATCCTATAAAGGGAATCCTTCATACTATCATCTATATCAAGGCTCTTAATCTTTTCCTTGACCCTACAATCTTTTGCATAATGACCGAATATACCACATTTGTGGTAAGTATCCGCTTTATTATATTGATATTTTTTTCTTCGCTTGGAAAAGTCTCCTTTACCTTCTTCTGCTCTTCTTAGCTTTCTTTCAATTCTCTTTTTCTTCCATTTTTCATAAATTTTTTTAGAAGATTTTTTCTTTTTAGGAGTATATTCCTTGTCCTTAGATTTTTGTTTTGGAATATCAAATGCGAATTGTTCGCAAAATTCTCCCAATTGTTGTCTTTCATTTAGACGATGCTTCTTAATCTGTTGATTCAACTTGATTTCATTGCATAAGGAAAGTCCTTCCTGCACACAAGCACTTATAAGTTTTCCATAAGTATAATCATCATAGTTTATGCTATGATTTTCTCCTCTAATGACTTTCCTAACCCTTTTTGCAAAGAGAGTAGGTAACCCATCTATAAACTTTGATTTCCAATGAGTGCTATTACACTCTGGTAACTCCATGACCTTGCACAAGAAAACATCTTTATAATACCTAAATGATATAAGGGTCTTACATCTCAAGTTTTGAAGCAGAGTTCTAATGGTCTCACTATTATCTGACCATCTTCCAGAAAAATGTTCTATTTATTCAGAATCAGTGTATAAACTGCATTCTGGTTATATTGTTCCCCTTCTAGTTTTACCGCTTGAAGAATCTTATCTCTCTGATCTTGGTTGAGATAGTTATCCCACCAACCTTTTAATTGGCCAGTAAAACTTGCAGTTATCATATCAGCAATAGTCCTATCACTATTCTTGTTAGTTTTATAGATAGTACTGTACATCAACATTCTATGGACAATTGTATAAATCTGTCTATCAGTATAACCATCTATGTTCCATTCATAGATTTCCTTACCATCATAACTATTAGTTATAATATGTTCATATTCCTCTAGCAATACATCTTGAGGAGTAGGTCTTGGATAGTAGTACATCCTTTGGACTGGTTTCCTTGCATATCTTTTTGATATTTTATTAATATTATCAGAAAATTCCTTCTTATGACTAGGTTCTCCTTTTAAGAGGTTATCAACATTTATAGGTTGAACACCACCACCTTTGAATTTCTTTTCTAAGAAATCCTCAAGATCTGAAAAATCTTTGATCTTAAAATTCCCGATTTCTGGCGGAGGCTATAAGCTGTTATGAGCAACTTTCTCTTTTCCTTTCATCTTAGTAGGCAATAAAGAGATTAGTTTATCAATTTTATCATGCAAAGAAACAATATGCTCACCCAATATACTCATATAAATATTGGCATAATTATTTTGTTTTATCATAGCATTCACATGCATTGCAGTCACTAAAGCAGTGTCATTTTCAAATAATTTTGAAAAAGCATTAAAGTTTACCGTCTTATCATTTTTATTAATTTGAAAAGACTGTGATGGAGGAAAAACTGATTTAGTAATTTCACCATTACTTAAAGTAAAATCTCTTTCTAGCATAGAGATATAGTTATGAACATGTTTACACATAAACCAAAAACCAAAAGCTATTAATCTATTTATTCTTGAATTAATAATATCTTTATAAAACTCTTCTTGAAAATCATATTGTTCTTCTTTACTAAAAATTTTGAAGAACCATTTTCTAAAACGTTTCCATTTAGATCGCTGAAAATCTTTAGCGATCCTTGCTCTTGCCGGGGAGCCCGGACTAAAATCAATAATTTTGTCAGACATCATAACACAATATTATGTTATTAATCCATCTGGAAAATTCATTTCAGATTCAGTTATATCTAAATTCGAGCTAGGCCTAGGAACAAGTCGAGCAATATTATCCTTATCAACTTTTATATTGTCACATCTATAAGTTTCTCTAATTTGAGAAGTAGATTCACGAGAAGGAACCTGTACAATATAATCAACAGGAGAAATATAAGAATAATTAGATCTAGTAATTCTTGAAGACATGCTATGGTTATCAATTCTATCATGCATGCTAATAGGATCAGAAAATCTAATTTTAACAGTTCCATCATTCAACTGTTCAATTTCAGAAATCTCGTCATTGACATTATTCCTAGGTTGAGTAGCACCTTCAATAACCCACTCTTGTGGAAAATCAATTTCTTTCCACTTGATAGGTCATCGGGTAACAACTTTGGATTTATCAAAATTAGTTTCTATTAAAATAGTTTCATTTTTAAAATCAATAATTTTGCACATAGGATTCAACGTATGCAATAATTTATAATAAATTCTATAACAAATACAAACAACTTCAGTGCCAGACATATAATCATAACCATAAAGTTTAACATTTAACATAAGAGAACTTAATGAATTATCATCCTGCAAAGAAATCTGCAAGTTAAGATAAGCATTAAAGTAAACCACCACCACCACCACTTTACAGAACGTGAATATATATTAGAGAAAATACATAAAATCCCTCCTGAACTTGGCAGCAAAACTTACTTTGACACTTTAACTTTACGGGTAATTATTTACCCCCCTAATTTAGTTTCAATTGAATTTTATACCCCCTTAAATGTGACGTGGCAAAGAAAGTGGAACTACTTCCCTGCATGCGCGTAACAAATGAAAAGTGTACAAAAAAATAGTTAGCTACATACGTGTCATTTTCCAATTAGGGACTGATAATTAATTTTTCCTTTAATTTTTAGTGGGACCGTCTCTTTCATTCTATTTTCTTATTTTATATTTTTCTTTTTTTCCTCATCGTCTTCCTTTCTTTCATTTCCCCCAAATTATAGACCTGCAACTAATTTCTTGATGTACAGATTGCTGGAAATTTTACCAGACATTTTTTTTGATGAATCTCTCTATTTTCTTTGAATGTTCTTTTCATCTTTACAGTTTTTTAATCTATAATTTTAAAAGCAAACAAGAAAAGAGGCTTTCTTCGTCTAAAAGACAAATCACCATTGGTATATCTTAATTTCTCATCAAGATGTACATCAAAAGCGAAATCACTGGTAAAACAGAGAAAAATCTAAGAAATCAAATCATTCTTCATATTGAAAATATCGATTTCTCTGACGTCTCATTCTTCAAACTAAAATCTCAAAGCAAATATGTAATGGATTTTCCAATTCGAATGATTTATTGATGGCTCAAACTTGTTGTATTTGAGTAAAGCAAAAGAGAAAAGTGCAGGTCTTGTTTGATTTGAACAAAACAAAGAGAAAAGGGCAGCCCCCATGGCAACAACCACCAATTTGCTATTCAAAGCTATATCAGAATCGCTTAACCAAAATGTAGATTGGATATTTATTCAATTTCCATGATTGAACATAGCCTAGAAAGGTAGCATAAAAAATACCCCCTCCATCTCAAGAATGGTGGAAGAAAAAAAAAAAGAAGAGGGGAGATTTGACAGGTGGATGTGCGTGTAGAACACCTTCCACAATACAAGTGGTTCTCTACTTTTGAGGAGGTATTAAATTCAGTTGAAACTAAATTAGGGGGAATAACTATCCGTAAAGTTTCATTACTAAAATAAGTTTTGTGAAAGTTTCATTACTAAAATAAGTTTTGTGGACAAGTCTAAGGGGGATTTTATGTATTAACCCTATATATTACCATAAAACTTTGCTTTATAACTAGAAAAAAAAAAGATTTTTTTTTTTTTTGTGGTCACCTTTAATGAAAATGAAAGGATTAAATGTTTACCAAAGGGAGTGGAACACGGACCTTCCAAAAAGTACCTATTGGATTTTGGGAATCACCAAAGTTGATTTGCTCATTTCATCTACCTACCTTCCCCCACCCCCACCCCCACCCCACAAAAAAAAAAAATCGATGTTTAGATTATATTATATCAATAGATATAATATATCTGTTTACATTGAGAAATTCAGTATTTACGTTAAATAATTGATAGAGGCAAGAAATGTGTCTTGCACATATACATTTAGTTAGATAGGTATATTTCTCACTTTGATTCTTAATTACCAATTTTGTTTAGATTTATATATGTAGCTATAGATCATCTTATTTGTCAGTTCAAACCTCAATTTGATGATCTAAAGAGCTACTAAATTCTTTAATATCTATAGGGTATTAAATCCTCACTGATGTTTGTTATTTTGCTATTAACTTTATGAGAAGAAAATAATTGGCAATTGCGGGAAGAATTGGTGAGTCTATATATACAATAAACTTTCACTAAAAAGAACTTGTATTCAATTGAAATAAATCTCTGGAAACATTGAAAATAGAATTTAAATGACAAAACAATAGTAACTCGAAGTAGGAAAGAAACGAAAAAAAAAAACAAATAAAGAATTACAAATTTTGATAGCATGCCTTCCAACTCATTGTATGAGAAGTTGAGAATCCTATGGGTTATATATGTTGAGCTGGAGGACTTCCTTGAAACATATTGAACATGAGATGAAAATTTAATAGTATGGAAGTGGTGGTGATGGAGAAGGTAATGGTTTCTTGAAGTAGTCATTTTTCGGCAAAGATGGCACCTTGTATTTTGGTTTATGAACTAAGGGCACCTCTGGAACAGTTGGCACCTTCTTGTAGTTATCTTCTGGAACTGATGATTTCTTGTAGTAGTCATTCTTTGACAAAGAAGGCACCTTGTATTCTTGTTTAGGCATTGAGGGTACCTTGTAGTCATTATCTTTTGAAACTGATGGCACCTTCTCATAGTTATTTTCTGGAATTGATGGCTGCTTGTAGTAGTCATTCCTTGGCAAAGAAGACACCTTATATTCCTGTTTAGGAATTGAGGGTACCTCTGGAACTGATGGCACCTTCTTGTAGTTATCTTCTGGAACTGATGACTTCTTGTAGTAGTCATTCTTTGGCAAAGAAGGCACCTTGTATTCTTGGTTAGTGTAACATCCGACAATTTAAAATGAATATGAAGAAGATTGAAATTTGAAAGTAGTCATTTTTGGAAAAAAAATTCAGAATCTGGAAAATTTGGCTAAGTGTGGAAAATCAGTGATTTTTGGCCAACTTTGAGCAGCCGTAACTCCTAGCTCAGGATGATTTAGGAGTAGTTCCAGTTATGGTTGTGAAGCTTGTGGAATGATCTTTCCAACACCACTGAGTTTGCTCGATTCCGAGTTCGTATGAGCGAGTTATTGTCATTGAAAGTTGGGCAGTTGGCAGGGAATCCGTCCGGAAATTTAAGGGCATTTTGGTCTTTTCACAAATCAATTGTTTTGGTTATATGAAAGTGTTAGACTGATTTTAGATCAGTTTGTCTCATTTTTTTTAAAGAGTAAAGAGTTAGGGTTCTTGAGAGTGAAGAAGAGAAGAAGAGGAGAAAGGAAAGATCAAGCAAAGATTCTTCAAGATCATCGTGGATTTTCGTCGGGGGTGATCCCTATCAAGGTATGCGAGTTATTTAGTGTGGGTTGATCCTTTCCCCCACACACCAAGCTCATTTTTATGATTTGAGAAAATATTGGATTTGTTGTGGAAGTTGTTGATGTTGTTAGTTGTGTTGTTGAAGTTATTGTTGGTTGTGGGACATGATTTGGTTGTGTTCTTGGGCTGAAGTCTATTGTATATTGAGGGATTTTATGATCCTTAGTGTTGGTTGGTTCATACCCCCACACACCAACTCGTTTTTAATTCCAAGAAAAGACTTATTTTGGTTGTTGAAGTTGTTGGTTGTGTTGTTGAAGTCTTGATTTGATTTGGGGACGAGGAGGACGGTGCGTTTTTAGTGGAATCC
The DNA here is from genome assembly GCA_029007595.1 of Solanum commersonii. Lineage (NCBI taxonomy): Eukaryota > Viridiplantae > Streptophyta > Magnoliopsida > Solanales > Solanaceae > Solanum > Solanum commersonii. The sequence continues at coordinate 608,710 of JAJTWQ010000216.1, forward strand.
ACTGTATGTTGAGGGGTTTATAACCCCAAGTGTTTGGGGAAAAGAACCTTTGAGGTTGAGAGGGTTTAAAGTTGGCAACATGAAGGAGAAAAGTTGGGCAGCTTGCACTGAAGCAAACTGCGTCACGATGATTTGTTCCCCTCGTGAAAGAATACATTTTTGTCTTCATAATTAAATTTCGAAATTTTCCTTAAGTCTAGCTGTCCTAAATTATTCCTAATCATCATGGGGTCCTTCCAAACACAAATCATTACCCTTGAGTTCATAATCCAATTTAAGGAGAGTAAAGTTAGAAGTCAAGTGAAGTTAGTTTCCAATTCAAGTGAAGTTAGTTTCCAAGTCAAGTCGAGTTAGAAGTCAAGTGAAATTAGAAGTCAAGCTTAGAAGTTAAGAAGTTAGTTCAAGCAAGTCCTCCAAGCTTTTCAAGAGTCTTTATTGAACATTTTAACTTCATTTTAAGGCTCAAGTTCCAAGTTAAGTATAGAGTTCCAAGTTAAATATAGAGTTCCAAGTTAAGTATCGAGTTTCAAGTTAAGTCAAGAGTTGAGTTCATTTCTCAAAAGTAATTAGGGAACTAAGTATTTCCCAATGAAGTTTATAAGTGTTTTCACATTTTAAGTTGAGAGGAAACTGAGATTTCCAAAAGAGTTTTGAGAAGTTTGAGTACTATCTCTTTTTGAGAAAAGATGAGTTTTGCAAAAGAGTTTCTAAAACATGATTAGCATGACAAATCGAGTATGTCATCAATGTTTAAGCAGTATGGTCTCTAGATATACCATCAATGTTTAAGCGGTATGAATATCCCGAGTCATCAATGATCATATTAAAAATATGGTTTTGAGATGTTCTTTTTAGAAAGAGTTTTCAAAAGCAATTACCTCTTTTAAGAGGGTAGTTTTGAGTAATTACCTCAACTAAAGAAAGGTGTGTTTAAAACACTTATGAGCTAAAGTATTTTTGGGAGTAGTCTTGAGCACCGAATCGGGAGCGTTCAAAGAACCCACAGCCCCCATAGAACCATGTTAGCCACCATGGGTAGAAAAGGATCATACTTTTTAGATGAATCCTTTTGGATTAGACTAGTGGATCCATTGGGCAGTTCAGGTCTTATACCTTTGGCCGGGTATAAGATGCTCTGGCAGCGTGAGGTCAATCGTTGTATCATCACTATAGCTCTTATGTGATGGTTGTCGGTTAGAGAAACTCCCCAGCAGTTATTGTATTTTCATACACAGAGATTATTGTATTTTTATATACATCAGTTCATTGTATTTCTATATACATCTCAGGCTTATTGTATCCTTGTATACACACAGAGTTTATAACATGTTTTAAACAGTCTTTCTTTATATCGCACTTGTTTTAATTTGCCTTATATTGAGAGAAGTCAGTCAGGTAGGGTCGAGTTGAGCAAGGTAAACTTTTCATTTCTTCCAAATTTCCTTCTAGCCTATGTTGCTTAGTTTTCCAGCTCGCATACTCGTACATTCCATGTACTGATGCCAGTTGGCCTGCATCGTCTTATGATGCAGATACAGGTACCCCGGATCAGCATCCTGCATGTCATTGATCCAGCTGAGCACTCCAGAGTCAGTGGTGAGCCTCCTTGCATTCCGGAAGACTCAATTATTTTGTGTTCTTAGTTTTTGTTTTATTAGGATGTTGCGGGGTCTGTCCTAACATCCATCTCAGTATTTTAGAGGCTTCACAGACAGACACGGTCGGTTAGTTTTGAGTATCTCATCTATGTATATATGTAACTATTCTATTTTGAGATTCAAGTTGCCTTTATGGCCATATTTTATAAGTTAAGTTGTTTTGTAATATTACATTGCATTGAGTTATTTTGTTGGGTTAGTTTTCCGCTGAGTTAAGAAAGCCAGGCCAAGGGTTCGCTTGGGGCCAGAAATGGTCTCCGGGTGCCGGTCCCGCCCAGGGTGTAGGCTCGGGGCGTGACAGTTAGGCATTGAGGGTACCTTGTAGTCAATATCTTTTGAAATTGATGGCACCTTCTCATAGTTATCTTCTGAAATCAATGGCTTCTTGTAGTAGTCATTCTTTGGAAAAGAAGGCACCTTATATTCCTGTTTAGGCATTGAGGGTACCTCAAGAACAGATGGGACCTTCTTGTAGTTATACTCTAGAACTAATGGCTTCTTGTAGTAGTCATTCTTTGGCAAAAAAAGGCACCTTGTATTCATGTTTAGGCACTGAGGGTACCTCTGGAAAAGATGACACCTTCTTATAGTTATCTTCTGCGATTGATGGCTTCTTATAGTAGTCATTCTTTGGTAAAGAAGACACTTTGTATTCTTGGTTAGGCATTGAGGGTACCTTGTAGTCAATATCTTTTGAAACTGATGGCACCTTCTCATAATTATCTTCTGAAACTGATGGCTTCTTGTAGTAGTCATTCTTTGGAAAAGAAGGCACCTTATATTCCTGTTTAGGCATTGAGGGTACCTTTGGAACAAATGACACCTTCTTATAGTTATCTTCTGGAACTGATGGCTTCTTGTAGTAGTCATTCTTTGCCAAAGAAGGTACCTTGTATTCTTGTTTAGGCACTAAGGGTACCTTGTAGTCTTCACTTTTAGCTACTGTGCTTGGTACTTTATTGTATGTAGAATCTGTTGATTCAGAAGAATAAGGAGAATATGCCATAGTGCATGTGGCAATCAAGAAAAATGCCAAAGCACAAGCAAATTGAGGCCATTGCTTCTTCAATTGGCTTCCTATTGAAAAGATTTGTATTTTAAGGCTAGATGGTTATATTTTTCTTTATCTTGTGTGTTTTAGAATGGATGAACTAGGAGTTTATATAGCTTAACTAAGATGGTTATTTGGATGTCCTCTCAAAATCATCCAAGCAGATCAGAGATTTCCCCCATTTATTGGTTAATGCTGTTCCACTAAGGTCTTGAGATAATGGGAAGCCATGAACAATTCATATACCTACTTTCTAAAAATTAAAGTTCAATCTTTTATTGACTTCCAAGAAAATTGTTTCTTGTTCTTTTTTTGTTAGTACATTGAAATTTGACTAAATAAAATCTAAAAGAAGTTTTGACACATGAGTCCTATGTGGTATAATACACGTAGGATGCAAATTGTCACAAAAGATGCCTACTATCATCTATTCAAACTTCAAGTAGAAGACATTGATGCGATGAAAATGGAATGAAAAAGATTTTGAAAGGACTGTTAACCTGACTTTCACTAATACAACTTGTAGTACTAAAAATTACTACAGTACTCTTAACCAAAAGCACTCCACTTGCTTCATTAAGGATCTTTGATTTGTGCAATAACAATCTTAGTGGTGAAATTCTAAAGTCATTAAAAGACCCAGTGGACAGATTCCCACTGGTGGAGTGGTGATCCTTTTGCAGATGCCACAAGTCAATTTTTCTTGTCCAATTATGCACTCTGTGGTGATTCTGAGTTTCATGTTTCACCATGCGGAATCAAATCTCCCAAGAGGTCAAAGAGAAAAAAAATACAACACAAGCAACTTGCTCGGTAATGGGAGTTTCTACATGGTCTACAATGGGATATTTAAGGATGGTGCCCTTTTTGACAGTCAAGGTATTCAATGTGCAATTGGAGGATGTGTTTAGAAGTTCTCATAAAGAATGTGAGGTGTTGATCCGTGTCAAATTCTCCAAAAATACACTGCTTTTGGCAAATCCAACACACACCCACTGATATTTTTGAAGAGTCTGCGGAAGCTAATAATTGAAAATCTTGATAATGATAAAATCAGATGACAAAGAAAGTTATACTAAAAATCATCTTACATTTCAAGTAAGACAGTGAATATATACCAGATTTCAGAACAAGTAGGAGGCATATGCATCCATCATTACATCTCTCTACCTCAAGTGCTCACTTCTTTTAAATCACCTCCAAGTAGTCTAAGCATGCGAGAAATTGAATGGAATGTGAAGAAGAGGCAGAGCCAGAAAAAAAATAATGAAATGAAGACCTCTTATGCTGTTTGTTAACAGTTAAACTTCATTCCGTACAATCGAACAAATGAAATTAAACCACAGATTTGAGCACAATTTATTTAGAGCTAGAGCAAGGTTAAGGAACCTTTCATGGATTTGACAGAGCCACAAGCGGGTTAACTGAGCTTTATTCTGAACACACTAATAAACACTATATGCTGAATTCCCCAAGATTCTTCGGTCTAAGCTTGTTCTTTCCATTTGAACATGAAATTATTCACTTTGCCAATTAGAGACGTAGATTTCAACCAGGTATACCAAATGGCGGCCATTTCCTCCTCAGATGTCCCAGTACAACTGACGATTTCTTCTAATATACGATGCTTGTGGAAAAACCTGGTACTGAATGGACATTCTTTACCACAATTTTGATTTTGTGTACACCGCTCTAATGCAGGCAACACCTGTATTTAAACAAAAACATAAGATATAGAGAATACAATAATGCTTAAGCTCTACTGCATTAGTGTCTACAAGCACAAGGGATGTTTTCTTGAAAGGATTTACAGGTAAAGCAAGAAATTACCTGGAGTACTTTGCTATCTGTACATGGAAGTATGGACATGATGCTGGGACGGTTGAGCAATATCGATCCAATGATCAATTCAATGCTCAGGATGGGTACAATGAATATCTCGACATTATGACTTGGTGGAATAAGAATTTCTCTTGGATTTTCATAAATAAGGATGTTTTTGGTCTGCAAGAATTTTGCCAATGACATAGCTTAAAACCAAATTCAACAAGTAATGCACAAATCAATGGCACAAAAAGAACGGAAAGTACCTTGCGGCAAAATATTACTAACATCAAACCTTTAGAATAGTTGAAGTTTTGAACAAAGTGATTAAGGTTTGTGTACCAACTGCTATCCACATCTCCAAAGTTTGATATTACTGTCCTGGGCAAGAAGAAATTGAGTCGGGCTCTTTCCAGGGAAGAAGAATCCATAGATAAGAAGGGCATTTTATCACCCTCAAAATCAAATTGCAATAAATTTGGAGCTTGAATCATGATTTTTTCTATACTCTCCAACTTCGATAAGGTGACTTTGTTGAGTTTTTCAGTCTGAATCTCTATATGTTTCAGCTTATAACATCTTGTTAGATGCAACACTGAAATGTTTGGGAACTTGTGGAATACATCTCGAAACTGTTGGTCTGTGATGCTGGAACCAGTGAGCTCGAGTGTTTGTAAAGTATTGTTACCATCCAAAATATCAATTTTGCAAGGATGAAAATTTCCCTGATCAATACATTCTGTATAACTAAAGGATTCAAGTTTCGGAGCTTGGACAATCACACTATCAAGTTTGCATAATAGTACAGCCAAAGAGTGTAGATGTAACCGTCCAACAACATACAATTTGCTCATACCTTTGCAAGCCAGTACTCTTATATTCCTGATGGATGGGCATTTATCTATAACACTTTGCATTTGGGCATCTGAAATATGAACATTATACAAAAAAAGAGCCACAAGAGAACAAAATCTTATATGAGTGGTGCTAATATCAAATTCAAACTTGCACCTGCTTAACCACAATGTGTTGAGCTTTTTCGCATCATAAACAACATCAGGTAAGCTATAATACGACGAATCAATATCCGGAGCATGAATCACCAGCACCGAAACATTGACTTTAATAGCCGATTCAATCCAATGATCCAAATAAGGATCCAATTCTCGATCCCGATATGCAAGGAAGAATTTTGCAAGATATAAGTTTTGTTCAACATGGATTCGTAGGGGTCGATCAATCAACTTGACAAAATTTTCCAGGGGTATACAACTGTTGCCTTTACATTGACGGAACAGTAAATAAGGTCTTGAGAGCCAATAATAGTGCCATTTCTTGGATAAAACACAAGTTATCGCCGCCTCTCTGAGGTCGAGGTTAGTGCGACATAAGATGTGATGAATGATATGCACAGGCAATTCTGATATTCTGTCTTCTCCATCAACACTTTCTGCCATTAGGGTTTCTGATTTTGGTAGGTGCCGCCGTTTGCTATTAGGGTTTATAGCCACTTTTAAATAGTAGCCTCCAACATAGTTTAAGTAAATAGCCACTTTTAAATAGTAGCCTCCATCATAGTTTAAGTAAATAGCCACTTTTAGCTAACATCATATCTTAAGTAAATAGCCACTTGAAATAGTAGCCTACATCATATCTTAAGTAAATAGCTACTTTTAAATAGTAGCCACTCACTTGACATGCTTGGACAAATATATTCAAAGTTCAAGACACGAAACAACTCCAAAGTGTTTTAGCGTATATGTCTTTCTTACTTTGGAGGTGTGTGTATAAATAGGTCTAAGAGTCTGTTTGATATTGTTGTTGGGAGCGTAAAAATATTTCTTTTGAAAAATTAAGTGTTTTGACAAATTCTTAAAATTGTTTTTAAATAAAAATAAAAGTAGTTTTTCTATCATTGAGAAGAAGTTAAAAAATTGTGTTTCTTAAAAAAAAAAGTAGAAGCAGAAAATAATTTTTTTGAAGACTAAAATATCTCTTTCATATATAAATATTTACCAATATATCGATTATTTAATTAACATATCTCATAAGTTTGGTTAAGTTTCATTCAAAAAAATTATTTTATGTTGATATATTATTATTTATATTTTATATATTATTTTACATTTTATTTTACAGAGTTAGAAATAAAGGTAACAATGATATTTTAGTAGGGTAAAAAATATGAAGGGGTTTATTTATTTTTGTGGTGAATTTTCCGTATATAGTGGTTTAATTTGTAGAATGATTTTTAAATTTATGAATAAGTACATTTTAATTTAATTAAAATAAATTTTTCATTAAAATTTTTGTAATAGATATTAAAAATAGTTTCTCTTTATAAAATAATATTAATATGGAAAAAGGGCATGATATACCCCTCAGGCCTCAACTTTGCTAATTAGAACTGATATATCCCTCGTTATGAAAGTGGATCATATATACCCCTACTGTTATACAAATGACTCACATATACCTTTTTCCTCTAAACAAAGTGAAAAAAAAATTAATTTAAATTTTTAATTATTTTAAAAAAATAAAATATAATCCATATGTGGTTATATTTGATGCTCCTCACACATAATTTATTATTTTGACTTTTTTTGTTTCAATGACTTTCACATAATTTTTTTTTTTCACCAGGAGTATATTCTAAGCATAAAATTATTAGATTCTATATTTTTCATGTACAAAAAATAGAAAAATTGATGCTACATTGCTTCATAAAAACATCACTCAATATTAACAAGACAATTAGATCACCAAACATATATTATGATAAACCATGTAAAAGATAAAAATAATTAGGTTTCAAGATATTTTTGGTCATTCATTATATATTTACAATTCTTGAGAGATGTGATAATGTCAAATCATTTAATTTTTGTTGAAATGTTCTTTAAACCTACTAAAATTTACTCTCTTTTTTCTTATAACAATCGAATATTAGAAAGAATGTTCAAAAGCTTAATGAGATTATTTATGCCCACGCGAAGCGTGGATAAATTAACTAGTTTGTAATAATTAGAATTCAATATTAAAGAAAATGAAGACCAGCAAACAAGTCTGAAGGATTTTCAGTGCAAAAATGAGGCATTGGACTTGCATAAAATTGAATAAGTAAATGCACGCGTCCTACGCGACATAACACAAATAGGACATTACATCGGACACAAAACTGTCATGTAGGACGTAAACAAGGATAAATGTGTTCATTTGTTCAATTTTATACAAATTTATGTGTCTACTTATATACACATAAAGTTAGAGGGCATAAATATCAATTGAGGCCAAGTTAAAAGACATGTTTATGTATTATGCCAATTATTTATTTTTCTCAAACTTTTGCTTTGATGCATAGTAAATTTACTTATTACAACAAACCTCATGAGTTTCAGTTGCAAACAACAATTGCATCAACAGGGTGGGCTTATGGGTATTTTGTTACACTATCCACAAAATAGTGGAACACTCAACAAGATCAGTAACAGAGAGAAAATAAAGCTGAATCTCGTATCGGACCTGATCACGGAGAAATAAGTAAGCTTTCGTTATGTTTCTTTGGTATGTTCTTTTTTTGAGATGTCGTTCATTCGAAACATTCAATAAAGTAGCAGCTGATAATTTACCTTGAGCCATGCTGAGGAACCGTTAGAAGAAAATCAAAGATGTGGGCACGACACTGGGCCTATGTCCCACTTACATATACTAGTTCTCGACACGTGTATAGCCAGTCATGTAGAACATGATTTGTAAATAGTAGTAAACATTATTAAAATGAAACTTTGAATAAATACTGATGCATGAAAAAATAAAGTACAAGTTGTGAATAAATCGTCATACAGTGGACTTGTTTGTTGAGGTGAAGATGATTGGGTATTGTATGACTACAAAAATGAGCAATCAATTAGGTCCACAATAAAATCATATAGAAAGCAAAAAGGATGAAAACAACCTCTATATCATTGAGCTTCATGAGTGAATACTTCACCTCGAACTCGAGATCTACCAAAGATGACAACAAGAGAGGCAATGGGCTCGTGAACCAATTATCTGCCACTGTCAGCTTGATTAGAAGTGATTTGAATTTGCAAGAACAGAACAGAGTGGTACTTTCCATTTTTCAAGTTATGGGACTTCTGTTCCATTTCTTGATTTCTGCCGGTTCAAACATGCAAGGAAAGGCGTGGATAGATATTTAATTGAGTTTCTACATGCTTATACAGTTATACCACTCCAATCACGTCTCTGTGTGGTATTGAAGCAGCCAATATATTTAATACTAAACGCTGGTAGTTCATGTTTACCTAGGAAATGCAGGAACTAGGCAGTTTTATACCATGGAACGATATGGCAGTGGTACTTTTTGCTGCTATCTATGCTTTGATAAGAAGATACTAGTTTTGGGAAGTGTGGTTTCAAGTAGATATTGATGGAGACTGACTCGAATTTTAGAAGGAACAGTAGTCACACCATGGAGTGTATTAAGTCTCTGCTCAACTGGGACAAGGCGGGTTGAAAGTTTTGTGAGTTAATTTTCCGAATTTGTCACACATACACAAACACTTGATCCGTCATACTCTAATTTTGGGTCTTCCTACGACAAATGGAGGCCTTGAGATGTGATAATACAAAAAATAATGAAATGAAGACCTGTTAACAGTAAAATTTAGCACACTTTCATCCACTGCCTTCTTTCCATACAATCCAACAATTCCATAAAATTTATATTTCATGGATTTGATTGCAAGTATAAAGATGTAATCAAAGTTGGAGTCTTAGACATAACCAAAAATATGCAAAATAGAAAATGTATATAAGTAGTAATAGATCATACATATTCTGAACACGCAAATTAACTCTATATTCTGAATTCCCATGTTAACATGAGATTAGTCGCTTGGTCAATTAGAGAGGTGGATTTCAACCAGGAATACCAAATGGAGGCCGTTCCCTCCTCAACTGCCCCAGTACAACTGCTGACTTCTTTTAATTTATGATGATTGTGGAATAACTCGGTATTGAATGGACATTCTTTACCACATTTTTGCTTTTGTGTACACCTTTTTAGTGCAGACAATACCTGTATTTAAAGAAAAACATAAGAAATAGAGAATACAATAATGCCTATGAGAAATCAACATAAATCAACCCTTTAGAATTGTTAAGCTACCCAGTACAACTGCTGACTTCTTTTAATTTATGATGATTGTGGAATAACTCAGTATTGAATGGACATTCTTTACCACATTTTTGCTTTTGTGTACACCTTTTTAGTGCAGACAATACCTGTATTTAAAGAAAAACATAAGAAATAGAGAATACAATAATGCCTATGAGACAAGCAATCAACATAAATCAACCCTTTAGAATTGTTAAGCTCCAATGTCTTAGTGTCTACAACAAGAGACGTTTTTGAAAGGATTTCTAGGTAAAGCACGAAGTTACCTGGAGTGCTTTGCTATTTGTACATGGAAGAATGGACATGATCTTGGGATTGTTGATCATTAACTTTCTAATGATCGATTCAACATCCAGTAAGGGTGCAATGAAAATCTCGATATCATTACTTGGAGGAATAACAATTTCTCTTGGATTTTCATAAATAAGGATGTTGTTGGTCTGCAAGAATTTTGTCAATGGCATAGCTTAAACCAAATTCAACAAATGGTGCATAAATCAAAGACAGAAAAAGAATGGAAAGTACCTTGCGGCAAAATATCACTAACATCAAACCTTTAGAATAGTTGAACTTTTGAACAAAGTGATGAATATTTATGTACCAACTTCTGTCCACTGATCCAAAGTTTGTGCTTGTCGAGAAGAAATTGAGTTGGGATCTTTCCAGGGAAGAAGGATTCATAGATGGGACGGGCATTTTATCACCATAATAATCAAATTCCAATAAATTTGATGCTTGAATCGTGACTTTTTCCAGACTCTTCAACCCTACTAAAGTCAATCTCTTGAGTTTTTCACTCTGAATCTCTATATTTTTCAGGTTAAAGCACCATGTTAGATCCAATTCTAAAATGTTTGGGAACTTGTAGGATACATCTCGAAACTGTTGGTCTGTGATGCTGGCACCAATGAGCTTGAGTGTTTGTAAAGTATTGTAACCATCCAAAATATCAATTTTGCAAGGACGATCAGTATGCTCTTCATATTTAAAGCATTGAAGATTTGGGGCCTGGAGTATCACACTAGAATTTGCAGTCAACAACAATCAAATTCTCCAGATGTACAGGGCCACAAACTTGCAATTTGTTTATTCCTCGGCAATCGACTAGGGATAAATTTCTGATGAACGGGGATCTATTGATAATTCTTTGCAATTGAGCATCTGATATACTGACACAATGCAAATAAAGATCCTCAAGACAATCAAATCTTATGGGAGTGGTGCTAATATCAAATTCAAACTTGCACTTTCTTAATTGCAATATTGTTAGCTTTTTCGCATCATAAATAACATCAGGTAAGCTATATGGTCTTAAAGAGGAAGCATTAATCTCCAGCACTCTGACTTTAAGTTTAAAAGCCAATTCAATCCAAGTATCCACGTGAGAATCCAATTTTGTCTCACGATACATAAGGATGAATTGTTCAAGATGTAATTTTTGTTCGACATGGGATCGCAGGGATTGATCAACCAACTTGACATAGTTTTCCAGGGGCATATATTTTTTGCCTTGAAATTGATAGAATATGAGATTAGGTCTTGAAGTCCAACAATAGTACCATCTCTTGGACAAGATACAACTTCTCGCCGCCTCTCTCACGTTGAGTTTAGTGCAGCACAAGATTTGATGAATAATATGCACAGGCAATTCTGATATTCTGTCTTCTCCATCAACACAAACTCTTTTCGCCATACTATATTGCATCGTTTTTTGTTTTGTTTTGTTTTGTTTTGTTGATGCCGTCGTATGTCCACTTTTAAGGGTTTTACTTGGATTCCTAGTGGGAGTTGATCACTAAAAGGGCTCCATCATATATTAAGTGAATAGCCACTTTTAACACCTTCTGTTAAATAGTAGCCACTATTAATATTCAGCCACTCTTTTGACCTACTTAACAAAGTTACCTACCTTTTTAGATTATGTGATGACTGATGGTATACACTTACTTAAATACTCAATTGATGAATAAATTTCAGTTTTTACTGGAGGATTTTCTTTTTTATCGTCTTTAAGCAATGATGACTGTAGGAATATTTGTCTTAGATAATGTTAATATGGTGTTCCCAATAAATATGATTGTAATCAACTTTGTTACTGAAGTCAATAAAAACAGTGTGATATCGACAGGAGCTTTATTCGAATCTTTGGCTACCAGATCATCTTTGACCTTTGCCGCAAATGTAGGTTTTGATGGAGTTGTTGACACCCAATTTTGACCCTCCTCGATGGGAATTAATTTGCGAGCTTCTTAGTCCTTAAACAATTTAAAATAATTAGTTTTATAAAATCCAAAACACTTTTCAAAGTTATTTTAAGTGATTTAGTCAATTTTCATAATTTATAAATAATATATATATATATATATATATATATATATATATATATATATATATTTCTTATATAGTTCATGCATATAATTAGTATATTTTATAAACATTTCGAAAATCATCTCAAAAGATTTTAGTTTTAGTAAGTATTTTATTAAATTAGTTTAGCTTAAATTATGGTTATAATTTTGAATCATTAATTTACAATTAAGTTAATTATTTTATTTCGTTAAAGATTAAAAAGCTCGTTAATTAATTTATGAAAATTTGTCTTGTTGCAATTTTTAGTCAATTTCTTATCCTATTCTTAACCCTTTAAAAGACCAAAAAATGGGCATGTTCCCACAACCCAATTCTTCCTATTTCCAAACCCAAATCTGAGCTTAATTCTTTTAATACCAAGCTCAAAATCCTTTCCAATACATAATCCAGCCCATTCCTTTTTACACCAACAATACATTCAACATACCAATACCCAACAATACAATACACAACGTACAACAACAGCAAACCGACCCCTCTGCGTCTTCTTCTCCAGCAGTATGCGACCCGACCCAAACAACCCCATACTCATCTTCTTCTTCTGCTTCACGTGAGAATCGAAATCCCAGCGAAAATCGCGATGCAAACCCAAAAATTTCATCCAACTACCCTGCAAAATCCATACCCTGCAGACCCACCACCCTCGTGTCTCTTTTCCCCCTTTCTAAGGGATTTTCAAATCCCTTCCACTGTTGTTTTGAAAATGGGCAGAAGGAATTCGATTTTTAAATTTGAAATTTCACCCCTTTCCCCCCTTATCGATTCCATTATCCCCTCTATATAAACCCATTTCTTTTACTGTTTTAAGGGATTTTTTTTTTGGGAGCGGAAACAAAGAGAATAGCTTAAGCAAAAGTTGGTTTGAATACACGCGAAATACATTCTAGAATAGAGAAGTTGACTCGTTTATAATCTTAGGTCCATTTCTTTTTGTGTTTCCCATTGCTCTTTTACAAGTTATTCGAATTCGAAGTAGTTCAGATTCTGCCTCAATTCCTGTTTTTCGTCCGTCTTCACGTTAGTGTAAATAGTGAGGTTGTCTTCGAGATCGTCTCGTCCCTGTTTCGCTGCCCGAAAAGAGGTGATTTCTCTTCTTAATTTTGGTTTATTTGGTTCTTCGCTGTTTCATGCTTTCATTTAAGTGTCCTTAATAGTTTTTAGTTTTTAATAGCTAAATCAACTTGATCATTGTCTCTGTTATTTCGTGACTTGTTCTTGGTGGATTTATGAAGTTGTCTGTGATCGAATGTCATCCTTAATGTTATCGTTTGTTTATTTCATCCTAGTTTGGTCACTTTTGCTATGAACATAAAAGAAGCTACGTTAAGCTCAATTCGGTTTCATGGGATTGATTACACTCTCGTCTCCATTTAGCGCTATAACCTTCGATTTTGAATCTAGGTTGTTAATGCTTTAGCTTAAATTCAGTCTCATCCTAGCCTACTGTGTGTGATTTTCATTGGTTATTTGTTTAAGCTCATAGGCTGCCTCTTGAGTTTTACTTTTCATTTGACTCATTTTAGGTGTGTTATATTGTCACGCCCCGAGCCTACACCCTGGGTGGGACCGGCACCCGGAGACCATTTCTGGCCCCAAGCGAACCCTTGGCCTGGCTTTCTTAACTCAGCGGAAACCTAACCCAACAGAATAACTCAATGCAATGCAATATTACAAAATAACTTAACTTATAAAATATGGCCATAAAGGCAACTCGAATCTCAAAATAGAATATTTACATATATACATAGATGAGAGACTCAAAACTAATTGACTGACTGTCTGTCTATGAAGCCTCTAAAATAATGAGATGGATGTTGGGACAGACCCCGCAACATCCTAATAAAAAAAAACTAAGAACACAAAATAATTGAGTCCTCCGAAATGCAAGGAGGCTCACCACTAACTCTGGAGTGCTCAACTGGATTAACGACGTGCAGGATGCTAATCCGGGGTACCTGTATCTACATCATAAGACGATGCAGGTCAACTGGCATCAGTACATGGAATGTACGAGTATGCGAGCGAGAAAACTAAGCAACATAGGCTAGAAAGAAATTTGGAAGAAACTGAAAAGTTTACCTTGCTCAACTCAACTTTACCTGACTGACTTCTCTTAATATAAGGCAATTTAAAACAAGTGCGATATAAAGAAAGACTGTTTAAAACATGCTATAAACTCTGTGTTTATACAAGGATACAATAAACATGAGATGTATATAGAAATACAATTGAACTGATGTATATAAAATACAATAATTTCTGTGTATAAAAATACAATAACTGTTGTGGGAGTTTCTCTAACCGACAACCATCACATAAAAGCTATAGTGATGATACAACGATCGACCTCACGCTGCCAGAGCATCTTATACCCGGCCAAAGGTATAAGACCTGAAATGCCTAATGGATCCACTAGTCTAATATGAAAAGGATTCATCTAAAAAGTAGGATCCTTTTCTACTCATGGTGGCTAACATGGTTCTATGGGGGCTGTGGGTTCTTTGAACGCTCCCCCAATTCGGTGCTCGATACTACTCCTAAAAATGTACTGGCTCTTATGTTTTTAAAACATTTATCTTCCTGCTGATTGAGATAATTACTCAAAAAAAAAACTATCCCGAAGGCTCTTTGGAAATCTCAGTTTCCAACCTTGTTTAAATGTAAAGACATTTCTTTAAAACTTGTTTGGAAATACATAGTTCCCTAATAATTTTGAGAAATGAACTCAACTTTAAACTCTTTACTCAACTTGAAACTTGAGACTCTTTACTTAGATTGAAACTCTAAGCTCTTTGCTTGACTTGACACTTGAGTCTAAAAAATGAAGTTAAAACGTTTAATAAAGACTCTTGAACAACTTTACAACTTGCTTGACTTGCTTAACTTCTAAGCTTAACTCTTAACTTCTAACTTCACTTGACTTCTAACTAACTCTCCTTGAATTAAAATATAACTTCACTTGACTTGGAAACTAACTTCACTTGACTTGGAATCTAACTCTCCTTAAATTGGAATTATGAATTCAAGGTGTTTGATCACATGTTATGAGTAAGTTCTTGAGTTTTAGAAGTACCTTGGAGTGTTGGAAACAACTAGGAAACATAGGTATAATACCTAGGAACATGTATGAAAAAGTGGGGAATGAAGGTAATGGGAAGGATTGGCGTCTTTGGCGCTTTAAGAGGCGCGGGGCGCCAGCCCTCGAAGCTCAGAAGGACTGCTGGGCATTTCTGCCAGGCGTTCTGCCCCAAGGGGAAATTTCAGCATCCCTTTTTGGGGTGCGCTGGCTGGCGCAACAGCCCAGCCCTTTTCCCCCAAAAATCCGACTCTTCTCCTTCATTTTTCCAACTCTAAACCTCTTTACCTTCAATGGTTCCAGCCCCTATACACTTAGCATCATAAACCCCTCAACATATAGTAGATTCAGCTTAAGAACACAGCTGGAAATAGATCCCTCATCAACAAGAACTTCAACAACACAACCAAAATAAATCTTTTCTTGGAATTAAAAACGAGTTGGTGTGTGGGGGTATGAACCAACCAACACTAAGGATCATAAAATCCCTCAACATACAAGAGATTCAACTCAAAAACACAACTAAATCATGTCCCAAATCAACAAGGGACTTCAACAACACAACCAACAACTCCAAACAACACAACCAATCTTTTCTCAATAATAAAACAAGTTTGGTGTGTGGGGGAAAGAATCAACCCATCACTATGAACTCACATACCTATTAGGGATCACACCCGATGATTTCCATGACGATCTTTGACGGAAACTCCTTGATCTCCTCTTCTTCTTCTCTTCTTTCTCTCTTCTTCTCTTCTTCACTCAAGAACCCTAACTCTTACTCTTTTAAAATGGAACAAAAATGATCTACAATCAGTCTAACACAACAATATAACCTCAAGAGAAATGATTTGTGAAAAGACCAAAATGCCCTTAAATTTCCGAACGGACTCCCTGCCAACTGCCCAACTTTCAAAGGGCATAAGTCACTCATACGAACTCGGAATCGAGCAAACTCGGTGGCGTTGGAAAGATCGTTCCAAGGGATTTCCAAACATAACTAGAACTACTCCTGGATCATCCTGAGTTAGGAGTTATGACTGCTCAAATTTGGCCAAAAACTCACAGATTTCCACACTTAGCCAAATTTTCAGATTTTGAATTTTTCCAAAAATGACTACTTCCAATTTCAAGCTTCTTCATATTTATTTTAAATTATCGTATGTTACAATATCTCCCCCTTGGAAATATTCGTCCTCGAATGAGGTTACTCTTACAAGGCTAAGGGTGTAACGTCAATTCAAACACCCAACAAGCAATCATGCAACAACAAAAACATGCCCACTATAATTTAAAGAGAACTAAGAAGGAAATTAATACCTTGATCTGCGGATTCAACGAGATATGGATATCTCTTCTTCATGTCTTTTTCGGCTTCCCAAGTAGCTTCCTCAACAAATTGGTTCCTCCAAAGGACCTTGACTAAGGCTACATCCTTTGTTCTCAACCTACGAACTTGCCGATCTAAAATCCTAACACGAATCTTCCCATAAGATAAGTTATCCTTGATCTTAATACTTTCAGTCTGCAGGATCAATGAAGTATCGCCTATGCACTTCTTCAACATAGAAATATGAAATATCGGATGGACCGCTGCTAGTTCATGTGGTAGCTCCAACTCATAAGCTACATTGCCAACCCTCTTGACTATGCGATAAGGTCCAATATATCAGGGACTGAGTTTCCCCTTCTTACCAAACCTCATAACCCTCTTCATGGGTGAAACTTTCAAATATACGCAATCATCTACTTCAAACTCTAATGCCCGTCTCCTAACATCGATATAGGACTTCTGGCGACTCTGTGCCGTTTTCAACCTCTCTTGAATCACTTTCACTTTCTTCATAACTTGGGGAACTAAGTCTGGTCCTATCAACCCTGCTTCACCAACTTCAAACCATCCAATAGGAGATCTACATCTTCTCCCATAAAGAGCTTTGTATGGAGCCATTTGGATGCTGGAGTGATAATTGTTGTTGTAGGTAAATTCAATGAGAGGTAGGTGATCATCCCAATTACCTTTGAAATCGATCACACAAACCCTCAACATATCTTCTAAAGTCTGAATAGTACGTTCTGCTTGCCCATCAGTTTGAGGATGAAAGGCGATACTTAAGTTCACCTTCGAACCCAAGCCTTCGAAAAAAGATTTTAACTGTGCAAATGCGTGTACCTCTATCTGAAATAATGGAGATTGGGACTCCATGAAGTCTCACTATCTCTTGAATATATAACTTGGCATAATCTTCTGCTGAAAGGGTAGTCTTTACTGGTAGAAAATGAGCTGACTTTGTCATTCTGTCGATAATTACCCAAATAGAATTATGCTGTCTCCGAGACCTTGGCAACCCTGTGATGAAATCCATATTGATCACCTCCCATTTCCATTCCGAAAGTTCTATTCTCTGAGCCAAACTACCGGGCCTTTGGTGCTCGACTTTCATTTGTTGGCAATTTGGACACTTAGAAACAAACTATGCAATGCCTTTCTTCATGCCATTTCACCAATAAACTTCTCGCAAATCACGATACATCTTGGTGGAACCCGAATAAATGGAATATCTGGAGCTATGAGCTTTCTCCATAATCTTCTCTTAGAGTCCATCTACCACAGATACACACAATCTACCTTGATATCTCAATGCACCATCTCCCCCTTGTTCAAAAGCTAATACTCTTTGCTTTTGAAAATTTTCCTTCAACTCAAGCAAAATGGGATCTTAATCTTGCTTCTCTTTTACTTCTGACATTAATGATGACTCGGCCCCATTCACCACCGCTATTCCTCCTTCTGCGAAATCTATAAGTCTGACTCCCAGGCATGCCAGTCTGTGCACATCTTTTGCTAACTCTCTCCTTCCTTCTTTAATATGGGCGGTGCTACCCATAGACAACCTGCTTAAAAAATCAGCAACAACGTTAGCCTTACCTAGGTGGTAAAGAATACTAAGGTCATAGTCCTTAAGTAATTCTAACCACCTCCTCTGTCTGAGATTAAACTCTTTCTGAGTAAGCACATATTGAAGGCTTTTGTGATCAGTAAATACATCGACGTGTACACCATACAAGTAATGACGCCATATCTTCAAAGCAAATACTACAGCAGCTAGCTCTAAGTCATGGGTTGGGTAGTTCTTCTCATGAACCTTCAACTGTCTGGAAGCATAAGCTATAACCTTGCCATTCTGCATTAAGACACGACCTAAACCAACTCTAGATGTATCATAATACACCACAAAACCTTGAGTACCTTCTGGTAACGTCAAAACTAGAGTTGTAATCAACTTCTTTTTCAATTCCTGAAAGCTGTTCTCACAAGCTTCAGACCATTGAAATTTCACTGTCTTCTGAGTCAACTTGGTCAAAGGAGATGCAATAGATGAGAACCCCTCCATAAACCTTCTATAATAGCCGGCTAAACCCAAGAAACTTCTAATTTCAGTTGGAGATGTGGGTCTAGGCCAATTCTACACTGCCTCAATTTTTCGAGTATCAACTTTAATTCCATCACTGGACACAATGTGGCCTAGGAACACCAAAGATTTAAGCCAAAATTCACACTTAGAGAACTTGGCATACAACTCCTTGTCTTTCAAAGTCTGAAGAACTGTTCTGAGATGACTTGCATGATCTTCTTCATTCCTTAAATAGACTAGTATATCATCAATAAAGACAATAACAAATATATCTAAATAAGGTTTGAAGACTCTATTCATCAAATCCATGAAAGCTGCCGATGCATTGGTCAAACCAAAGGACATGACCAAAAACTCATAATGACCATACCTGGTTCTGAAAGCTGTCTTTGGAATATCACATTCCCTTATTCTTAACTGATGGTAGCCTGATCGGAGGTCAATCTTCGAAAAACAAGTAGCACCCTGAAGCTGATCGAAAAGATCATCAATCCTTGGAAGAGGGTACTTATTCTTGATGGTAACCTTATTCAACTGGCGGTAGTCTATACATATTCTAAGGGAACCATCCTTCTTTCTCACAAATAAGACCGGAGCACCCCAAGGCGAGACACTTGGTCGAATGAAACCTTTATCTAGGAGATCTTTCAACTGCTCTTTCAACTCTTTCAACTCTGCTGGTGCCATTCTATAAGGCGGAATATAGATAGGACGAGTATCAGGAATAAGATCTATGCCGAACTGTATTTCTCTCTAAGGAGGAATTTCGGGTAGATCATCAGGAAAAACTTTTGGAAACTCTCTTACTATAGGAACTGACTCGAAAGAAGGCATCTCAACACTAAAGTCATGAACTCGGACTAAGTGATAGATACAACCCTTCGAAACTAACTTTCTTGCCTTAAGGTACGAAATGAAACGACCCTTAGGCACTGCTGAACTACAACTCCACTCTAAGACTGGCTCATTCGGAAACTAAAACTTGACTGCTCGAGTTCTACAATCTATCGATGCATAACAAGCATGAAGTCAATCCATACCTAAAATGACATAGAAATCTACCATGTCTAACTCAACCAAATCAGCCCTGGTGCTCTTGTGACTGATGGAAATAGGACAATCACAATAGACTCTTTTTGCTAGAATAGATTCTCCAACAGGGGTAGAAACACAAAAGGGTTCACAAAGTCTTTCAGGAAGAACCTCAAACTGATTTGCAACATAAGGAGTTACAAGCGATAAACTTGCTCCTGGATCTAGCAAAGCATACACATCAAAAGCGAAGACCTTGATCATACCAGTGACAACATTTGGAGAATTCTCTTGCTCATGACGACCGGTGATTGCATAAAGATAGTTTGCTCCTCCACCGATACTAGAAATAGCTCCTCTAGGTGCCATCCTGTCTAGGGGAACAACTAAAGAAGACTGTGCTTTATTGCCCCCATTACCCTGCCTATTCTTTGGACACTCTCGCATGAAATGTCCATTCTGACCACACTTGAAACAACCAATGGAGCCCTCTCGACAAATACCTGAGTGGTTCCTACCACACTTGGCGCAGGCAGGAGGCTTACTACTCCCTTGTGCCACACTACCCAAAGATTGTGCTGGTCTAGCCCTGAAGTCCTTCGAATTCTGAACATTAAATTCACCTCTGTATCTGGGTGCAGGTGCTCTAGCAGATGATGGAGCAGGTCCCTTTTGCCTTTGCTGAAAGGAGGAACGGTTTGAATTACCTCTCTGCTGCCCGGACTCGTTCTCGGTCTTAGCTCTCTTATTTCTAAACTCTTCTCTGTCCTTCAGCTTTTCTTTCTCAACCTGTTGTATATAAACCATCAACCTTGATATCTCCATGTCCCCGATAAGCATTGCAGCCCTACCTTCCTTGCTCGACAACCGAGATAGCCCAGCAACAAACAAGCTCATTCTATTTCTCATGTCCGCAACCTTCTCCAGAGCATAGCGGGATAATTGTGTGAACTTCAAACTGTACTCATGAACACTCAAGGACTCCTGCTTAAGTGTGAGAAACTCACGTACCTTGGCCTCTCTCAATTCTTGAGGAAAGAAATGCCCCAAGAAAGCTTCCTCAAAATAGGCCCAACTTGCAGGTGGTGCATTCTCAACTCTGCCCCCTTTCCACTGATCGAACCAAGTTCTAGCAACATCCTTCAATTGATATGCAACTAGTTCAACCCGCTCAATATTTGCCACATGCATCACATCAAAAATCTTCTTCAACTCCTCAATGAAGTTCTCTGGATCCTCAATAGTACTCGAACCCATGAAATTCGGAGGATTCATCCCCAAGAACTCACGAATCCTTGAAGTGTCAGATCCTTCATGTCGAGCTCCTCTTTGCTGACCAATTTGATTAGTCACAGCTTGACTCAGAATTCTAATTTCCTCTCTGAACTCGGCATTAGAAACTTCCCCTTGATCTTGCACTCCCAGGGCATAAGGTAACTCTTGCTCATTAACATAATGTCTAGGAAGACGCCCTCTACCAACTCTTTGTGGAGGCATGATTATCTGAAAACACGCGCAAGCACGGATTAGAAAGAAACTGTTTAGAGATCAACTCTATCGCATGAAATGAGTGTGAAAGAAATGAGAAATCTTCCTACATGTTGCAGCCTCCCAATTATATATGTGGCGCGCTTCACACCGATAACTAGGACTCTACAGACACGGCTTCATAGACTCCCTAGGACTCTTGAACTATGTGCTCTGATACCAAGTTTGTCAAGCCCCGAGCCTACACCCTGGGCGGGACCGACACCCGGAGACCATTTCTGGCCCCAAGAGAACCCTTGGCCTGGCTTTCTTAACTCATCGGAAACCTAATCCAACAGAATAACTCAATTCAATGCAATATTACAAAATAACTTAACTTATAAAATATGGCCATAAAGGCAACTCGAATCTCAAAATAAAATATTTACATATATACATAGATGATAGACTCAAAACTAATTGACTGACTGTCTGTCTATGAATCCTCTAAAATACTGAGATAGATGTTGGGATAGACCCCGCAACATCCTAATAAAACAAAAACTAAAAACATAAAATAATTGAGTCCTCCAGAATGCAAGGAGGCTCACCACTGACTCTGGAGTGCTCAGCTGGATCAACGACGTGCAGGATGCTGATCCGGGGTACCTGTATCTGCATCATAAGACGATGCAGGCCAACTGGCATCAGTACATGGAATGTACGAGTATGCGAGCTGGAAAACTAAGCAACATAGGCTAGAAGGAAATTTGGAAGAAACTGAAAAGTTTACCTTGCTCAACTCAACTCTACGGATCGACTTCTCTCAATATAAGGCAATTTAAAACAAGTGCGATATAAAGAAAGACTGTTTAAAACATGTTATAAACTCTGTGTTTATACAAGGATACAATAAGCCTGAGATGTATATAGAAATACAATTGAACTGATGTATATAAAATACAATAATTTATGTGTATAAAAATACAATAACTGCTGTGGGAGTTTCTCTAACCGACAACCATCACATAAGAGCTATAGTGATGATACATCGATCAACCTCACGCTGCCAGAGCATTTTATACCCAGCCAAAGGTATAAGAATTGAACTGCCTAATGGATCCACTAGTCTAATATGAAAAGGATTCATCTAAAAAGTAGGATCCTTTTCTACCCATGGTGGCTAACATAGTTCTATGGGGGCTGTGGGTTCTTTGAATGCTCCCTCAATTCGGTGCTCGATACTACTCCCAAAAATATACTGGCTCTTATGTTTTCAGTGTTCGATACTACTCCCAAAAATGTACTGGCTCTTATGTTTTTAAAACATATATCTTCCTGCTGATTGAGATAATTACTCAAAAAAAAAACTATCCCGAAGGCTTTTTGGAAATCTCAGTTTCCGACCTTGTTTAAATGTAAATACATTTCTTTAAAACTTGTTTGGGAATACATAGTTCCCTAATAAATTTGAGAAATGAACTCAACTTTAAACTCTTTACTCAACTTGAAACTTGAGACTCTTTACTTAGATTGAAACTCTAAGCTCTTTGCTTGACTTGACACTTGAGTCTAAAAAATAGAGTTAAAACGTTCAATAAATACTCTTGAACAACTTTACAACTTGCTTAACTTCTAAGCTTAACTCTTAACTTCTAACTTCACTTGACTTCTAACTAACTCTCCTTGAATTGAAATATAACTTCACTTGACTTGGAAACTAACTTCACTTGACTTGGAATCTAACTCTCCTTGAATTGGAATTATGAATTCAAGGTGTTTGATCACATGTTATGAGTGAGTTCTTGACGTTTAGAAGTACCTTGGAGTGTTGGAAACAACTAGGAAACATAGGTAGAATACCTAGGAACATGAATGAAAAAGTGGGGAATGAAGGTAACGGGAAGGATTGGCGTCCTTGGCTTTCTAAGAGGCGCGGGGCGCCAGCCCTTGAAGCTCAGAAGGACTGCTGGGCATTTCTGCTAGGCGTTCTGCCCCAAGGGGAAATTTCAGCATCTCTTTTTGGGGTTCGCTGGCTGGCGCAACAGCCCAGCCCTTTTCCCCCAAAAATCTGACTCTTCTCCTTCATTTTTCCAACTCTAAACCTCCTTACCTTCAATGGTTCCAGCCCCTATACACTTAGCATCATAAACCCCTCAACATACAGTAGATTCAGCTCAAGAACACAGCTGGAAACATATCCCTCATCAACAAGAACTTCAACAACACAACCAACAACTTCAACAACCAAAATAAATCTTTTCTTGGAATTAAAAACGAATTGGTGTGTGGGGGTATGAACCAACCAACACTAAGGATCATAAAATCCCTCAACATACAAGAGATTCAACTCAAAAACACAACCAAATCATGTCCCAAATCAACAAGGGACTTCAACAACACAATTAACAATATCAACAACACAACCAACAACTCCAAACAACACAACCAATCTTTTCTCAATAATAAAACGAGTTTGGTGTGTGGGGGAAAAAATCAACCCATCACTATGAACTCACATACCTATTAGGGATCACCCCTGACGATTTCCACGACGATCTTTGACAAAAACTCCTTGATCTCCTCTTCTTCTTCTCTTCTTTCTCTCTTCTTCTCTTCTTCACTCAAGAACCCTAACTCTTACTCTTTTAAAATGGAAAAAAAATGATCCACAATCAGTCTAACACAACAATATAACCTCAAGAGAAATAATTTCTGAAAAGACCAAAATGCCCTTAAATTTCCGAACGGACTCCCTGCCAACTGCCCAACTTTCAAAGGGCATAAGTCACTCATACGAACTTGGAATCGAGCAAACTCGGTGGCGTTGGAAAGATCGTTCCAAGGGCTTTCCAAAAATAACTGGAACTACTCCTGGATCAACTTGAGATAGGAGTTATGACTGCTCAAAGTTGGCCAAAAACTCACTAATTTCCACACGGCCAAATTTCCAGATTTTGAATTTTTCCAAAAATGACTACTTCCAATTTCAAGGTTTTTCATATTTATTTTAAATTTTCGTATGTTACATATATGGTGTAAATCTAAGTATTCATGTTATGTTTATATTTCTCTGATCTGGGTTCTCTGATTATTAATGCCTCGTGAAGCTTTATTATGTTGAAGGATTGGTGTTTCAATCTCCGAATATAGAATGTAGTTTATGTGTGATCGTCCTCTGATTTCACCTCGTTATATTTTTAGTTACCTAGTTTGGTTCAAACCCATATGTTTTGGATTCGTTCACATTTGACTTGTCTTATGATTCATGGTTTAAATCTGCTCAAAATACTACTCTTATCTGCTAATTTAGTGTTTAATTTGAAGTCCTCATTGCTTATCTTGATCTATTTCTTTTAATTGATTCCCTGATTTATTTATCCTGAGTCCTCTTTTAAATTAAGTTTCGTTCAAATATTTGTCTAAATATGTGTTGGGTTAGTTGCAAAGATTTATTCATATGGATAGGTTGAAAATGGTTGGTCCGCTTACTTTAGATGTCAAAGGCTAGTAAGTTCATGTCTAAATAAGATAATTCTTATTTGATCTTTACCAGTGGCAGACCCAGGATTTTCGTTCAGGGGGTTCGAGAAATAAAAGCATAAACATGTAAATAAGCCTTTAGAAATGGGATCCTTGAATTCTTTTGGGTTTAAAAGCACACTTTTAGCATGTTTTTTAAAAAACTTGAAAAACAGAACTGAAAATTAAAAAAAATTGGAACTAAAAAAGAAAAAAAAAAACGCTGTCACAGGGAATCGAACTGGGGACGTGATGGTTAATTTCAAGGGGACTTGCCACTGAGCCATTAATTTCTCTTTGTCATTGAGGGGGTTCAAAATATATATATCTACAAAAATACAGAAAATTTACCTTATATATACAGTGTAATTTTTTGCCGAGGGGGTTCAGGTGAACCCCCTGGAACCAACATGGGTTCGCCCCTGATCTTTACAGATGATGTTGTGCATGCGTACATTTTTGTAAAGTTCACTTGGTCATGAGTTAGGTTCTTATGCTGCCCTGAAGGTGGGTTATTTAGTCATAATATGTGATTTTAATGCACTAGTTTTCTTTGACAAAGAATGATAATGTTGCGGTTATATACTAATACTCTTTATTATTTTCCTATGCATGGTTTGTTCTCCAAATGAGTTCAATTGGACTCACGTTTCCCCCTGCATCTTCGTGTTGGGATGGAACCCAACAAAACCTTCTTTATCGAGTCAGCCTCGTCATTCATCCGAACAAAAGGGAAACTTAAATAATAAGTTTCGAAAGGCTGAAACATAGCTTGTATTCACTGATATACGGCGATATACACTGACATATATGGTAAAAATGCAGCAGCCACAGGTTGAGGTCGGGAATAAAAAATGCAGGTGTTCGGAAGCAAGAAATACATGAAAAAGGGCTAAGAAATGACCGATATACATCGATAAACATCAGCTGTATACCAAAAACGGGTTTTGGTTAAACCCCAAAAATACCAACGAATTTGGCCCAAGAAAGGCCCAAATTCAACCTCTCTCCGTTACTCTTAAATTATTTAATTATAATTATTTATTATTTGTTGTTTAACTCTAATTTTATAATCGTAAATCAACTTAGTTGGATCCCCAAAAGACGAACTATTTCTCTGTGTTGTTTTGTTTCTAACAAATCTCATTTTATCAACTTTTGTATTGTCATTTATAATCTTTAGTCAATTTTTTTTCCCTTTATTTTATTAGTTTAAAATAGTTTTTCGTAAACCAAAAATGACTCAAATAAAAACCAACTAATTTAGTTTCAATTCTAATTACTTGTCTCTAATTCAAATATTTCAATTAAGGTCCTATTTTCTTAAAAATAAAAATAAAAATTGCTATTTGTTTAACTATTTTCTCAAAGTTAATCTAATAATGTTAAATTATTATTATAAAATACTTACTTAGTCATTTTCTCAAGAAGGTTAGCCAAAACTTTTATTCTTCAATTAATTTAAAATAATTTTCATGCTTTAATGTATTAAATTGATTTAAATTGTTATTTCAAAAATGCATTAAATAAATTCTAATTAATCTAGTTTTATTAATATTTCAATCACTTGTATTTCGAGTCAAATATTTCATTTTGAACCCCTTTCTCTAAAAAATAAAAATAAAATAAAATGTGTCATTTATTTAACTTTTTTTTAGTTAACCAAATATTGTAAATTACTCTTCTTATGTTACATCACCTTTTCTAAAGATTAGTCAAAAATATATTTTAGTCAAGTCGCAGGTCAACCGCATGTTAGCGGACACTTCGAATGCTTAAACCCTTCTAGAAGTGTAAATTGAATCCCGAACCTTCTTAGGTATTTTCAAATGATTTTTTTTCTGTTTAAATCTTTGAAAATTATAACTTTTCTTAATTTCTTTAAAAAAATAAGTGGCGACTCTTTCTAAGTATTTCTCAATTTATTTTATACTTAGAACATTTCAAAAAGTGACTTTTCTAAAGATAGGGAAATTACGACACAACAGGAGTAATATTCTTTTTCCCATTCTTTTGCATCAGATTTGCTCTTCTTTGGAAGTATTAGCTTTGGTAGAGTTGTTGATTGAGGGTTGAATGTCTAAATTGGGAAAAACAGGGGAATTTTGGTTGTTTTTGTTTTGAAGAGTTTTGTCCTTCGATCCAGCTGTTTGTGTTTTAGAAGGTGGATTTTCAGTGTTGTTGCTCTTGGTGATGGCTTCTATTAGAGCTTGAAGAACGGCGGGGTTGGCAATGACAAGATCGAAATGCTCATCTTTATCCATGTTCAAACCTTGTTCCTGAGAGGTGTTTGTTTCTATGTTGTGGGGCATGTATGCAGTGGTGTTGGATGGATCTTTCCGGTGTGATTGTGGTGTTACCGTTGGTGTTATGAATATAACTACAATGGAGGACCCATGTGATAAGATGTCACATTACATTTGGGACCCCGGGTAGATGCCTATATATAGAAGAGGGAACTAGTCAATTAGGGTTTATGCTATGAACTTGTCTCTTATTTCTTAGTTGCTTAGATTAATCTGGAACCTCCCTCCATTCTTCCTTTTTATTTCTACTTCTTCCTTTTGAAGGATTTGTTACTAGTTTGGAGCAATTAGAATGATGAACTCTTATAATTGTATGTGTAATTCCAATTATCCATTTGAATACAATATGGGTTCATTACAATTGGGCTGCGAAGAATGAGACACGCGGTGTTGCTGAGTTATTGTCCTTTCATTGGCTGTGTCAGGGGATGGTAACGGACATGAAGTTTTGTCCAGTGGGTCATTTGAATGTTTTCCTAACCTAACTGAGGTATTCGTCAAGGAGATCTCTTATCCCCATATCTCTTTATTATTGACCGCGCTACTGCTGATAAATCATGGAATCCTATCAAGCTAAGTCGTATCGGAACTAGTTCCCTCACGCATTTGCTTTTTGCACATGATCTTGTCCTTTTTGACCAGACTACAACTTCGAACGTGCTGCCA
This sequence comes from Solanum commersonii, assembly GCA_029007595.1. Lineage (NCBI taxonomy): Eukaryota > Viridiplantae > Streptophyta > Magnoliopsida > Solanales > Solanaceae > Solanum > Solanum commersonii. The sequence continues at coordinate 636,280 of JAJTWQ010000216.1, forward strand.
TTGTCTGCTGACTATCAGTATATTCTTGAAAGAATTACTCTGCTCCTTCAAGGATGACACACTAAAATTTCTTACCGCACTACTCTTTTTTTATGCAAAACAAAATATTAAAATAGAGAAAGCAGGTACCAAGACTTCCCAAGAGTGCAAAACAGGAAACTTCCTAGGTTAGTGTGCACATTTGCAGTTCGAAAAATATCGAACAAGGACCATGATAAAATATTAGTAGTTCTTCAATTGGAAAGTCATGGGGGGGGGGGGTTTTTGGACCTAACTCGAAAAGCTGAAATTTGCATTTAATCAATTTGATAGGCACCTTTGATATCAGTGGGTAGCTCATCTTTGGAGAGAAAAGTCATGCTATTGATCCCATGAATGATCTCTTGAGTCAACAATTGATATCCCTTTAACAAATCCAGATTGATTATTGAGGGGAGAATTGTGGCCAACCTACTCGAGAGGATCTTGTTGGATACATTGCTTAAGCTTACAGTTACAGGTCTCCAACTGATCCAGAGTGCTAGTGTGGAAAGTAGAGTTATTAAGATTTTAATTCAGTGGATGCGAAAACTTTTGATGGAAACAAAAACGACATGCTAGTGTGGAAGCCGTCCTCTTCAGATGAGTTATTGTTGTTTACAGACAATCCATCTGCTTCATTAAGGTTCGTTTGGTTATTTGCATAAGTTCATAACAGAGTGTTACTTCCCATTTTTCAAGTTATGTTCAATTTCTTGATTTCTACATACAAGGAAGGCATCTATCTATGTCGTATGGAAGCTTATACAACTCGAATTACATCTACTTGCAGGCCAGAATATTGTATTTTCCAATTCATGAGTTAAAATTCTGTTCTTACTTCATTCAGGAAAAGAACAATTATTAATGAAGCTAGGGCAATGATATTACGAATAAGGCCTCAATTACAACTGCAACTAAACCACAGATATGTAATAAATCATACTTTCTTCTCAACACACTAATTAACTCTTCGGTCTAGGCTTCATATTTCCATTTTAACATGAAATTATTCACTTAGTCAATTATAGATGTGGATTTCAACCATAGATACCACCTGGAGGCAGCCATTCCCTCTTCAGATGTCCCACTATAACTGATGACTTCTTTTAAGTTATGATGCCACTTGGTATTGAATGGACATTCTTTACCACAATTTTTCTTTTGTATACACCCTTTTACTGTAGATATGACCTGCATTTAAGCAAAAACATAAGACATACATAGAATATAATAATGCTTAAGAGACAAGCAATCAACATTTAACAACAAATATTCTGATTGTAAATTTTTTTTGTCTAAAAGTTAAGTTCTATTTAATGTTAGTTTATACAAGTACAAGAGACGTATTTTTAAAGGATTTCCAGGTAAAGCAAGAAATTACCTGGAGTGCTTTGCTATTTGTACATGGAAGTATGGACATGATCCTGGGACTGTAGAGCATGAACTTTCTAATGATCGATTCAACACGCAATACGGGTTCAATGAATATCTCGATATCATTACTTGGAGGAATAACAATTTCTCTTGGATTTTCATAAATAAGGATGTTGTTGGTCTGCAAGAATTTTGTGAATGGCATAGCTTAAACCAAATTCAACAAGTGATACATAAATCAAAGGCACAAAAAGAATGTAGACAGTACCTTGTGGCAAAATATCACTAATATCAAACCTTTAGAATAGTTGAACTTTTGAACAAAGTGATGAAGATTAGTGTACCAACTGCTGTCTACTGATCCAAAGTTTGATATTACTGTGCTCAGTGTGAGAAGAAATTGAGTCGAGCTCTTTCCAGGGAAGAAGGAAACATAGATGAGAAGGGCATTTTATCACCCTCAAAATCAAATCCCAATAGCTTTGGTGATTGAATCGTGACTTTTTGCAGATTCGTCATTTGTGATAAGGTGAATTTCTTGAGTTTTTCACTCTGGATCTCTATATTTTTCAGCTTAAAGCATCTTGTGAGATTCAATTCTGAAATGTTTGGGAATTCATAGGACACATCCTGGAACTGTTGGTCCGTGATGCTGGCACCACTGAGCTCCAGTGTTTGTAAAGTATGGTAACCATCCAAGATAACAATTAACAATATGGCAAGGATAATCAGTACCTTCTGCATATCTAAAGCATTGAAGATTTGGGGCCTGGACTATCACTCTATTGAGTTTGCAAGATACAACAATCAAATTTTCGAGATGTACGAGGCCAAACACATGCAATTTGCTTATACCCTGACAATACAGTAACCTTGGAGTCCTGATAGATGGGCTTCTGTTGATAAGTCTTTGCAATTGCGCATCTGAAATATGGACATTAATCAAAGAAAGAGCCTCAAGACAATAAAATCTTACGTGAGTGGTGCTAATATCAAATTCAAACTTGCACCTTCTTAACAACATTGTTTTCAACTTTTTAGCATCATAAATAACATCAGGTAAACTATATGAACTTAAAACGGGAGGGTGAATCCACAACACTGTGACATTGAGTTTAACCGCCAATTCAATCCAAGTATCCAGGTGAGAATCCACTTCTGGATCCTCCTATGTAAGGATGAATTGTTCAATATGTAAGTTTTGTTCAATATGGGATCGCAGGGATTGATCAACCAACTTGACATAGTTTTCATGTAACATCCGACAATTTTAAATGAATGTGAAGAAGCTTGAAATCGGAAATAATCTTTTTGGAAAATTTTAAAATCTGGAAATTTGGCCAAGTATGGGAAATCAGTGATTTGTGGCCAACTTTGAGCAGTTGTAACTCCTAGATCAGGATGAGTTAGGAGTATTTCCGGTTATGGTTGCGAAGCTCGTGGAATGATCTTTCCAACGCCACTGATTTTACTCAATTCCGAGTTCGCATGAGTGAGTTATGCCCGTCGGAAGTTGGGCAGTTGGCAGGGATTTTTGTCCGAATTTTTTTAGGGCATTTTGGTCTTTTTCCCTAATTAATTCTTTGAGCTATTTTTGGGTATTGTTGGACTGATTGTGATCAGTTTTATTTCCCTTTTCAAAAGAGTAAAAGTTAGGGCTTGGAAGAGAAGAAGAAGAAGAAGAAGGGAAAGGGGAAGATCAAGCAAGGAATCGATGTGGTTTTCGGGTCGGGGTGATCCCTACCAAGGTATGTGAGTGTTAGTGATGGGTGATCTTTTCCCCACACACCAATTTCCTTTTTATTTTGAAGAGAAGTTGTTCATGTTGTTGAAGTTGTTGGTTGGTGTTGTGATTGTTGTTGATAGAGTTGTTGGAAACTTAGTGAGTTTAGTACATGACTTTGAATTATATTTTGGGTCGAAATCTAGTGTATGTTGAAGGATTTATGATTCTAAAAGCTATGTCTTTTGAAGTTGATCTTACCAGAAATTCTCAGAAACTTGACAGCGCTCCCATTTACGGTCACGACCTACGGACCGTAGCTCGATTGACGATCCGTACTGGTCAACCGTCGATTGGGACAGAAGCTAGGTCATTTGGTGTGTCGACCTACGGACACGACCTACGATCCGTAAGTGGACATACGGACCGTAAGTCCCGATCGTAGGTCAACACTTAACCAATTCTTCAGACTGAGTTCTTGGGGGGGGGGCTCTCTGACACGAACGACGGACCGTAAGTCCATCTACGGTCAGTCGATAGCGTCCGTAGATGCCACTTGTGTCACCAGAAACCTGTAGTCTCATCCAAGTTTCCCTCATTCCTTTCTCACTTCTCATCCAAGTTCCTAGTTATTACACCCATGTTTCACGGTTGTTTCCAACAATCCAAAGTATGTTTAAAACATCAAAGAACTCATCTTTAACGCGTGATCAAATACCTTGAATCCATAATTCTAATTCAAGGAAAGTTAGTTTCCAAGTCAAGTGAAGTTAGACGTCAAGTGAAAGAGAATAGAGTTTCAAGTCGAGTTAAGTCAAGAGTTCAAAGTTGAGTTCTTTTCTCAAAAGCTATTAGGGAACTAAGTATTCCCAAAGAAGTTTGTAATGTTTTTACATTTGAGTAAGAGGGGAAACATGATTTCCAAAAGAGCCTTTGGGCTAAGTTTTGAGTAATTATCTCAACCAAAGAAAGAAGATTGTTTTTAAAAACATTTATGAGCCAAAGTATTTTGGGAGTAGTATTGAGCACCGAATTGGAGACACGAGTTCATATAACTCAACTCTCCATAAGAACCATGCGCCAACATGGGATTTCTCGGATCATACTTTTTAGATGATCACGAAAGTTAAGCTAGTGGATCCACTAAGTAAAGTAAGCTTCCTATATCACGGCAAGGTGTAGGATGGTCCTTGGCAACGCGAGGTAAGGCGTTGTATCATCACTAGGGCTCATAGTGGTGGTTGTCGGTTAAAGAATCTCCCACTAAAGTTATATTACTTTTATATAAGTAAAGTTGCTTTTGTTATTGTTTTATCATTAACGAACTGAGTTGTTTCATACTGTTTTACAAGCCTTATATATATTGCATGTGTTTTATTGCTTTATATATATTGGGATCAGTTATTCATGAATTGAACAGAGCCAAGGTAAGAGTTCCTGTCTACTCTTTTCAAGCTTAAGTTGTGGTTTAGCTATCCAGCTCGCATACTCGTACATTTCATGTACTGATGCCAGTTGGCCTGCATCTTTTTACGATGCAGACGCAGGTACTCAGGATCAGCATCCAGCCCGCCGTTGATCCAGTCGAGCACTCCAGAGTCAGTGGTGAGCCTCCTTGCATTCCGGAGGATTCAAGTATTTTGTTTCTGAGTTTTGTTTTACTAGGATGTTGCGGGGCCTGTCCCAACATCCATCTTAGTATATTTAGAGGCTTCATAGACAGTCAATCAGTTAGTTTGAGTCTCTCTCTTTATATATATAAATATTCTATTTTGAGACTTGAGTTGCCTTTTTGGCCAGTTTTATCAATTGGTTATTTCATAACCTTTCATTTCTTTGAGTTAAGCTGCTGAGTTAAGTTTCCACTGAGTCAAGGAAGCCAGGCCAAGGGTTCGCTTGGGGCCAGCAATGGTCTCCGAGTGTCGGTCCCGCCCAGGGTGTAGGCTCGGGGCGTGACATTTCTAGGGTCATATATTTGTTGCCTTGAAATTGATGGAATTTCAAATTAGGTCTTGAAGTCCAGCAATAGTACCATCTCTTGGACAACATACAACTTATCACCACATAAGATGTGATGAATGATATGCACAGGCACTTCTGATGTTCTGTCTTCTGCCCAGACTCTTTTTGCCTTGTTAAGCATATTGCTTTGTTTTGATTTCTTGGTGCCTGTTGTATGTCCTTTTTTTTGCTTGGTAAGAACATCCTACTTATAGATATTTCTTCCCAGTCCAAAAAGGAGAGAAAAAACCCACCTATGTTTTCTTAAACATGAAATACACGTCTGTCTTCTTTTCCCATTAGAAATAAGATTTCGAGTTCTAGCTAAATATGGACACGGTAAGGACCACAAAATTAATTACTGAGGCCTTATATCATGGAAATAATTTCTAATAATTAATTTGAATTATTCTTACCATAATAAATTACAAATCATTTCGCTAGAAATTCGTAATTGCACTCCATTTATATTTTGAAATTCATATTAAACACTTATATAATTCTCATGTTAAGATAACCCTTTAGAGCACTGCTTAACTTATTTCATGTGTCGGATTTATAAATCCACTTGCAAGGTTTGACACAATGAAAAGTTATAAGCTTCTCAAAAAGACATATCATCAATCTCTATATCGAGACATGAATTTTACCAATATATATTATTATCATCCAATCTACTAGACCTATCGACCCATCTAACAATATCATCTTTTATAAATCAAAACGATAATTAATATAAACAAATCATAATAGTTATATTAGTATTAAAAATATAAGTACATTTAACAGTTTAGAGAGTATGTTTTTGTCAGCCAGTTTAAAGCAACTGTCTCTACTCGACCTTGTTCAACACATACAAAATGCACTAGCACAAGAAGTTGAAACTATAGCGTTCTCATAATCAAGATGGTACTAGTTTGTTTCATACAGTGAAATGAACATCCCTGTATCATCATTTTTGTAATAGAACAACAAAAGACATCATGGAGTGTACAGATAAAGAGAAACCAAGGCATGTAATATCCCAAAGAAGTTGTGTTTCATTTGTGCTCGTATAAATCAAACTAACAGTAAGGCACCAGAGTTTCTACTTCAAGTAGACATCAATATAGATATCTTCATACATTGAACATTTTTATCGATTTTTTTTCCTTTTCTTTTAGTTTTGTAGCTTTGTCTGCTTCTTTGTTTCTGCATTTTGCAATATTGACAATATTCTGTATCTCCTTCATATTCGACCTCCAACCATTTGCCATCTGTTCTTTTGAAACCAAACCAAATTCTGTCTTGTTTGGCTTGCAGCAAATCAATTTCAACTTTCACCTTTGCCACATTACCTCTAGATTTGGAAAAAAGTTGCTTGATCGGGACCAACCACTGTGCTTATTGATTGAACAAGCCTAGATATAATATCCCAACGAAAAAGATGCCATGGGAGTTTATGTGTGAGAATCCAAACAGGGACAATAGATGTTTCATGATCAGCTTTCAAGTTCGGAGTTCACTTCAAGACTTTCATAGTATATGACCCAATGTGTATGAAAGGTTTGAAATAAATATGATTGTAATCAACTCCGTTACTGAAGCTGGGGCGATGATACTATATGTAATAAATCAGACTTCTTCTGAACACACTAATTGACTCTATTTGCTGAATTCCCCAAGACTAGTTTAAAAACGGGTCGTAACAATAGTTATATGTGGGAATGTGTAAAAAATCAGCAGGGGCTAATAAGTGTAGCCCTAGTGGCCAGAGTTAACATTGTGGCACTCACTTCCTAAATTGATTCTATGCTCTTTTGCACGTTTTTAATATAAAGATACCAAAAGGGAAAAATCTATGTCAGTTCGGTGATGTGTATACACTTGAATAGTTTATTGTTGAGAAGCTAGTAAAATGTACAACTGTCACTTAGTTTTAACAGACTAGTTAAGTTAACAAATTTAGTTTGTTAGAATCTGTTAGTTTGTTAGCTTATTAACTGACTGTATATATAGATGAGATAGTAATAGAATGAGCGCAGTAGTAAGAATGATTCTCTTGTAAAGGCTTTCTGTGTTGAATGAAGAAGTAGTTTTCTCTCCATTGTTAAGCAAGCTGATCTTCTATTCATTACTGCAGTATCTCGATTCTCTGATCTTAACATGGTATCAGAGCATGGGCGAATGTTCTAGGAGCTCGTCGTCTTGCTGAATTTTTGTTATCTCGCTTGTTTCATTGTTCGATCATGGCGATTGAGGAAGAATATGGAGGATCGGGCAGCAGACTTCAAGGAGAAGCCATTAATGGAAGTTCAGTGATGATTGATCACAATCATCCACTGTTTTTGAGTTCATCGGATGTACCAGGAGCATTATCAATAGGGATCCAATTGACAGGGATGGAGAATTATACCTTGTGTAGTCGGGCTATGGAGATTGCATTGCTTGGACGGAACAAGTTGGGATTCATTGATGGCTCTGTTTTGCGCATTGATTTTGAAGGGAATTTGAAGAAAAACTGGGATTGATGCAATGCAGTGGTCATCTCTTGGTTAATCTGCAATGTCAGTAAGGAGTTACTCAGTGGAATCTTATACTCAACCAGTGCTTACCAGGTATGGCTTGATCTTAAGGAGCGTTTCGATAAAATCAATGCATCTAGACTCTATCAATTGCATAGGACCATTTTCACTCTTACACAGGGAGTCTCAACAATTTCAACTTATTTCACCAAATTAAAAAATTTGTGGGATGAATATGATTCTATTTTACCCCCACCCAGTTGTGATTGTCATAAGGCCAAGGAGTATGTTGAACGGATGCAGTATCATTGTCTGTTACAGTTTCTAATGGGGTTGAATGATAGTTATTCACAAGCTAGGGGTCAAATCTTAATGATGCACACCTTGCCTAATGTGAATCAAGCATATGCACTAATAATCCAGGATGAAAGTCAGAAGGGAATTGCAGGTCACATTAGTGAAAGGATGGAGTCCTTAGCTCTTTACACCGCTAGAAACAATAAGCAGCAGCAGTATCCCAGGAAGAATTATCAGTCTCTGTATTGTGATTTCTGCAACATGAAAGGGCATGTTAGGGCAGACTGTAACAAACTAAAGAAATGTGACCATTGTCATGCTACTAGGCATGTCAAAGGAGATTGCTACCAATTGATTGGTTATCCTGACAATTTTAAAGGGAAGAAGAAGGTTAATGCTGTGCTTGGAGGTATGCAAGATCACTTAGCAATGAGAGGAGGTACAATATATTCTCAGTGACATTGTGTGCAAGATCAGGTGGATAGGAAGGCACACATGGGAATAGAAGAACCAGTGCACAATACCCAGGGAACACAAGAACAAATACTATTACAACTGTTACACAAATCTTCACCAGATCAAATTAATACTATGATTGATGCCTTGAAGAGAAACAGTTGCAGCAGTAGCAGTGTGAATATGGCAGGTAATCCTAGTTTATGTTTGAAATGGATTATAGACACAGGAGCTACAAATCATATGATATGTGAGCACAACTATTTGTATGCTGGGATAAAAAGTACAGGCAAAGTACAGCTACCTACAGGGGATTTGGCCACAGTTACACATATTGGAAGTTTTCAACTAAATGAGAGTGACCTGATTAGTGATGTCTTGTGTATACCAGATTTTAAGTTTAACTTCTTATCTGTGAACAAACTGACAAAAGAATTAAACTGCTCTGTTTCCTTCTTTCCTACACACTGTGTATTTTAGGATCTCTTGTCTCGGAAGGTCAAGGGGATTGGTGAGGTGGAGGATGGATTGTATGTACTACACTGGAGAGCAATACCACAAAAGGCACTGTCTGCAACCAGGAGATTAGATGAAGATCCTGCACTTTGGCATCAAAGGTTGGGACATGTTCCTATGGGAGTACTTAGAAGAATAAAAGAGTTTAAGACTCATGATAGTTTTTCTATTGATCACTGCATTATCTGTCCACAAGCTAGACAAACTAGAGTCCCTTTTCCAATAAGTAGCACCAAAGTAGATGCTGTTTTTGACTTAGTACATATGGATGTCTGAGGTCCATATAAGATAGCTACTCATCATGGAATGAAGTATTTTCTTAATTTAGTTGATGATAAGTCTAGGTGGACATGGACTTTCCTAATTCATTTGAAATCTGATGTAATTGTTGTACTGAAACAATTTCTAGCAATGATAAAGAATCAGTTTGGGAAATGTGTCAAGGTGTTCAGGTCTGATAATGGAGGAGAGTTTATGAGTTCTAACTATCATGATTTATTTGCATTACATGGGATCATTCACCAAAGATCTTGTTTACATACTCCACAACAAAATGGAGTTGTAGAAAGGAAGCATATGCACTTGTTAGAGACAGCAAGATCTATTAAAATTCAAGGGCACTTGCCAGATAGATTTTGGGGTGAATGTATAGAAGTTGCAACATATATCATAAATAGAGTACCTCTTACAGTTTTGGGAAACTTGTCACCATATGAACTGATGTTTGGCAAACTACCTTCTTTAACTCACCTGAGAGTGATAGGGTGTTTGGCATTTGCTACTAGTTTAAGGAAGGATGATAAGTTTGCACCAAAGGCTAGAAAGGTTGTGCTACTTGGGTATGCTGTCAATCAGAAGGGATATAAATTGCTAGACATTGAGTCAAGGGTTATTTTTGTCAGCAGAGATGTCACATTTTATGAAAGGGAATTTCCATTTCCATCATCAAGTTCAGGAGATACTACTGATCCAATATTTCCTATTCTTCACTCACATGTAGAAGATTGTGAGCTTACTCTATGTTCTGATGATGAAGGCCAACCTAATGACAGTCGAGTTTATGAATCACACAACACATGTGTTCCCCCTGTTGTTGTAGTTCCTCAGGATGATCAGGCTTCTCAGCCTGATGATATGTCATAGAACCAGACCACATCATCAGTCTTACCTGATGTTGTTGTTCCTGCTGCTGTTGTTAGAAAATCCAATAGACCTGCTAAGCCTCTTTTGTGGCACACAGACTATGTTTTGTCCAAGAAGCTAGCTGGTAATTGCTTGTATCCCATTGGAGATGTGGTTGATTATGAGAGAATCACACCAACTTATAAAAGCTTTGTTACTAAGCTATCTCAGGAAAAGGAACTTGCATCTTATCAGGAAGCCATATAGGATCCAAGATGGATTGAAACTATGCAGAATAAAATCCATGCTTTGGAAGAAAATCACACTTGGAAGCTCACACAACTGCCTAAAGATAAAAAGGCCATAGGGTGTAAATGGGCATACAAGGTGAAGTATAAGGCTAATGGAGAGGTAGATAGATTTAAAGCTAGGTTGGTAGCCAAGGGTTACAACCAACGAGAAGGATTGGATTATCAAGAAACATTTTCTCCTGTTGTGAAGATGGGGACTGTTAGAGCTGTCATAAGCTTGGCTACTGCACATCACTGGCATATACACCAAATGGATGTTTTTAATGCTTTTCCTCAAGGTGACTTAAATGAAGAAGTATACATGGAGTTACCTATAGGATTTGGGGATAACAGTGAGAGGGGGATAGTGTGTAAACTCACAAAGTCATTGTATGGACTCAAGCAGGCAAGTAGGCAATGGAACATCAAGCTAACCACAACTTTAGCTAATTCTGGTTTCCAACAGAGCCATTATGATTACTCTTTATTCACAAAGTGTCGAGGTGAGAGTTTGGTAGTGGTATTGGTGTATGTTGATGATTTGTTGATCAAAGGGAATGATTGCAAACTAATCTTAGAAACAAAGAAGACTCTCAAAGACAATTTTAAAATCAAGGATTTGGGGGAGTTGAGATACTTCGTAGGGATTGAGTTTGCCAGAAATGCAACAGGGATTCTTATGCACCAAAGGAAGTATTGCCTTGAACTTATCTCATATATGGGGTTGTCCAGCTCTAAGCCTGTTGGAGCACCTATTGAACTAAATCAGAAACTTACAACTACATAATTTGATCTGCATTTTCCTCCCACTGATGAGAATGATAAACTATTAAGTGATCCTACTATTTACCAGAAGTTGGTGGGAAGGCTACTCTATTTGACTATTACAAGGCCAGATATAACATTTGCAATACAGCTTCTAAGTCAGTTTATGCATAATCCCAAGACATCACATATGGATGCAGCAATAAGGGTCGTCAAGTATGTTAAACAATCACCAGGGTTGGGAATTCTTATGAGTGCCAATGCTGATAATCAACTAACTGCCTATTGTGATGCAGATTGGGTATCCTGTCCAAACAACAGGAAGTCCATTACTGGTTACATGGTCACATATGGAAAATCTTTGATATCATGGAAGTCTAAGAAGCAAAACACTATATCGAGGAGCTCAGCTGAGGCTGAATACAGGAGCTTGGCATCAACAGTTGCAGAGACTGTGTGGCTAATAGGACTGTTCAAAGAACTAGGAGTACAGATGAAGATGCTCGTGCCTATTTACAGTGACAACAAATCAACAATACAGATTGCAGCCAACCCAGTCTTCCATGAGCGTACAAAACACATAGACATTGATTGCCATTTCATCAGAGAGAAGGTTCAACTAGGATTGGTTCAACCTATGTACGTGAAAACAACAGAGCAACCTGCAGACTTACTCACCAAAGGATTAACTTGTATGCAACATGCGTATCTACTTACCAAGCTAGGAATGAAGAATGTTTTTCATACACCTAGCTTGAGGGAGGATGTTGAGAAGCTAGTAAAATGTACAACTGTCACTTAGTTTTAACAGACTAGTTAAGTTAACAAATTTAGTTTGTTAGAATCTGTTAGTTTGTTAGCTTATTAACTGACTGTGTATATAGATGAGATAGTAATAGAATGAGCGCAGTAGTAAGAATGATTCTCTTGTAAAGGCTTTCTGTGTTGAATGAAGAAGTAGTTTTCTCTCCATTGTTAAGCAAGCTGATCTTCTATTCATTACTGCAGTATCTCGATTCTCTGATCTTAACATTTATCATCATCAAAATGGGGAAATTGATAAATTGAATGTGTGTGCATGTATGAATATACGTTTAGCATGATTTAGATCAACACAGAGAGTTCAGAACAGAGTGCTACTTTCCATTGTCAAGATATAGGAATTCTGTTCTATTTCACCCCAACGGTTGAAATTTGCAAGAGATCAAACACATATGGTTTGTTATTACCAATAGCAAGAGTTATAATTCTGTTCTATTTCATTCAGGAAAGAACAATTATTGCTGAAGCTGGGGCGATGATATTACAACTGCAACTAAACTACAGATATGTTATTAAATCACACTTCTTCTCAACACACTAATTAACTCTATTCGCCGAATTCCCCAAGACTCTTCGGTCTAAGCTTCGTTTTTCCATTTTAAAATGAAATTACTCACTCGGTCAATTAGAGATGTGGATTTCAACGAGAGATACCACATGGAGGCAGCCATTCCCTCCTCAGATGTCCCAGTACAACTGATGACTTCTTTTAAGTTACGATGCCAGATGGTATCAAATGGGCATTCTTTACCACAATTTTGCTTTTGTATACACCCTTTTACTGTAGACATCACCTGCATCTAAGCAAAAACATAAGATATATTATACAGTAATGCTTATGACACTGAGCAATCAACATTTAACAACAAATTTTCTGATTGTAAAAAATTCTTTTACACTATCAGTGTTTAAAAGTTAAGTTCAAATTAATGTCTTAGTTTATACAAGCACAAGAGACATTTTTGAGGTAAAGCAAGAAATTACCTGTAGTGCTTTGCTATCTGAACATGGAAGTATGGATATGAACTTGGGAAAGTAGAGCATTAACTTTCTAATGATCGATTCAACACCCAGTATGGGTGCAGTGGATATGTCGACATTATGACTTGGAGGAATAAGAATTTCTCTTGGATTTTCATAAATAAGGATGTTCTTTGTCTGCAAGAATTTTGTGAATGTCATAGCTTAAACCAAATTCAACAAGTGATGCATAAATCAAAGGCACAAAAAGAATGGAAAGTACCTTGCGGTAAAATAATATTAAACCTTTAGAATAGTTGAACTTTTGAACAAAGTGATGAAGGCTCGTGTACCAACTGCTGTCCACTGATCCAAAGTTTGTCGTGCTCGGCCACAAGAAATTGAGTTGGGATCTTTCCAGGGAAGAAGGATCCATAGATGAGAAGGACACTTTATCACCCTCAAAATAAAATTCCAATAAATTTGGAGCTTGAATAATGACATTTTCCAGACTCTGCATCTGTAGTAAAGCGAATTTCTTTAGTTTTTCACTCTGAATCTCTATATTTTTCAGGTTAAAGCATAATGTTAAATCCAATTCTGAAATGTTTGGGAACTTGTAGGATACATCTCGAAACTGTTGGTCTGTGATGCTGGCACCAGTGAGCACCAGTGTTTGTAAAGTATTGTAACCATCCAAAATAGCAAATTCGCAAGGATGATCAGGAACTTCTACATATCAAAAGAATTGAAGATTTGGGACCTGGACTATCACTCTATTAAGTTTGCACAATACAACTGTCAAATTCTTGAGATATACTAGGCCAAAAACATGCAATTTGCTTATTCCCTGGCAAGAGACTAGATCTAGAGTCTGGATGAACGGGCATCTATCGATAACTCTTTACAATTGAGCATAAGAAATATGAACATAATACATTTTTCGGTGCGGAACTGGTAGTTGGTGAATTCATGAAAGTGGTAGTGTGGTAGATAGTAGTGTGGTAGGTGAGTAACTTATTTTTAAGATTTTATTATAATGTCTTTTTACTAAGTGTCTCAATCTTGACATCTCTTTAATATTATTTTTTTGGTAGTGCTAAATTCATGGTAATATATAATAATATTTATTGTAATATTCATCCGATAGTTGTTTTAATACGAATATTTCATTAATATTATTTATGATATATTCTAGATATAACATATCTTGGGTTTCTTGGTACATATATAAATTTTTGCCATTAATTGTTCTAACAATTTTATTTCTTCCATAGCTTCTATCCAATATTGTAAATATTCGTAATTCATCTAATTTCGAATTTATTTCTAAATCGTACCATTCTATTCTTTCATTATCTAAATATAGATCTTGTAAATCTATTTCATACCATTCTTGATTTAATATATCTTCTGATTCGTAATCATTAAATATTTTTTCCCATATTATTTTTCTTAATTCAATTATTTCTATACCTTTAAGTATGTATAAGATTAAAGTTTCATAGTTTTTTATCATTTCATCATGTACGTATGTAGTCATGTTCTTCATTATGCAGGTTTTTTATTTCAAATTATTCCTTCCTATCACATTCATAATTGATTGAATTCATATTAGATCATTATGAACTAGATTATCTTTATCATGTTTTCCTGTCACTACTAGCATCGTACTTTAGCGGATACTTCCTTCTTATCAGCGCCTCAACTTTGTTTACTCCCCTAAACGGCTTTCCTCGCCTACCGGTTTCAACATTAGGATGGCATAGTATAGAAGTTTTCTCCTAATACATAATAACTAAACTAGAAATCATGATTCAAATAATTCTAATACATAATAACTAACATAAATTTATTCAATCATATATATGATATTCAGGAATATATGAAATTAGTTCTGCATATCTATTGAACAATATACCTTTGCCTCTTGCTTAGCCATGCTATCTGAAATATCTCATTGGATTTGATTTTTCCATGTATTTTAAATCTTTATCTTAATTGGGAGAGTTTTATCTTGAAAGAGAGAATTTTTATTTATGCCTTGCCCTTTACAATGCTTACTACTAAGTCTATATATAGACATACAAACTTACTATTCTAAATACTTATCCTAATTACATCTGTCTACTACTATTCATGACTACTATTCATGAATAGTGCTTATTTTGTCTACAACTATTCTCTTTACGACTTATTTGCACATATTCATAATGTACACTATCTACTACATATATTTGTCATTATTTTACATCTTATCTATATACCTATTTGACAACTTTGCCAAATTGTTTGGCAACTTTGCCAACTATTTTACATTATTTTATTTTCATGACTTTTTCCACTCTTATCTTCTTCCGTTCTTATCTTCTACTCTTATCTTCTTCCATTCTTATCTTCTCCTTTTTGTCTTCTTTTTTGTTAATTAATCAATTTGGACATTCGGAATTATATTATCTTCTCCGTTGCACTTTGAACATATATGATCCGGTATCTATGACCAATTAGCTTGCAATATCACGTTAATAATTCTGCCGAAATAAATCCTTCTTTTAGTGCTCGTGTCGTAGGTCGTTCTTCTAGCTTAAGTAGTGATAAAATCCATCTTTGGACTTCATCCATATCTCGATTTCCTTAGCTCCCTTGAATTGGAATAAATCATTATTTTGGTCTCTTGCATAGTAGCTCCATATAGCGTTTCCGTTTAAATAATTGTTAGCTAACTCTGGATGATAGTTGATATACCGATTATTCTCTTATTAGCATAAAACTGGGTATCTCAATTTTTTGTATCTCCGATTCTTGTCCGATATCTTCGGTATTATCATATCTTTTGTCAAACCTATCTTTACAACTTGTATCGGAGGTTTTATTTCCTCGTATAATATCTTTTTTGTTGCCGTATAAAATTTTACATAGAATAGATTTCCCTTAGTAACTCTCTTATAAGTAATAAATGCTTTATGTAGTTCCGGTATTCCGCTTAGTTCCTCTCCGTCATATGTATATACTGTATTTAATAATTCATAGTTATAACATGTCCTTACTAGGTTGACATTAGTTTTTGGTTGTGCAATTAGTTTATTATAACCTTGTAACTTTTGGGTTAAATAATCTTGGCTTGGTTCTTGGGTTGTAGTAGATCGGGGTTAAGATTTAAAAATGTTTGGATTTTGTATATATTTTCTATATAGGTTCGTGTGATGTGGTTATATGTCTTTTTTCGTTTTGGTTTTGCGGACTATCTCGCGTATGTATCTGTTTTGTGGTTCTATGGACATGTGTCTAGGTGTCTTTTGGGTAAATGGTTTTGCGAATAGTTTGGTTTAAGTTTGCATTTTTATGTTGTTTATTATTAACTTGTTTGCTTGTACCTGCAGCTGTATTTAAACAAACATTATGGGTTTTAAGGAGTTTCCCTCGTCTCCTTTTAGCTCCGGTTTTTTTCCGTCTTCCGATCGACGTAGCTCCGTATTTTTTATAGTCATGCCGCCGACTAGCTTTAGACTTCAGATTATCTTCATTAGTCTTTAGCTTTTGTATTTCGTTGTCCATACTATCCACTTTTGTAGAAAGTGTAGTAATGGCTTTGAGTATCTTTTCAATTGTATCTTCTTCCTCGTCTCGGTCCGAGTAGCTTTGTCGTGATAGGTAATCTGCAATAACATTCTTATCGTTTTTATTACTTCAATTGTAAATGTAAAATTTAATATATTTAATACCAATCTCCTTATTTCTTTTGTCGTCACCGAATCTTGTATTTTTCTTGTTAGCCACCATTTTACTTGTGTATTATCTCTGTTCTTATAATAAATTCATTATATACAATATATGGTTCAAATGATAATAAACATTTATATACCGAATATAATTCTTTCCTATTTATTTCCCACTTTATTTCTGCATTAGTATATGTTCTGAATAATATCTACAATGATGTTCTAGTTTTCTTCTCCATACCTATATTTTAATACTCCTCCATAACTTTTTCATCGGCGTCGATTCTACTATATAAGTAAATTTTTTATTTTCATCCGGAAAATATAATTTAGGTAGGTTCTTACATAATAATTTTATTTTTGTATTTGTGTTTGGTCTTTCTTATCAAAACTGGTATTCTACATCTTTCTTTAATTTTTGTTGTAATGGCTTTAAATTCTCTCGCTAATTTTGGTATATATTCTCTTACTTGGTTTACTAGTCCTAAAAATGATTGTAATTTCTTTTCGTATCTATTTGTTCTTTTGAGTTAATTATTTTTTGTACTATATGTGTTTGCATTTTTATTCCATTTTTATCTATTTGTATTCCTAGGAATTCTATTTGGCTTTTCATTATGTCAGCTTTCTTTTTACTTAGGCTTATGCCTGAATATTCTATAATATGTATGAATTTTTTTAATAATCTTATGTGATCATCTTGGGTTTTAGAATATAACAATATATCATCAATATATACTACACAATTTTCTAATTGTTTAAAATAGTTATCCATAAAATGTTGGTATCTACCGGTGCATTTTTATATCCAAACGGTAATACATTCCATTCGTAAAATCCTTGTGGTACAGTGAATCTTTGTTAGTTTTTTAGATTCCTCTTCTAGTTTTAAGTGATAAAATCTCGATTTACAATCAAATTTGCTAAAATAATTATATCCTTGTATTTGTCTTATCTTTAGTATTTTATTTGGTATCGGATAATTATATGTCTTAGTTTTTGCATTTAAATTTCTATAATCAATAACCATCCTACTTTTTCCTCTTTTTTGTTCACTATGTTTATTTACGATAAATGCCGGGCTTGTATGCTTACTATCGCTTTCTTGTATGTACCTTTTTTCTAGTAATTCATTTATATGTATCTTAAATTCGGTTAAATCATTAAAATTATATTTCAATGGTTTTGCGGTTATTATACTATTATTATCAATTGGTTCAATTTTTACTTTTGTTTTATGTTTTTCCCATCTTTGTAAAGGATCCTCACTATATAATAATTCTAACTTATCTTGAATTATTTTTACTTTATCTATGGAGAATATAATTAATTCTATTTTAGGGTCTTCTTCTTTTATATTTTCTAATTTTTGTGTAATTTTTTTCGCTTCCTTTTATCCATTCCGTTGTTTTTCGTTTTTTATTATTTACTCTTTTTGCTCCTATTTTTTGTTTACACGGTGTTGTGAACCACCAATGTGTTTTTGTTATTATATGTGGGTATAATTTTTCTAAAAAGGGCATCCCTAATAGCATATCTTTTGTAGTTAATTCAAAGTTATATATTTCTTCTATAGTTAATATTTTATCCCATATTTGTATTTTTATATTTTTCGCCTTATATGTAATCATGCTTCCTTCATTATTAAATCATGTTACTACTATCGGTGTTTTTAATTTTTCCCACTTATCTTCGGTAAACAATTGTATTTACATATATTAGCTTCTCGCTCCCGTATCTATCATTGGTGTATAATATACGTTATAATATCCTTCTATTATTATCTTTGCAAGTATATATATTTTCATATTTTTATCATACTAAAGTCCTTTTTATTATTACTCTTTTATTTTCATAATTTATTGTCAACTGTTTATCTTCTAGATTATATGGTTTTACTTGTTCTAGCCATTTTATTCCTAAAGTGATGTTTTCATCTCCTTGATATATTTTAAACTTTATTATTATTGGTATTCCTCCAATAATTATTTCCTTTTCCGTAATTTCTGTGGTATATGTTAATACTTTTGGTAGTTCGGGGCACGATTGTCCCGTAGTTATTATTTCCTCTTCCGTTACTAGCTTTCTCGTAATATAGTTTTCTTCTAATCCTGTATTTATTAATATTAAATATTTCCGTTGTTCCATTATTCCCGTTATGTAGTAATTATGTGGTTTCCTTTCTTCTTCCATTGATTTTTCTATTCTTCTTGAGGTGCTCATTTTTGATGAAATTTGTGGTATTTCACGGTTTATTCTTTTGATGTGCTTAATCTTTCTTTTACTATTTCTAAATCTTCTTCTATGTCAATTTCGTTATAACTATAATCATTTTTATCTATGACCGTAACTATTCTTTCAAAGGGGTCTTCTATTTTTATTTTATTTATTTTGTTTTTTGCTGTTATTTTATGTTTTGTTGTTAAAACGTATAAGTTTTTACATCTAGCTGTAAATATTTTACTTCCCGGAGCTAGTTCTATTCCTGACATTTTCCAATTCATAATCTACGTATTCTATTTGTGTATATTTTTCATTATCTATTATTATTTCTGATATTTGCTTTTTCTTTGGACTTTTAGGTAATTTACAATTTCTAGCTATATGTCCTAATTTTCCACAATTATAACAAGTACATTCCGTTAGTTTTCTTTTTGGTCTATATGGTCTTTTAGTTTTGTAGTTTTTTACATAGTATCTTCTTCTCGGTTTTTTATACTTATATTTTGATCTCGTATTTTTTATTATATTTCCTTTTATTTTTATAATATCTATCCGTACAACCAAATTGAGGTGCTGTTTTATTTTTGCAACATGCCGAGTTTTTCACTAATATTTTTTCCATTTTTATTTCTTCTTTATGTTTTTCACATAGTTCCATAAATCATCGTTGCAAGAATTTCATTCTAGCTCCTAAGGTATCTGTTAATTCTGCCTCATTCCAACTTTTTATTATTTTTGAACTAAAAGGTTCCGGTAATTTTGTAAAATATAATTTTCTTATTTCTTTACTTTCTTCCGTGTTATATATTCCTTTATAATAGTATTCTCTAAATGCACATGTATATTCATCTATGTATCCGCTATTGCTATTTTGTTATCTATTAATTGTTTTGATATATATCCTATCCATAATTGGATTGTTTTATTTATATCTGCTACACAGTCTAAATCTAAAAAATCATGTCGTTCAGCTATTGGTTTAGGTATCCATTTTTTATTTAATTTTTTATCCCATATAGATTTTTCTCTATCATATTGTTCATAGTTTTCATTATAATATTTTTGATTAAAATTTTTGGATTTTTACTCCCGATGTACTAGATTTTATCGTCCATGTCTATGTCACCTGTATTTACTTCTAAATTCTTTGTATTATCTATGTTTGCTAAAAGTTCCGTATATGTTTCGCTTGTTTCCGAATGTTGTTCTATATCATCTTCGTTTATTTCATCAATTCTTACTTCGGGTAGATTATTTTGGTTATTTTCTTCTTTTTCTTCTATCTCTTCTAATTCATCTTCTAATTGCAATTTTTCTTTAAATTTAATTATCTCATTCGCTAATTTTAGTTTTTGCTCTTTTTCTTTTTGTTTGATTTCATACATTTCCTTTAATATTGCTAGCTCTTTTTCTAGCTCTATTATTTTAGTATTTTTTACTTCTTCTAATTGTTGTACTTCTTTTTTTGCTTGTTGTTTTATTTTTTCAATTTCATTTTTCTATCTATTTCTTCATTTTCTTTTGCTATTCTTACCATAGCAGTTAAACTATCTTCCAGTTTTACCGTTTCTTTTTCTAACATTAAACTTATATTGTCACCTATTTTCTTATATCTTCTTCTTAGATTAGAAAATATTATTTTTATTTTTAATCCGTCATAGTTTTCATATGTTTTTTCATCTATTGCGTATTCTTCCTTATTCATTTATAGGTCGTGTTAAAATTTATATTCTAACTTATTTATTTGTATTTCTAGATAGAAAATAGTCTTTCTTTGTGCTAATATAGATTTGTGACAAATTCCTGCAAATATGTTACTATTAAGTCTATCTTTTCTATGTGTTAATTCTTGTCTTTTTGCTATAATTATTTCATTAAGTTTTTGTCTATATTCGTTATTCTTGTTATTCATTGTAATTTTAAATATTGTATATATTTATATTCTACTTTAGATATATTATTTATTAAGTGATTTAACTTTTCGTTATCAGTTTTTGTGATATTAAGTTGTTTATACTCCGGATATAATTTGTTTAATTTTCTTTTTATTTTTCTTAACTTTCTACTAATACGGTTCTTCTTATATTTCTCGACATCCATAGCTCTGATACCATTTTTCGGAGTCACCACGGAAAGTGTATTCGAGAAAGGTGAAAATAGGACTTCTATTCCGATTGTTCAGCTATTCCGCGTTGAAAGAGGCGGTACCGTAGAGGGACTAATTGCTTGCCCGGGTTGAAGGGAGTCGAACCAATCTATCGGTCAAGGTAACAGGGTATTAAGAAAATCGGCGGCCTGCATCTTATTATGATGCTGACGCAGGTACCTAGGATCAGCATCCAGCATGCCGTTGATCCAGTTGAGCACTCCAGAGTCAGTGGTGAGCCTCCTTGCTTTCCGGAGGACCCGATCATTTTGCCTCTTAATTTTGTTTTATTAAGATGTTGCGGGGTCTGTCCCAACATCCATCTCAGTATTATAGAGCCTTCATAGACAGTCAGTTAGTTAGTTTTGAGTCTCTCATCTATGTATATATGTAAATATTCTATTTTGGGACTCGAGTTGCCTTTTAGGCCAGATTTTATCAGTTAAGTTGTTTTATGTCCTTGCATTGCATGGAGTTATTCTGTTGAGTTAGGTTTCCGCTGAGTTAAGAAAGCCAGGCCAAGGGTTTGCTTGGGGCCAGCAATGTTCTTCGAGTGCCGGCCACGTCCAGGGTGTAGGCTCGGGGCGCGATAGTTTCTTTATCAAGCACCCAATAAAATTTATGCATTAATGTTCCATGCGAAGGTAGTGAAACTTTCAGTCTAACAATATATATTAGATATATATCCAACAGTATAAGCTTCTCTGCATAATAGTAAATATCATCACCATATACAATTGTCCATATTTGTTGTTCCTGTAAAGTTGTATAACTTTGTGAGATACAGATAAATAATATAATTATGCTTAGAGGATGATTTGTGACAACAATGAGCGAGAGTACTTGTTTGTCTTCCAAAATTAGATTTCGGAATCTGATTTTCCTCTCCAAACTTTGTCGGTCTTGACTCATGTCCACGATTTGGATTTGCAAGTCCAATCGGGAGTGTCAGTTGTTATTCCATCAATATTCAATCTCAGTACTATATGTCTTTATCTTCACAATGAGAGGCACAACAGTTAGAGTTTTTTTGAATTCGTAAACTCTTGGTAATGAAAAGGCACACATGTAAGGTTAAATACTGTAAATTTTTGGACTCTAAAATCTTATCAACACTTTAGATTAGATTTATATAATTGGAGATAATTCTTATGGATATTCAATACTAAAAACTCCAATGTTGGCTATTAAAATGTAGAATTTTTATGAGTCTACAGTTAAAAAAGGGGAGAAAGTTCATTACAATATACCATCAATCACCTTTTGTACAATACAGAGCAGAGACAATAATAGTACTAACATGCAATAGAAATTGGAAACTAACAAATCAAAAAATGAAAGCAAGACTAAAAGACCAAAAAATATATTAGTACTGAAATTCTTCAAAGAAGTTGAAACATCAAAGAACAAACGACAAAGAAGTGTGCATGAGCGGAACAAACAAAAGAAAAGACAACTATTTTATTGTCATAGTTCTTCACAAAAGTAGAATCAACAAAGAACGACATAAAAAGAAAATAAAAGGACCTAAAGTCGCAAACCTATGAAACCCACCAATTTGAAGCTTCAAGGAGATAAGCTGTAGAAGTTAAAAATTGATGGAGATTAGTAACAGTTCATGAGAGAAGGAGCGATGGTTCCACTTTTGATTTGAGTCTATATGTAAAGGCAATATCTACAACCAGTGGCAGATCCACCTTACTATCCGAACCCCCTTCAGTGGAAAATTATATAATTTATACATGGTTAAAATAAATTTTTAGGTATATATAGTAGATGTCGAACCCCCTTCGACTACTTCGTTTATTTTTTCAGATTTTGAACCCCCTTATCGAAAATTCTGGGTCTGCCACTGACTACAACGTACACGCAGATATAAAACCTTCCACGTGCTCAACAACCAATAAAATAGGGCCAGAAAAAGTCCAAAATGCTCCATATCAAAAGAGTAGCACTTCATTTTTCACATAAAAGAGAGTAGAGACGGTGAAATATGACTTTATGTGACTGTTGCTCCTTCACCATAATGATAAGTTTGGAAATTAGTCTTTTTATTTGCTTCTATTAACATAAATTATTGAATTTATATTGCCATAACTAAAGAAATAAAGTGCAACGATTGGACTTCAAACTTTATCATAATGTAATTAAAATAGGAAAAAGCTACCTAATTAGACATACTTTACTATCATATATACTTACTTTACTTCTAGTTTTAAAAAATTACACATAATACCATTGTTAATATCTATACCATATATTTTAAAAGATTTAATCAGATACGCAAATTACTTAAATATGATATTGAATAATTATCTTAAAATTTAAACTCCTTAATTAATGGTACATTAACAATTCAATTTTTTTTTCTCATTACGTGTCTGTAATGTCTCACCCCCAACCCCACCCCCACGTACTTCACACACCTCCATTATTTCCCTCTTCCTTAATCCTCTCAATACATGTTTGCATGTCCGAAATTCAAAACTAAATCTTGATAACAGTATTATACAAATTAAAGAGGTAAAATACTTTATAGAGCTTATACTGTTGTAAAGTTCGATTTTATTAACTTTTACAAATTAGGTTTTTGTCATTGCAGGGTCTTCATCTGCAAATATTCAAGCAGAAACTTTAAGATACAAAGGAAGGAATTGATGAAGAAGATGAAGTTTACAATTACAGAATTACTATGGTTTATGATTTTGTAATTTTACGAAAACTTGTTAGAGTGATACACAGGGACCCTGCATGTTTGGGTTGTTAATTATTCATCAATTAAACCTTTAATTAAGAAAATAAGTTACACCTCTTTAATTCAAAGCAATAAATCGTGTATCTCGATTTTTAAAATCGATGGATACATGTATCCGCGAGTAGTGATACCTGTATCTCAAGACCGAAATGTTCGAAACTTTAAGATACAAAGGAAGGAATTGATGAAAAATATTGTAAATCTGTTTGGGTTGTTAATTATTCATCAATTAATCTTTTAATTAAGGAAATAAGTTACACCCCTTTAATTCAAAGTAGCAAATCGTGTATCTCAACTTTTAAAATCGATGGATACATGTATCTCACGAGTAATGATACATGTATCTCAATTACTCTCTGATTAATGAAATCAGTTACAACTAATTAATTTAAACAAATAAAATATGTATCTCGATTTTAAAATTCGGCATATACATGTATCTCGCAGATTTAGACTCATGTATCCTAAGCATGAAATATGGTAGAGGAAGTAATATTTGAAACTATCGGGAATCTTAGTAATTAGGACCTAAACTAGTTGAATTTATGTAGTTTGCCCATTTAATCCTATTTTGATTTAGTGAATGGGCAAAATGGTACGTAATCCAACTTTGAACATAGGAGCTTCCTAGTCTTAATGAATGAATGATGATGATATAAAGTAAACAATGAATAAAAAGATTACGCAAGAACAAAAAGGCTTTCTCAAAGGCAATAGATGGCAATGTTGAAGGTGAAGAACGAGGCAGCAGCACGCATTAGAATTAGTGTTTAGGATTGTTGCTATTTGACGAAGCATAGACGTTGACAAGAAACATTCAGTTTTTGCAAATCAAGTTCATTCACAAAGCAAAAGCCATCTTCAAGGAAGAACATTGTATTCAACGAGGGACCTGTTTGAGTGTTGC
Source organism: Solanum commersonii (assembly GCA_029007595.1). NCBI lineage: Eukaryota > Viridiplantae > Streptophyta > Magnoliopsida > Solanales > Solanaceae > Solanum > Solanum commersonii. Next base: position 660,881 of record JAJTWQ010000216.1, read on the forward strand.
AACGTCTTTTGTTGTATTTTGAGCTTTGTGTCTTGTGTTCTTATATTGTAAATCTACTCCTAAGTTATAAAGGATAGTAGATCGGGTTTTTTTCTATGTCTTTAGTTTGAGTCGGATTAACTAGAGTTAGTTAGTTGAATCATCTATGTTTTAGTCAAGACTCTTTTCGTCATTGGTTCGGTGTTGTCTTGGGTAGAGTTGCCTAGGAGTGTCAACTAGAGTTAGTTGATGTGTTGGTGCAGTAGAGTTGCTGCTGGTTTCTTCTCTTATTTTTTATATCTGAATTGGTGGCTAGAGTTAGATGTGGTGTATTGTTGTAATTTATATCAGCTAGAATTAGTTCGTGTAGTGGGGAATAGAGTTATTGTTTGGTTGTCTTGTAATAGAGGTGTTACAAGGGGGAGGTATTAAAAGTTTAATTCCTAGGCTGCAAGAGTTTGTAATCTGAAACTTGGCTCGTTGTTAGTGAAGTTGTTGGTAAAATCCAGTGAGATGGTTTTTCCTCCCTTGAGAAAGGAGGTTTCCACGTAAACATACTGTTTCATTTTACTTTCAGCATCTAACTTCAACACTTCTGTAAACTGATTATGTCAAGGGACCTGGTCTGTTTTCGTGCAGAGTTTTGTAACAAGAAAAGGGTCTCTCTTCTAGGAAAGTTGTTAGAACAGTTAGAGTCAACGGAAGGTACTCGAGTTAGTCCTTGGATTATAGAGTTGTAATTTGAAACCACTTCTTGAAGTTAATGAAGGCTGATGGAGATCTCACACACAGTAGGTCGTGGTTTTTAATCCCTTGAGCAAAGAGGTTTTCTACGGTAAATCTCGTGTTATCTATTTTACTGTTTTAGTCATTCTTAAAGAACCAGGTTCCATAAGTCGAGTAGTTAATACTAGTTTGTTTGATACAGTGAAATGAGCATCCCTATAACATCATTTTGTAATAGAATAACAAAAGACGTGATGGAGTGTAGAGATAAAGAGAGCTGTATTTCATTTGTGCTCGTATACATCAAACTAACAGTAAAGCACCAGAGTTTCTACTTAATTATATTTTCTTTTGAGATGCTAACTAGCATGGACTCTAGCAGCTGCTGCGTCTTGGGAATTTATTAGTATGAGTTAGGTGACACAAAGAGTTCAGAACAGAGTGTTACTTTCCATTGTCAAGATGTAAGAATTCTGTTCTATTTCATCCTGCCAGTTGAAATTTGCAAGAGATTAAACACTGATAGTTTGTCATTACCAATAGCAAGAGTTAAAATTCTGTTCTATTTCATTCAGGAAAGAACAATTATTGCTGAAGCTGGGGTGACGATATGTAACAACTGCAACTAAACTACAGATATGTAATAAATCATACTTCTTCTCAACACACTAATTAACTCTATTTGCTGAATTCCCCCAAACTCTTCGGTCTAGGCTTCATCTTTCCATTTTAACACGAAATTATTCACTTGATCAAATAAAGACGTGGATTTCAACCAGAGATACCACATGGAGGCAGCCATTCCCTCCTCAGATGTCCCAGTACAACTGATGACTTCTTTTAAGTTACGATGCCAGATGGTATCGGATGGACATTCTTTGCCACAAGTTTGCTTTTGTATACACCCTTTTAGTGTAGGCATCGCCTGTATTTAAGCAAAAACATAAGATATATTAAACAATAATGCTTATGAGAGCAATCAACACTTAACAACAAATTTTCTGATTGTAAGCTCAAATTAATGTCTTAGTTTATACAAGCACAAGAGACAAGCAAGAAATTACCTGTAGTGCTTTGCTATCTGTACATGGAAGTATGGATATGATATATGGACAGTCGAACATTATTATTTCAATGATCAATTCAACACGCAGCATGGATGCAATGAATATCTCGATTTTATGACTTGGTGGAATAACAATTTCTCTTAGATTTTCATAAATAAGGATGCTTCTGGTATGCAAGAATTTTGTCAATGGCATAGTTTAAACCAAATTCAACAAGTAATGCATAAGTCAATGACATAAGCACAAAAATAATGTAAACTACTTTGATTTACCTGGTGGCAAAATATTATTAATATGAAATCTTTAGAATAGTTGAATTTTTGCACAAAGTGATGAAGGCTCGTGTACCAACTGCTGTCCACTGATCCAAAGTTTGTGCCGGGCAAGAAGAAATTGAGCTGGGCACTTTCTAGGGAAGAAGTATCCATATATGTGAAGGGCATTTTACTACCATGAAAATCAAATTTCAATAAATTTGGAGCTTGAGTCGTGATTTTTTTTCCAGACTGTTCAACTCTTCTAATAAGGTGAATTTCTTGAGTTTTTCACTCTGGATCTCTATATTTTTCAGCTTATAGCATCTTGCTATATCCAATTCTGAAATGTTTGGGAACTTATAGGATACATCCCGAAACTGTTGGTCTGTGATGGTGGCACTAGTGAGCTTGAGTGTTTGTAAAAGTATTGTAACCATCCAAAATAGCAATTTGGCAAGGATGAAGATTGCCCTGTTCAGTAGGTTCTGTATATCTAAAGCATTGAAGATATGGAGCTTGGACTATCACACTATGGAGTTTGCAATAACTAGCATCGAAATACTTGAGATGTACTAGGCCAAAAATATGACATTTGCTTATACCCTGACAACACTGTAACCTTAGAGTCCTGATAGATGGGCTTCTGTCGATAACTCTTTGTAATTGGGCATCTGAAATATGGACATGATTCAAAGAAAGAGACTCAAGACAAGAAAATCTTTTGTCAAATTCAAAATTGCACCTGCTTAACTGCAATGTTGTCAGCTTTTTAGCATCATAAATAACATCAGGTAAGTTATATGATGTTAAACCGAAACGGTGAATTCCCAACTCTGTGACGTTGAGTTTAACCGCCAATTCAATCCAAGTATCCATGTGAGGATCCACTTCTTGACCATAATATGTAAGGATGAATTGTTCAAGATGTAAGTTTTTTTCAACATGGGATCGCAGAGATTGATCAACCAACTTGACATAGTTTTCAAGGGGCCTATATTTGTAGCCTTGAAATTGATCGAATATCAAATTAGGTCTTGAAGTCCAGCAATAGTACCATCTCTTGGACAACATATAACTTATTGCTGCCTCTTCAACGTCGAGGTCAGTGCGGCATAAGATGTGATGAATGATATGCACAGGCAATTCTGAAATTCTGTCTTCTCCATCAACACAAACTCTTTTTGCCATATTGCTTGCTTCGTTTTGATTTCTTGGTGCCGTCGTATATCCTCTTTAAGGGTTTCACTTTCTCACTAAAAAGCCGTCATCATATATTTGGGCGAACTAAGTGATATCCACTTTTTAACAACTATTGTTAAATATTAGCCACTATATTTAAAAAGGAAAAAAGACAAATATATTCTGAACTATGATTTACCCGATTTTTTATTTAATTTTTTACCCAAAATTAAAAAACCTACCCAACTTCCATAAAATTCCAATTATAACTCAAACCTTATTTCTTGGCGACCCAAAACAGTCCTTCCAATACAATCCCGCCGCCGGCCTGCCATTCTCCCTATAGTTCAGTTGTGGCTATTCTGAAAATCCTCATCTGTCCTTATTTGAACGGGGATTTCTGTGATTATACGTTGAGTTCTTATCCATCTGATTTTTTCTTTCTTTATAAGTGATTCAATTTTGCTTATGAAATAGATTTATGGGAAAACGGTTTGTATACCCCTAAATTTTGTTATTTAGAAGGCGATATACCCTCGTTATGAAAACGACTCATATATATTTCTATTGTTATACAAATGACTCACATATATGCTATACCCTTTTTCCTCTATCGGAAGTGAAAAAACTAATTTTAATTTAATTTTTCATTATTTTTTTTATGTATCCTCCTTACACATTTTTTTTTTTGACTTTTTTGTTTCAACGACTGATTTAAATTTATTATTTTAATGGTCAAATTTATTTATGTTTCACTAATTTTCTTGTAAAATTTATTATAGATGCTCCCATTTTTTTTTAACAAATACAAAAACTAAATTACAACAAGTAATTTTTTTTTTACACTAAAGGGCAAAACAATTAAGCAAAATTTCTAAAATGATAACAAAAATTGAGGATCAAACCAAAATGGCAACATTTGGATGGAAGGATGGATGCCGTTAAATTGGATGTTGTAAGGCTCATGTCAGTACATCATGAGTCACATAAAAAAAAATGGCACATTTTTAAAAAACCATTAATATTCCTTCTTTTTTGTTGTGTTTTCATGATTTTTTTTTTTCAATTTTTACTATTTATATACAAATAAAATGTAAGTGATGCGGTCAAGTCTAATAGTTTTTTTTTATATATATAATTTGATAATATTGAGGACAAAATATAAGGATGTATTATATCTTTATTATTATTTCAAAGTGATGAATTATTTTTTAAACATAAAATTTTAACTATATGTTTAAAATAAAATTGCAAGACTATATATGTGCATACATATATCTACAAATAAGTAAGTGCCACGAGAGATGATTTATGATCGATTTAAATTTAATGGGTTCAATATTTAATTGATAATGGTTTTGCTTTTTTTTTTATCACGTTATCGGTTCTTAACGGTTTGAGGTTTTTTCTTAATGAGTTAGCATATCTACAAACCAATAACCAATAAGTCAAATCGATAAACTTCAACACCGGACCGAACCTGTAACATCTCGTAAATTGAAATAACTAGGAAGAAGTTAAGAATTGGAAATAGTCATTTTTGGAAAGAATATAAAAATATGGAAAATTTGTAAGTATGTTAAGTTGAGTTTTGGTCAACTTCAAACGACCATAAATCTTAGCTCAGGAAGAGTTAGGTGTGTTTACAGATATCGTAGAAAAGATCTTGGAATAATCTTTCCAATGCTGTCGAGTTTGCGCGATTCCCTTCCCCAAGTTTTTTCTTGATGTTATTGTCTCCTTTGTTGATTATACACTATTGTTTTACTGGTTGTTTTGTTTTATACACTGTTTCCCCTCTCCCTTTACTTGGATTTGATGTACTTGAGCCGAGGGTCTTCCGGGAAATGACCTCTTTACCTCCATGAGGTAGTGGTAAGGTCTGCGTACACTCTACCCTCCCCAGACCCCACCTTGTGGGATTCCACTGGGTATGTTGTTGTTGTTGTTGTAATTGGGGTAAAATCAGATTTTAGTCAGTTTAGAAAAGTTGAAGTTCACGCTAGGGCTTGGAGAAAAGAGAAAAAGGGAGAAAGGAGAAGAAAGTTCAAGATTCATTGTTTTCTTGGAGATTTGTGTGTGGATTTCGTCAAGCGGTGATCCCTACGAGGTATGTGAGATCACATAGCATTGGGTTAGTTCACCCACACGCCAAACATAATTCAATGCAGCAAAGTATATTAGATTTGAAAGTAAATCCTTTGAGTTCTTGATGATAGTCGTTTGAATTCTTGTGGGTTGTGTTGTTGAAGTTTCTTTGAGATTTGATTCATGTTTTTGGGTGTAATTTCGAGTTGAATCTAGTATATATTGAGGGTATAATCGATTCTAAGTGTTTGGGGAAAGAACTAAGTGAAATTAGAGGGTTTAGAGATGAAAAATGAAGAAGAAAAGTCGGAGGCACACTGGGCGTGGGCCCGGGCGTCTCCCCCTCTCATAGCCCTAAGAAAAGTTCTTCGATTTTTTGCCTCGGGCGTCGCTCCTATCGAGCCCCAAGCAAGGGTCTCGAACCATGGGCTCGCGCCCCATGCGTCTCAGAGCGCCAAGGACATCAGTTCACCCCATTTCCCCCCATCTTTTCGTACTAGTTCCTTAGCAATGTACCTATGTTTTCTAGTTGATTCCAACACTCTTAGGTACATCTAAACATCATGAAATCATCCATAAACATGAGATCATGAACCTTGAATCTATACTTCAATTCAAAGAAAGTTAAGAGTCAAGTCTAGAAGTTAAGAAGCAAGTCAAGAGAAGTTCTAAAGTTTTCAAAAGTCTTTCGCAAACGTTTTAACTTTGTTTTAAGACTTAAAATTTCAAGTTAAGCAAAGAGTAAAGATTTGAAGTTCATTTCTTCAAAGAAGTATATGGTGACTATGTATTCCTAAAAAGTTTAAAATGTTTTCACATTTGAGCAAGAAAGGGAACATCGTTTCCAAGAGAGTTTTTAAACTAAGTTTTGAGTAATTATCTCAAACCAAAGAAAGAAGTTTTGTTTTAAAAATATATGAGCTAAGTACAATTTGGGAGTAGTATTGAGCACCGATATGGTGATGCGAGTTCATATTAACTCAAGTCTCTATAAACCATGTAGCCATCATGGGTAGTAAAGGATCATACTTTTTAGATGACTCCTTAAGTGTTTTTTTAGCATAGACTAGTGGATCCACTTAGTTAATGTGTTCTATATGACGACAAAGTATATGACAGTTATGGCAGCGTGGGCAAAACGTTGTATCACCACTTAGGCTCATAGTGGTGGTTGTCGGTTAGAGAAACTCCCACAGAAACTATATTACTTTATTATATGAGTAAAGTTGAGTTTGCTGTTGCATTTTCTTTAATGAACTAAGTTGTTTTCCATTGTTTTTACAAGCTTTCTATATATTGCATGTGTTTTATTGCTTTATATTGAGTTACGTTATTCAAGAGTTGAGTAAAGCCAATGTAAGCGTTCCTTTCAGATTCTTTTCAAGCTTAAGTTATGGTTAGCATTCCAACTCGCATACTTGTACAGTCAATGTACTGATGCCAGCTGGCCTGCATTGTCTATGATGCAGACACAGGTAATCAGGATCAACATTCAGCGCCTCGTTGATCAGGTTGAACACTCAGAGTCAGTTGGTGAGCCTCCTTGCTTTCCGGAGGGCTCCTTTTTACATTGCTTTCTAGTTTTTAGTTGTTAGGATGATCGAGGGTCCTGTCCTGATATCCCTCTTTGTTTTATAGGCTTCATAGACAAATAGTTATAGTTCTTTAGTCTTATTCATTTAAGTTGTATACGTTTAAGACTTGAGTTACCATTTTGGCTATGTTATTATTTCTTAAGTTATTGCATGAGTTACATTTCTTATGTTTAAGTCTTCCGCTGAATAAGTAAGCCAGTCCAAGGGTTCGCTTGGGGCCAATAATGGTTCACGAGTGTCAACCACAATCAGGATGTAGGCTGGGGGCGTGACAGAACTTAACGATACACTAAAAATGCATGTTTTTTTTTCATGTCCCTATATTTTGTCCTCAATATTATCAAATTATATATATATATATATATATATACTAGATAGACATGGTCGTGCTATGCACGGCCCAACATGTTGGATTTTGCGACATTTTTCTATTTGCTACAAGTATATTTACTCAATATTTTTTGCACCAATAAAAAACCATTCTTTGAATTCAAGATCAAAATAAGTAGCTTTCGATAAATAGACTTTATATGATATCTCAATACATTGAATAGACGCTCTAATCATGTTCATTAGTTTCTAGTAATATACACGATAGTCCCACCTTAGATTGTTAATCTCCACAATATCATGACAAAACAATATATGAGCAGCTTTACATCACCTTCAAAACGCAGATAAACAACAATTAACTTCAAGTTATACTACAAAAATAGCATATCCAGTATAATCACACAAATGAGCTTTAAGAAAAATAAAGTGTACACATACCTTGACCCTATCTTGAAAGATAGATTATTTTCAATAGATCTCAACTTAAGGATTGTAGCAAAGCAATAATGTGAAGAAATTTAGAATGTACATATTTATAAAGAAAGCACTTTTATAAACTCAGGAAGGAAGGATTTACTTTGGGAGAGAAGGGGTCATAATTAAATCTTTGCAGGACATTTATAAAGTATTTGTTACTATTACACAATTGATTTGAATAAGATTAAGTTATTTTCAAAAAGCTTTATTTACCTACAAGTCATCATTTGAGCATATTTTGGATTCAAATAAGTAAATTAATGAATAAAAGACTATTTGTCAAAATTACAAAATTTACAATTTAAGATATCATAATCCTCTCGGATACATTTATCCCCTCTCGGATACATCCCTCTCATAGAGTAATATATCATTTGCAATGTATCGGAAAATCAAGGAATGTATTCGAAAATAATGAAAAATTTGAGATTTTTGTAATTGAGAAAACTTCTAGAATAGGATGTAATTAGCCTCCAAAGATATGAGATTTTTGTACTTTATACTATGTTTAAATGAAATTAAAGTAAACTAAGAGTCTCACTAAATTTTAAAATAAATAGTTTTAAAATTTTGCGAATCAGGCATTGAAGAGAAATAATAAGTATTCTTCGTTTTCAATTTACGTACATTGGTGAAAAGAATATTCTAATAGTAAAATAATTTAAATTTTAAGATTAAGTAGATTAAAATTTAATTAATTATAGTGGATTGTTTACCTATTTACTTAATATTGCTATTTTCTTTTCTCAAATAAGAAGTTACGAATCGAAACACATGAAAATCAGTACATTAATTAGAGAAGTAAATAAATTTAAGTAGATTAATATTTAGAAAGAGATGTCAAAAATAGCAAATGCCTAATAGTAGTTTCAAAAATTATGAATAAATTTTGAATAAGATCAAAAAATTTGGCAAGGAAACCAATACGATATGTAATGATATATGCATCAAAATATCATGTTAATTTAACATTTAATTCTAGATAGATTTTTTTTAAAAAAAAAAAGAAGAGAAAATACATTTATATTTTGAGATTGTTTGCAAATTTTTCACTAAACTGATAAAAATAACAAAAACACTTATTCCTGCTAAAAAAATATTTATTGTGCATGAAAAAAAGAGAATCAAAAATATTATGTGTGTGATAAATAAAAAATATTAATCTCTCCGTTTCAATTTGTTTGTTCAATTTTGACTTGGAATGAAGTTTAAGAAATTAAGAAAGATTTTTAATCTTGTGGTTTTAAATTAAAAATGTGTGAAATATAGTAAATGTCTTTTAAGCTTTTGATCTTAAATATGTTAAGTGGAAATAGAAAAACCAACTTGATTCGGTGAATTTATTATATTTTTTATTTACCACACACATATAAAATGGAACTAAGTAGCATGTTTCATTATCACATGAAGTTCAATATATGTATAATTTATCTTAATGAACATAACTTTCTTAGCATGATACAATATATATTATTGATTCTCTTTTTTTCATGCACAATAAATATTTTTTTAGTAGGAATAAGTGTTTTTGTTATTTTTATCAATTTAGTGAAAAATTTGCAAACAATCTCAAAACATAAATGCATTTTCTCTATTTATTTTTTTTTTAAAAAAAATCTATCTAGAATTAAATGTTAAATTAACATGATATTTTGATGCATATATCATTACATATCGTATTGATTTCCTTGCCAAATTTTTTTCATCTTATTCCGAAATTTATTCATAGTTTTTGAAACTACTATTAGGCATTTGCTATTTTGACATCCCTACTTATTATTTCTCTTCAATGTTCGATTCACAAAATTTTAAAACTATTTATTTTAAAATTTAGTGAGACTCTTCTGCTTACTTTAGTTTTATTTAATTTATCTATCCATTTTATTTATTAATTTTTATGGTCCCTAATTAAAATATTTTTATTTTTATTCATTTAATACATTTTAAATATGTTTGTTTCTTTTTGTATTTATTTTAGTGCAAAAGTAAAGGTGTTAATGTAATAAGTATAAATTGAATTAAAAATGGGTCCCATCATGTTTAGATAGTACGACCACTTGTGATATTTTTTGCTTTTCATGATAGGAAGTACACGTGTCTATCATAATTATAGCAATTTGGTTGGGTATTTGAGAAATTCAATAATTTTGAAGCGAAGAAAGTACAACCTGCTTTAAGCTGATAATTTTGATAAAATGACAAAAGTGCCCTTGGTCGTCCTGGTCGTCTTCACCAATATATGTTACTCCTTCAATTTTAATTTATGTGATATAGTTGGAATTTAAAGAATTTTCCAAATTTTTATATGGGTTTTAAATATTTTAAGTTTTTAATTATAATGATTTATAGAATTTTTTACATAATTTTCAAATAATTACCTCTTATGTCCCAATTTACATTGCACAAATAGAATTTCAAGATTAACCGTATTTTTATATATCTTCCAAATATTTCAAATTGTTAATTATTGTGATTTATCATATTTTTATGTCATTTTCAAATAATATATGTTATTTCTTCTGTCCTATTTATGTAGCATTGATATAATTTTGAGTGACAATTGAATTCTTTATGTGTTTTATAATTTAAATATTTTAATTATTTAACTATCATGATTTATTAAAATAATCACGTAATTTTTAAATATCCAAAAGAGTAAAAAAATTAAAATAAAAAAATTATATAAATGCCCTAAGTTAGAAGCAGTTAAAAAAAAAAATAGTATATTATATCTCTAGTTCACTATTTTTACCTCTATTATGTTTTGTAGAGAAAATATTACTCCTTAATAGAGTAATTAATATTTCAAGTCGTTCACATGAAAAGTTAAATGATTTAAACATATAAAAATCTCTCTTTTATTATTATTTATTTTTAATTTTAACTTTTCACGTGATTTTAAGGTCACCTAAATATAAAAATTAAATATTATTTTTTATTCTTTAATTTTAATTTTGTATATAATTTTAAGATCACAAAATTAAAAAATATTTTGGTACATTTCTATTTTAACTTAAGATCACAAAGTTAAAAATATTATTTACTTTTTAAATTTTATGAAGTTAAAATTAGACAAATTAAAACTTGAGATTTATTATCTAGAGAGACAAAATAAAAATTATTTATTTAATATATTTTGCTTGACTCATCTTATTCTACTTTTATATTTATTTAATATATTTTTTAATATAGAAGTGAGTGGAAAGAGAGAGAAAGCTCTAGAGGGAAAAAGAAAGATAGAGTGTGTGGTTTGGTAAAAAAAGTCTAAGTATGACCATTATACATTACCCTTGAAAATGTGCATATTTACAACTTTGCCATTGGTCGACCATCTTCATGCTTCTATATAATAATATATATATATAACTATTAAACTTGATGCATCCGCATCACTTACATTTTTATTTACATATAAATAGTAAAACAGAAAAAAAAAATATGAAAGTACAACAACAAAATTATTGAATATATATATATAACTATTAGACTTGATGCATCCGCATCACTTACATTTTTATTTACATATAAATAGTGAAATAGAAAAAAAAAATGAAAGTACAACAACAAAATTATTGAATAAATAATGGAGAATGAATATTAATGTTTTTTTTAAAAAGTGCGCCATTTTTTTTTATGTTGTAAGGCACATGTCAACATACAATTCAACGGCATCAATCTTTCCATCCAAATGCTACCCTTTGGTTTGATCCTCAACTTTTATTGTCCTTTTGGAAATTTTGCTCAATTTTTTTGCCCTTTTGGCTTCGGACTCTTGTTATTTGTTACTTACATTTTCAAGCTAAAATGGTCTTCTTGGTCATCTGATTTTCAGATTCAGTCGGGCAATTGAAATTGATGCATTTGCTAATAAATGGGCTTGTAATGATAGCTTTGTTTTCCTTTCTTTCCCTTCAAAAGAATGACATTGATAACTCTTCCAGAGCTCTTATACATATGACCGAAAATAGGGAGAATGGTGACGGTGGTGGTGGTATTGGAAGACTGTTTTGGGTCATCAAGAAATAGGGTTTGGGTTATAATTGGGTCATGGGTGGATAATTTTATGGAAGATGGGTGAGTTTATTAATTTTTGAGTAAAAAAAAAAATCAGATAAATTTATTGAGATAAAGCCACGTGTCTAGCCCTTAGTTTTAAGGGTATACACATACCAAAATATTGATAGTAAGGGGTTGTTTGGTACAAAAAGCTTTTTTTCTATTATATCCTTGGGTTATTATGATATTTCATGTAAATGTGTCAAGGTAGAGAATTATCAGACAATATTATTTTCTTGTGGCCTTCTAACTAGGTAGGAGAAGAATAATTTTACTGTCATGTTTACAATTTTCTCACTTCAATTATTTGAGAATAAAACTCTAACAAAATCTTCTTTACAATTATATCCTTGAATTTTTATAGAATTTTATATTTCATTTAACTAGTCAAGTTAAATACTAAAATATGTATTAAAAAAAATTATTAATTTTGAGGTGAGATGTGTCACTAAAGAGATCCTTGATAGCACGGTGTATTTCTAATTTTTTGTTGGTGAAATATACCTTTACTTAAAACAGATTTAAGACTACTTAAATTGTTCAAATACCTGAAGCTTATTAAAAAAAACAAATAGTTCAAGTGGTCAATCGACGAACTACATTAAAGAAAAGTCCAAAATAAATTAACTCAATATAACAAATCAAACATGGAAAAAAATATTAGTTTGTAAAATCATCAAATTACATTGAAGGATTTGGAGAATTGAAAAGAACATTTATAACCATTCTAATATAAATAAAAAGGATACCGAATTACAAAAGAAATTTAGAAAAAGGATTGGG